>JASUXV010000014.1:0-659786 GCA_030411845.1 Friedmanniomyces endolithicus
CGTCTTAGGCCGTGCTGCTTCCTCTCCCGCGGTAGCTGAGGTGAGCCATGTGAGGCCGACTGTGCTGCCCGCGGGTTGGAAGAAGCAGTCAACGTCCCATCAACGTCGAACACCGGCTCATGCATCATCGTCTACTATCGATACCTTGATCATTGCGGGATGGTGCCCAACACGGGTCGAATCGAGGCGGCATCGTTTCTGAGCCATACCGTTGCGGATGTGATGCCTGGGAGGGATATCAGCAAAGCTTCTCTTTGGCGAGTGGAGCACGGTACTTTGGACTCTTTGCTGGTTGCGGGACGTGATGATGGAAATATGGAGGCGTAGGGTGCCACAGGTTGAGGGTGAAAAGTAGAGAAAGTGGCCGGCTTCTTATACTTGACTGTGCTTTTATTATTAATTATCCTTCTTCCCGTACTTGAACATGATGATGCATGAGAGGGGAAGCTCGGGCTCCATCAAAGATAGGGCCAGACAGGGCCCGGGTACGGACGGAATGGCCCATTATTATTATTATTGCATGTGCGGGTGCCTGCCTTCCAGGTTCTTCAGAATCCAGATTCGGTATGGTGTGTCACCCCACTTCGCTACAGTAATAAAGGTACCTTACTGTACTTCTTTGAGGGCACCAAAGATGTTCATGTCAGGTACCGTATATCAAATGAATGCACACGTACACATGAACTTGTACAGACGTCTCGTGGGCCTTATGCCGTCCACGACTGCGGCGAGGCACGGAGACATGAGTTACTCATCATGGTCTTCCCAGGCGAGCCCACAGTAATCGGTCAAGGATCGACGAGGCCGATTTGAAGGATGCCGCCGAGCTGCAGTACGGTGCATGGAATCGATACATGATGTACATGTACTGTACATGTATATATCGTATATCGTGCGGCTGTCGGATCTCCGAAAGGCTGGAAGCTAGAGGCAGCGCAATGAGAACCCAAAAGTTCAATAGTATATTACACATATACATATCGTTGCGCCGTGCGCTGCCGCCATCCGACGTTGCAACTCTGCCGTCATTATCGTACCGTTTCTTGCGCTGCTCGGAAGTTTAATAAGTCATGCATCCGTACTCCCTCTCCCACCCTCACGTCTACCTTCTTTCCATGCGCGAGCCATGATGCTGGTGAGGTCACAGGCGATGGATTCGCAGTACCTCCAGGTACCAAAGGCACAACCTCATCGAAAGGCACGATCCCGGTCGCGGTCCCGGCCGAGGGAGGTCAGGGAGGTGTCTCAGCAGTCCGGCGAGGTGGTGGTCGCGTCGCCGACCCGATTCCGACCACAGACTCCGCCCATGCCAGCACCCGAGATGCATGTGAAACCAGCAGTGGGTGGTTTCGCCGACTACTACCGGATGGCCGACGAGCAATCTCGAAGTCGTGCGCTCGGATATAGCAACAACGCAGCGGCGCCTTCCGCTCCTGCAGTGGCCGTAGAGGAGCAGACTGGCACCAGCTACGACGACCTGGCCGAGGATACCTACGCGTTCGAGTCCTCGAGTCCTACACCACCGCCTCCGGAACCCCTACGACAGAAGCTTGTCGGCGCCTGGAAGCTCGAGTCATATGTGGCATATCCGACTCCGGAGTCGCCAGTACAGAGACCGACGTATCCCATGACCCGGAATGTGACCGGCTACATCATGTACACGCCAGACGGATACATGTCGGCGCAGATGCTGATACCCGGTCAACAAAGCTTCAAAAGAGGAGAAGGAGAGGAGCCGCAATGGGCGGAAGCAGGAAAACGGTTCTTTGCGTATTCAGGACCATACTACATAAACGATGAAGGGAGAGGGAGGGAAGAGACGTTGAGGCACACATTCCAGGTGTGCAATCTGCCGGGCTGGATCGGCGATATACAGATCCGAACACACAAGTTCGAGGATGAT
Organism: Friedmanniomyces endolithicus; assembly: GCA_030411845.1. Classification (NCBI taxonomy): domain Eukaryota; kingdom Fungi; phylum Ascomycota; class Dothideomycetes; order Mycosphaerellales; family Teratosphaeriaceae; genus Friedmanniomyces; species Friedmanniomyces endolithicus. Next base: position 1,904 of record JASUXV010000014.1, read on the forward strand.
GGGCAGGTGTTGGTGTTGGGCAGCGAGGAACCGACAGAGATAAAGGTACGTTCCCTCCTGTTGTCGGGGTGTACAATGAGGCAGATCGACGTTTGGACGATTGAGCGATGTCGACGTTCTGGAGGTGGAGCTTGAGGTTACCGCTTCCACTCAGAACGAAGAAGGAAGGAGCGACCTGGCACAGCACCTTGCTAACTTCAAGTTGTTCTCACAGGGTGACAAGCGAATACCAGTACTCAAATGGAGACGAGCACGAGATAACTCAGAAGGCATACCACCACCTCCCACACCTCGGATCTGTGTGAGCGGACCTGGAGAGCCTTGACGAAGCCGGCGAGTGAGGAGCCGCGGCGGCTGGACGCGCAACTCAAGCCCAGAGGATCGGCGGCAGCGAGAGCAGCGGAATTAGCAGGGCGGAACAATGAACACTCGCTGGGGAATGCCGACCAGGTCCAGAGGCGCTGAGAGCGAGCATGAAAAGGAGTCGAAAGGGTGTTGAACCCCCGACTGCGAGCTGAGGCCCTCATCACATCAGAGGAGCCATTGTAACGTTCTACGCAACGATGTTTGGGATAGGGCGCCACAGGCCTTGGAACTTTCTGGGATATACCACATTTGTCTGCTCGGGGCGTTGTCAATAGGGGAGGGAGATGGGATCATGTACGGCCAAACATACGCATCGCGGCGCTGACAGAGACAACGATGGGGACAGGCCGAAATTAATACCAATTGCATATAAGGCGTTTTTACATGGCCCCCTCGGATTGGGTCTGCGATGTGCTGCACGTTTGGCTGTTGCTTCTACGTCGCATTCGCCACTCAAGCGAACATTACTTCCCGCCAATGTCGAAGCGCCAGAGACACAGCAGTTTATCGTAGAAGCTGGTGCTCACGATAGTCTTCATGCGGCCCTCGCCCGGCTGCACGTCGCTGCCGTAGTTCATGCTCTTGTGTTCCCCAAATCGTGCCAGCACTTCGAATGTCCAGTCCTTCTCGCCTTGTTCGCTGCGGCTCAGCTTGACGATCCGGGTGCCGGCGTGCATGCAGCTGGCTAGGATGAGTAGACTTCTAAGTGAGATAGTCAGCGGAACGGCTGACCTGCACGTTACATTGAGGAGCGAATCCAATTTCAAGACGTACCTTGTGCTGTCAGACGAGGCCGTATGCGCAAAAGAGACGCCATCCTGTCCCGGAAGCCCGCCGAGTAAAACAAGCCTCCAGACTCCGCCGCCCAAGTCCAGTTCCGCGAGGACTTGCCGACGACCACCAATAGAGGGCGCCGAAATAAGGCGAATACGGTCATCATAGCTCCCAGTTACGATGAGTCCGTGGCCCAGAGGCAAGATCGCAGTGACGCCCGCCTGGTGAATTTTCCGGTCTTGCCACCGAGGCGTGGAGCCAGCAGAACCATCCCAGTTAGAAAGCTGAAGCACGAGGTCGTCGCCCCCAGACAGAACACCCATCTGACCGTCATCGTCGTCGTCCTCGTCGTCCCATCCAGTAGTAAACGCGAGCGTCCACGCCTCAAGACCATGCTCAAACACCGTAGTAACACGGACCGTGGACTCTGCGGCCCACGCCCCGCTCTCGCAGCAGCACAAACACACCCTCCCATCCGACAGCGTAACGCCCACCACATCCGCCCGGCTCGGATGCCAAGCCAACGAGAGCACGAGGACGGAGGGTTCGCAGATTTGCTTGCTACCGCGCAGCGTCAACCCCTTCGCCCCGCTACTACGGTCGGTGCTGAGGTCGTAGAAGGCCAGCGAGCCCGTCGAGGTGGCTACCGCTAGCATTTCGTCGTGCGTGGTGGTGGTGTGGGGAGACCATTTTGTGTCTAGGATGGCGAAGTCAGGGGTTGGTGAGGTGGCGATGGGGAGGCTTTACGAGGTTGGTTAGATGATGTACATAGGTGGGAGGGGTGCGGGAGTGCGTGCCTACATCTCGTCGCCGTTGAGTTCGTAGAGTATTAGGCTGCCGCTGCGCGTCTGCGCGGGTTGGGCGGTGCCATCTTGGTCTTCGGCGGCCTCATCGGCATCCGTCGCAGAAGGAGTGGGCTTTTGCGTCGTAGTTCGATTGTCGTGTAAGTGGTATGTTCCTACGATGAAGAGGTCAGGCTGTGTGGGACAGAACGCAATGCAGCTTGGTGGTAGGTCAAGAGTGAGCGATCGCGTGGAGGAGATGGATGTCATTACGACGTTGCAGCAACAGAATTCTGGGACTGCAAACTGCTCGAGCTTCCCTGGAAACGCGTGCACAAGTAAATGTGAACGATGCAACGTTGACACCTCCAACTTCCGAGCATCGTACCTTATGCAAGATCAAGCTAATGTTACAGGTCTCACCACGCTAGGGATATCATTCATTAACGGCCGTGTCATACTGTAATCCTGCTATCCCGCGACCCTTCCTCAACTGCCTGGAACACGGAGCGAATGCTAACACCCCCTTCATCCAGCCTTCATACCACCAAACCTAATAAGGCGAATTCACAACCTCATCCCGGCTAAGATAGCTGCCCCGGGCCTTACTCCTATTCGGCGTAGCCGGCGGCGCCATAATACTCTCCCTCGTCGGCCTCTGCAGCGCCCGGCGCGCCACCATATCGACCTCATTCGGCAGCGCGACCACGATATTCTTATCGCTCCCGAACTTGAAATTGTCCGCCTTGACGTCCTCGCTGTAGCGCTTGATGCTGTACGGATCGCGCCGGCCCTCGAGGACTTTCTTCATGCTCCACGTCACGACGAAGGGCCCCGTGGCGGAGATGATGGTGGTTTCTTCCTTGCCCTCGCCGGTGTTGAAGCGCGCGGACGTGAAGGAGAGGGGTTGCTTCGTCTCGTGCTGGAATTGCGCGACGTGGCTTGGTGTGAGTCCCAGACGGCGCGGTAGAGGCTTGGAGTCCTTTCCGAAACTCTTTTCGAAGCCGAGCTTGCCTTCGTTTTTGCCGTTGTGCTGTAGCGCATCGATGAGCAGGAGGTACGTCCGGGTCGTTGCGAGTACCCAACGGCCATCCGCGCTGGTGTCGATGCCGATGATGGGGTCGCCCAGCGTGGGGAGCGCGGTCTTCGCGTTGATACCCAGGCGGTCGAACATGCGAATGTCACCCTTGTTGGATGCGACGGCGATATAGCCTTGCTTAGTCGTGGCGGCGGCAGAGAAGTCATTCTTGCCCGTATACTGCTTCATCTCCGAGTCCACAAGCTTGTTACCAGCCAGACGTGGGTCGATGCGGAACAGGGCGTTGCTTGATAGACCCAGGAACGTCTGCTCGTCTGTCGTTTGAGCGAACTTGTTCTCCGGTGCAAAGATCCTGACCGGGATGTCGTCGTGCACCTTCCACTCGTCGACCACTTTGCCATACTCCAGGTCCATGCGGTAGAGGTTGTTTGGATCACCGTCGCGCTGTAGCACCATGTCCCGATCACCGGCACGCAGCATGATCTTTTTCGGCGCGAACAGCTTCCCTCCCGGCGTAGAGATCTTGTTGATGGACGTGTTGAACTGCAGTTGATTATCCGCCGTGTGCTTGAACACGCCGATCTTGTCTCCTCGCACGACGAAGGAACGATCGCCCTTCGCACCGACGGCGAGCTGGCTGTTGACGTTGCCATCTTCGTCGCGGCCAAGGTCCACCTCGTCTTCGTCCTCGTCTTCATCGTATTCTTCTTCCTTCTGCCCTCCGTGCGCGTCCTCGAACTCATCCTCCGACTCTTCGTCCTCCGCTGCTGCCTGCGCCTCCCGCTCATCGTCGCGATCCTGAAGCACGAGATCGTTGAAGGCGTCCAGCACATAGTCTCGATCCTTGTCCTTTACCGCCTTGTGCCATTTAGCCTCGTTAGAGTGCTCCCACAGTGCCTGCATCAGTGCCTCTTGGAAACGCTCTTCAGTCTCTCGGTCCTTGAACTTCAGCAGCCACGAGTACGCCGAGCCATCTTCCGTGTAGTGGTTGAAGATGAAGCTCAGGTACTCAAAGTTGAACACCGGGTTGATGTCTGGTACCACCTCTTGACCAAGCCATTGCTGGGTGTCACCAGAAATCTGCAGCCAGTACTTCCAGCTTCCTACTTCCATCACGATCGCCTGCACATCGCGCTCTTGCAGTACGAAGGTGCCGGAGTTGAAGTCAAACATGTGCAGCTCTGCCTCCTCGTTCACGAGTATCTCGCTGCTCTTTGGCGCACTTCGCGAGGCTGGTGCTTTCGTGGGTGTTGGTGCGGCCGCCTTCTGCGGCGTAGCCGTGCTCTTGGACTCGCACGCCATGTCGTAGTCGCTCGGCTCTCGGAGATCGTTCAGTGATCGAGTGATGGGCGGTGAAGGCGAGATCGCAGGCGACCTTCCGACGGGGCTGGAGACCGGGCTTGCTTCTGGGATGGCAGGTTCGTGATCAAAGGCAAACTCGCTCAAGTCTTCGTCCGTCGCCTGGAGGTTACTTCGTCTGTACTTCCTCTCGTATTGACACTGCGCAGCTACCCGCCCAAAATTCCTCGCGGCTGCCGCTCGCGTGCTCGGGTCGCAAACAAACTCGAAGAGGTCGCCTTCGTCGCCGGAGAGATCGCGCCACGCAAGCACGCTGTCCTCTCTCTGCTCCGCCTGCACCCGGAAATGTAGTTCCTCGTCAAGTAAGAAGACCTTCTCGTCTCTGTCGCCCACTCCACTTGCGGCACCGTCTTCCCCTCCTTCTTCTTCTAGAAGCTCCGCCTCGCCTTCTTCGTACGCGCGCTGGATGACAAGCTGGTACTGGAAGTCCTGGCCGGTACGACGAACGTATGCGGCGGCGTCCTTGAAGAGAAGCTCGCTGTAGCCTTTGATGGAGTCGGGTCGCACGAGATACAATTGGCCTGACGGAAGCTCGGCGATGTTGTCCTTGCTGGTATGACCGAAGAGATAGCTGGACAGACTCCGGAGCGCAAACATGCTTCAGCGCAAGTCTAAGTAATGTCGAGCCTGGGCGCACATTGCAATCTGTCCTCTTCCTTCGTGTCTTGTGTTGTTTGTTATCAATCGTGTTCCAAGTGTTTGCGATCTGCGTCACTTGTGGCGCACCAGGCTACACCTGAGGCGGGGTGGTCCAGGCTCCAGCTTCTGTGGCTGTTCTTGCCACGTGACACACGTCCTCAGCCCATTCACATCACACCTCCGTCACGCAGGGCAAACATGTACTTCCCGGTTGGCTTCTACGACTTGTCAATCGCTACAACCAAAGTGACGGGAAAATATCCTCTCTCTTCCAACATCAGCCCGAAAAGCGATACACGACTGTCCAGAAGACACCGTTCGCTTGCTCTCTGGGACTGCTACTCGAGAGTGATGATCAGTGATGTCCTGATAGTTTGTTATGATGACACCGCGGGAGTTACAATTTGGACTGCCGAACTGGATTCTGAGTATCTGATCATATTCAACAGCGACTTGGCCACAACTCCAAACGCTGCTTTGCCGTCGCGTTTCCTCATCCGCGGATCAACTCAAATGGCGAGCACATTTGGTGCATCATCGCGCGGCACCGCTGTGGAGTTACACTGGGGCAATCTCAACTCAAACTTCTTTGATTGAATGGGGTTTTCACAACGCCGCGGACGCCGGTATCTTCGCCCGCCCCAAAGGCATCGCCCGCGCAACTTCGAACATCATCGATGTTGGGGACTAAAGCCACTTCTCGATACTTCTGTCCGGCGCCGTTCGGTACTGGTGAAGCCATACTCGGTTGAGGTGGCGATCGTTGAGGGTCAACCGAGGATATGTTTGGCGCTGACTGTAGTGCGTTGTTCGTGCGCATGAGGCAGAGCCGAACAATCCATTCGAGTGCGATGGACTCAATGTGCAATATTGGATCCGTGCTTCCGATGACGAGAAGTTCCGCGAGACCGTCACCAGACGCCTTGAGAGTTATTCTAGCAGTTGCGGACGTCCTCACGAGGTGGTGTGGACACATTGTGCCCTATGAGTCGAGATCCAGCGACTGGCCCGAGCGTACCGTTCCTTCCTCTTTTGTCGTGAGATTACTGGACCAGCATGAAGTCTACCCGACACACCCATCGGATTTCATGAAGGTTGCCAAGCGGCAGCATCTGCGACACAATCGAAACACCACCTGTCTCGAACACTGCGATATTAGTTCCAGCATCTTGGTGGTGTTTCATGCGTGCCTGCGTGTCGGGATCCGCGCTACGGGAAGTACGAGCCCGGATGTACCTGGTGGAGGTCGCCCTTGCATCAAGGCTCGCGCAGCATGCGTTAGCCGCATGCAAGTAATCGCCCCATTGATTGGATTTGCTGCAAGTATTAACCATATCATGACTCCATCGATACCGGAGGTTCCGAGCAGGCACGAGGTCTGACTCGCTGTAGGGTCGTCTAAGTGCTGCCAACTCTGGTAGCTTTGGAGCTGGCGTTGGAAGGAGTAGCTTCCATCCTGGTAGGTCCAGTCTTTCTCGATGGAGCTGACGAGTCTGTGTCGCATGTGATCGCACACGGTGGAATGCTGCGTTTGCTGGAGGCAGCGTTATCGCGGCGCTAACGTTTTCGAGAACCAGTCAGCCCACTGCCAAATGCCCAGCAACTGGACGCAACAAAGCAAGGCTGCCTTCGACGTAAGCTGATTGCCCTGGTGCGATCGCTGGGCGAAATGGAGGACGTCGTGTGCCTGCAACATGGATGGTACCTGATGGCCCAAGGGAGCTCGTGAGTGGATGTCGGCGTTTGGGGCTAGGCGGGACTGAAAATCCCCCACCATGTTTTGGCGCGCCAAGCACCCGGCCGTGTCTGCTCGCTCGCACCTCGCACGCCACTACTCGTATCGATGGGTGCGCTTCGTGGACGCACGACATCGCAGTGTGCCAGTGCCAGCCAGGCAGGCAGCTTATTACCGAATTAAGCCACGGGGCTGACGAGCATCGCAAGACGTTGGAGTAGGACGGAAGACTGACGTGATCGGGAGGCTGGACAGACGGCAACGAAGGCCGCGCCAGAGACCGAAAACCAGGGGCGGTAACCTGATCCTGTCGAGCCAGCCGAAGGGCTAGGATCTGCACTCGATCAACCGCCAATCCCAAGCGCAGACGAAGGCGGATCGTGGTGTCGCGTTGATGACCCCCTACAGTACATGTACCTACGGGCCACGGCACGACCACGAGTATTAATCAGGTCGTGCCCTGGCGTTCTGCGCATCTACAAACAGTTACCTGATGATCAGCTGTCGAAGACCGGTCAACGCTGTTAGGTACGGTACCCAGACGCTGACCGACGGCGAGGCTCTCGACGTGTCTCATCACTTGTCGCATACGTCGCCCCTGCTTCTGTCGCCCGTGCCTGTCCAGTGTCCACCTATAAATTCCTGCGGATCGTCGTCGAGTCTTAATTCCAGTGGGCGTGGCGGGGCACACCACCCGGACATCTTGGGCCAGGATCCGCCGCCTGCATCTCGCCGCTAAGCCCACCTCCACTTCCTTGTGCTGCCTTATCTCAGTCATCTGCACCTGCGAGCCTCGTCATCACTCCTTCTTACGCCCGACTGGAAGGCCTCTCTGTAGTGCTCGAGAGCGACGGTGACTGCACCTTTACGACTGACGAGACGACCATTTGGGAACGGGAACGGGAACGGGAATCTGTCACCACGGCCATTTCGATTCCAGACTCTCCTTGAACCATATTGGAGCGTGGTGCGAGTCTGGTAATACGCCCTGCGGCTACCGATCTTCAGCCTTGTCATCGCCCGTCGCAACAGCCTGGCGCATCACGGTGTCGTACCTGCTCACAGCACCCGAGTCGCGTCGTTGTCTACCATTCTCAGAAGGAGTTGTTATTGTCATTGCCAAGTCAAGCAGTCAGACTGCTCGATACCGAGACTGTGAAGAGGAGGTCGTACAGAGCCGGCGCTAAGCCGCCAGACAGGCGCGCCAACCTGCCAGCGTCCATGAGATGGCAACAATCTCAACAGTTGATACAAAGCTGGATCCGCCAGAGATAGGACGGATTTTCGATGAGCAGACACCCACCACGCCGAAGCCTCACTTCGCTCAGCAAGCGCGAGAGCCTGTGCCGGAAGAGTCAGTACGAGACACTCCAACGAGGCAGAGTTTCGGCGGCATAGCCGGTCAAAGGCCTCTACCGGATGATCTCCTGAGCCCCGGTCGGGCGCAAGAGGATCCGAAAGACCACGGCAAGTCGCTCAAGCGAGACGGCTCGCATCGTTCGAGTAAGTCGGGTGAGACGGACGATGTAGAGATGGGTGAAGGAGAGGACGAGGCGGGAGAGGATGACGGGTCGGACAACGAAAGCGCCACGAGCGACTCGCAGCGCCCATCGAAAAAGAAGAAGGGACAGCGATTCTTCTGCACGGAGTTTCCGCCCTGTCAGCTGAGCTTCACCCGCAGCGAACATCTCGCGCGACACATACGCAAGCACACTGGAGAGCGCCCTTTCCAGTGCCATTGCTCGCGAAGGTTCTCTAGGCTCGACAACTTACGGCAGCATGCGCAGACCGTCCATGTCAACGAGGAGATTCCTGGCGACTCGCTTGCAGCCACGAGCACGAGGTTCCAGCGACAGATACGGACGGACCGAGTGCGACCACCAAACAGCAGGTCGCGGGCATCCACTATCGGCAGTCAAGGTGGTCATGGCCATAGCCAAGGCCACAGCCGCAACCTCTCAACGTCAAGCGTCGGGTCCACGACCTCGAGCATGGGTGCGCCGGATGACTCCCGTAGACGGCCACAACCGCTCGCAATGGCAAATGACCCTGCTGCTCGCGCCCGACCAACGCTCGATACATACCACTCTATGACTGCAAGTCCGGGCCAACAATTCGCTTTCTACAGCCATTCACCGACCGGGCCTAGCACGCCGAACTCCACTGCGTTCTCGTATGGCCCCGCGAGCCCGCAGTTTGGCTCGCCGCCTTCGTCGCTATCACGTTCAAGCTTCTACAACGGCGCTCGCCATGCTCCTGGGCACCGTCGTCTGTCTGTACCGTCCGCCGCGAATGCATACCAAACTGCGACGGGCACCACATACCCACCGGCTTATTTCAGCCCTATTCAATCAGGCACTGCGACAACGTTCTCGCAAAATGGGAGCATTTACGGCAGTCCTACGGGATCAGTCTTCTCACATGGTAGGCGTGACTCGGACGCAGAGTTGGAGCACCGGCGCCGAACATGGCACCCTGGAACCCACTCAAGCTATGCTCAGCGACCGGCGACGAGCCGTCTATCGTATCACCAGACACCTGATGACCGCGGACCTTCACCTTCTGGACAGCTTGCAGCCAGCCAAGTGACGAGACTACCTGGCATCGAGAGCTTCGACCATGGACCCCCGGTTGCAGCTCGCCAACAGCCCAGCCCTATGATGGTCGATGCCCATCCGTCGAGCTCGCACCATTACTCCGACGCTGGCTTGCACCAGAATCTCACCAGACTGGATATAACGGCCGCCAACGCTCCGATCGAGGGCCAATGGCAGGCCACTCAGCCCGTGCAAGCAGCGCCTCCACCGGGCTACTTCCCGCAACAGCCAACCGGGACCGTAGCACCGCATTTCATCCACCATCAGCACTCGGCCTCCATGCCCGAGCCAGTTACACCCCGCCGTAACAAGCGACAAGGCTGGTACGGTGGGCCCGTGCAAGCGCAACAAGCTCCCGGCTTTCCTTCCCACCGCCCTTCGCCCGAAGACTCCGGTAGTAGCGACGGCGTCCCGTCTCCATTGACCGCACATGGTACTGAGTACCACTCGGTCATCATCGGACCGAACGGTGTTCCGGAAGCCTACCCCCAAGGCATGGTTGCGGTCATGGCCGAGCAGCAGAAGGTACAGCACGCCGCCGCCGCCACTACCACCAAACCTTCCCATCCGACCAGGGCTGACTCAGGCCGCATTCAGTCTTACGCACACGTCCAGCCTGCCCATCTGCTGGTACCGCAGCAGGCGCCACCGCAGCAGCGGCCACCACATCAGCAGCCGCAAGAGCAACAGCGTCAGCAACCGCAACAACAGCTCCAATACAACTACGCCCTGCTGCAGACCGGCCACGACCCACGCTACACGGCGAATTTCAACCACCAAGCCCAAAGCCACGATATGGGCCGACTGGAAGCTCTGGTGGCGGTCGCTACGAGCGAGGGGGCGGCTGTGGAGAATCGGTCTTGAATCCCTGCTTGGCGGCACTCACTAGTTGATCCGACACGACACGACACGAAATGATACGACGCTCTACTTTTGTTGATGAACATGATGAACATGATACCTACGACTTTTAACGCTACACATGATTGTTCTACTGATTTGGACGCGAATGACTCTTAGTGGGGCTTACCCGGCGTTTGGACATTTTCTGAGTTTTGGTTCTGATGATACCCCCGGCGAGAGGACGATTCTGATTGACTGGCATAGCGTTTCTGACTTGGCACTCGGCGTCAAGTGGTCTTGACGAGTTTGAACGAGCGAGGATTGGGTTTCGGAGCGATGGCGTAAGATAGCTGGCGGCGGGCTCCTTGACAAGCGTTCATGGCTATCTTACTAAGCAGCTCTCCGCTAAACCACGTTTTCGCGACTGCTTCAGTCCTCTGCTCTCGGGCGTTTTGGCCCGCTCCGTCTCGTCAGCCTCCTTTGCGCTTTCTCCATCCACTTCTGCTCCTCCTACGGCCCAACGCCAGACCAACCTCCGCCGCACCGTCACCGATGTTTAAGCCAAGCCAAGCCCTCGACTCGACCCTCGTCCTCAACCGGCAGTGCGCTTGTGACTCGTGTATGTCGTCATTGCCGTCCAGCTCGACCAGAAGGGATAGGTGACTATCGATTACGCTCAACGACGTGCAGTACCGTTTCCGCGTTGAGTGGGGCAAGTCCAGAGCAGGTGAAAAAGGACTCGGTGCACGCGATCGGACTCATTGCAGTATCCCGCCGGGTAGTGTGATTGTTGAGGACCGCACGACAGATGTCGCGACACATACAGCCTCCCTCCCTCCCTCACTCACTCATCTCGTCGACATCCACGACCGCGCTTGCACTCTGAACCCGCTCCCCTCTCTTCTCGGACTTGCCCTCCTGCTCCGGCGTCAACGGCATGCCGTCTCCGGCGTGCACGCTTCCGAAATTCAACACGCGCCGCGGCACAACATCCTCAAAGCCTACCGCTTCCTCAGGCCCTCTCACCCGCCTCCTCAACCTCCGCGCACTAGCCTCAAGATCCTGATCACCCATCCCATCAACATCCATCACCTCCTCCACCATTCCCTCCGCAGGTGCCTTAACACTCTGACTATGACTCCTCTTGAACATCCGCGACCCCATGCGCTTGCTCAGTCGCCTCTGCATCCGGCCCGCCTCGAAGTCCGCTTCGTCGGCGCATCGCAGCCGGGACATCCGGTGCGTGATCTCAGCCCCACCGGCATCCGGCGCCATGTCCCTTGCTTCCATGTCATCGGAGGCGCTGCTGCTGAGTTCATCATCGCCGTATTCGCTGTTGGCTGTGCTAAGGCCGGAAGCTTCTTCCAGAGAAGCCGGATAGACGATGGAGACGTCGCTTAGGTAGGCGGGATCGCTTTCGGCCAGCTCTTCGACACGCACGCTATCGCCTTCTGTTGCTTGGCGTTTGGCTGCGTGTTTCTTTGGCGGGCTGACTGTTTCGGTTGGGTGGATGGAGGAGGCGGGCGAGTCGGAGCGCGGAGTGAGGCGGGTTCGCTTGCCTTTGTTGCGGTAGGGGGTGTAGGGTGGGGTGTGCGGTCTTGTGCCGGAGAGGCTGGTTTCGGAGGTGAAGCCTGGGTCCATGGTCGAGACCGGCGTATGATAGATGAGCTCACTGGCGACTGTGTTCTTTTTTTCAGCGCTCGTCTAGCGAGGGTTGTCGTCGTCGCCCCACGTCCGGTCGGTGATGTCTCTTGACGGTTTGGTTTTGTTGTCGGAAGGCGAGCAAGATCATGTTGCGATTGATGCGAAGCGATAAGGGTGTTGAAGCAGGATCTCTCAATCACTGATGTGTCGGACTACCTACCCTTCACGACAGGAGGGTGTGCTGGCGCCTCAGGAACAGGCAAACACAAAGGTGGCGATGTGTGGTTCGGCGACGTTCAGGTCAGCGGCTCCCTTGCTTTGGGCAGCGACCGAGGGACACCTCAGTCTTCTAACGGGCTCTTCCCTGCTGGTGGGTGCTGCAGCTGTCAGGCAGCCTTCGTCTCTTATCAGTTGGCGGGCAGCTGCTGCTTTCAGTTGATGGTGGGTGGGATGGATGGAACGGAACGGACACTCGGTGGTGTGTCGTGTATGGAAGGAGCAATGGCCCGGAAGAGAGGCGAGGAGGAAGGAAAGAACGAGTCACCGGGCCTCGACCTGTCAAAGAGCCCTGTCGCAGCTGCCCGAATAATAATGAAGAGCTTTCCATCGTAGCTGCCCAACCAGATATTGATCTCGCATTTCTGATTTGCCGAGGATGGCAGGTGAAGACCCACCTGTCGTTGATGGGCGAATCGGTGAAGTTGAACGAATTCGGTCCACTGTTGGAAGTTCGGCTGGCGATGAGGCTGTCGAAGGGAAAGAGGGAAGTCGCCGCGGAAGGTGGAAGGAGTCAAGAGCGACGACCTTGATGGCCTCGTGTCGATCAAACAATCATTGTGCATGTGACAATGGCAAGGCGTAAGGTAAGGCGCGACCCCGCCGGGACGGGCAGAGCCGCCCCGCTGTATTCTTGGCGCTCAAATGTTAGGAGTAGGACAGCTTGCTAGTCAAGCGGGCCGAAAAGAGATGTGTTGAACGACCTCATGATCTGCTTGGAGCCGTCAATCCAGCCTTCCCGTCTGCTGCGCACATCGCTTTGGCGTCGGAGACATCAATAGCCTTCCTCTTCTCCTCCTCAATCCTCTGCTGACTCCCCCAACCGCCGCAAGCGACAAGTTTCCAGCCAATGCCGCGAGCTGAGGCCCTCCCTCCCTCTCAATAATAGCCCAGCATGGCCGCTTCCACCTCCGCCTCCTCCTCCACCCCCATGCTCACCAAATTCGAATCCAAGTCCTCCCGCGCCAAGGGCATCGCCTTCCACCCCAAGCGACCCTGGATCCTCGTTTCACTCCATTCCTCCACCATCCAGCTATGGGACTACCGTATGGGCACCCTGATCGACCGCTTCGAAGAGCACGATGGACCCGTTCGCGGCATCGATTTCCACAAGACACAGCCGCTGTTCGTGTCGGGAGGGGATGACTACAAGATCAAAGTGTGGTCGTACCAGACAAGAAGATGTCTGTTCACGCTGAACGGGCATTTGGATTACGTGCGGACGGTCTTCTTCCACCATGAATTGCCCTGGATCCTTTCGGCGAGTGATGATCAGACGATTCGGATATGGAATTGGCAGAACCGGTCACTGAGTATGTGGAGAGGTATGGAATGTTATGTGAGGGTCTTGCTGATGGATTGATTGTAGTCTGCACCATGACCGGTCACAACCACTACGCCATGTGCGCACAGTTCCACCCAAAAGAGGACCTCATAGTCTCCGCTTCCCTCGATCAGTCGGTCAGAGTATGGGATATCTCTGGCCTACGGAAAAAGCAGTCCGCGCCCACATCTATGACCTTCGAGGATCAAATGGCGCGCGCGAGCCAGAACCAGGCGGACATGTTCGGCAACACGGACGCGGTGGTCAAGTTCGTACTCGAAGGGCACGACCGGGGTGTGAATTGGGTCGCTTTCCACCCGACGCTGCCGCTGATTGTGTCTGCCGGTGACGATCGGCTAGTCAAGCTCTGGCGCATGAGCGAGACGAAAGCCTGGGAGGTGGATACCTGCCGTGGCCACTTCCAGAACGCTTCTGCGTGCTTGTTTCACCCCCATCAGGACCTCATACTATCCGTCGGCGAGGACAAGACGATACGTCTGTGGAATCTGAACACGCGCACGTTGGTGCAGTCATTCAAGCGCGAGAATGACCGCTTCTGGGTGATCGCCGCGCACCCGGAGATCAATCTTTTCGCGGCCGGTCATGACAACGGTGTGATGGTGTTCAAGCTGGAGCGAGAGCGGCCGGCGAGTGCGGTTCACCAAAATCAGCTCTTCTTCATAACCAAGGACAAGCATGTGCGGTCGTACGATTTCATGAAGAATGTTGAGAGCCCTTCGATGCTGTCCCTGAAGCGTCTGGGATCCGCCTGGACGCCGCCGAGGACCGTGTCTTTCAATCCCGCCGAGCGATCAATTCTGGTCACCACTCCGGCCGACCATGGCTCCTACGAGCTGATCAACCTTCCTCGAGACGCGTCTGGTGCTGTTGAGCCTTCAAACACTCTGCGCGGAAGCGGCAACTCTGCCGTCTTCGTTGCGCGGAACCGCTTCGCTGTCTTCAACCAGACAAACCAGCAAATCGACATCAAGGACCTCTCAAACGCGACCACTAAGACCATGAAGCCGCCACACGGTACTACCGACATGGTCTTTGGCGGACCGGGGTGCCTGCTGCTGATCTCACCTACCACAGTCTACTTGTACGACATCCAGCAGAAGAAGCAGCTGGCTGAGCTTGCCGTAGTAGGTGTCAAGTACGTCGTGTGGTCCGGAGATGGCCTGCACGCTGCACTGCTCAGCAAACACAACGTCACAATCGTCAACAAATCGCTCGAACAAGTCAGCACATTACATGAGACCATCCGGATCAAATCCGCTACCTGGGACGATGCGGGTGTGCTTCTGTACTCGACTCTCAACCATATCAAGTACACCTTGATGAACGGCGACAACGGGATCGTGCGTACGTTGGAGCATACCGTCTACCTTGTCCGCGTTAAAGGCCGAAGCGTATACTGTCTTGATCGCGCCGCTAAGCCTAAAGTATTGACAATCGATCCGACCGAGTATCGATTCAAACTCGCTCTCGTGAAACGCCACTATGACGAAATGCTCAACATCATCAAGAACTCCTCGCTAGTCGGCCAGAGCATTATCGCGTACCTGCAGAAAAAGGGTTACCCGGAGATTGCCCTGCAATTCGTGCAAGACCCTCAGACGCGATTCGAGCTGGCCATCGAGTGCGGGAACCTGGATGTCGCAGTCGAGATGGCGAAACAGCTCGATCGGCAGAAGCTGTGGCAGCGACTGAGTACCGAGGCGCTGGCGCACGGCAACCACCAGATCGTGGAGATGACATATCAGAAACTGCGGAGTTTCGACAAGCTGTCGTTCCTGTACCTCACCACGGGAGACCAGGAAAAGCTGCAACGCATGGCGAAGATTGCCGAGCATCGTGGTGACATGACGAGTCGGTTCCAGAACGCGCTCTTCTTGGGTGATGTGGAGATGAGGATTGAGATGCTGAAGGAGGCGGATCAGTATCCGCTTGCTTATCTAACCGCGAAAGCGCACGGAATGGCGGACCAGGCACAGGAGATTCTAGAAATGAGTGGATTGAGCGAAGGGGATGTCAAAATGCCCAAGATGGGTAAGCCGGTACGGCCACCCCGGGCGATTGCGCCGACGTACAAAGCGAATTGGCCTACGAAGAGTACAGGGACGAGCTCGTTTGAGAAAGCTTTGATGGCCGGGGGTGGGGAGGAGGCTGCCGCTGTTGGGCAGGACACTAACGGGTTCGTGGAGGAGGAGAATCTACTCGCTGAAGAGGAGGAGCCACGGAATGGGCATCTGGCCGAAGACGGCGAGGACGACGAGGCAGCGGCTGGGTGGGATATGGGCGATGACGCTGTGCCAGCCGCGGAAGACGAAGATCTTGTCGATGTTGGCGCGGAAACAGCAGGTGCGGCAGGCAGCAGTGAGGCCGACCTCTGGATGCGGAATTCACCTCTAGCCGCGGATCACGCCGCAGCGGGCAGTTTCGAAAGCGCGATGAACCTGCTCAATCGGCAAGTGGGCGCCATGAACTTCGCACCCTTGGAGGAGCGCTTCATTGAGATCTACGCAGCGAGCCGAACATTCCTCCCCGCCAACGCCGGCATGCCCCCCCTAATCAACTTCGTCCGACGAACCGTAACCGAAACCGACTCCCGAAAGATCCTCCCCCTCATCCCACGGGACATCGAAAGCGTCCTCGCCACCGAAGTCACCCAGGGCAAATCCGCCATGAAAGCCAACAAGCTCGAAGACGGCCTCGCCGCCTTCCAGCGCGCCCTCCGCCTCCTCCTCGTCAACGCCGCCGCCTCCCCTTCCCAAGCCCAAGAAGCCCAGCAAGCCATCCGCCAATCCGCCCAGTACATCCTCGCCATGAGTATCGAGCTCGAGCGCCGCCGCCTCGTGGGGAGTACGACCACGACGGCGGATATTGGTTCCCTGCCGCCCGCGACGCGGAAGAGGGCGTTGGAGTTGAGTGCGTATTTTACGGTGGTGGAGGGGCTGGAGGCGCAGCATACGACGCTCGCGCTGTTTACGGCCATGCAGTTTGCGGCGAAGAATCGGCAGATGGGGAGTGCGTTGGGGTTTGCGAATAAATTGGTGGAGGTGGGGACTAATGCTAAGTTCAAGGAGACGGTAAGAAACCCACCCTCGCCCCCTTCCTTGCCCAAATGGAAGCCTACGTGAGGAGTCACTTGCTGATTGTGTGTTGTTGTTGGTGTAGGCCCGCCGGACCAAAGCCGCTGCCGAGCGCTCGCCCACGGACGCGCTGGAGATTGATTTTGACAGTTTCACGGCGTTTGAGCTGTGCGGGGGGTCGTACACGCCGATTTTTGCGGGGGACGCGAAGGTGAGTTGTCCATTTGATGGGGTCAAGTATTTGCCCAAGTTCAAGGGGACGGTGTGTAAGGTTTGTGGGGTGTGTGAGGTCGGGAAGGTGGGGAGTGGGTTGAGGTTGACTGTGTGAGGGAGCTGTGGTGAGAGGGAGAGGAAGTAAGGGGAGATAGACGGGGCGTTTGGCGAATGTGAAGAGGGGTCTGCTGGGTGGTATGGTAGGGTTTGTATGGCATCTGGTAGCTAGCATACCTGCAAGTACCTCGAAGATGGCAATAAGTCATTTACACCTTCCAACCGCCAGCTCGCATTCTCATTCCCATGCCGTCCCTCGCTCGTGGAAGGTACGCTGGATGGATCCGAGGAAGCAGGTCATCTCATGCATGCGCAAAGTGAATGAAGCGACTGATGAATTCAGACCGCATGCTAATCCACTCTATATACATTTACATCTCGCAGACTGTACACTGTACACACCGAAAATCGCACGATTGCTCGCGGCTTACAATCCTCCCTCTAGATCCCCACCACTCAGTCACCCACAATTCGAACATTACATTTACAAACACACCATCGCCTCAACCTCCATCTCCACCTCATCAAAACCCCTTGAAAGGATCCAACCCATTCTCATCAAACACATACCCAGCCCGCCTCTTATCAACCGTACTCTGACTCAAATTACTATCCCCCCGCCTCCGCCAACCTCCCTGCCCCTGTCCCCAAACCGCCGACGAGGACGGTAGCGGTGGAGCCGGAGCTGGAGCCGGAGCCGGAGCCGGTACATACAGCACCCCGTCCCGCACGCTCGGATCGACAAACGCCTCCATCCGCACCGTCCCGACCCCTGCTTCGGAGGCAGAAGAGGAGTTCGCCTGCAGCGGACTGGCGATCGAGTCCCGCCTGCTCCCGCTCTTGGACGAACCCGTCCGCGCCGCTCCCGCGGAAGAGGACGCCGTGATGGACAGCGGATGCAGCCGCGAAGAAGAATTCGCCGACGACGACGGCACGGCCGCGGAGGAGAAGCTGCGGAGCGTGCTGAGGGGCGCCGGGAGTCGGGGGCTGGTGTTGCTGCGTTTGCGCTGGTGCTTGCTGGTGGTGATGTACAAGCGGGGGATGGAGGGGAAGTCGGCGCCGGCGTCCGCGGCGTCGTCGAGGGGGTTGCCGGAGGAGGGGTAAGTGTCGGCGGCGTTGGGGCGGCTGCTGCCGATGGGCTGGGTGAGGCTGCGGAGGGTTTCTGGACGGCGGCCTTTGGCTAGACGGACGGAGTCGCGGATGGTGGCGCGGCCGAAGGAGGGGGAGCGCTGGCGGGTGGCGGAGAGAGGCTTTTCGGTGGGGATTGGAGGGGTGGGGCGGGAAGGGATTTGGGGGATGGCGGGGAATTGGGCGGGGAGACGGCCAGATTGGGCGAGGAAGGAGAGGGCGTTCATCCAGAGCTCGTGGCGCGTGGGTGAGACGGTGGTGAATTTCAACGCTCTTTGCGGTGTGAGGATCAGGATTGAGCGGTTGAATGCGGAACTCAGTTCGGCGCCTTTGGGCAAGGGAGTGTTGTCCTGCACGTCGAGGACGGATTGTATCGTCACTGCGATCTGTTAGCTAACCCGACATGCAGACATACTCCATACCAAGTAACTCACATTTCCGACCTTTCTTGCCCATCAGCGCGCTACCAGACATAGGCTGCTTGCTGTCCCACATAATCGTTCGCTCGTACGGCGACAGCCAGACCCAACGCTTATGACGAGTGCCGTGGCCTGAGACACTCACAGCACCATTCGAACTCTCATGCGGAAAGTCGTTGGTGTTCTCAGCGATCCCGAACGACTTCCGCTTGCGCACGTACTTCCACATCCACTCCCCGACCATGGTAGCCGCAATGGCATCAATAAGGTTAGTCTCCTCCAGCGTCTGAGGATCTTGGGTTGCCGCGGTGCTGGGCCTCTTGGATAGGTCGACCGAGCCCTTGACGAGGTCGAAGCTCTGCTCTCGCAGTGGAGTGGGTAGACCCGGGATGGGAAATTTCGTAGGAGTCGGAACGGGCTCGAAAGCCATCGATTGGATCGGGGTCAGGGTCGGCGATCGCTTGCGCCTACCATTCTTCCGTGGCGAGACCTTCGTGTGCACCGCCGGTCGGATGATTGCAGCTGACTGGATCTTGCGCAAGCTTTGCTGCCGGGCATGCTGAGTTGTGCGAGCGCCAACATGCCCGGCACGGCCGAAGATATCGCCTCCGGGAGGGTTGGGAGTGGGACTCTGCGAGCCTTCACTAGCAGTCTTCATGACGACCCGGGAGCTTGATCGTCTTGGTATCGCGAATGGAGGCAAAGCTGTCTGCGAAGAGTAGGTACTTGATGCGCTGCCAAAGCTTGGGCTTCGTGAACGTGGGTCTCTGCTGGCATTGAGCCTTACTGGGGGCCCTGCGCGGATTCTCTGCGAAGTGGCCCTACTACTGGCGATTGAAGGAGCCGGCGCTGCCCCATACGACTCGGCTGTGCCTGGGCGTCGGTCAGGAGAGATCTCCTTGTCCTCCGGTACGACTTTCGGAGGGCCAGACAGGGCAAATCGACCGTGCGGCGCTTTGCTGAAGGCGGGGATAGAGCCCAGAAGATCTCTAGGATCGGCATCGCTGACAGCCTCTTCATTCTCGCTTGCATCAGAGTCCTTCTCTATGTCGCCCAAGGAGCTGTTGCTCTGGATTGGACGCGTTACGCCGTATTGCGATGCGCGATTGAGCGGGCCATCTGCGGCGTTCTCTTGCTGTTGTCGGGCCGGCGCAAGAACCGGTCGTCCAAGCGGGATAGCGCGCAAAGGGAGATTACGCAGATCCTTATAGCTATGGGTGCGGGGCGTTTCGGGACTCGACTCCACAGGTGACTGCAGAGGCGGCGACGGAAGGGCTACCTTGGACAGAGCATTCGTGACTAGGATCGCCATGCCGCCGCTGGTGGGTCGCTTGGAGAGCGTCCGGTCGGGCAGAGGAGCAGAAGGTAGCAAGCTCGGGCGCGAGAGCTGCAAATCGGACATGAGCCGTCGCAATCTCATGTCTACACGAATCTCCTCGGTCTGGACGCAGGCATCCTTTGCAGGCCATGGACGGCTTGCTTGAGTAGAAGCATTCTTAGTTCCCGGCGGAAGCACGTATGTTCGCGGCGAAGACGGCCTCGACGTCGGCGGGTGTATGGCGATCGCTGGTACGAAAGATGGCGGGCTCAGGCTGTTCCGCTTTAGCACCACACTCTGCGGGCGGGATTGCGGTGGCGGATCCGTCTGTGTTGAGATAGAGCTGTAGGATCGAGCAGGCAATGACACGCGCTTGTCCTCCGGCCAGATGATACCATTGACGACGACTGGAGTTTCTGGCGGGCTGATTGGCGACGCTGCCACGCGCGTGGCAACTTCGAGCGCACGCTTCATCGGACGGGGAGCTGGAGTATGCGAGTTCAGGAAAGTATGCGGAGCCGGTACTGGCTCGTTGATCACTGGCACATCCGGCACCTCAGTCGGCGCACCCTTGCGAAGCGGCGAAGCTGGCGGAGAGGGCTGGTACCCTGTATCGACGTACACGGGCCGCGCTTTGGGTGCCGGTTGAGTGATGGTTCGAAGAGAAGTAGTCTCACTTTCCGAGGGACGCGATGAGCCCAGAAGAATTGCTGCGTCTACTGACCTTCTCAGCAAGCCGTGCATGGCTGGCACTTTCGTTGGGGTCAGATCCGGTGAATGCAGCTCCTCTGAAGTCAAGCCCAACACACGCTTTGCTTTGGAGTCGGCATCTACCTGCCCGGAACTGCGCTGCATATCGATTGTACGCCGCTTGACCTCGGGATACTCCAGCTCATCATCCGCGTGCTCAAATTCGTCCAGATCGTACTCGTCCTCCTCGTCGATGCCCAGCTCATCCGCCAGAGTGTAGCCGTTGGGCTTCGCGCTCGTGTCCAGTGTACCGACCGAAGCTCTTGTCGATGCTGAGTTCCTCAAGCTCCGAGGCACGAAGCTCATGCTGCTGCGATTGCGCTTGTGATTCACCGGTTTCACAGACTTGATGCTCGCGCTGTCGCTTTCATTCCCAAGCCCGCTGTCCTTAAAGGTACTCACGTCACCCATGTCTTCGAGGGCTGGACCTTGCGCATCGACGTTGGCTTGCTGAGCCGAGAATTCGTCCACGAACATGCGTAGTCGATTTTCGGTCACGTGGATCCTCCGCTCAAATTGACGGCGCTCGTTGTCCCAGCTCTCCTTCTCCTGCTCCCACATACCCTGGGCACGCGAAGCGTCTTCATCCTGCCTGCGCGTCTTCTTGGCCGCTGTATCGAGCTTAACCCTGAGATCATCCGCGTTATGCCGGGCTAGGTCGCGCTCCTTCACCAAATCTTCGATAGCCTCGTATGTTCCGGTCTCCATTAGCTGAACATGCTGCTCTGCTTTCCGCGCCTCCCTCTGCTGCTCGGAGACCTGCTCCACGAGCGTCTCATTCTCTGTCTTTGCATCAGAGAGGTGAGTCTCCAGGTTCTCTACGAGATTGTTCTTCGAGTCCAGCTCTCGTCGCAAGTTGAGGATTTCCGATACCAGCGAGGCGTGAAGGGTAGGCGTAAAGCGTCGGGGGTCCAATGCTGAATAGCGTCCATCTCGGGATTTGTCTGTGAAATCTATTGCGTCCGGAGGCAAGGGAGGAGGCGAGGCCGACTGTTCGCGAGACGATGTTGCCGTCGCGCGTGACGACCGTTTCGACCTGATATAGCCTGGGGTCTCGTACGGTGTGTCGACTGGCGAGGGAAGCCGTTTGCTGCCAACAAATGTTGCATATTCGCTGAAATAATCTGCCATGATATGGTGCTATCGCCGTGTACCGCCGTCTGATATGCCCGGTATGTACAAGTACAGATGCTCGGTGCCAGATCACCGCATCAACAACGAACGGTGGGGACAGTGCCTGCATGGTGTCAGTCCCTGGACGGCTATTGCTTGCGCTCATAGTAACGTACTGAACGGCTACTCCTTAGCACTCGGTATGAAGCTCGTTCTCGGGCGGCACTGCATGGTCTGTAGTGCGAGTTGTGCAGAGTAACGGAGGCTACAAGGAGTGGACTTGGATGCTGACGGAGCAAACCGTCAGCGCCTGCATTGGAAAAGAGGGTTGAAGGTTCTTGATACAGCCAACGTGTCGACCTTTCCGAGTCCCCAAACCTACCGTAGAGTTTACCTACTCGCGCAGGTCTGGCCCGTACCAAGCTAACCGAGATCCTAATACCAATACGGTCTCATTACCACACCAGGAAGCGAGTGACTGATGTTGAGACAGCGGGAACAAATGTCGCAACGCGGGAGGAGAAGAGTATGAAGGAAAGGCGTGAGGCCGCTGGAGAGGGCGCAGTATTCGCGAGGGGGAACGTGTGAGAGAGGCACGAACGTGCACAATAAGGAACGGGAACAAAATAGGTGCATGCGCATGTAATCTACACGTCCGAGCCAGTCCCCTGATTGCCAGCGGGGCTTTAATCAATCGATTGGCTGTGACGGTCGCGTTTCTCCATTTCCTGGCTGTTGGATCACGGTGATCACAGCGTTAGTCGGTCGTGGTGGGGATTGCCTACGTGGGCTGCGCAGTGTGATGCAACTGAAGAAAGCATATCGCAATAATGGTGATGCGCGTGCATCTGTTGGTCGACGTCCCACCGTGGAGCTCTAGGTTGCGAGCTGTGCGGCTGTGCCTCTCATCAAAACATCGTTGAAGCGGCGTGGAAGCTAATAAGGTAGAGGCATGAGCCGATGGCGGGACTCTCTTAGCGCCAGGGGAACGTTCACCAACGGCCACCCGCCCTGCAACCTCGGCTGCCGGATGCACGGGCGCGATCGCAGAGCTCGAGCCATTGAAGGCAAGTGCCACGCGGTGAGCCGGTGACGCGGAGAAAGGCGGAGACCAGACTGCTTTGTTTCATCAATTCGAAAGCTCGAAGAGCCGACGGCGGTGCTAGCGACTTGTCGCGACTCGTATGAAGAGTACATACATCTCCGCTGTTCCCTGCATGCTTCTATGTGGTCGGCAGGAATGCAGGACCTCGGATAGCCGACCAGGTACTTGGCGAGGTTCTCGTGTAAGCTACAGCCGCGTTGGCCGTTTCTGGCATTTCTGTCGCGATGACCGCAGTGGTGTGCGGCGTCACACTTGAAGATGATATATCGCTGCGACGCGACCTCTCCCGGCTCCCGACGCCTAGATTCTCACAGGTCGCGGCACTTACATGAAAGGCTTGAGCCACCGCGTTTCAGGCGCGTGGCTCGATCGGGCTTGAACGCGCCTCCAACAGTAGTGATCTGACACGCATGGCGTGGTGCGTCGTTTGCTCAAAGTCGGGTGCCAAGGCTGAGCAGCCATCTCACTCATCCATCCCGGAGTGATGGAAGTGGTTGCGATCGGTCTGGATCATCGTTCTTGGAGGGTGTTTCGCTGCATCCATGGGATCGTAAGACAATGCTCCTGGGAGGTGTGGACGGACTGAACACCATCGTGGAGGCGGGTCAACTGCTAATGGAGTGACCGGCGTTACGATTGAAGTAGTTGGGACCAGAACATGTAGTCGATGGCTTTTTGCTTTACCGTGGTTGAGGTTTGGAGACGGAGCGTTCAGGTTGGATGCTTGAAGAGCGGGGGATCCCGCTGAATGACTCGCAGCCTCCAAATTCTCCATGTGAGCATTTGGACCACACGGATCGCACGATCCAGTAAGGTACTCATGAAGCGATAATCTACCCATCCTTTTGGCCACAGATACTCGCTAGGTAGCTGCGTACCTGTCGACAGCATCGACCGGCCGCGTACTTGAATATTGCGCCCGTACAGAGCGACACTCCGCTAGCGGCGCCACCGTTGTCCACCACGTGGGATCAACCTCCAACGGTCTTCCCTCTCAATTGCCGCGAAGCATAGCGCATACCTCGAGAACGGTGACTATCGCTCGGGCCGTGAAGTTTCGTGAACAGTCGCGCAAAGAACGCCACACTCCGCAACTCAGCCGGTCAAGAAGGCAGTACAAGAGCAGCAAAAACACCATCGCTGGACCGCCCCATCAACTGCTGTGAAAGCGCAGGTCGTGAGCGCGTGACTCGTCTCGTTCCCTTCAGGCCCGCCATGGCTACCGGTAGTGTCACTGGCTTGGAGGAAAAGATGCCCATGACCGCGGAGTTGCCACCGGTGCAACACAAGACAGCCGACCAGCTAGTAGCGGAGATGAAGAAGATGCCTCTATTCATGACCAGCATGGACGACATGGACGAAGACAACGTTATGCTCGAAGCTATCAAGGCGCTGGTGTACGAGGGTACTCGAGCCGAAGTCGCCGACAACTTTCGCGTCCAAGGCAATGACTGCGTAAAGACAAAACAATGGCGCGAAGCGCGTGACTACTACTCCAAAGCTCTCGCAGCAGTGAAAGGACCTCAACATCCACTCCCACCGGACGCCAAGGTCGTCGAGATTGACGAGGAAGCGGAAGAGAAGCAGGAGCGCACGCTCGAAGAAGCATGCTATGCCAATCGTGCGCTCTGCAATCTCGAGATGAGTATCTCTGCCCACACGAACGGCTACTACGCGCCATCACTGACAATTTTTGCGATTAGAGAATTACGGCTCCTGCAATCGAGACTGCGCGGCGGCTTTGCGGATGAATCCGCGGAATGTCAAGGCGTGGTACAGAGCAGCGTCTGCTTGTCTAGCGCTTGACAAAGTCCCAGAAGCTCTCGATGCATGCCAAAGTGGCTTGAAGTTCGACTCTGCCAACTCCGCGTTGCAATTGCTACTTGCGAAAGTGGAGGCGAGGCAGGCCCATCTCGCCGGACTCGAGAAGACGCGAAAAGATCGCGAGCAGCGCACCGCGAGAAGAGAAGCTACGCTGCGACTGGCGTTGAAGCAGCGAAACATCATCGCACGGCGGACTGTGAATCCACCGGATATGGAAGATGCGGCCATGAAATTGACGGACCCACTGGATCCGAATAGCACACTGAGCTTTCCGATGATTCTACTGTACCCTCTCCAGGCACAGAGTGACTTTGTCAAAGCCTGCGGAGAGGAGGAGACGATCGCGCAGCATCTGAATTACATTCTGCCGACGCCTTGGGATGAGGCGCGGGAATACAGCCTACAGAGCGTGGAATGTTACATGGAGACTATTCAAGGCGGTTTGATCAAGGCCGGCAAGAAAGTGAGTATCTTGAAGCTTTTAGAGAGTGGTAAGATCGAGGTTGTGGACGGGCTGGTGAAGGTGAACGTCGTACCTAAGGCGAGGGCTGCCGAGTGGATTGATGATTTCAAGCGGCGGAAAGGAAAGACGTAGACGACATCATTCATCTAGCACGTATAAACCGTGGATGCCTTGTGCAATTGAAACTCTACTCGCTGCTCCACTCCGCGGCATCATATCGGACTTTGCTTCGTCGAGATGGAAGTGTGCGTCACCTCCACCTCAACACATCACTGCAAGGTCAGAACCATTGCACAAGCACCGGTGTCGACCACTTCGCAGCAAACGCAGTAAACACGTCCTCAGAATGACTATCACGTTCGGCATCATAGGTAAGGTACAGCCAGAACTTGCGTGTCTTGGGGCACCTACGCTAACATCGGATTTTATGCACCAACTGGATCACCGAGTCCTGGATCCTCGCCGCACACAAATCAGGCCAATGGAAACTCCACGCCGTCTACTCGCGCTCGGAAGACCAAGCCAAGACCTTCGGCTCAAAGCACGACTGCCACACCGCCTACAACTCCCTCGACACCTTCTTCGCCGACAATGGCATGCAAGCCGTCTACATTGCCTCGCCCAACAGCCTACACTACGAACAAGCCAAGCTTGCCCTCCAGGCGAAAAAGCACGTCATACTGGAGAAACCCGCGACCTCTACGCCCGAGGAGCTAGATGACCTCTTCCGGCTCGCGAAGCAAGAAGGCGTCTTCCTCATCGAGGCCTTCAGACACATACAAGAAGCCAACTACAAGCTCCTCCACAAACTCGTCAACGACGACAAGCGGCTCGGACCCATCTACGGCGCGAGTCTGACCTACGCCTCCTACTCCTCGCGGTACAACAACGTCCTCGCCGGCGAAGTCCCCAACATCTTCAACCTCGACTTCTCCGGCGGCAGTCTGGTCGATATTGGCGTCTACCCCGTCACCTTCGCCATAGCGCTGTTCGGCGAGCCGAAGTCGCAGACGTACGTCCCGTTTATCTGCCGGACGGGAGTGGATGGAGGCGGGGTGATCGTGCTGCAGTACGAGAATTTCGGCGTGCAAATCAATCACTCGAAGAGCTATACTAGTGCTGCGGTGTGCGAGGTCTACGGGGAGAAAGGGACGATTACGGTGAATGGGACGACGGATATTAGTTCGATGACGCATTGGGATCCCGTGGGGAAGAAGACGGAGGAGCTTGCGGGGAAGTGCGAGAAGGTGGAGAAGCCGAATGTTAATATGGTTGAGGAGGCGGTGGAGTTTGCGCGGATTATTGATGAGGGGGATAGGGAGGCTGCTGGGAAGTTGGAGGGGATTAGTCGGATTGTGATTAAGGTCACGGCGGATCTGAGGAGGCAGAATGGGATTTTGTATCCTGCGGATAAGCGGTGATGCGATCAGTCGGCTTGCCATGGAGTGTCACACCAAAGACTGAATGGCGCGAGGAAAACGTAGGGTTGCACACATGAGCGGCGAGCGTGATAAGATCAGGTCCGGAAGTGGGAAAAGACTCTCAGCAGGACTGGACAACGCGGCTGGAGCGGTCGCACGACCGGTTGCTGGGTGACGGCGCTCTTCATGACTGCCGTGCAGCGCATGAGTCTTGGAAAGCATCATGGGTACATGTACCTGACAGCCCGTCGCTGCTGTGCAGATAGATGCTAAGGTAGTGACCAACGGCGTGGCTGGAGGTATACGCTGGAAGGTGGACACCTCAGCTCGTTGCAAGTGAAACGGAGCGTTTGGACTGTCCAATGTCGATTGGGAGATATGGCAACATGAAGCGTCTGACTAGTCCAATCGAGTAAGTACTGCGGTATGCAAAACGTCATAGCACCCCTTCAACGGAGCACCATCATGCTGGAAATGATGCGCATGGCGCGGCTGGCCGAGCCGAAATGCCGTGTGTCATCTTCACGCTCGGCTACAGACGTGTACTGCTTGTGCAACCGTCCACTTCAACAACGCCGCGACGCGGATAGGGGCACACCATCTTCATCGACATCTAGTCCCCAGTGAGCGTGTGAAGGAGAGAGGCTGGATGGCTCTCCGGCATCAGGGCAATTGATCGTATCCGGATGATGCAGTCTCGTTGAAGGTCCCGTCACTACTGAAGAGGGCGTACGACTGGAGCATCGAGGTCGCGAGGATGTTTGGAAAGACGATGCTTCGGGGTAAGTGAGTCCTGCCATGTCCTTGCCTCGTTTGCCCTCATAAGGTACGCAGAGTACGTAAAGGTAGAAACTGGAGGCAGCAACAATGGCCGGGAAGGAGCGAAAGGAGGACAAGCAAGACGAGCAGACTTACCTTGAGCTTCATCTCGACGTCGGATCATGGCTGCCTGGGCAGCAGATGCCATACCTTAGGGAATCTTCCATTTCGCCTGCTTCATCAACGACAGCGCATCTTGCTCATTGCCATTACCCAACTTCATCCCTCACCCACGCAGCACACTTCCCAGGCGATCCTCCGATGGCGAGAGCTTCGTGGTTCGTCGGCGTCAAACGGAAAGTTGACAAGGGACACAAGAAGCGTCCGAGAGGCAAAGGCTTTTATCGCTAGAAGTGATTCGCGGCTCGAACGATGAGACTGACCATTTGTGTGCCCAGGTATCGCCTCGACCTTCATTGACCCAAACGAGGAGCGAGACCCGCCACCTCCAGCGACTCCTGTGACGTTCCCGGCCTACGAATTCAACGCGATCCCCGAGGATGGTCGTGGCGTACCGGCAGTGACCGCTGGCTTGCAGTCGCTTTTCGCAAAGGTCACAAAGCCCACCGACCTTACCGACCGGCATGTCCAGGTTCTCGGTATCGACTCGTGTCGGCCTTGCACGCTCGATGAGCTGCTGCCTCAGGTCGATGGAGTCTCGCACCTCCCATCTCCTGTCTCCGGCGAAATCATCACCGCGACTGCTGGTGAAGATGGGACCTTGTCCGAGAACTTCGGAATCGCGTCCCGCAGGCAGACGATCTTGAATGAGGTGCTCGAAGAGCTCCAGTTGGACAATGACACAGCTTACCGGATCCTTGGCCGCAAGTCCAAGTGCGGTGCCCAATTTCGACGCTTTGTTCACATGCATAGGTTCTTTGATGGCTTGGAGAGCATGAGTCGATACTGGGACAGCAGTGCTGACGACTACTTCGAGATCTCGGCTGAGTTATGTAGCGGAAACGGTGTCAAACGCCTGCGTCGGGACCAGGAGGCAGATAGCTCCATCCTCGACAGCCCCCCAACAACTACCGCAGAAATTAAAAGTGCTGACAAGTCGCCACTTCTGCCTACACCGGCGCCTTCACCAGAACGTAACAGTCCGCCTCCTGCGAACAAACAGGCGCCCGCGGAAGCTGAAAGCGGCACACAATCGACCGACGCTGCTTCGGCGGTGGCACCGGATCTTCTCCCCAGTACACGCTCAGAGACCGTGAGACCCGAGCCACATTCGCAGCACCAATACAGAGGCAGGAGACTGCACACTGGACGTGAGATGCCAGACCAATATCGCATCGATACCGTCCGTGCCTTTATCGAGGCCTCGACGATGCCATTCCACTGCCCCGTAGCGCTCCCGCGCGTGAGGCCATTCGCGCAGATAGGCACTCTTACCATCCCTGTCGGCCAGACAGCTGCGATATACAGATATCCGCGTGACAGGTCCCGAGCGCGCGAGGGAAGACTCGAGGGACCGATGGTGGCTATCCAGGTTTGCGGTGAGACGGAATTCGAGGACGTGGTCGGAGAGCCGCTGGCGGCCCAGGGGCGACTTCATCACATGCGAGAACTCGGTATGTTACTTCAGATCGCGCAGGAGCGTCGTCGAAGTGGCGTGGAGATCAACGCTGGCGAAGGGAAGTGGTGGACGGATGGGCGCAGATGGGGTGCCGGGCCAGGGCACGAGCCAGGCAACGGAAATCGCTCTCCGACTGGCGAGAAGAGTAACGCGAAGGCGATTAGAGATGCACATGCCAAGCAGGTCAAGGCGGCTCTTTATGAGCGTTGGAAAGACGTCAAGTGCGGCCACGGGACCTGGGATCCGAAGACAGACTACGCTGCGATTGGGAAGGACCCTTCGTCGCCGTACGATGAAGTTAGTGTTCACCTCACTGCGTCTACCGATCGTATACCCGCTGATTCGATTTTTCCACAGGTCTTCATGATATCTTCCCTCAACCACCACATCTCCATCGTCAAATTCACCGTCCACGAAGCGTACATCGACCATCTCGTCTCGGGAGCACCTTTGTTCGACTCGATACTGGGGTCTTCGAATCCGGCCAGACCGAGAATGCAGCGATCACAGTGGTTCGATCTGTTCGACGAGCAGCAGCGCGTGGAGGCGTTCCGAGGGGTGTGGGGCGTTGTGGCGTACCTCACGAGAGACACCGAAGCCAGTGTAGGAACGTGCGGAGAGCCTCCTACTGATGCGAATGGGTTGTAGAAGCACCATGCGAGGCCACGTACATTTCAGCTATCACTACCCGCCTCGTGCGAGAATTTGCACGCTAAGATGGGTCGTCGGTGCACTTTCCACGGATGCTGAGTTTATTCTTCTCTCACCTGCATGCCAGGTCGCCCGAACAGCGCCGCCACCTACTCCAGCTGACGAGCTCCCAACTGTACGAGGAAACGCAATGCATCTCAATTCAGGGCTCTGGAGAAGGACTTCGAGTGTGCAGTACACTCGTACCAGTAATCCTTCACTACTCCAGCACCTCACCACCTCAAGCCGAGGCCTCAGCCTCAGCCTGCCGACTGGCAATACTCCCACCTCTCCAGCTATGCTTCGGATCCTGGCGCTCATGCTGCCGGCTCTCGCTGCCCTTGCCCACAGGACCCCATCCACCACCTCCAGGCGTCATGATGATAATCCTCTCCCCAGCTTGCATCGAGGCAGTGTTCTTCCCACCGAGGTTGATATGCTGGTACTCTTGCGGCTCCTCCGTCGCGGCACCGCCGCCCGTATGCCCATTAGTCTTCGCATCCTCCAACCCACTCCCCTCCACCCTCGGCACCTTCCTAACCCAAACGTTCATCCCACAACTCGCGTCCTCACCTCCCTCAAGCCCATACGGATGATACACCCTCCGCTCGCTCAAAATACTAACCTGCACCGGAATCCGAAACTCAATATCCCTCACCACGCCCTCCCCCCCTCTCTGCTGCCCCCTCCCCCCACTCCCCTCCCGCAACCCAAACTCCCGCAACACAACCGGATACCGCCGCTCAAACACCTCCGCATCCGTAATCCGCGTATTCGTCATATGCGTGTGCACGCCATCCGTGCCGTCCCAGCCGGGACCCGCTCCGCTTCCGCCAGCGATCGTCTCGTAGTACCCGAACCCCCTCACTGCCTTTTCGCCCTCGACGTTGCCGCCGAAGCCGAAGGTGAGGTTGTTGCAGTCGCCTTGGCTCGCGGCGCAGGCGTGGAAGGCTTTGAGGACGACGTCGGTGACGCGCTGGCTGGTCAGGACGTTGCCGCCGACTACTGCGGCGGTTCCCGAGGGGGAGAGGAAGGATTTCTTAGGGATGAGGATTTTCACTGGGGTTAGGCAGCCTTGGTTCAGGGGGATGTCTTCTCTGATTAGGCAGCGCAAGCAGTAGATGATGGCGCTGTAGGTTACCGCCTCCGGGGCGTTGGTGTTGCCGTAGACTTCCGGCCCGGTACCTGTGAAGTCGAAGACGGCCTCGCCTTTCTCCCCGTCGATAGTCACGCTCAGGCAGATGGGACTCCCGTCGTCCATGTAATCCACCGCTTTCAGCTCTTTGCCCTCGAACCTCTTACTGACCTCCTTCAGAAGGTTCCGCACGCTCAACTCGGCGTTGTCCTGTATACTCCGCATATAGAACTGCACGACCTCCTCCCCGTAATCCTCAATCAACGACCCAATGAGATTGATCCCCTTCTGATTCGCCGCCACCTGCGCCTTGAGGTCATTCAAATTATCCGCCAAACACCGCGTCCCACTGCACCCCGCGAACCTCGCCGGCTCATGAAGCAACAACTCCGTAATCCTCTTCTCATTGAACTTCCCCTCGCTAACCAGCTTCTCCGTCTCGATCCTAGCCCCCTCCTGGAACAACTCCCGACTATGCGGCGGCATGCTCCCGGGCAAGATCCCGCCAATATCAGCATGATGCGCTCGGCTCGCGACGTAGAACACGATCTCCCCTCCCTCTGTGAACGCCGGCGTGATGACTGTAATATCCGGTAAATGTGTGCCCCCGAACATCGGATGGTTGCTAACCAGCACATCGCCTTTCCTCAGCTTGCCCTTCCAGATCGCGGCTTGCTTCTGCACGCAGGTACTCATACTTCCCAGGTGCACGGGCAAATGCGGCGCGTTCGCCACCAGGCCGCCAGAGGAGTCAAACAGCGCGCAGGAGTAGTCGAGCCGTTCTTTCACGTTGGTGCTGACGCTGGTCTTTTGCAGCGCGCGGCCCATTTGCTCGGCGATGGCCATGAAGCGGTGCGCGAAAATGGAGAGTAAGATGGGGTCGACCTCTTTCGTGCTCACTTTCGCCTCTTCGGTGTCTCCCGAGTGCTCGCCGATGTTGATTACGACGTGCGTCTCAATGACCAACGCTGATGCGCTGGGCGTGACGACGATGGTCTGCGTTCCGTCTGCGATGATCGCCGGGCCTCGAATTCTGTCTCCCACACCTAGATCTTCGAGCTTGTAGATCGCTGTGTCCCTTCTGCCGCCATCGAAATACACGCTCTTCCGTCCGAACACCTTCTCCTCGCCCGTTACGTCACGTGCTTTGATTGCACGAAGATGCTGATCGACAGTTCTCTCAAGCGGCTCGAATGTCTTTCCGATCCCTCTCGCCCGCACATCATCAACGATAATATCCCGATCCGGTAGCGTGAAGCCGAACTCCTGCTCATGCTGCCTCACAAACGCCCTGCCGAACTCCCAATCACCATCTCCTTTCTCCGGCTTCACGACCATCAGCGCGGACTCCGTACCCCGATATCGCATATTCAAATATTCCTCGAAATGTATCTGCTCCTCGTCGAAACCCTGATCTCTCAGAGTGGCCGTAGACCGTTTCTTCAGCTCCTCCATCTTGCCTTGCAAATCCTTTCGAACATTCTCATCCTCGTCGCTCCAGACTTTGCTCTCGGGTTCTTGCCGCTCATCCACCACATCCGCCAACGCCATCCCATACGCCGAAAGCACAGAAGAGTACCGATGCACCAGTATCTGCCTGATGCCTAAGGCTTCCGCGATCGCCACGGCATGCTGCCCGCCCGCACCGCCGAAGGTCGCCAGCCGGTGTTTACTCGTGTCGTGCCCTCTCGCTTCGGTGAGGGACCGGATTGGGCGTGTCATGGTCTCGTTGGCGATCTTGACAAATCCGTATGCTATTTCATCGGGGCTCATCTCCTCTCTTTTGCCTTTGCCAGCTTGATCGCCACTGGTAACTTCTTTGTTGATTCGCACCGTCAGCTCATCAAAGAGCTTCTTGCTCGCCTCCTCATCTAGCCCCTCGTCCTCCTTCTCCCCAAAGATCTTTGGGAAGAAGTCCGGTAACAATCTTCCGAGAAAGAGATTAGCATCTGTTATTGTCAACGGTCCGCCCTTCCTGTAGCATGCCGGTCCCGGATGCGCGCTTGCACTCTCCGGACCCACGACGAATAGTCCATTGCGGAAAAAAAGCCTGCTGCCACCTCCGGCGGCTACGGTGTTGATGTCAAGTTGTGGACTCTGGATCGTGACGCCTGCAGTGGTAGTCTCAAATACGTGGTCGTAGCGACCGGAGCCGTAGCGCGAAACATCCTGTGACACGATAAGTATCAATATTAGCGAACTCTAGACAGGCAATGTAGCCGACAACTTCCACTTACTGTACTTGTGCCTCCCATGTCGAATCCGATGACCGGTATCTTGGTCTCCGGATCATAACTTGTGAGCGCATATCCTACCACACCACCCGCCGGTCCAGACAAGATAGCCTTCAGTCCCGAGAATCCGTCGACATCTACGAGACCGCCATCGGACTGCATGAACTCGCATCGCGCTCCTTTTGCGCCGGCCTCCTTCTTCACGCTCTCGGTTCCAAGTCCACCCGAGAACCCTCGCTGGAAACCATCAATGTACTTTCTTATCGCGGGTGTGAGATATGCGTCCGCGCAAGCAGAGGTAGCTCGGGGCACGAGTTTGATCATGGGCATTAGTTCATGGGAAAGAGAAACATGCTCGAAGCCTATCTTGCGTGCCAGCTTCCCTACCAGCGCCTCGTGCTTTGGGTATGTGTAGCCGTGCATGAGGCAGACGGCTATACTGCGCAGTCCGGAATCGTACACTCCTTGTAACTGCTTCCTGATCTCGTCCTCTCGTGGCCGTTGCAGTATCCGTACTGTTTCGCCCGACAAGCCTCTAACCAGCTCTGCATCCTCATTATGAGCATCTGCAGCGTCTGTCTTCGTCCGCTCGGGATCCTCGGCATAGTCCTCCAAGGTCACCCGCTCATCAATCTCTACCACCTTTTTGTACAGTACCTCCGGCTTTCGGATCGCGAGATCAAAGATATTCGGCCGAGACTGATTCCCAATCTCCAAGCAATCCTTGAACCCTTTCGTAACCACCATGGCAATCTCCTCCCCTTTCCGCTCCAACAACGCGTTGGTCGCAACCGTTGTTCCCATCCGTATACTCTCAATCTGGCTCGTGTCGAGCGCCTCACCCCGCGGTATCTCGTGACCGGTGAACTTGGAGAGCAAGCGGCGGATACCTTCGAGCGGCGCATCATCGTAGTTGGACGGATCGACGGAGAGGAGTTTGATGATCACGTCGTCGGACATGAGACCACTGCCGGGGTTGCCTACGCAGTCTGTGAAGGTGCCGCCGCGGTCGATGGCGATGCGGATACCGCGAGTGGGCTTGGGGGGAGCAGCCATGTTGGTGGAGATGGGGCGGAGTAATGTCGGAGGGGGGGAGGAAGGGATGAGATGGGAGATGAGATGCTACAGACCTACTGAAGGATAGAAAGACGGGTTCATGGCGTCGTCGCTAGACAATGATGATGTGCCCATGGCAGTGAATGTGTATTAGCAATCTGCCCCACCAGGGCGATAAACACCTCAAGGCCGTCACGTCGGGGACTTGGAAATAGCCGACCTCGGCACCAGACGACCGTTGGCTGGTTTAGAATTATGAACTCATCAAATGCCGATGCCGCCGCCAGCCTGCGTCTATGGCCTTATTACATGTACCTCACTCGACACCGTCTCCCCCCTCCACCTCCTTGAGTCCTGCACAGTGGACGAAGTGATTATTGGCGTTACAGGTTCTGTATGGTAATCGGCCTTCGGAGGCTCATGTCACGGCCACCAGTCACATACACGTAGCTCTCCACAAGGTAAATGTGCTTCCAGACGACATCGCTGGACGACCAACCTCTCCGCGGATGGAAGTGTATAGAAAAGGACCCTTTCGCTTTCTCGTTACGTTTGCGACGTTGACTGATCGCTTCCCACACATGCTGAAGCAGCCATGTCTACCTACCAAGTCACCCACCTCAAAACAGGCGAGCAGGTAACGAGACCAGGCGCCCTCCTCAATCCACATCTCAAGCCCGCTGGAAAGGAACGCCATGAAGTCGACCCTTCCGTCGAAGCTTACCATGCTCAACTGCCCCATTACGGCTCAACAACCCTGCACTCATTGCCCTTTGTAGCCCACGAACTAGGTTTCGCCTACGTCTTCCTCAAAGACGAATCGACTCGCTTCGGCCTCCCTTCCTTCAAAATTCTCGGCGCTTCGTGGGCCGTCCACCGCGCTCTGTGTTTCCGCTTGGGTCTCGACGCCTCCGCGACGACGCTGGAGAAAGTCAAGCAAGCCCTCGTCTCCCCCAAGGCCGCAGATATAAGGTTGGTGACCTGTACGGAGGGAAATTGGGGGCGTGCAGTCTCCCGCATGGCCAAGTACTACGCCATCCCAGCCACGATCTACGTGCCGGGTTTCATGAACGAGTACACTCGATCCCTCATCCGAGGAGAGGGCGCCGAAGTCAAAGTTCTGGAGGACGGGTCTTACGACGATACCATCGCGGCTGTGCAGCACGATACCAAAACACACCCTGAAGCGCTGATGGTGATGGACACCAGCTGGCCGGGTTATACCGAGATCCCAGGCTGGGTGACGGAGGGCTACTCGACATTGATGACGGAGGTAGATCGCCAGGTCTCCGCCCAGACCAACGGCGCAAGTCTGCCTGTTCTAGCGGTGGCGAGTGTAGGGGTCGGATCCTGGGCGCACTCGGTCGTGTCACACTATCACACTTCCAGTCCAGGACATGCTAGCAACAAGATCGTCACGGTCGAGTCCATCGCCGCGGCCTGTCT
Organism: Friedmanniomyces endolithicus; assembly: GCA_030411845.1. Lineage (NCBI taxonomy): Eukaryota > Fungi > Ascomycota > Dothideomycetes > Mycosphaerellales > Teratosphaeriaceae > Friedmanniomyces > Friedmanniomyces endolithicus. The sequence goes on from JASUXV010000014.1 coordinate 37,147, forward strand.
CAAGGAGTCGCTGCATTGCGGTGATGTTACACCTGTACGTACGGGAGACACGATCATGAACGGCATGAACTGCGGCACCCCCTCCACGATCGCTTGGCCGGTGCTCCGGGATGGCGTCTACGCTGCCGTGACGGTGAATGATCTGGAGAGCCATGGGTGCGTACAGGAGCTCCAGGCATTGGGCGCGAATGCCGGACCCTGTGGGGCAGCCACACTGGCGGCTTTGCGGAAAGTCTGCAATGAGCAGATGATCGGAAAGGAGGAGAGGAAGAGTATGTGTGTGGTTCTGTTTAGCACAGAGGGTAGGCGAGAATACGATGTGCCTACCTAATGCCATGGCGGCGAGATGGCCTTTCGACTTGCCGTCGTGCTGGGGCACAATGTACGTACGGCTGGCACCACCAGTAGTCGCGAAGCAACCAAAGAATTTGTGCGCAATCTCGTTGATGAGTCGAGTGGTGCGTGAATCGCTTACAATGTCCATGGGCAGTAAATAGACTCGTTGTGATGTGCGTTCTATGTGGTCGTCCACGCAAGCTGACAGACAGACGAAGTCCACCGACTGCGCCACGCTGTTCGCCCGCACCTGCCAACGCCGAGCCTTGTGCCTCGTCATCAACCTCCACAGGCCTGACAACCCCCCATATCCCTCAGCCTATCGTCGGTACTGCTTATAACCTCGGAGAATCACATGCAGATCACAGTCCAAGTAACCACGAGAGTCCTAGAGCAACAACGTGAAACTCACCTCATCCGGCGCATTCCACCCCAAACCGTCCCCAGCCGCCAACCCCAGGGCAACACTATCGTACCACCATGGCAGACAAATATGTACGACCACACACCCTCACCACCCTCTTTGTCACATAGTAACCACCCTCCCCCCAGAACCCACCCCAAGGCCCACCCCCCTCCTACCCGGCCCAAGCCCACTACGACGCCGGTCCCGCCCCGCTCTCCCAAGGCGACCCCCGCGCCTTCGGCGGCTACGGCTCGCCCCTCCCCCAACCCCAAGAGTCCAGTTTCCAGGCCCCCTACGGCGCGGGGCCCTATGGTGGTCCTCCACAACAGCAGGGGTATGGGCCCGGGCCGTACCAGCAGCAGGGGCAGCCGATGTACTACCAGCAGCAGCAGCAGCAGCAACCTTATGGGTATCCGCCTCCGGGGCAGTATGGCGGGAGAGGGGGTGGAGCGGGGGAGGGGATATGCGCGGGGTTGTTAGGGGGGCTGGCTTGTTGTTGTTGTTTGGATATGCTGATGTAGGGTTACCGGTTCTGTGGGGTGGGACAGGTTTGGGGTTGCTGGGCCACGGCGTCACTGTAATTCCGTCTTGATCTAGGCGTTGTTTTGATGGATAGAGAGTCCAAGCTAGAGGTCCTCGCAGGGCCTTGTAAAGATTCCAGCTTAGCCAATGCCTGGAGAGGGCGCACGCAAGGAGGGTGGCAAGCGGTAGCTATGCTGCGTGCTGTGTCAAAGCCATGGCGATGAGTGCTTAGCCATGCATGCACGACGACATACAGGGAGCAGTACACTTATGGTCGAAGAGTGGGATGAAGCGGGACAGGGACATGAGTGGGCGTTTCGGGCGGTCTTGCTGCTGCTGTCTCCGAGTATGCTGCTCTGATGGCCGAGGTGATCTTTGGGATGGGAGGGTCGAGATTGGGAGGTTCGGCATGGTCTGCACGGCTTCTTCAGCGCGAAGCGTGTATCTCTGCTGCGAACATCTGACGCGGTCTTGCTTGCCCGCTGTTCGCGGACCTGCTGTTCTAAGCATCTGTGTGAGCTTTAAGACGGCACGACACATTCAACGTTGGGAGTTCCGGCATGATTTCTAGCACTCTTTCAATGCAAGATGTGTAATTCAACAGCGAGAAGATGTGATGGAGCATGGTGCATTGCACTTCTTCTCATTCTGGTACTTGAAGCATCGGTGAAGCAACGCCTCGTGCCTTGCCATGCAGCAAAAGCAGGACAGCAAGCAGCGCTATCCATCGTCCGAAGTACGTCATCGCAAGTTCGAAGCAGCGAATGCGAACCTCCCGTGCATACTCCCAGTGTCCGTGGTCTCCCACCGTAGATGCACCTCTTACACCTTGAAACCACGCGACCGTCTGCGACCACGAGCGCGCTCGAACTTCCTGCCCTTGCTCTCGATCCTCGGCTTCTGTAGTGTGCATTAGCATCCTGCTTGTCATTCCAGCCATGTACACCCCAACGCACCTTGTCGGTATGCGGGCCAAAGCCAAAGTGCTTGACAGCCTCACGCGCGTTCTTGGGACCACGGAGCAGAATCACATTCGAGCCAGTCGGGGCACGCATAGCGAGCTGGTCGAAAGTAATGCACTCGCCGCCGGCTTTCTCAATGCGCGCGCGCGCCGTCGCGGTGAAGCGGAGGGCGCAGATGGTCATTTTCGGGACCTCGTAGAGACGGTTGTCATCGGTAACAGGGCCAACGACGGCGCGGATCTTGCCCTCGAGGGCGGGGCCGGAGACTTTGTTGGCGGTCACGCCGACGATCTTGGAGAGGGAAAGTGGTGGTCTGACTTGGGGGTCAGTCGCAGCTCAAGACGCCCTCATCTGGGATGAGGACTCGCTACTGGAACGCACTTGTTGATCCTCGACGACATCAGGCGACGCAGGATGGTGTTGTTGAACTTGGAGTCCGTGCCTGGGATGGGCAGAGGGTCAGTAGTGGTCTTGAAGATTGTGGAGGACTCCGGGAAGAGGCTGCTCGTGTGCCAATAGCCTTACGTCTCGCCAGGAACCTGTACAGCTTGACGAGGAGGAGTAGGTATGGGTTCTCGCTCTTCGGTGCCTTGCGGTGGCCGCTCTTGACTGCACGCACAAGCTGTGTTAGCACAAGACCATAAAGTCTGCGATTGCGCCCCGAGTACGCGCTCGGCGGAACGCTGTGCGCTCTCAATACCGGTAGAGTATCATACCGTGGTGGTTGTCGAGATCTACACCCATTTTGGCGGTAGTGGTCGTGTAGTTGGTTGCAGGTGTCGTCGGCGTCTCTACGTGTACTTGCACACAGGAATTTTGAGATGGCGTCTACCGTGCGGCACCCCCGAATATCTTGGCAGCGGATAACCCGCACGCTAGTAACGCACGCCTGACTCGCGAGCTCTCACATTGTCATACACAACCATTACACGTAGCACAGTAAATGGCGTGTCAAGATGAAACCGGGTATGAAGTACGGCGTAAGATCAGCGATCGCATTGACGATGCATTTTGGTATCACGCAAGCACACCCACAATCCCAAACGCCGCTGTCCGTACAAATGCCCGGAAATCTATGCTTTGACCATTGCCATATGCCCCATGCGAATGTTGGAGTATCGTCGCTCGAAAGGAAGAATCGAGTGCACTAGCTTTTGCAACGCAGCGTCTCTTTCCATTGTTCACCCATCATCCCCTCCGCACAATCACATCCCCTGCGAACCCGTCTTCCCCAACACCTCGTCAATCTTCCCCTTAGCATAAGGCGTCGGATCGTACCCCGGCGGCAACGCGCCACTGAACGTAATCCCGCCCAGCAAGACAAAAACCGTCACAAGCACCATCCCAATCACCAGCACCCTCCTCAGCGCCGGATGCCTGACCCCGTAGTCCGCCCAGCTGCGCTGGCCGTTCCCGACGTACTCTTTCAGCTTGTCGGCGCCCAGTTTGTAGTAGACGAGGCCGCAGAGCGCGACGCTGTAGCCGAAGGCTTGGAGCGGGGAGACGGGGTCCCCGAAGATGGTCATGGAGCAGAGGACGAGGAGGATGTCTTTGAGGACGCCGGAGAGGGTCATGACTAGGGAGGAGGTCTTGCCGATCTGGAGGAGCCAGCTGTCAGTGGAGGTTGTAACGGAGGGGGGGTGTAGTTGCGCTTACGAGGAAGACGACAGACACGTTCAGCAGGAACGCGATCATGGCGTTTGTGAACAGGGTGAAGTAGCCCACTCTCTCGATATCCATGAGCGTCATCTTGGGCACTTCGAGGATCAGCGCCGTGATGCCGTTCATGATGGCGCACGCGGGCGCGAAGTAGTATAGTGACACCAGCGGGTCCATCTTGAATTCCGCTGCCGAGAGAAGCCGCTGCACCATGACCAGACGGATGGCCTCGAAGACAATGCCGCCGCACTGGAAGAGGAAGCCGGTGAGGACGAACTTGATCTCGCCGAAGGAGGCGATGATGACGCCGACGACGATGAGGGAGACGTTGCCGAGGGTTTTGAGGGAGGGCTCGGAGACGCGCATGGTCCAGGAGGTGAGCAGGACGGCGATGGGCATGGTGGCCTAAAGAAGTGGCATGTTAGCTCAACGATCCTGTCTCATTGCACTCGGCTTGCTGATCGGACGCACCTTAAGCATCTGGATGAAAGACACGCTCAGGTACATGTAAGTCAAGTTCCCGCAAATCAGACTCAGCGAGAACATGACTCCAATGGGCACGATCGTGCGCAAGTAGACGCGCCCAGTCATGGGCACCTTCTTGCGCGAGTCGAGGATGGTGGTAAAGCGGGCGAGTAGCTGGGTCATCAGGGTTGCGAAGCCCAAGTGCCAGGTGGTGAGGGCGATGGGGTAGTGGAATTTGGCGGTGTCGAGGATCCATTTGTTGAAGAGGATGACGGAGCCGGAGAGGGTGATCCATGTGCTGAACGTAGGTGGAGGTGTTAGCTACGGGTGTGTCTGTTCCATCTTCTGCCTTTGCTCGGGGCGTAGTGGGTGGTGTGGGGCCTCTTACATGATGTAGAAGGCTGGATGGAGGGACGCCTTTGGTGGATGTGCCTTTTCCACGTCCGGGTTCGTCACGGGGAGAATGGGTTGTTCGGGCAGGCGAGCCTGCTCGCCCGACGTTCTCTCTTTCTCCGACATCCTGGATGTGATGTGTTGTGGTATGGTGTGTGTTTGTGTCCAGCAACCTGTGCTTAAGCTGCTATTGCGGCGCAATCGCGCTCAACGTGGCCAGAATGGTGGCGTTGGGATGCGGTTGGGGGCGAAGATCAGGCTGGCTACAGGGCTACGTCTGGAGGCGTACAGCGTCGATCCGGCGGCGTAGAATGAGCGAGATGGATGTAGAGGGAAGGAGGTATTCATCAACTGGCCTGGACGGACAGAGCTGCAAGGGGAGCGCATATGAACAGGGTCTGGTAGCGGTTCGGGCAAGTCCGCCGCGGGTATTTGCTGGATACGCGTACTCGATTGCGCGAGTAGGAACTCTCGAGCACAAGACTAAATCACTGTTGCACCCGCTACCTACCTTAGTAGAAAGGTCTCTCCCGTGATGCCAGCCAAGCAAATACTGCGAGCTGAACACGGAGCCTCGTCCTCGCCGCGGCTTCTGCACACAAGCAAGGGTAGACACGGCCATCTGCGTGTAGTTCCCCTAATAACATCGCCGCTGTTGACCACAAGCAATGCTCAGTATGTACGGGAAACGACACAACCATGGTACAGCAGTAGTAGGGGTACCGTTGTACGAGTCGAGACGTGTACTGTAACAAGAGTAAGGCATAGGTCCGCGACGTGTAAAGTAATAAAGTATTCGCTTGTGTCTTGGACGAAGGTGTTTCAGACCTTGAACCCTTGAGCTCGAGATGCGGGTGCGGTCCGTGAGTCGGTGCCACCAAAAAGTGTAGGCGGGAGCTTCCATTGGGACGACGACTGGCATACCTTACCTTACTCCATCGACGTGCTGCCTCTTGCCACACCTCTCCTTCACCATCTTCTATCATTCCATTCCTCAATCGAGCCCCACGAATCCACACGAGACGAATTCCCATCGCGCACAATGGTACACCAACGGCAGCTTTCCAAGGCGAGTGGCAAAGAGATTGACATTGATGTTCTGGTCATTGGTAGGCTATGGGAACAGCAAGTAACACAATTGTACATGACGACCGCTGACTGTCCCAGGTGCTGGACCGACCGGACAGGGAGCTGCCAAGCGTCTCCACCAGATCGTAGGGCAGAGGTCATCACCATGGCAGACATTGGACTGACTCGTTGCAGGACGGCCCGTCATGGATGATCATTGACAGCAACGAGGTGCCTGGCGGTCTTGCTTCCACAGATGTAACCCCCGAGGGTTTCGTAGGTCATAGAAGAGAACACACACCCATACCTACACCCGTACTCACACTCCCCACCAGCTCTACGACGTCGGCGGCCATGTCATCTTCTCCCACTACAAATACTTCGACGACTGCATCAACGAGGCACTACCAAACGAGACGGACTGGTACCAGCACCAGCGCATATCCTATGTCCGCTACAAGGGGCTATGGGTACCGTACCCATTCCAGAACAACATCTCCATGCTGCCGAAAGAGGATCAGGTGCTATGTCTGGAGGGCATGATTGATGCGACGGTCGAGGCGAGAGTGGCAACCACAAAGCCAAAAGACTTCGATGAGTGGATACTGCGGAACGTGGGCGAGGGCATTGCGGATATCTTCATGAGGCCATACAACTTCAAGGTTTGGGCTGTGCCGACTACAAAGGTGAGTGGAGATGAAGTATCTATGGTGTGAGGTCACGCTGACCGGATGCCGCACAGATGCAATGTCAATGGCTCGGCGAGCGAGTAGCAGCACCCAACCTCAAGCTCGTCACCAAGAACGTCGTTCTGAACAAGACAGCCGGAAATTGGGGCCCAAACGCCACCTTCCGCTTCCCAGCACATGGCGGGACCGGCAACATCTGGATCAAAGTCGCCGAAACCCTACCCAAAAAGAACACACGCTTCGGCGACCACGGCCGTGTCCAGCTCATCGACGCAGACCACAAGCGGGTACTCCTTGGCGACGGCACCACAATCAACTACCAAAAGCTCATCAGCACCATGTCCCTCGACCACCTTTGCGAGACCATGCGCGACGAAGAGCTGGTCGAGCTCACCAAGGAACTCTTCTACAGCACCACCCACGTCATCGGCGTTGGCCTCCGCGGCGAGCGACCGGAGCGCATCGGCGACAAATGCTGGCTCTACTTTCCCGAAGACAACTGCCCCTTCTACCGCGCCACCATCTTCTCCAACTACTCGCCCAACAACCAGCCGGCCGCCAGCAAAAAACTCCCCACGCAGCAACTCGCCGACGGCTCCGAACCCTCCAGCACCGCGGCGAAAGAAGGGCCCTACTGGAGCATCATGCTCGAAGTCTCCGAGTCCAGCATGAAGCCCGTGGACCAGGCCAACATGCTCAAGGACTGTATCCAAGGCCTCGTCAACACGGACATGATCGAGCCCGCGGACGAAATCGTCTCCACCTACCACCGCCGCTTCGACCACGGCTACCCGACCCCGTCTCTCGAGCGCGACGGCGCGCTCAAGCAGATCCTACCCCGCCTCTACGACATGGACATTCTCTCTCGCGGGCGCTTCGGGAGCTGGAAGTACGAGGTCGGGAATCAGGACCACAGTTTCATGTTGGGGGTCGAGGCGGCGGATAATGTCGTGAATGGTGCGGCGGAGCTGACGCTGAATTATCCCGATTTCGTCAATTCAAGGTTGAATAATGAGAGGAGGTTGGTGGATGGGGCGCAGTTTTTCAAGAGCATGAAGGGGATTCGGAATGAGGGGGTCGCGTTGCGGCCGAGTGAGGACGCGAGTGTGGGGAAGCCGAAGTCGTTTGCGCAGAGTAGCTCGGCTAGTTGAGAGGGTCTTGGGGATCAGGTGGAGAGATGATGATGCGGGCGGTGATGATTGATGGGTGTGAGGAGTACTAGTTATCGCGGGTATGCCGGTATGGCGCATACTACCACAAGAAGCGCTCGCAGGCGTGTGTGAGAAAGGGCAAAAGCGAGACTTACTTTGCAGCGCTGACGCAATAGAGATAGAAGGCAGGTATATTGACTGTAAGCAGTAGATACTACATCAAACCAAAAGTCTCGCTGTCTGCTCAGGCGTCGGCGTCCGTCTGTCGATGGCCGTGTCCGGGAAAGGAGATGTCTCCGCTACCTGACGTCTGCTGTTGGCCTGCTTCCGCTCTCGGAAAAGGCCCAGTAGCGAGTTCGCACTCATTCGCCACCTCGAAAAGCATACCGACTCCCCAAGGGAACCAAAGCCGAGTCGGTGGGATCGGAAACACCAAACCGCAGAGGGCCCCCTCGACGGGAGAATAGCCAGACCCACGCTCGCCAAAACCCATGTTTCCCCCAAACCTCGCCTATCCCGATCCCAGCTCCCAGCACCGCCTACTCCAAGTCAATCTCAATGACCTCCGGCGGACACCCCTCCCCCAACTCCCTCCCCTTGGCCTGCAGATCCTTCCCCGCCACCGCCCGCAAGCAGACGAACTGATCCCCGAAGTAATCCAGTTCCTCGCAGGTGTCTTTCAAGTCTACGCGCTCGTGGCCGAGGAGGAGGACGAAATCCTCGGTCAGCGTGGCGGTCGCGTGGTGGTGGCTGATGGTGGCTATGGTTGAGAGGCGGTTGCCTTTTAGCCCTGTCATTGTCACCATAAACATTAGTGGGGTGTGGGGTGGGGGATGCGGAAAGGGGTGGGGTAGGGAGGAAGAGAGGAAGGGGTGAGGAGGGCAGCGTACAGGTGAAGTGTTTCTCCGAATTGATCGTGCTGACTCTCCGGCCCGCATGCAGGACGCAAATCCAGTACCTGTGGCTGCCGAGCGCGAGGCGGGGCTGAAATTGCTTGGCTTTGTCGTGGAGTTTGCGCTGCTGCGTCAGGGAGCGGCGGACGTCTTTCACCAGGTCGCTTTGCTCGGGGCGCTTCTTCACGAGGGGTTTGAGCGCTGGGATGGAGGACGGCGGGGGTGGGGTGGAGGCGGAGCGTGTGGTGTGAGTGCAGCCGGGAACGTGTTCCGTGGGGTCGTGGTGGGAGTAGTGATCGGTGGTGCGTTGGGCGGGTTTGTCGGTGCTGGCGGGTCGGTGTGGCTGAGTGTCGATGATCTCGAGGTCGGAGTCCTCTTCCGCTGCTTCCTCCACCTTCACCTGCGCTTTGCTTTTGCCGAAGAACTTGCCGAAGAGGTCGTCGTCTTCCTCTTCGAGACTGGTGTCGCCGTCGCCGCGCCGAGCGTGGAAGACCTCCTGGCCCTCGGCGTCGCTCGCCAGCTCAGCAGCAGCGTCTTCGTATACGCTCGCGTCGCTCTCGTCGTTGAGATAGTCATACTCGTCCGCATCGGGAGCGGGGGCGGCGTCTTCGTCGTCAGTGACAACCATGGCATCTTGCTGGCGCACATTCCGGACAAGCTCGTCATCCTCGGTGAAGAGGAGCGCCGGGTGGATCTGTTCGCCCGAAGCCCTGACGTGGAGGAGTTGCGAGCTGTGGTCGAAGGCGACGGAAGAGCCTCGATGCTTCTTGGTCGCCGGTGTCTCGGACTCGTTGGAGGCTGCACGTTTCATGTTGGGAGGTGGCGTCATGGGCATGTAAGACCTGCAGCGACCTGTGCTGTTGCCGTCGCGGTCGGTGTCGGCCATGACTGGTGAGTGGTGGAGGATGTAATCGAGAGTCCAACAAAGCTGTGTTAACCAAGAACGAGGCTTACCACGACACAAGGCGCAAGCTCGAAAGGATGATCATCTGACATGCGAGTCTTGAACGTCGATGTGAAGGAAAGTTTTAGAGCCTACTGAAATGGAAGTGAAGTGAGGGTGTAAAAGGTGTGGAGCTTCCGATCTCATGCCAGTGAGGCTCAGAAGGCTCAGTAGGCTCACACTGGAGCCTATATGAAGGTAGCCTAACCTTTCCTGTCCTTCCTCTCTTTACTTCAATCTCTTCCTCACGAGACACCAATTCCGACATTCCAATCCCTCTCTTTCACCTAAGCAGCCTAAGCAGACATCATACCACACAACAGCAACTCAATCAAGCAAGATGCCTACCGGTCAGGGTAACCGCAGTCCCTGGAGCGACGGCGAGAAGGCGAGTTCTCTCCGAAGTCCCGTTCGCCACTTTCGTCGCCGCTAACATGGTACAACAGCTTTCTGTGCTCTTCCAGATCATCGAGAAAGCCGGCACCATCCCATGGGATAACATCAAGTTGCCAGCCGATCGGACACTCTTGGCGGCCAAGAAGATGATCAACAACGAAAGGGAGAAGGTTACGGCAATGAACAACGGTGAGGAGCCTGTTTCTGCAACGAAGGTAGCCAACCCGGAAGTCTACCTGCCTTTGCTGTTGCTTGTGCTGACGTGCCGGTCTACAGAAGCGTGCAGCTGGTGGTGCGAAGGCCGATGGCGAGAGCCCGGAGAAGAAACCCAAGCAAGCTCGCAAGTCCAGCAAGAAGGGAACGACTCCTGTTGAAAGTGCAAGCGCAGAGGATGGTGGCGAGGAGAAGGTAAAAGCCGAGCTTGCGGACAACGAGGGGTTTGATTGAACAACTTGAGATCTCTGAGACGGTACGGTGGCAGCGTGCTGAAGCATTGAGAGACCACGGCCTGGTTGCAGGAGTCGCGCCACCCGAGATGTTGAGAAGGCCTGACACTCTTGCTGAGGGTCGTCATGGTTGGGCTTGGGAGAACTGGGTGCCGACATTCTTACGGATTGCGTCGGCGAGGAGACTGCAGCTTGAACAGTTCGTTCGGTGAAGGGGAGACTGAGTTCCAAAGAGTACCACTTCAGCAGCCACTACCATAGCAATGTTTGTGATGGTGCCAAGCTGAAGAGAGCGCTCATCGGGTGTCTCCAAGAAGTGAGGCTCCATTGGCAGCCCACGGGAAATATTCATAACGGCACGCTCCGGCCCTTCCTCCCGTCAAAAGTCAAAAGTCTAAACTTCGACTACGTCTGTCGCGGTGAGGCTACCAGCAGCCTCTTGCACTGGCCTCACGCGACCTCACTGCTCCGCCACCTCGACCGTGCAAAGAAAGGTACAAGGTGGTCGCATCCGCTCGTTACGCTTGTCTGAATGCTCATCGGCCTGTTCCACGGCCTGACGACACGTCTCAGCGCATTCCCGAACATCAAGGTCGGAAGAGGCATACTACCGCTTTGTTCATTCTCTACATCCACGAGCTCGTCGCGCCTACCACTCCTTGCCACCAAGTCGATATACACAAATTGCGCTACCCGGAACGGCCCATCTCGGTTCACCGAAAAGTCTCACGCAGCGCAAGATATCACGCGAAGCTTCACAATGGAGCCGCAATCTTCCACCAAGCGTAAACAGCCGCCTTCCTCCAATGCCACCGATCGCCCTTCCAAACAACTCCGTCGACCTTCGCAGCAGATGGATGAAGAGCTCGCAGATAGCCACAAGCCACATACCAACGGCTTCGCAGTCTCTGCTCCCGACACCAATGGACATTCCTCACCCCAGCAGTCCGTGGATGAGGAGGGCGGGAGCATCATCGTTGCAGCCGCCGACACGGCAGAATGGCAAGCCACAATTGAGAAGGTGGTGAGCCGGGTCGTGAGCATCCACTTCTGCCAGACCTGCGCCTTCGACACCGACTCGGCCGTCTCTAGCGAGGCTACGGGCTTTGTGGTTCACGTTGACGACTCGACCGCCTATATCTTGACCAACAGACACGTTGTTGGATCTGGCCCGTTCTGGGGGTATGCCATTTTCGACAACCATGAGGAATGTGACGTCTTTCCCGTCTACAGAGATCCGGTCCACGATTTCGGCCTCTTGCGCTTCAATCCGAGCAAGATCAAGTATATGTCACTCGCCCCGCTAGATCTGCGGCCAGATCTCGCGAAAGTTGGAGTTGAGATCAGAGTGGTAGGCAACGATGCCGGCGAAAAGCTCTCAATTTTGTCCGGAGTTATTTCCCGTTTGGATCGGAATGCGCCGGAATACGGCGAAGGGTATAGTGACTTTAATACTAATTACATCCAAGCTGCAGCAGCAGCATCAGGCGGCTCCTCAGGCTCCCCTGTAGTCAACATCGACGGACATGCTGTGGCACTGCAAGCTGGTGGTCGTTCAGATGGAGCCGCGACGGACTACTTTCTGCCGCTTGATCGACCGCTGAGGGCGCTGCAATGTGTCCGCGAGGGAAAGCCGGTCTCTAGAGGCACGATACAAACGCAGTGGGTACTGAAAGCGTTCGACGAGTGCCGGCGTCTAGGCCTTGACGCCGAGTGGGAGAGCAAAGTGCGCGCTGCATTTCCGAAAGAGACAGGCATGTTGGTAGCCGAGGTCGTGCTGCCCAAAGGTCCGGGTGACGAGAAGCTGGAGGAGGGAGACGTGCTCGTCCAAGTCAACGGCGAGCTACTCACTCAGTTCATTCGTCTGGACGACGTGCTGGATAGCAGTGTTGGAGGCAAAGTGAAGCTGCTGCTGCAGAGAGGTGGCGAGGACGTGACTGTCGAGCTTGACGTCGGTGACCTGCATGCCATTACGCCAGATCGCTTCGTCTCCGTCGCCGGCGCTGCATTCCACGACCTGTCATACCAGCAAGCCCGTCTCTATGCCGTCACGCTCAAGAACGCCGGAGTCTATTGCTGCGAAGCAGCCGGCTCTTTCCGTTTCGAGGGCTCCTCATCTGGCTGGCTTGTGCAAAGCGTCGACAACAAGCCCACACCGGACCTGAACACATTTGTGGACGTCATGCAGAGTGTACCGGACCGGAGCAGGGTGGTAGTAACCTACAAGCACCTTCGCGACATGCACACTCTCAACACAAGCATCATGCTCGTTGACCGGCACTGGCACAAGCACATGCGCCAGGCAGTGCGAAACGACGAGACTGGTGTCTGGGACTTCACCGATCTGAGCGAGCCCGTACCACCCACGACGCCGGTGGCCCGGAAAGCGAATTTCGTGCAGATGGCTGGCGCGCAGCATCCGCAGGCCGTCGACATCATCCGCTCCTTCGTGCGCATCAGCGCTTCCATGCCGCTCAAACTCGACGGCTTCCCCAAATCCAGAAAGATTGGCTTCGGTCTCGTCATCGATGCGGAGAAGGGCCTAGTCGTCGTATCTCGCGCCATCGTGCCGTACGAAATGTGCGACATTTCTGTCACTATCGCCGACTCCATCATCGTAGACGGGAAGGTGGTATTCATGCACCCGCTGCAGAATTACGCCGTCGTGCAGTACGATCCTAGTCTCGTGCAAGCACCCGTCAAAAGTGCGAAGTTGGCCGATAGACCAATCAAACAAGGCGAGCAGACCATCTTCTTCGGCTTCAACCAGAATCTCCGGCCCGTCGTCGCCAAGACCGCAGTCACGGACATCACCACCGTAGCTATACCTGCCAGCGCCAGCACACCTCGTTACCGGGCTGTGAACCTCGATGCCATCACTGTTGACACCTCGCTGAGCGGCCAATGCGGATCTGGCGTTCTGGTGACGGAAGATGGGACTGTGCAAGCACTCTGGATGACGTACCTAGGCGAGCGGAATGGACACAGTGGCAAGGATGTGGAGTACCATCTCGGGTTCGGGACACCAGCACTGCTGCCAGTCATCGAGGAGATCAAAGGTGGAGGACGCCCCGATCTGAGGATTCTGAATCTGGAGACACAGACGGTGCAGATGAGCCAATGCCGTATCATGGGAGTGAGCGAGGAGTGGATCGAGCGCGTCGAGCGCGAAGACCCGGAGCGCCATCAACTCTTCATGGTACGCAAAGTCGATGCTGGCAACACCGGCGGGCTGCAAGAAGGCGATGTCGTACTCACGCTCAACGACAAGCTGATTACTCGCGTCTCCCACATGGATGTCATGTACACGCACGACACTCTTCGCGCGGTCGTCGTTCGGAAGCAGCAGGAGGTGGAGCTGGACATACCGACGGTGCCCACTTCAGAACTGGAGACTGATCGGGTGGTGGTGTTTTGCGGAGCTGTACTGCATCGGTATGTCACTAAACGGAGACTCTTGACTTGAAACCATACTGACCACTATCAACAGCCCACACCACGCCGTTCGCCAACAAATCAGCAAAGTGCACTCCGACATCTACGTCTCCGCCCGCATGGGCGGCTCACCAGCCTACATGTACGGCCTCGCGCCGACCAATTTCATCCTCGCCGTCAACGCCGTCCCCACCCCCGATATCGAGAGTTTCCTGCGCGAGGTCAACAAAGTCCCCGATAACACGTATTTCCGGCTGAAGGTCATGACGTTCGACAATGTGCCGTGGGTGGCGACAATGAAGAAGAACGAGCACTATTTCCCGACGGTGGAGTTTATCAAGGATGGGAGTGTGCGTGAGGGGTGGCGGAGGGTGACGTATGAGGATGGGAAGGTGAGGAAGGGGGAGGGGGAGTGTTTGCCGAATGCGGCGGATGAGGGTGGGGCTACGGGGGCTGATGAGGAGATGGAGGGTTGATTGGTTGAGTTGTGGTCTACACGCCGTTAATTTGCCTTCATGCTTTGGGTACACCACGGCATTCTAGACTTCGAAAGGCTACTACAGGACTGCTATGGCAGCCCACTGCCCCTGATAGATTGTACGATACAAACATTGCTGCTAATCCTTTCTCCGTTCCCTCATGCGTCTGTCTGTGAAGCAAGCGTACGTCCGTAGAAGATGACTTGCGAGCATGTCGATCAAGTTGATCTGCGCTCAGCCTTACTACATTACCTCCTTCGAATCCCTCGCGGTACGCCCGCGGTTTCGTCGCCTGCGTTCACTCCGCCGATGTTCTTCCTATTGTCGTGGTCTCATTACCGAACGCAGACGAAGACTCCGCCCCTGGGATTGTCTCGCCTGGAGCTGCTCTGCCTGGGGTTGCCTTCCGCAATGGGACTGGAGAGCGGTGCCGTAATCAGGTATCGAATCAAAGCACTGCGAGGCAAAAGCGGCGCAATGTCGGCCGTCCGCGTGTGTTCGTCACGAGTGTGAAAGGTTCTGCAAGATTCCGAAATCTTAGGCAGCACGGTGATTCGAGCCTCGCGCTGTGATAAGAAGCCTCATTCGAGCTTGTCGAGGTGCTCAAGCCTGGTAAGCACCACTTGCTTCGAGGTCTCCTGGATCTCGCCGGCCAAGAACACCTCGTCAAGTATCGCATACACCTTATTGCGTATCAGCAACACACCCGGAGAACATTACTGGGCACATGCCACAAACTGACCTTGTAGAAATTAAACACCAAATCCAGCTCGCACACATTCCCAAAGAACTGATCCAACACCTCCACAAAGAAGTGTATGGCTTCCAAATACGCCAACTCGTTATCATTGGCATCCACGCACGCGCAGAAAAACAAGCCGGCGTACCGACGGTACACGATCTTGCTGCTGCCCCGGAACTCGACGAAGTTGGACTGATGCTTCTGGTCGCGCGGCGCTACGAGGCGGTGGATCTCGCCTTTGAGCTTGATTTTCTCTTCGTCGTTGTAGGGCGCGTACCATTTTGCGAGACGGGTCTTGCCTCTATTGTGTGGATTTAGTATGGGGGTGGTGAGAGGGAGGTGGGGGATTGCTTACTGCCGGTTTTGGATGAGGATGAAGGAGAGTACCATTGCTGCGTTCTCGGATGTGGAAGTGCTAGGGGCTGTCGCACATGAGACGATCGATACGACTCCTGGCCGTCTCTGGAGGACTGCGGCTACCAGAAGGAGATAGGGTGGCGTCCGTGTGCGAGAGGGAGGAAGGTGAGGTTGAATAGTCATGCCTGAGGCACAAGATCATGTTCACTTGGCTGCCCACCTCTTCTTCATCCACCGACGGATTCCTCGTCTTGCGGCCATGGGACGGGTCACCATTCTGAGGAAAAGGTTCAGCCATCGTCCACTGCATAATCCCAGACTGACAGGTTGACCTGCTTTCCGTCGCTGCACATAAAAATGAACTTCGGATCTCAAAAAGGTCCGCACTGAAGCCAGGCTGCCATTTGTTCGACATCGTGAAACGACCGGGACTTTACTTCCATGAGACAGTCAGACGAGTCGCTGATGGACTAAAGCGCAAACTGGATCGTTCGACAAGAACCACATCCACGTCGTAGTACAGAATGGCGCAGGCATGTGGAGTTTGGGAGTCACACATTGCTGAGCTGACCAAGGTGCGGCGCCGCTCGAAGATAAGTAATGAAGTCGTACTCCCAATCACCATCACAGCCCTTCATCAGCTACTCATAGTGTGTCTGTCGCCTCTATTCGCCCTGGATGCACTTGGGTCTCCCATAGTGGCTAGTGGGGAGGTTTGTGCAACGAACGGTACCACAACGCTGGGTGCCCGTCATTTCCACATGCATTCCTGCGGTCGTTGTTTTGACGACTCGCTGCACTAACAGAGAACCTAACATCATGCTGGTCTGCACGCTCAAGACAACCCCAAGTTATCACGATCTGCCAATATGACCGAGGACAATCCAAGAGGGGACGCCAATTGAACGGGCAGACACTGCAGGAAGCCGACAGTTGCCCCGAGACGGAGCAGATTAGACGGTCACCCGATCCGCCAGACGCATACCGTTGTGTCAGCTTCGCAAACAACACTCGAAAATCAATCACATGGAGACTCACTTTCGTCCTGACACCGAAGGTCCCCGATTGCTGGAGTCTCCCAGACGATCACCAGTGACTACTCACGCGGTGACGAGCCCCGTCAGAAGCGTGTATCCGGAGATGCAGGGCCTGGACTCCATCCATGATCAACCAGATTTTGGCCTTAGGACCGCTGACTTCTTCGAGGACACTTCCGAGGACGAGTCGGCGATCCTTCCCGTTCCTGGTAGCGAGACGCAGAACGTCGAGCTGCTCCAGCGCAGCCGCAAAGGCAGAAAAGGGCGCCAGTCTCTAATAGATGGTCTACCACCGGCGACAAGTCGTGAGCCCAAGCGGGTGAGCCCGCCGCCAGACGATGGCTATCAACGGCTTGTAGGGCTTCCGGGTCTGGAACAGAAGTCTCGTTTCACAGACACTCCGGGAACATCTTTCCATGGCTCAGTCGATGAACTCCTACCAGCAGAAGAGCGTAGCAGTCCGCCGCAGTTCTTGCGTCCTGCACATATCCTAAGCGGGCGGACGCCTCGCAGCTCGGCACAAATCGAAAGGGCGGATACACACCAGAGTCCAATTCCATCCAGCAAAGTCGATCAGATTCTAGGAGCTCACGCGATTGCACATGAGATTACTCTGCAGTCCTTGATGCGAGACGAAGAGGCTCTTGACAGGAGCCTACAGTCCTTCGCGCCCTTGAACTCCGAGTACCGAGCATCAATGCTACCGCCATCACTGCGCTTTCACGATCCTCGCAGTCCGCGCAACCCCACTTTTGCCACGCCTCAGTCAGTCAGCTCTAAGAAGGTACATGTAGTGCCACCGCCAATCGATACTTCGGCGCCCCGGAGATCGTTACCAGCTGACCTTGTCCGGACCCCATACCCATCGACTCCCGACAAAGTGCATCGTAAAGATTTCGGACATGATACACCTTCTGCACTGGGAACCAGTCCCTCCCTCGCGGTGGAGAGCGAGCTCACGCTCGGTATACGACGTGCAAACCTGCATAGCCTACCCCGAGTCACGAGCTTGACCATACCAGCCTCAAATGAGTTCAGCGCGATTCGATCACGGAGCATCACGACCAAAGAACGGCACTTCAAAGCCCTCGATTTCGACGACGAAGAGCTTTTCCGACAGCTCCGTCTGCGCTACCGTCAGCTCAGCGGACCCATGCTCTTCCTGAGCGCTCGATCCCTGAGACGAATAGTGGTCAGCGGACCGGCTTCGAAGGCGGCCGATGCGGGCTACGGCTGGCTACATCAACCTCGCTCGCCCCGCGTTCTCGCATACAGAGGACTCAGCGACACTTTCAGCGAAGAGAAGATACTACAGCATTACCGCAAGCCAGCCCTGGGACGCCAACGCTACGCTTTCGTGCACTGGGCGCATCGACTCGCTGCAGCGCCGCCTGTGAGGACGCCGCAGGGAGATGAAGACGTGCGGCAGACCGTCGAGGTCGATCTGGTGCGCAGGATGGAGCAGCCGGAGGGACTGGAGTTTGTGGTCAGTTGGTCGATTGCGCGAATAATGCTCGTGATCTTCGTCATCCTGACTCTCAGCATCGGTGCGGCGCTTCTTTGGGTCTTCCTTGGACGCAACACCGTGTTCGGGGGACTGCCTCACGGTGGGTTCCACGATGCTGGGGATAGAGTCGGATCTGGGGTGCTGGTGGGCATATGCATCATTTTGATCGGAGTGACGAGTCTGGCAGGGTGGTTGGGGGTCAGTTGGCTTGTGATGTAGATACCTCATTTCTATCATGAATTTCATACGAGTCCTCGGATATGAGGTCTGAGGTGCAGTACTGCGGGCGCTTCACAGTCTCGCTTCGCAAGCTGGACAAGCCGCCCTTGAACAATGAATATAGCGCCGCGATCGCAAGCGACAGGTCAAAAGCGATTTCTGCAAAGCTCTCTCTTCAACCCGGGTATTTTGTGGTCGCCCTGGCTTCTCTTCGCAATGTTTGTCTGAGCTTCGCCGTCACGGAGACTCCAAGCACCCCATCTTCCTCCTCACTAGGTGTTCCCAGTGTGATGCGACGGGAGGTTTACATGCTGATAGCCGAAGATGTCTTGTTACTCTAACAAGCCATTGCTACCTTCGCGCTCTCCTCTCATATCGCAGAGCACAGCGCATCTCGAGCGATGTATGCTAAGCTCGTGCAGGACATGAAAAGGCCCTTTTTTCCGGCAGAATGCGGGTGGTGAATCCGCCAAGGGCTTGGAGGTGTCGCTGTCGCTGTTGCTGGTACTGTCGCTGTCGCCGTCCGCCGTCGCCGTGATGAGACGGTCGCTTGTAATCAACGCAGGCTTACGTCTCCGCCATCAACGAGTCACCGTATGTGCGCGTACTGGCGTTGGTGAGTATTATTACATGTAGGAAGGAATAATGCTTGGCGGAGATATCCCAAATCCCCACGACGCACCCCACCGTTGTGGGAGTTTCCAGGGGTCATAATAAATCACCGTCACCTGTCGTCAGAGTTCCTGTCCCTTCTCTCACCCATCTTTTGATGCGCCCTTCATCAAATTCCACCATCGGCGCGATCGGCACCGCGAAACTCTACCGCGAGCCAAGAGCCAAGAGACCAAGTCGCGCCGGCGCGGTGATGATGATGATCCACAGTGCTAGTAGGTCGGACCAGTCTCTCTCTATTAGCCCAACTCTGTTCATTCATGCTTCCATCATCATCCCTTCGTCCTCCGGCTCTTCCCTTTCTGCCCTTTCTAAACTACCCTGTTACCTCGGGTTGGGGTCACCTTCTATTCTTCCATTGGCATCTTGTTTCACGCGTTTATGTAACAGACAACCTCTCACGCACCCCCTCACACGACCAGCCTCAGGCTACGCCGCCCTCCGAACATGTCGTACTCGTGGGTCGGACCCCCCACCGTCTTCAATGGCACAGACCCCACCCGCGGTGGTAATTCAAGTACGTGGTAAATCGCGCTGGACCGGTGTCGGCCCCTTTTGCGCACTCACGTGAGCAGCAAGAGGACAAGTACTAATGACCTGGCGGAGCAGACGTCGAGAATGTCAACCAGTGGTTCGCCGCCGGCGACCAGGCGTACATCATCGTGGCCTCCGCCATGGTACTGATCATGATACCGGGTCTGGGCTTCCTGTACTCGGGACTGGCGCGAAGGAAATCGGCGCTGAGCATGATCTGGGCGTGTATGGGTTCTTGCTCGGTCATTACGTTCCAGTGGTACTTCTGGGGTTACTCGCTGGCTTTCAGCCAATATGCTACCAATGGATTTATTGGCGATCTGAGGAAGTTTGGGCTGATGAACACTCTGGCTGAACCGAGTCCCGGCAGCCCGCTGATTCCCGATCTGCTTTATGCTTTCTACCAGGTATCTCGACCTCACTGCACCAACCACGGAGAGCTCGCTAACGTTATACTGGCAGATGCAATTCTGCGCCGTCACCGGAGCGATCGTCGTGGGGGCCATTGCCGAACGCGGCCGATTGATCCCCGCCATGGTCTTCATGTTCTTCTGGGCAACCTTGGTCTACTGCCCCATTGCCTGCTGGGTCTGGAACGTCAACGGCTGGGCCTACAAATGGGGTGTCCTGGACTACGCCGGCGGAGGACCGGTCGAGATCGGCTCCGGCATGTCGGCGCTCGCGTACTCAATGGTCCTCGGCAGGCGCCAAGAAAAGATGATGCTCAATTTCCGACCACACAACGTCTCTCTCATTACGTTAGGAACTATCCTGCTCTGGTTTGGCTGGCTCGGCTTCAACGGTGGCTCGGCGTTTGGTGCTAACCTGCGCGCGACCATGGCATGCTGGAACTCCAACATCACCGCCATGTTCGCCGCGATGACCTGGGTGCTTCTCGATTGGCGGCTCGCGCGCAAGTGGTCTATGGTCGGTTGGTGTTCCGGCGCCATCTCCGGCCTCGTCGCTGCTACACCGGCATCCGGCTTCATTCCACCCTGGGCCTCTGTTATCCTCGGGATCGCGACAGGCGTCGTCTGCAATTTCTCGACCAAAATCAAGTACTGGGTCAAGATCGACGATGCAATGGATGTCTTCGCCGAGCACGGCGTGGCCGGCATGATCGGCCTCTTCTTCAACGGCGTCTTCGCTGCACCCTACATCATCGGTCTCGACGGCGTCAACACCGGCCTCTACCCCGGCGGCTGGATCGAGCGCCACTGGCTCCAACTCGGCCAGCAAGTCGCCTACATTGCCGCCTGCACCG
Organism: Friedmanniomyces endolithicus; assembly: GCA_030411845.1. Taxonomy (NCBI): domain Eukaryota; kingdom Fungi; phylum Ascomycota; class Dothideomycetes; order Mycosphaerellales; family Teratosphaeriaceae; genus Friedmanniomyces; species Friedmanniomyces endolithicus. Next base: position 57,722 of record JASUXV010000014.1, read on the forward strand.
CCTACGCCTTCGTCATGAGCGCCGCCATCGCCTACGCCATCAACGCCATCCCGGGTCTCCATCTCCGCGCTTCCGAGGAGGCGGAGTTACTGGGCATGGACGACGACCAGCTCGGCGAGTTCGCGTACGACTACGTGGAGGTGCGGCGCGATTACCTGGCGTGGACGCCGGCTAAGGGCGAGCAAGGAGATAAGGAACAGGAGATTCCGCAGGGCGAGCGGCATGGCATTATGGAGCATTCGCAGATGTTGGAGGGGAAGGAGCCTAGTGAGGACTCGGGGGAGAAACATACTGGTATTGGCGGCGATCGGTAAGTTGGGAAGCTCTCTCCACTGTGCTTGCTGGGACTTGTGCTAACGCTCGCGCTTTCAGTCACGGTGTGGCATTTGAGAAGACGGAGAGGGAGGCTGCAGGCCAGGGTCAATAGAAGTATTTAGGATATGTTGAGGGGTGGATACGAGCGCGACACTACGGTTCGCAAGCTCCGGGGGTCTGTTTTTGCATATACGTCAAGAGTTCTGAGTGGCAACGTCAGTGCGATTTCCGACATGGACGAGTGCCGGGTTGACTTGGTGAGTGTGGGATATTATGATTCTGGTTTGAGTTGTTCATGCCAGCACTCTTGAGTAGCAAGCTAAATCGCTAGATACCGTACAAATTGTACTCCACAAACCAGGTCGCGCTCGACCACCCTGCGGATGCCGCGCCATTGATGCCTCGCGGCGGACTGAGAGTCTGCTGCGTACACCCCTCCGGCACAGCGACTCCAGCAAACCGGTCGTGAATCCATCCCAGCCACGTATGTTGACCAGCAAGCAGCACCGGCACATGCGTGATATTCTCAAACCTGATATACTGCAACTGCGACTCCGGAAACAGCTCACACGTCTGATTGATAGATCTCGACGTCGTCGGCTCATTCGCGTTCCCGTCCTCGGTGCCCTGAATAACCAACATGGGGCCCGCGAAAGGCTTGCCGCCGTTCATGGTAGCCTTTCGGAACCAGTCCGCGGACCACGTCTCGTTCCAGCCCTCCTTCAGAATCGGCAGGGCGCCGCTTTCCGCCGCCGCGAGCTGGCCGCTGGTCGTGCCGCAGCCGTGAATCTCATGAATGAGGTTCCAGCGCGCAACGCCGAGCGTTGTCAACCAATCCGACATCTGGAAACCGGGCAGCACCGAGGCAAGTCCCTGCGCTATCCCCGACACACGCCCGTTATTCTCAATCCCGCTATCGGCCGCGATCGCCGCCAGAGCATCAGTGAACGGCGAAGCGGCCATAGTACCCAAATACCCTTTCACAGGCCGACTGTACTGTCTCTGCGCCGCCGCCCACGCCACGCCCCCGCCTTGGCTCTGCCCCGCCACGACGAATTCCCTGGAAAGCAGAGAAGGCCACTCGGACTGCGCGGCGGCGACCGCGTGGAAGAGATCGTTGGCCTGCGCGGGGAAAACAAAGTACGGGCTCGTGACGTTGGGGACGCCGAGGCCGGCGTAGTCCGGGGTCACGACCGCGTAGCCCTGGAGGGCGAGGGGGAAGGGCTCGTTGAAGTGGTCCCAGAGGTTGCGGAGACCCGAAGGGGCGCAGGCTTGGGTCTGCCCGGAGGTGCCGTGCGCGAGGGCCACGACGGGGTAGAGGGGCTGGTCGGTGGGTGGGGGGGTGTTGGCGGCGGCGGCGCAGTGCGTGAGGTTCGGGAAGGAGCGGGGGAGGTAGGGCCAGAGGATGTAGGCGGAGGGAGGCCGGGAGGGACGTGCCGTTGTAGGACTCGGAGACGTAGAGGAAGCGGGAAAGGGAGAGGCTGTTGGGGATGGTGTAGAGGGTGAGGTTTGTGTGGGCTTCTACTTTGAGGATCGTGCCGGGTGGGGGGAGGTCGTTGAGGTTGTAGTGGTCCGGGACGATGTAGAAGGGCTCGTTCTGGACTAGTGAACCGGCGTTGTTGCTGCGTTCGTACTGGAGCGCCACTTCGACATTGTGTGTTGTCGCCGCCGACAGATTCGCCGTCGAGATCTGTTGTGCGGTCAAGCGGAAGGTCGAGTTGAAGGTGTCGTTCTGACTCTGCAGTGCTAACGTCGCTCGACCGGATAGCAGGCACACCAGTAAGGATTTCCAGGAGGATGGCATGGTGGTAGAGCTCGAGGTGAGCTCGAGGTGCAGGCGAAGAGGTACGTTTCCACGATGGGAGTCGTCAGCAGTCTTGGTTCTTTCGTATCGATTTACTTTCTCCCCTCCTTCACTGTGTCCCAACTACCGCTAGAGCATCTCCGACTACCGCACTCTTGGCGATCCTGACAAATGGCTCGGATAGCTAGTCAAGTCTATCGTATAGCAACGGAAGGAGATACCTTTTGATTGCGCGCCGCGTACGAGGTGGTCACTGGTGAGGTGCAGCCGTTGGCGACAGCCGCGAGCCTCTCCGGGACATCACGGTACTATACGCAGTGGTGCGCACATCCTTGGTACGATACCGAGCGCTGCGGCAGTGAGGTAGTCTGGTGACCGAAGACGAAGGTTTGCTGGACTCATGCGTGCCCGTCCCGGCTATACAGAAATCGGCATTAGCCATACGCAAGCAGTAATATGGGATGCGACTCTTCTTTCGTCTCATAGACTCGTCCACGATGCGCCCTCGCGACGAAGTGTGCTGACGAGAACAGCGAGATGCGGAGCTCAGGTATGCGAACGCGCTCGGAGAGATGGGCCACCCAAGCCGTCGACGTTCTTATTCCGATCGCTCGTTGCACCTGGCACAGTTCCTGCAGGTGGGATCCTTCGGATCACTGATATTGGCAGTGTATGCATTGGCTTTGGCGGCCAATGTGCTGCCGATGTCTGGTCCGACTCCTTGGCCGCAACGGTAAGGTTGTAAAGGCAGCTCACATTGATCAAACCCCGAGTCCTCGCCCGTCAAGACTAGTGTATCGCTGGGTTGAGGTCGGGGGCTGCTGATGACGGGCCTTGAGCATCAACAAGCGATAGCCTCTCCTGCGTCTATCTCCAAAGCACTACAGTACAGCCCGCAAAAGAGTCCCTCCATTGATAACCCCTCGAGTCTGCAACCACCCTCCCGAGATCCCCCAAAGCTACTCGCTACCCAGAGTATCAGCACCAAAGTCCATAACCCCAGACACGGCAGAGCACTCACTCAGTCTTCAGCAGTGCCATCGCAACAGACATCCCCACCATCAGCACGGTCAACACGCTACAACGCAGCGTGATCAACACCTGCCTCTGCCAGCTATCGCTCGGAGCCCTCATCGCCATCCGGTCCAGAACCTCGCAGCATACCCAGTGGACAGCAACTATGAAACAGGTAATCTGCAGATCGGTCGTGAGTCTCGCAGCCAGCGAGCGGTGGTGCTCCTTCGCCGCTAGGTCTGCCGCCAAGTCCACTCCACTCTCGCCGTTGTCGTTGTTCCAGGCCGTAAGGACGAAGGAAGCGAGGAGCATGCCAAGCCAGATCGCGACCGCGGGACCATGGGTGAGGAGGTAGTTGTCTCGGGCTTGGACGGCGAGGCGGAGTTTGCGGACGAGGAGGGGGTCTTGCTGCAGGAGGGCCCGGAGGGCCAGGGGGTCTAGGAGGGCTTGGAGGAGGTCTTGGAGGGCTTGGGGGTCGTGGAGGTTCTGGAGCAGGGCTTGGAGATGTTGGTAAGGTTGGTGCGGGTGCTGCTGGGTCTGTTGTTGCAGTTCCGGGAGCAGCTTTTCCAGATCGGCGTTGTCCATGCTTGACTTCTGGTCAAGGTCGGGATGTTGTGCTAGGAGGTCTTGGAGGTCTCGGATGTGTTGTTGTTGTTGCTGCTGCTGTTGTTGTTCTTGTAGTTGTTGTATGCAGTTGTATAACACAGGAGGTTCAGCTCTTTGCAATCAAGCATGTTGCCAACATACCGACAGAGAAGTTGCAAGTGCGATGTAGGTGGAGGGAAGTGAAGGTGCGGCGATACTAATGGGCAGGAGTGGCCTCATCCTCATGTTAGGGAAGGTGGTAAGCAGTAGTTGCAAGGTCTCTTCGCTGGGTATGTGCCAGATGAGCTTTCCTCAACCTCTCCCCTGCGTCGCTCATGCTTTCATGGTCTTAAGATGCCAGATCCACCCGATTGACCAGTGTGTCCTCGCTGAAACGCTCAAGAATATGCAAACAAACAAAGGGAACTTGCGGCTCAATCGCCACTGTGTGTCTAGGCGTCAGCAATGCATCAGCCCTCCTCCACCTCCTCCAACTCCCTCTTCCCATCACCTTCCTCTCCATCCTCAGCCACACCCTCCACCCTCATCCTCCCCCCGGCATCAACCCCCTCCTCAGGATGCACCACCACGCTCGCCCCGACACTAACACTCTGCTCCCTCCCACTAACCGGCAATTGGTACTTCAACACCCCCCTAACCACCAACTCAAACGGATGCAGCAGCGTGCGCTCCCACCTCTCGCTGCCCCCGACTTCCGTCCGGTTGCCCGGTCGCATGAGTCGCAGCTCGCCGAAGGAATAGTGCGCGTGCCGCTTGATGGGCGAGCCCTCGAAAGCGAGCGCTTGGTCAAAGTGCAGGATCCGGCCTAGGAGCATGGTTTGGGCGTCTTTTTCCGCGTCGCTGTCGTCGTCGTCGGGGGGAGGATCGGGGTCGGTGCCGCGGTCTACGCCGCCGGAGGGAGCGTGCCAGTGCCCGGACATGTCTTGCCAGGGATTCGGGTTGCCGACTTTGGCTGGTAATTCCTCTCCTGCACTTGACTCCAATCTCCGTCGTCTCCAAGCCGTGCGCTGAGCAGGATTATGTTCCGACGAGTTGAGATCACTCCCAGCATGCCTGCTCTTGGCAAAAACGTTCAAATCCACGTCCATCACCGTAATACCCAACGCATTCGGATTCACCGCGCCCACGAACAAATCCAGCATAATCTCCTGCTCGCTAGCGAGCACATTCTCGATCCTGCAGATGCGCACATTATACATCGGGCGATTCGACATCACCAAAAACGCGACCGCGCTGAGAATCACAGCAGTCAGAACACAGAGACCCAGCAGACAGCCCCCAAAACGGCCGAAACGCGGCTCTCGTCGCACACCGTAGTACTCGTCGATCGTCTGGACCGTGTCGCCGCTCTCGAGCCGTCTATGCCTTGCAACGCCGCGGGCCGTGCGCACCGTCCCGACCAGAGGCGTGCGCTCGTCATCCGCGCCCTCGCCGTCGAAGTCCCATTGCTCCGTTTTCCGGCCACTGAACAGGCCCGAAGGTCGGTGCTGCTGTTGCTGCTGTTGCTGCTGTATGCTCTGCGGACTGCGCGGCGAGTTCGGCCTGGATTGCCGGGTGTTCAGGTGCCCGGAGCGCAGTTTCGACGCTTGCGTGAACGGCGATTCCGGTTCGTACATTGAGGAAGCGTGGCTGCCACCTCTGCCATACTTGCCGAAGTGCCTCGCTTGGTGCGAGCGTACGGTGCCGTTTTTGCTGTCGGGGCTGTTGACGTCGTTGTATGGGTTGTTAGAGAATTTCATGCTCCGCTTCCCGGCTACTTTGCGCTGCTGCTCATCCATCATGTCGCCGAAGTTGCGGATGCCGCCACGTTGCTGATCGGTCATGCTGTGCGAGGAGGTGACACTTGGAGTCCGGGAGTGATGTCGCGGCCGCCGTTGAGGTTCAGGTGGGTTGGATTCGTAAACGAAAGTCTCGTCGGAGTCGGATGTGTTTTCTTGCTCGACGGCGCTCGCCACACGCGCCTCGAAGATGTCGGCTTTGGACGATGCTTTACGCAGACGCTTGTCAGAAAATGTTCGGTCGTGTGATTTAGGCATAGCGAAAGACATCATGCGCTGCCAGTGTCGAGTGAAGGACGCGCCGCGCTTGCTGCGGCCCTCCTCGTCGGCACTCGAAGATACCGACGAAGACACAACTGTACTCTCGTCATGCGCATCTCCAAATGACTCGCGGTGAATAAGAAGAGATGATCTATACATACCAGTACCCTGATTAATGCTCCTCGCCTTCTGCGTCGGCTTCTTGCGCTCCTTCTTCGGTCGGATTGTCTCGTTGCTGGGCTTGAGCCGAATACTGCCACTTGGATCGTTCCGTCCGCTTCCCGTCCGGTCGCCTGCATTCAGCGCCGACTGCGGTATCGACTGTACCGTCTCCGTCTCGACCGTCATGTTGTGCTTGCCTTCAGACTGCTGCCGCGACTTGGCCGACTGGAGTGGCGTGTAGCTACTCTTTACAGGGTTTGCAGGCCGCGGATTGACCTTGGGCTGGGTGAGAGATTGCCTACGCCCTCGTGTGCGATCCAGTTTGCTGCCCGCACTCTCACTGCCACTCTCGCCAGGCTGCGTATGCTTCTCGGGTTCAGGGCCATCTCGCTTCGTCGCCGCAGTCTTGTCCTCTTCATTGATCTTCGTGAGCGGCTTCAAGTCCGCAGCAGCCTGCACAGCCGCGGGAGACTCCGAGACGGTATCCGCGCTATTCTCTTGCACGGTCTCCAGTATCGACTTGCCGCTCGGCCCACGCGACGACGACGCCGCCGCTTTAGGCGGTGGCTGTAGTTGCTGCTCTACCCGCTTCACCTCCTCCCCGCCCAGCTTTGGCGGCGGAGTCGAACTCTGCGGCGTTGCGCTCTGCACGTTGATGCTCGGTGCGATCGCCGTATCCACACTCCTCTGCTGCACTGGTGCCGATCCCCTCCGCGAAGCCGTCCCAGATGGCGGCGGCGACTTCAAACGCGGCGATACGGGCCATTGCGGCGTCGTGTCTCCGGATCCACCTTCTGCACCCCGAGTCGCGCGCGGTAGTCTCGAGACGGCATCTGTCACCGGGCCGATCGCACTCCGTGGAGGTATGTTGGCGGCAGACAATGCTCTCTGTATTGCTGCTGCGGAAGGCTGTGTCGAGGAGGGGTGGCTGAGGGGTTGAGGTCGGCTGTCCCTGCGGATGGGTGACGTGGTGCGTGAGGTGTGCGGACTAGTGCCTGCCGTCGGCGACGCAAAGGGCAGGAGATTGCTCGACCTCTGTTTTCGTGGCGGCGGGGGCGCCGTAGTAGTAGGAGTAGTGGGCTGCGACGACAAGGCCTGTCTCTGCTGGCTTGGGCTCCGCTTCAGACTGCCACCGCTGGGCTCTGCTGTCTCCATCTTCCCACTCATGGTCTTGGAATCGGTTGTACTGTTATTAGCCATAGCCGCTGCCACCTAATCCCAAATGTAGAGGCGTGAACGGGTGCATCATCTGCTGTCGCGCTCCGTCTGTCAATTCCACGTCACTCGCATTCCTTCGCTTCTCCACCACAAGCAGAGTGCAGCCTCAGGCGGAGGACGGCAGTCGGTGCCTTGCTCGGGGCAGTCGTGTGGGGGGCAAAGGAAGCGTCCGGTGTTGGTGATGCGCAAACGATGAGGCCGACTGCCTCCGATGTTGGCTGCGGGCGGGAAGCTGCCTTCCCCAATCAAATAATCGACCCGATGCCTCGGAAGGGCGGAGAGGATCGCATGGCTGACCAGGGGTAGTTCTATGCGGGCAGCAATCATGACGGCGTGGCGTTGAAACGCTGACTCCAGGTACACTTGTGGCTACTTAATGAGGCACATCTACGTGGCACTCTCACCACCAACAGTAAAGTGGCTTCTCTTCGCCGCCGAGGGTGGTCAGCAATTAGTACGTATTACGTTCCCTAGGGACACCTTCAACAACGCTTTGTGCCATTCTGTTCAGACTACGATACTATTGATACGTGAAAGCTGCCTCATATCTAGCACGCATAAACTAAGAACTGCCGTCCGCATGCTCGCGGCATTCAGTCGCCCTCCCGTACACGCTAGAAGGCACACCCGATGCTTCCACGTGTGTTAAGTGCCATGACCACGTGACACGTTCTCGCGTTCCTGCAGTCAGCAGCAACGCCAGCAAACTCCACCGCGGGCGCCGAAAGAGACAAAAAGCAAACGCCGTCGTTCGTTGCGCACTCATCCCAGCCCTGGTTCCTCGTGCCACCGTGCAGGGCTGTGGGGTCTGTGGCTCCCCGTACGAACGCTTTCGCGGAAAAAGAGCAATCAAAACCAGGCTATCCCGTTCGCTTCGAAGAAATGTTGCTTCGTAATCCTCGTTGATCCGCTCCATGTGTAGCGCAGTGGCTACATCTCTCTTCGATGCCGATCCACCTATCTTGATGAACGCCGGTAACGCACATGTCGAAAGCAAGTAGACCCTTCGCCTTCGCTCAAAACTCCATCATCTCCACATCCTGCCCATGGCTCACCACGCTATCAGCCGGGCCCCAGCTGCCCTCGTAGACCGTCGCACCCGCGCGACGACGCTGCTCCACCCACTGGACGCCCCCCGCCTGCAACAGCTGATCGACAGTTGGGCGCGCATGCGGATCCGGGCGGATCATCCACTGCACCACCTGCTCGAGCGCGTCCGGGTGCTTCTGGTCGACCATGAACGCCGGCGGCGAGACGAGATCGCGGCTGCTCTTGCGGCGGTGGCCCGTAATAGCCGGTCGGAGGAAGCCGAGCTCGTCTTCGTCGTGCGACGAGAAAGCCAGCGAGTCGTTGGACAGGATGCCCGCCATCTCGACCGGGTCGCCGGACTCGTCACGTACTAGACTGCTGTCGGAGGTCCAGGTCAGGCTCGGGAGATCGCTGAGATCGCCGGCGCGCAGGCGCTGCCACGAGGTGCCGTTGTCGGGGAGGACGATGTTGCCGGCAATCTCGAGCATGACCATACCAAGCGCGAAGATGTCGGCGGGTTTGTCGAAGCGACCAGCTAGCACTTCTGGGCCGATGTACTCGCGATCGCCCTCGCCGTCCAGGTTCGGCGGCGCAGGCCACGCACTTGCCAAGCCGAAGTCCGCGATCTTCAGCACACCCTCCCAGTCGAGCAGCACGTTCGCCGGCTTCAGGTCGAGGTGCATGAAGTTCGCATCATGCACGGACTTGATTCCCTGCGATAACTCCAACAAAACCTTCCACACTCTGAAGTCGTCCAGCCTGCCCTTGTACCCCGTGCGCAGCAGGAAGTCCTTCAGATTGCCGTTCTCGCAGTACTCCGTCTGAATGTACAGGTGGTTCTTAGCCTCCCAGAAGTCCACGAACTCGACAATGTTCTCGCTGCCGCGCAACCCTTTCAACACCTGGATCTCGCGCATCTTACGCTGACGGTCCTTTTGGCCCGTGTAAGGCTTCCGGGACTTCTTCACCGCCCATGCTTTGGTGCTGGGGCTACACTGCGCCTGCGAGCCTTGCAGTGTTCCCGCAAGCGGCTTCTCGACTTTGTAGACCTGGGAGAACTCGCCGGTACCAGCAGGATGTATCATGGCAAAGCGCGAAGTAATCGACACGTCCACATCGTTGGCGAAGTAGCTGGACGAGTCGTTGCCCGCGAAGAAGCTCGTGCTGCTATTGTGGTCTCTCGGCCCAGTCGGCGTCGCCGGCGGAAAGCTGTTGGTGCTCCGACCGAAAGCCGTACTTGGGCGCTGATCCGCGGAGATCGAGAGACTGCTTGGGTCGGGTGGAGTGAACGACTCATGCGGCGTGTGTGGAGAATGCTTTTCGGCGGCCTCCTCTATCATGAAGTCGGTCAAAGCTGTAAGTGGCAAAGGCTTAGCAAAGGCGCTACTGCGAGTGCGAAGATGCGGCATGGACCTCAGCGGCCTCTTCCCAGGCGGCGTCGGCGATGTCGTGATCTGGCTCTGAGAAAACGAGCGCTGGCGATTGGAAGAGGGCGATGAAGACACGCAGGCTGTTAAAGTGATGAAAGGCTTCGCCGTATCATCGACAGTTGGTAGCGGCTCCATCTCCGACCTTCCACTCGGCGTGTAAAGAAGAGGGAAATACTTACTGCAATCGTCGTCGGCAGGAGCGTGGTCCTCGATGGCTGGTGACGCAAACGTGTCCGGCCCCAAGGACGTCCGTCTTCCAAACAAGCTACTCCGCAGACTGTTACTCTTGCCTTTCGATTGTGGCCTGACTGTGACCGTAGCGGTGCTCTTGGTGGGCGTTGGTGGCAGATCCTCTAGGCTCGCTTTGCTCTCGAGTCGGTGAGTGGGCGACATACTGTTCTCATCGCCGTCAATGCTCAAGAAGCTGCCTCTTCGCGTGAGCTGCGGAATACCGACATGAGAGCCAAAGATGTTGACGCCCTTGCCGAACGACTGTGGCGAGACCTTTGCAGGCCTGCCGTTGAACGGCGTGGTTGGACTGCCAAACTCATGCAAAGGCTGCACAACTTTGCCGAGAACTGAGGCGGGTGCTGGCGAAGAGATGACGTGAATGTGCGCGGCCTTTTTGGACGGTGTATCCGGCATGTGGGAACTCGCAAAGTCCGTGGGCTGCATGTCCATTTTCCGGTTGCGCTTAGAGATCAGACCGGTGGAGTGGAAAGCTTGGGGCAGCGGTTTGGCCATCTTATATGCTTCCGGTGTGGCGAAAGACTCCTGTGACATGCCATTCTTTGGCCCGCCAGCCGGACGCATGGCACCGATCGGCAACGAATGCGAGAACGCACTTGGTGGCTTCATGGAATCTCGCTTGAGCAATGCAAGTCCAGGCCGTTGCTGCGTTTGCTGAGCTGGCTCGTCTACCATGCTGGAGTTGGAAGATGATGGCGTCAATGCGTGAGACAGTGGATGCGGCTTCGGCGCTGACTGGAAAGGTTTCTGCATTGCCGGTGGCCCCAAAGAAGGCGCGTCACTCATTGCATTTCGACGAAAGGGAGACTCGAAGTCGATGGTGCGGAGTGGGAGCGCGCTGTCGAGTGAGATACGTGATCTTGCGCGGGTCAGCGCCGGGTTCAAGCCCATGTCGCGAGTTGGTTCTTGAAAGAGTCGCGACCGGCCTGGACCGACGCGTTGATGAAGTGTAGATTTGCGCAGACTGAGCGGTCGCCTGTGTGGCGAGTTCGGCGTAGGCGCAGGCCATGTGGAAGAGAGCCCGGTCACTGACTCGCGTTCCTTCTCATCCGACGAGCGACTACCGCTGGAGTCGGTCGAGTCTCCTTGTGTGCCATCGAGACCCTGATCAAATACATTGAAGTCACCGAAGGCGCCAGCGCCATGCAGACTCCTGCGCTTGACACGCGGGCTTCCGAACCCTGCGGCTTCCAGATCCATGACCCCATCGCTCCTCTTCAGCGGACTCGACTTCATGGGAGACACGTGCTCCTGCATGACTGGCTTAAGCAGCTTATCCGGCTTCAGGAAGTTGATCCTTCCCGACCCCGTGAACCGGACGTCCTGACTTGTGGGTGCGCCTTCTGTGATATTCTCCTGGTCCTCTGCTCCACCCTCGCCGGACGTGCTGCGTAATAGGCGCGGAGTTGGGTGTGCTTGGTTCGCGTTGTCGCTCAACGCGCGTCGCAGTGGACTGTTGGGCGAAGTCTTCCGAGAGACGGCGCGCAAACCGCTAGCGCGCTTCCCCGAGTATCTTGACTTGCTGCAGAGCTCATTTGCATTATCTGCACTGACCGCTCGTGAGAGATTGGACGGCGATGCGGGGGCGGGTGAGGAGGTATCAGAGGTCTTGCGGGCCGAGAGGGAGAAGCGCTGCGGCTTTGAGGGTGAGCGCGACAGTGAGCGTCGCAGCTGGCGGATCGCGGAGAAGTTTTCGAAGTTTTCCAAGGGTGAGCGGTGGGCGTGGGTCGGTGAAAGAAGGTGAGGGGCGCTACCGGGAGAGAATTCCATCATCGCAAGCGCATGGAGGGTGAGGATTGGCGTTTGACAGCTTTCACTCGGCCGCGGGTCGCGATGTGGTCAGTGTTGTGGTAGGTGGAATGTTCGTAGCAGCGCGCGGTCGGCTGCAGATGGTCGCGACTCGGGCAGGTGTGTATTTCGCGTGTCGTGGGGCAGAGTCCGATCTCTTCTCTATCGATTGTGGTACATGAGGGTATGTGCGTCGGCACGGTGCGATAATGATGGGCCTTGTTCTGCACTCGGCCGGTGGTGTGTGTGGAGGGTGGTGGGTGCCGTGGAATGCCAACGGAAACAAAGTGACGAGGAAGATGTGGCGAAGGCGTGTGCGGAGAGGGAAGGCGCGCTCAGGTAACAACAAAGTCCGCGATCCCAACCTGAGGCTGCTCCCGTTCCCGAGGCATTACCCGACCGGAATCTCTTCCACTCTGCTAGTGTAACGCCTCAATTTCTTGACAGATTGCCTTTCTTTTTTATGCATGCGGGTACATGTATTCTTGGGGGTGTCTTTCGGGCTTCGCGACGACAGGCACGGGGAGTTGGACTGAGTAGTGTATACAAGCAGGCTACGCTGTTGCAGTTGTCAATTTCGCGGCTTCGAGTCGTCCATCGCACCAACACCTGACTCGGACCTGTCAACAAAGGCAACACCCTGATCGACGATCGACTTTAGAGTCCAATATGCCAACGGGACTCCGCAAGTCGCTAGCCTGCTTGGCGTTCTACGAAATGTTCGATGCATACCCGTTCCTCTGATCCCATCAACACCATGATGCGCCAGCCGAAACACTACTGACCACGTAACGTCAACGTCAACGTCAACAACAACAAAAGCGACCGACCACTGTAGTCCCCTAGAGACGAGTTGGGACGATATCAAATTTCCCTTCGATACTTTCGTCACCTGACGGAGAGCTTCTTCCTGCCATTCGCCGCGTTGCGAAAGAGTGATCAATGGATGATGTACCCTAACGATACAGCGTTGTTCAACACAGGTCTGAGGGGTTCGATTGCCACAATGCCATATGCGATTCGATGCACGGACAATGCTGTGGAGCTTCCACGGGAACCCAGACCAACCTAACCAAGGCAGGTGTGAAAGGCAATTTGTGCAGGCAACGCAGCCTTGCGTGAATGGAAAACAGATGCGAAAGGTTTTAATAGGTAGATCAGGAGATTCTGCTACGTCCATTATCATTGGGAGCGCTCGAAGAACAAACATACACGTACATGTAGACACAGCACGAGATGGACGCGATGTCACGTGCATTCTTGCTCCGTCTCCTGCCACGGGAGCCTCCGCCAACCGTCCCGCTCCCTTCCGCTGTTGTACGCGAGCCCCACACGACGATCACCTTCAAGTCGACCTTCACAGTGCACTCAGTCCCATAGGGTGAACTTGCACGGCGAGGTGCAAGTACATAGTACGGTCGCATTACCCTTCCGCGGTTGACTTCACTGCTCACTCGAGCATGGAAGCGGCTGGCTAGCAGCCACACGTCCAGGATGAACCCTGCCGAGTTCAGCCTGCAGACCATCTCTCCGACCGTTGCGACCAGGAGCCTCCCAACCGCCCAGAAGAATGACAAGACTCCCGTACCGCGCGTCCAACTCGAGCCCATCTACGTCTCGCTGAAAGCCGCCTTGTCCGATGGCTGGGCCGACTACAAGGCCGCCGTGAACGCCTTCGTGTTCGGTAAGTGGCATGGCTCCAAACGATACACCACGTCATTAACGAGTGTGTGCATTAGGCAACCTTAACCAAGCCGAGCTCACCTGGGTCATCCAGCCCCTTCTCTCCACCTCCTCCACTGCCGCGAACTCCACCGATCCAGTCCGGTCACCAGTCTCCGCTCTCCACCTTCACAACACTCTCATAGTCGCTCTTCAAGCCAACATCTCGCGAGATCCGCCTTCCTCCGACGTCGCGCCATGGGTTGTCGCAACCGACAAGCCAGCCACGGCTTCCAAGAACGCCGGCGGTACGGGTGGCGGCAATGATGGGGCGGAGGAGATGCGTCTAAAGCGGGAAACCATGGCATTACACGCGAGAGACAGACGGCGCATCAAGGCGCTCAAGGACAACAGCGGCGGCGCCATCACAACAACGGTGAATGATGGCTTCAAAGAGATGCTAGACTACCGACACGAACTAGCCGTGAAGCCACCCACAGACATGGCACCCCAAAGCGGTGGTGGTCTTGCGAAGACAAACTGGGACCTGGAGATTAGGAGACGCTACGCCCAGCCCCTGGCTTCGGAGACGCTAGAGTTTCCATCGCAGAGCGACATGCAGAACCGCATCGAACCCATCTGCGCCGAGGAGGGTTTGGCCGGTGCCACGCAGTCCACGGTCCAGCACTGTGCGGAGCTCGTCGAGCAGGCGGCAGAGGTATTTCTGAAGGAGATGCTGAGTAACCTCATGTCGCACTCTCGCTCCGACGCCGAAGGGTGTGTGCAGACCGCGCGGTACAGGAGGCAGTTGCGGGTTGAGGAGGGCAACGCGGAGCGCGGCGTTCTGCAACGGAGTGCGGGTGGGCTGCTACCTGTGGAGCTGGAGATGCAAGCTAGTCGACAGCCGCTGAGTGCAGAAGACTTGCGGACAGCTCAGTGGCTGGGCGATGTGTTCTTGCGGCAAGATCGTTTCCTGGACGAGACGATCGCGCTGAGCAGATACCCCGATTTCGAGGCTGGGCACGGCAAGGTCAACGGCGTCACGCGGAGGCCTGCTGTTGTGAACGGTGGGGCCGGCAGAGACGAGAGATTTGCGCCCGAGGACCAGTTCTGGACGGAAGGGACGAGTGCGGAGGACTTGGAATTGATGAGCGTACTGGACGACTGCTTGGCCGTTGGATAGGCTTGGAAGGTGTACATGTAGGGCGTCGAAGGCCCACTTCAATGGCAGCTAATGAACCTTTACTGCCGCTTACTCATACTCAAAGCAGTACCCCGCATTGGCGCGGTGGCACGTTGGCCTCGGGCCTGTGCCTGAAAGAGTAGGTCTCAGCGAGCCCTCTAAGACTCGTGTACCGACCGATCTGCTATGAATCTGTACAGACCATCAGGTCACTCCACCAAATCCCATCGACTCCGTTCATTCCAGCACATCTAACCAGTCGCCGCCCCCTCCAACTTTCCACTCGGACGCCCCCCGTAACGGCAGCCACCATGAGCGCCTGGCTTCCCAAGGTACGAGTAGCCGGTACGTATCACAGATCGTGACTGCCTCAAACGGCTTAGCTGCTCGAGCTCACGTGTCGTTCCAGCCTGCAACGTCGCGCCCGTGTTCCTGGACACAGCCAAGACTGTGCAAAAGACCGTCTCCTTGATCCGGGAAGCCGCGAACAACCGAGCGGACCTGGTGGTCTTCCCAGAGACGTACATTCCCGCGTTTCCACTATGGGTACGCACAATGTGCCCCATGAACACAGTACCGGAGCCTTGGCAATGCTGAATTGACGCAACAGGCCGCCATCTCAGCTCCCATCGACAACCACAGCTTCTTCACCCGCCTGGCGCGAGAGAGCCTCCTAATCGACGGCCAGGAAATGCGCACCCTACAGCAAGCCTGCGCCCAGAACCACATCTACGCCCACATAGGCTTCAACGAGCGTTCCCACCACAGCACCGGCTGTCTCTGGAACAGCTCCGTGCTCATCTCCGACTCGGGCCAGATCCTCAACCACCACCGCAAGCTCATGCCCACCTTCTACGAGAAGCTCGTCTGGTCTCCCGGGGACGGCGCGGGTCTCCGCGTAGTCGATACGCAGCGGTTGGGCAAGATCGGCAGTCTGATCTGCGGCGAGAATACCAACCCCTTGGCGCGCTGGAGCCTGATGGCGCAGGGCGAGCAGCTGCACATTAGCTCCTGGCCGCCCGTCTGGCCTACGCGACGCGTGACAGCAGCGGCAGCTAAGGACGCGGCGGCGGGCGCGGCTGGAAAGCAGTATGACAACCTCGCCGCGAACCGCACGCGGAGCGCGGCGCATTGCTTCGAGGCGAAGTGTTTCGGGGTGCTGTGCTCGGGGTTCATGGATCAGGCGATGCGGGATGAGCTGGTGAAGTTTGCGCCCGAGGCGGCGGCGACGTTGGATGGGGTTACGCAGGGCGCGAGTTTGTTTCTGGATCCTACGGGTGCGCAGGTGGGAGGGGAGATTGTGGGGGAGGAGGGGATCGCGTACGGGGAGTTGGATTTAAATGCGACGGTTGAGGGGAAGCAGTTCCATGATGTTGTTGGGACGGGGTATCAGCGGTATGATATTTTTGATCTGCGGGTCAATCGCCGGAGGTTGGGTCCCGAGGGGGTGTTTGGGGCGGAGCCGCGGGAGGAACTGTCCGCGATGTCTACGCCGCCGAAGGTCGGAGAAGAGCAGAAGGAGCGGAGGATGGCAGCACCAGGGTCAACGACGGGCCACGGTGCCGGTGGCCTACGCATGATATAGACCTTGTCCACAGCTGCAGCTGTCATCCCGCGCTTGACATTCTACCTCGGCTAGTATATGTTGCCAATCGTTCCATTCTGAAGGACAGCCCAGCTAGAGAATCTTTCCGACAGCAGAGAGGTCCGAGTTTAGTTTACATCTTCTGATACTCTAGAAGTCTCCGCTGGATGTGTTTGCCGTGTACATCTCTCGGTGCCGCAGCGTTGCGCTCGCTGTATGCTCATGGGTCGACCTCATCCTTTGGCTCATGAACTGGCCCGGCACAATCCTCAGCGTGCGTTTCGACACTCGTCTGGTTTCAGGGTAGATTCTCGGCCGATGCATCCTGAAGTACAGGCGATGCATTTCGAGAGCGAGAAGCTTTCCCCGGTTCCCTTCGAAGGTCGTCCCTTATCAACGGTATAGATAGCCTGCGGAGTAAGTATTGCCATAGTAGTCAAGTTCTTCATCGGGCAAAGCAGATCCAGGTCGCACAACCTGCACAACACCATCCCAGTACCCTTCAGTCTCAGGATGGTCAGCGCCCGCAGCTAGGCCACGCTCATAGGCGAGCTTGCGCTCTCTCCGGAACGCGGACAGCGTGGCAACGGTATCAATTATCGCCTCGCTAGGCTGAAAAGGAGTCGGCGTAGATCGCACTATGGAGTCGGTGCCAAGTCTCACCTCCTTCTCGCTGGACTCGAGGCCGTGGGCCGGCATTCTTGGCTCAAGGCTGGGGAACTCGCACTCGTCGCCCTCGCCGAAGAAGCTGAAATCAGTGTCCGCAGCTGACCACAACGCCTCGCTGTCACGATCGCCGGTCATTGATTTTGTGTTCGAGTGCTGCCACGGACTGGCTTTACTGTTCTTTGACGACTTTACGGTCTCATCCATTTCCAGAACCAGACGCTTGAGTGCGAACACCTTCCGTGCAGAGTGCTTGAGTGCTGAAGCGTGGCCCTTACGTCCCGGTGGAATGGCATAGTCGAGCGTAGCTTGCGTTTTGGCAAGCCTGCTTTCCTCGCCACAGTGCTTGATGAAGGAAATGAGATGATTCGTAAGGTCCTTGCCAGTGGAATGGGTTGGTACATTAGTTAGTATGAGGGTACTGAGATGCGGCAGCATCGCCGGATGAAGAATATGACTCTCGTTTGTGTGAGCAGTGAGTCTTGCGCGCCTTTCCACATCTACTGAAGAGTAAGTCCTAGGCCTGTTCCCACGGACTGGACTTCGAGGCGTTGTCGGAGATACCGCGTGATGAGTCTCAGTGATGTCGGGCGCAGATCCGTCCGTGGTGCTGCCGTCCCATACTGAGACCGGACTGAGCATTGTTGAGCATTCCTTTTCTGTCGTAGGAACCACTTCTGGCGCAAACGCGCTCCCCCTTCGAGATGTGTCGGGCACAAAATCATCAGCAGATGACACGTAAATGTGCATCGGGTCGCCTGCAACCTCGTGGACCGAAATCTGCGACGTATCCGCAAGCTCGAAGACGCCCACTTGTGAGGATGTAGCATCAAGCTCGAATGCGCCTATTGGCGTGATCGGAAGTGACGTGTGACTTGTTTGCATTATCGGATTTGAATTATCGGGTAGCTCTACGCGCCCCTGGATTATTTCGTCTGCATGCACGGTAGGGGCGTCTTTAGTGACAAGATTGTGGTCGATCCGTACGAACGTGAGTGCATCGGAAGCGCACTTCGACAATATTGGCGTCAGCTTCTCGACGCCCGGCATGAGTACATCAGAGTCGCTACCACTGATCATGGATGGATGCTTGGCGAGAGCTCGCGAAACATCACCGACATCAAGGACATGAAGTCTACCAGACCGCACCAGTCCGGAAGCGCCTTCTACCGTCAAGTCGTTCCCTGATATATAAAGATGCGTGATGCCCCCTTCAGGCACGTCTTCAATCGCAAGCCGACTCACAAAACTTTCAGAAAATGCAGATCGTAAATAGCCCTCGAAATCCTCGCCTTGGTAGATGTCCAGCATCTCGGCCCCAAGATACGGTAGCATCGCCGGAGACCGTGCACGCGTCGAGGCAACCTCGCCACTCCTGAAACAAGAACCGAGGAGCACTCGGACGCCACGGTCGGTGATGCGGTTGTCGCGAATATCCAGGCTCCGAACTCGCGTGCCGATCGCAGGGGCGAGCGCATCCAGGGAGTCGTCTGAGAGACTGACACCGCGCAGCTTGAGCACCTGGAGTCCGGAGAGCCGACGCAGAGCTTTGAGTACAGCTGTCTCTCGTGAAGGATACGTAAACGAAAGGTCTAGATACATGAGCGTTTCGAATCGGCTCAGTATCTGGGCTAGACCATTGGCCGTGACGTTGGTACACCGTGAGGCGTCCAGTAACCGCAGACCATACGTCGAAGGGCCAACGGCAGCATTTGAGAATGCATAACCGCTCGTCCCAGGTAGTTCTATGACGTTCGCAGGCGGCCCGTAATCTTCCTGCTTTGGCTTGACGTACCTCAGCGCTTGTAGAGCGGCATGGTCGAAAAAGGGCAACCCTCTCACGACGAGGGTCTGTAAGTTGGGCAGTCGCTCCAGCACATCGCGGAGCCAGTCGGCGTGAGGACCATTGTAGATCTCCGCGTGCGCAGGTGGCAAATGAAGGGTATGCGTCAAGGAGCGGACGCCCAGCCGTGCCGTCTTAAGGGTGCGCTTGAACTTGGTCAAGGCAACGTACACTCGGTCATTCTCTTGGGTGAAGTGTGACGCTGGAGCTCCCCAGAGGTGCGGCGCAAAGGTCTTGTGCCAGCCGTTGCAGACGAGAGCGGCGGAACAGAGATCATTCGAGGGTACGTAGCTTGCGATGATGTCGAGGTAGTCGACCCGCGTGGCTGCCTCGTAGCTGGGTGGAAACGCCTCCATATCGTGAAGTAGTCGCCGTGCAGTACGGCGCCACGAACAGGAAGTGCAGTTGCGAATTCATGTTTAAGGCCATACATTACATGAGATCGTCGTGGTCATTTGATATGGTGGAGGGAAGGATTCACGCCAAGTCCGCTAACATCAAGAGGTGGCGAAGCGGGAAACAAAGCCAAAGCCACGGAGTCAATTTATTCTCTGGACTCTGTGCCTCAAACTTTGTAGGACGAGATTCGAATGTATTGTTGATCAAGGAAGCAGGAGTACCAATGGTCTCACATCAAAGAATCGAGTACCTAACTTCGGCCCACCACTACCAGCCCGACGGCACTCTGAGGCTGCTTGTAGCCAAGTGCCGTTCGGCCGGTAATGAGAACATTACGAAACGACTACGTGCTTCGTAGCTCATGTAGAACGTCCGACTTGCTCATGGCCGACACCGTCCCATGTACCGCGGGTAGAAACACGTATCCCTCACCGTATGCTGCCCGCACAACCACGCCAGAAACCTCTCCAACCCCAACCCATACCCCCCATGCGGACTCGTGCCATACCGCCTCTGATCTGTATACCAGTAGTACGGCTCAGGCGGGATATCGTTGCGCTTGTACGCCTCCATCAACTCCGCATAGTCATCCATACGCATCGAGCCGCCCACAATCTCACCCACGCCCGGCATCAGGACGTCGACGGACTCGGTGACCCGGAGGTCTTTGGGGTCTTTTTGCATGTAGAAGGCTTTGATCGCGACGGGGAAGTGAGTGAGTAGGATTGGAACGGCGAGGATGTCAGTCATGCGGCGCTCGGCTGCTTCGGCTATGTCGTCGCCGAACTCGTGCGGCTGATCGTTCTCGTTCTTGATGTCGTGTTCGTTGAGCCACGTGATGGCGTCTGAATAGCGCATGCGCTTGAACGGCCGGGAAGGTTTCTGGAAGGACGGGTTGAGGTCCTGAATCATTTTGGCGATGCGAGGGTTAGACATGGTAAGGTCGATGACGCCACAGATGATGTCCTCGAGATGGTCGAGGAGGTCGTCGAAGGTGATGAAGTCGAGTTCGGCTTCGACGTGCGTGTACTCGGATAAGTGGCGACGAGTGAGAGACTTCTCAGCGCGGAAGGACTTCTCGATGCAATAACAGTTGCCGGCAAAAGGGAGGGCAGTCTCAAGGTAAAGCTGGGAAGATTGTGTGAGATAGGCTCTCTCGCTGTAATAGTCGAATTCGAAGAGGGTACTGCCGCCTTCTACCTGGGTTTGCACAAGGGCAGGTGGAGACACCTTGACGTAGTTCAGGTCGTGGAATTTGGTGTTGAAGGCGTGCTCGACGGCATCGCGGACAAACATGACGGATGCTGCCGTTTCGCCGCGTAGCACGAGATGCCGTTGATCGAGGAGGGTCTGAGCGTCACCCTTGGCTTGCACTTTGTTGGTGATGGCATCGTCGCCACCAGGCGCTTTCCCAATGACCTCGAAGTAATCGGCGTGCAGTTCGCGGTCATCGGGCGCATGGGCACCGGGAGGAACCTCCCACATCTCGCCCACGATCATCATACTCGTTTCTCGGGTGAGCGTGACGGCGTCGACAGTCTTGGCCAAGGGTCCCGTGAGCACGCATTGCATGTACCCGAATCCGTCCCTGAGCGTGACGAACACCACATGAGCTTGTTTCCGCTCGCGATGCACTCGTCCATACACTCGTACTCGGGTCCCTCGATCGGCTGACGAGTAGTCGACATCTTTCGGCCTCTCTCCGTTGCCCAGCTTCACGACCTCTGGTCGCGTCTCGCCCAGGTTGATACGCGTTGCCTTGGGTAGACTCTGGTCCTCTTTTATGACGATTTTCTTCGCCTCATCTAGCGACTTCTCGCGCTCCTCCTGTTCCTTCTTCTGTCGTACTGCCAGCTCCTTCTCCTTGCCCGCCTTCTTCTTCTGTGCGTCGGCGTAGTTGGCCGACTTCTTCAGTGCCGCCTTTGCAGCAGGCTTCCATTCCGACTCGTCGTCACCCTCTCGATCCTTGTTCTTCACGAGGTACTGCGCTTGGTCGGCGTGCTGCTGATAAGCATACTGCAGTGTTTTGTATGGTTTTGCGGTCGATCCATCTGCTGCCTCTGTGCTGTCCGCGCCGACCTCTTCCGCAATGTGGACGGTCCGCTTACTACTCTCCGCCATGGCAATATTCTGTCGTTGCAACAGTGTTAAGGCAGAGCCGCCTTCCGGGTCTCGTGTTTACTACAGCTCTGACTCCCACCGCATTGAATCAATTTCCATTGGGCAACGCGGCGGGGTTTCACTCGCGCCACCTGCGCCACACATTGAATGCTGACTAACACGCAGCACGACACTCCAACACTGCTGTCCTCATGTGAGACTTCTACTCGCACTGCACTCCAACTTTTGGGAAACAGCACCGTTCGTTTACAGACATCCGGGACAACATGGCCGATCACCGTGCGAAATACCGGACGGAGATCCAGCAGGTGAGTCGCAGTCTCTTTTCCTCCCTCTATGCGGTCACGATTTCCTCCATTGTTGGTCGCACGAGGGCAGGAGTGCTGCGACAAGTGACGAAGTGGCTACCACCACTGTCCATCATGCCGCTTGGTCCTGGGGCCGGACTGTCGTGCTGGTGTCACGCGAGTATCATCCAACCTGGCCTCGACGAAAGCACTTCGCGTTGTTACTGGAGCAAGGACAGCACAAATCGCCCTACGCGATCGGCCACCACACAGGCTTTGAGGCCGGGTAGTCAGTGCTATGCGTCGCTATCAGTGGGATTCACTCTCCCCTGTCCTGGACGATATCTCGATAGACTGTACTTGGCACTCAGGTGCTACGATGGGTACCGAAACATCATCACGGGAGCTTCCCTCCAGCCCGACTACTATCGATGATGCTACGGATTTCTCCCTTTGGACTCCCGGAGATGAAGCTCTGAAATCTGGTGTGGAGGCTACTTCCACGACAGCTCTGGCAACAGAGCTGTCGCACGGACCTGCGTACCGGAGAGAGATATGCATTGTGACTTGCTTGCTTGACTCAGGACTGTGACCGTCTCGCACCTGCTAACATGCGCCGTAGATGATGTTCGTTTCGGGCGAAACAGGCGACGTATCTCAGGAAACTACCAGCATAATCGAAAACGTGGTCCAGCAACAAGTGATGGAAATGGTAAGCTTAACGACGTAATACAGTATGAGAGCGCCGCTAATGCGAGTCGCAGCTCAAACGCGCGACTGATCTTGCAGCGCGACGTGGCGTACGCACCATCAGCACAGATGACCTCATCTTTCTCATCCGTCACGACAAGGCCAAAGTCTCGCGCTTGCGAACGTTTCTGTCTTGGAAGGATGTCCGCAAGAGCGCCAAAGACAGCGACGAGAAGGGTGGCGGTGGCGGCGACGCGGGTGGCGTAGACGACTTCGACCTAGCCGCCAACGACCCAACACTGGGTAGCGGAGGACCTAGTGTAGGCACACGCAACAGCAAGAACAAGAAGGCCAAAGTCGGCTTACCGTGGGACGTCTCGAGTTTCTATAGCGAGCAAGTGCCCGAACGCGACGACGAGGAAGACGAAGAGGAAGAAGAGATGAATGCCGCGACGCTCCAACGCCTCAAACAAGCCGACGAGCGCACTAAAGGCATGAACGCAGAGGAGTACCTCCACTTCTCTGAGTGCCGCCAAGCCTCCTTCACGTTCCGCAAAGGCAAGCGTTTCCGCGAGTGGGCCGGTTTTGGCGTCGTCACGGATTCGAAGCCCAACGACGACATCGTCGACATCCTCGGCTTCCTCACTTACGAGATCGTGACCTTACTCACGGAGGAAGCGTTGAAGGTCAAGGCGGCAGAGGACGCGCTGAAGCGCGAGAGCGGTGGCGATCAGGAGAAGAGGAGTCGGAAGCGAAGGAGGGAGCCCGGTTTGTTCGACCTGCAGGAGGAGGCGAGGACGCCGGTGGGACCGAATCACATTCAGGAGGCGTATAGGCGGTTGCAGAGGCCGGACTTGAAGAGTAGGTATATGCATCATATTCCAAAGGGACATTGGCAGAGGCCGCTGAAGCTTATATGATTGTGAGGCTGGAACACAGAAGGAAGTTGTTGACTTTAGCGTTGGCGCTCGGGTTAGAACACGGCAGCGGTTTGGCGAAGCTCAAGAACCTGACGATTTGCGAAGTGGACGCCGTATCGCATTGGTCCAGCTGGTGCGAAGGCATGTCAGGAGGATTCACTGGGTGTGCATGCGCAGGAGTGTTGATGTTTCCGTCTCGCTCGGAGCAACTCTCTAATAAGACAAATCATCTTGCACATGTTGGTTCGCTCTTCGAGGGTGAGTCGGAGTCCCACACTTAACCAACTCACAATAATAGGCATAGGATGATATGATGTATTGATCTCGTCAAAGTCCAAATCGCCTCGAGCCCTCGACTTCCATTTGACCCCTGCCACTTCCCCAATGCGGAGGAGCGGGGACAACCTCAAAGCTCTGGCCTCACGCCATCAACCACCGTCACGGCGATCACCCGCTGGGCCGACATGGGCGCCGAGCGCTTGTCCGTAGTTCTGCACTACACGTAGGTCTCCGTCTTCATCCTCTCGCCCAATCCTCAGGTTTCCCATCCCGTACAATGACTCCCCATCCCCAGGACCTAGCCTATGAAGCCTCCATCTCCGACCCGTCCACCTTCTGGGCCCGTCAAGCCAAACAATTGACATGGCACAAGACACCCAGTACCGCGTTCCGAAAGCAGACCAGGAAGCTAAAGTCCGGAGTCTCCCATGCGTCCTGGACGTGGTTCCCCGACGGCGAGATCAGCACATCGTACAACTGCATCGACCGGCATGTCGAGGCGGGCCATGGCGACAAGACGGCGATTATATGGGATAGCCCCGTGTCGAATAGCAAGCAGAAGATCAGTTATGCCGAGCTGCAAGATGAAGTGGCGACGCTGGCGGGTGTGTTGCGGGAGGGGGCTGTGAGGAAGGGCGATACTGTTCTGGTCTATATGCCTATGATCCCCGCGGCGCTGGTTGGGATGCTTGCTACCGTTCGTCTTGGTGCGATACACGCTGTAGTATTTGGGGGCTTCAGCGCGGCGTCTTTGGCACAGCGGATCGAGGCGTGTAAGCCAAAGGTCATTTTAACAGCTAGTTGTGGAATAGAAGGCGCGAAAGGACCGCTGCCCTATCGACCAATGGTCCGAGGAGCTGTGGAGCAGTCGTCGCATAAGCCTGGCAGAGTCCTGATTTGGGAGCGAGAGCAGAGTCGATGGGATGATGTTCGGGAACAGGATGGAGAACGCGACTGGCAGACACTCGTCAAGGCGGCGAAAGAGCGAGGAGTGACGGCGGAGAACGTCCCTGTGAAGAGTAGCGACGGCATATATATCATCTACACCAGTGGTATTTCTTGCACGTTCTCTGCTCATTGACGTCGTACTGATCAATGTATGTAGGGACGACGGGCCTGCCGAAAGGCGTTCTCCGAGAAGCAGGTGGCCATGCGGTGGGCCTGAACTTGAGCATACGCTATATTTTTGGCATTCGCGGACCAGGAGATGTCATGTTTGTAAGACTCCTGCGTGTACTTCCGAGTGCAAAGTCTTATGGCTGACACTCCATTTCGGGCAGACGGCCTCGGACATTGGCTGGGTCGTCGGCCACAGCTATATCGTATACGCACCGTTGATGGCAGGCGCGACTACCGTGCTTTTCGAAGGCAAGCCAGTAGGCACGCCCAACGCAGATACCTTCTTCAGGATTATCGAAGAGCACAAAGTGAACTCTTTCTTCACAGCGCCGACTGCACTACGGGCGATTCGAAAAGAGGATCCCAAAAACAGTCTGTTCGAAAAGCGAGGCAAAAGCGGAGGGCTCAAGAGCTTGCGGGCACTGTTCTTGGCCGGCGAGCGCTCGGAGCCGGCGATTGTTACAATGTATCAAGAACTCCTAGCGAAGCATTGCGCACCACAGGCCACGGTAATCGACAACTGGTGGTCCTCCGAATCTGGTTCTCCAATGACAGGCCTCGCACTGTTGCCGGGTGTAGCCACACAATTCAACGACCACACCTGGCATCCACCTCTGCCCGTCAAAGCCGGCTCAGCTGGTAAACCAGCACCGGGCTTCGACGTGCGAGTCGTCGACGACGAAGGCAAGGAGATACCGAAAGGCAGCATGGGCAACATCGTGCTAGGCATCCCCTTCGCCCCGACAGGCCTCACCACGCTCTGGAACGACGAAGAGCGCTTCTACAAGGGCTACCTGAAACGCTTCGACGGCAAGTGGCTCGACACCGGCGACGCGGGCATGATCGACGACGACGGCTACGTGCACGTCATGTCGCGCGCCGACGACATCATCAACGTCGCCGCACACCGCTTGAGCACGGGCGCTATCGAGCAGGCCATCTCGTCGCATCCTGCCATTACCGAGGCGGCTGTGGTGGGGATTCCGGATCAGATGAAGGGACATGTTCCGTTTGCGTTTATTGGGATTGCGGATCCGCCTTCTGATCTTCTCAAGGATCTGAATGGGAGGTTGAGGCATTCGATTGGGCCTATTGCTAGTTTGGCAGGGTTCATCGCTGCACCGGGCATCATACCTAAGACGAGGTCGGGCAAGACATTGCGGAGGACGCTGAAGGAGATATTGGAGAATGCTGTGGAGGGCAATTTCGAGAAGGAGCCGTCGTACCCCTCCACCATTGAAGACGCGAGTGTGGTTGAGAAGGCCAAGGACGCGGTGAAAGAGTACTTCCAGATAGGAGACGGCTCGAAGATGAAAGCAAAGTTGTAGAGGACTTGGATGCAGTGTACGATATGATACGTCATGTATGCGAACGAGTATGTGCAGTCTTGAAACTCTCCATGGGCCATGTTCCAGAAACACGAATCTTTCAAACGATCAGCCGTAGCGCTACAACGCTCGATCCCAAGCACCCAGCCTCGCTGCGCCAAACGATCTGTACTCCAAGTCCCATCCGCACACCTCTACAAGCAACACCGCATCCCAATCAGATCTACTCAGCGTCACGCCTAAAGTACTCGCTATCCGTCAAAGCCGCAGTCGGCAAATCCGTCCCAAGCCCACTATCGCTCGGCGGAAAATGCCTCTTCGACTCAGCGTACTCCCCGTGAGCCGGAAGGCCTTCAATCCGCAACGGCTCCTCGTGCGCCACATCTCCCCTTCCGTTCTCCCCACCACGCTCCTCGCCGACGCCAGAGTGCCCGCCCACGACGCCATTCAACGAACTAGCGAGACTATCGCGTCCATCGAGCTCCGAACCGGTCATATAAGACCCAGTACCATAGCTCAAGTCGCTCGCCCCATAACTGACGTTGCGCCCGTGCTCCTCACCCGGTGTGACACCATCCGCGGAGCTGCCCTCGCCGTAAGTCAGACCGCTCTCGGTCCCGCTCGCGTAGCTCGTCCGCCGCTCCGTCGCGGTATCGCTGCCGAAATCCTCCTCGTGCGCGAAGTCGCGGGTTTCCGAGCGCGAGAGCTCGTCTTCGCTCTCCTCGGACAGCCGCTCGTTCTCCTTGTTGTGCGTGTTCATGCTGAGGTTCCGCTTGCCAGCCCACGAGCCTTTGCGCGGGAACTGCGGGGTTTTGACCGAGTGGCTGCGTTGCAGGCGCTGCGAGCTATTGGAGACTAGGCTCGGGGTGGTGGAGAGGGCGTGCGCGCCGGTCGGGACGTTGTGGTTGATTTGGTTCAGCGACATGATACGTCGCTCGGTGCTGTTCGGCATGGCGCCGTTGCGGAGCATCGACGGCCGAGTCTTCATGGCTAGGGAGTGGTTGGCTTTCAGGCCTGGCACGGTCGAAGTCACGGTCTGAGCGGATGCCACGGATGTACTGCTAGGCACGCGCAGATCGCGTCCTTGTTGCTTCTTCAACGGGGCTGGTTTGGCGCCCTTGGTCAAAAGCAGCATGCGGGACTGGTTCATGACGCCTTCGAGCATGCGACGCTCGATCATCTCTGCCTTGGCGTCCATTTCGTGCAGCTCGTCACGTCGGATGCGGAGGGCAGTCTCCAGCGACGAGACGTCGGCGTTCATCCGCGACTTCTGCGCAGCCAGCGCCTCCTTCTCCGCCTTCAATGCGTCAACAGCCCGGCGCAGCGAGTCTTTCTCCTCGCCCAACACTTCGATATCGGCTTCGATCTCGTCCTTCTGCACAGCACGACGCTCGAGCAGAAGAGCGAGCTCCTCGGCTTCCCTCTCTTTGTCCTCGTGATCCTGGGTGATCTGCTTGGCTTGCGCAGCAACAAAAGCCGAAACTTCTGCCGCGGTCGCCATGACCCTCTCGTGGATCTGATCCAGACGTTCCAGTTGCGCGGAAGGGTTGGCGGCGTCCTCGGCGTGACCCACGAGCTTGTCGAGCTTGTCGTGGAGTGCGCTATCGTCGAACTTCTCGGCCGGAGCAGGCATCTCTACTGGAGCAGACGGCGCTGGGAGCAACGCGGGCAACACGGTCCTGAGCTCTTCGGTCTGCGAAGCGTGCCGGGTCTTGGTGTCTTCGAAACCTGCTCTTAGCTGCTCCGACAAGTCGCGTACCGCTTGGTGCTGCTGCGCGATGCCCTCGGAAGCCTTTTGCGAGTGCTCGTAGTGCTGTCCAATTAGTGCCTGAACCTCCTTGAGCGTCATTAGGAAGCGAGGATTGTGCTCCATCAGGTCGCCCTGAACGCCAGCAATAGCCACAAGAGCTTTTCCTACTTCCTCACGGGTGATGGTGTGCTCGTACTTCAAACCCTCTTGCGTCTCGTCGAGCTTGTTGTACGTGTCGTCGACCTTGGTATACACGGTCTTCGACTCCTCCGTAAGCTGCTGCATCTGTTCCGGGAAGGTAGCGGTGAACGTGGTCAGAGCAGTCCCGAGCGTGTCAATCGATAGTCGCAGATCATCAGCCATCATCCTCGTACCCTCAAGCAGCTCAGCCTGCGCAGTCGCCTTCTCCTCCATCACCTTGGCCTTCTCCTCGGCAGCCCGCTGAGCGTCATCGTACTTGGACATCATGCCATCGAACAGGCTGTCGAGCTTCTCTCCAAGCTCCACTACCATGGCGTCCTTATGCTCGGCCTGTTTCTCAAGTGACATCTCGGCCGACTGCTGATGATCGACCTTCATCGATTCAAGCGACCCGTGAGCACGCTCGAACTCCCGGACCAAGGTCTCCATGACCTCCTTCACCTCGGCGATGACCGGTTCGTTGCCTCTCGTCTTCTCTTCCAGGCCCTTTAGCGTCTCGCCGAGCGTGTTGATGCCGGACTCGCCGTCGCCCATCTTCAACATGATTTCGTCCTTCAGCTCGGAGAGAACGTCCTTGATGCTCACGATCTGCTCCACGGTGCTCTCGAACTCCTGCTTTCGATCGTCGAAGGCCTTGGCGGTAACAGCGATATCAGTCTCATAGCTGTCTTTGAGCTTGTCGTGGCTTTCCCGGAAGTCGTGAATGAGGCCCTGCAGCTGCTCAATATCGGACTTGGTGGGAAGGTCCTCGGGGTTGGCCAAGGCCACCTCGTTGACCCGCTCCTTGATCTCCGTGCAGAGCAAGCCAATGATGTCGAGATCGGTCTTGGTCATTAGCTCGGGCTTGTCCTCCTCCGAAGGTGAAGCGCGCACGCTCTCCTTGAGCTCCTCCAAAGCTGTCTTGATATCATGAGCGAGTACCTCCACGACAGCAATGTCGGCTTTGGATGCGGCGGAATTCTCCACCTTGTCCGCCAAGCTCTCGATAGCCTCGTTGGATAGTCTGACGACAGCCTCCACGGCATCCAGATGCTCCTTGGTCACGGCAGTGGCGGGATCCGGCATTGCCATCTCCTCGATTTGCGCCTTGGTGTTGCGAAGCAAGGTCTCAATGGCGTCCGTGTCGTCTTTCCTGGCGGCACCTTCCAGCGCACTGGTGTTGACTTCTCGAGCAGCGAGGACGATGATGTTATCTTGCAAATCCTTGATCATGGCTTCGATCACTGCCAAGCCGTTCTTCGTGGCTGTGCCCTCAGCAGCGACGGGTACTGGCTGCGAAATCGGGAACTCTTGGATAGTGGCATCCATGGCCTCAACTTTGATCTGCAATTGCGCAAGCAAGACCTCCAATTTCTCAAGGTCCGCTCTCCGAAACATCTCAGGAGCAGGCGGCGCCGACGTTGCGTTGGCCATGTCTTCGGAGATCTCGCGCGAGATTCCCTCACCAACGATAGGCTCGGCAAGTACAATCTGGCCCCCCTTAGGCGTCTCCGGTCTCTCCGACATCTCCGATTTTAGCGTGTCGATTTCCGCCCGCAGAGTAGTCAGGCCGTCTTTGAGCGTGTCCAGGATCTCGTAGTTGACAGTCATGTCCAGTGGCTTATCGAGCGTCTTGACCACATCGGCGCGCAGAGTCTCCAGACCCTCGTTGATGGCATCCAGCATCTCACTCTGCTGCGCCTGGTTGCGATCGGGGCTCTCGAGTTTTCGCTCAATATGGCTGCCGAGATCGTCTAGACCTAGGCGGATGGCGTCCAACACTTCTTCATTCGAGCCGCCATGCACAATGCTGCTCGCAATGGAAGTACGCAGATTCTCAAACTCACCACGCATGGCTTCCAGAAGCTCCGTCGGAACAGCGCCTTCAGGGGTGCTGCGGGAGGCGGCAGTGTCTCTCAGCTCAGTCAGGCTGCCACGGATGTGCTCAAGCGCCTCGGTGTGATCGATAGTCGCTGCACCCGCGCCTGCAGCACCACCAAGCACGATGGAGCTGGCCATGGTCTCCTTGAACTTGTCCAGTTCCTCCCTCACTGCGGCGAGCGTCTCGGCGGAGAGATCGCTGTTGTCGGCAGAGAGCTGGGTGCGCAGTTCCTCGATGGACTGCTTCACACCTTCGATCACGGCTTCTCTTTCTGATTGGGTAACGATGGATTGAAGCGACTCCTTAAGCTCGTCGAACTCTTGGTGGAGCTCGTTGATGAGCTCCTCACTGCCACCGCCGGACAACGCGCTTGTATTACTGTCGCCAAGCTTTGAGTGCAGTGCACCCATGCTTTCCTGGATAGTCTCAATGAGCTCGCCTTTGTCAGCTGCATTGGCGTTCAGCAGACTGGTCTTTAGCTGCTCGAATTCTTCCTTCATGGTCTCGTGAATCTCGTCGGTTGGGAAGTCGATTTCGAGGTCGCGGTCCTTTTCGTTAATATGAGTCTTGAGGCTCTCCATGCCCTCGTTCACGGCGCGAAGGACTTCCATATGCTGATTCGACTTCGACTCATAGCCGTCGTCGCCGATGTCACGGCTTCCGATCGTCTCATGTAGGTGCTCAAACTCCTTCCGGATGTAGTCCAACATGTCCGACTTGCCCCCATTAGTCATGGCGCCTTCCATACAGTAGCCTTGCACATCGCCGCGAAGCTGCTCCAGGCCACCCTTGACCGTGTCGAGAATCTCATCCTTCCCAGTGACATCCTGAGCACGGTCGACGTAAGTCTCGATCTCCGCCCGCAGAGACTCTAGGCCGTCTTTGACAGCATCGAGGACTTGCTCGGTGTCACGGCCATTGGCGGCGGAGTATTGCTGGAACTCGGTTCGCATGTTGTCGATGAGCTCATGCATGCGTTGCAGCAATTGCTCGCCAAATCCACCGAAAGGTATGGCGGAGCCGTCTAGGCTGGCTTTCACCGCGTCAAAGAGGTCGTCGCGGCTGATTTCGATCTCGCGAGGTGCTGCCGGGCCATGGTTTGCCAGGCCTTCCTTCACCGCCTCGGTGACTGCGGCGCGAACAGCTTCATCGTCCATGGGTGGAGCAGATAGTGTAGGTTGGTGCTCGGCAAGCGCCTGGCGGACATTCTCAAGGATGTCGCTCTTCATGGACTCCATAGCTTCCGCAGGGAAGGGTGGCGCAAAGTCTTTCAAAGCTTCTTGCATGACCTCGAAGATCTCGCCCTTATCGATCTGGGCAGTTGCTGGCTCCGGCCGCTCGTTCTGGTACTCCGCCAAGCCCTCTTTCAGGACAGCAAGGATTTCATCTCGCTCCAGACCGAATTGCTGAAGCTCGATATTTGGCTCGAAGTCTTTCAGACCCTCCTTTACGGCATCCAGCACACCGTCCTTGTCCAGTCCCACGCCGGGCTCGGCCTCATGTGGTTCGCGCTTCGCAAGATGCGTGCCGTGCTCAGCTAGAGCATGCTTGACGACGGCGAACATCTCCTCACCACTGGGGCCAGATCGCACCGTAGATAGCTGGCGAAAGGTGTCGTCGTCCTGCTCAGTGCGCCGCTTCATCAAGCCAGCCAAATGCTCCTTGAGCTCAGCCATTCCCTCTTCGACAATACGCTGCACCTCCTCAGCATGCTCTTGACCTTGGCCAGCTCCGATCGACCTGTCGAGCGTGTTGTTCAGCTGCGTCTCGCTGACTTGGTCGAGCTTGCGACCAAGCTCTCGACCCATGCCGAGAACCTCGCCACGCAGATCGCGCACCAGACCCTTGACCTCGTTCGTCGAGCCACCAGAATGTGCGACAGACTCCTTGATGCGCTTGAGCATGTTCATGATTTCCTCATCAACGGCGGTATTTTCTTCCGTAGCGCCTTCTCTGGTGATTTTGGCAAGACGGGCAGGCGAATCGAAGTTGAGCTCCAGCTTAGGGGGCCCATCCTTCGGCATCGATACCAAAGCCTGAGAGCTAGACTTGTCCTTGATGAACTCGGACAGCTCTTTGACTCTCTTCGCAGCCTCGCTGTTGTCTTTATGGCTCTTCTCCAGTAGCTCGGAAAGCGTTGAAAGCAGCCGCTCCTGACCTTCTTTGGTCACCATTTCTCTGATGATCTTCTCCAGCATTGCGACGCTCGCGGCTCCTTCGACAGAATACGGCGACGGCGATCCCACCCTTCCATCCTCGAGAAAGCTGTGTGCGCTTGCTGCCCTCGGTACTGACCACGATTTCGATGCTGATGGAGGTGAGTTGAACGCCTTGTTTTCCAGAAAGCTGTAGCTACTAGCCGTCCGATTCATGGTACCCGGCGCCTGCGGTGGGCCGAGGAGATGTTGTGTGCTGCCCATGACATTCGCAAGCTCTCGCAAGCTTTTGCGAATATCTTCATCGCGCTGATTCGTGGCTTCCTTGAGGCTGATGAGGTCCGTCGCATTGTCTTTGCTCCGCCTGCTAAGACCCGACATTTCTTTCTGCAAGTTGGTCGCGATCGAGGTCAGATGGAGCAGTTGACTGGAGAAGTCATAGTGTGTGTTGGCGCGGATCGGAGCAGGCGTGCTTGGCGCGTTGGTGATGTCGTGCAAAGCGTCGTCTGGGACATGCATGTTCTGGAGAGCCAACATGGTGCTGGAAGGCGGCGTGTTTTCACTGAGTATACCTCTCGGTGGATTCCGGGTTGTTGGTCGCAGAGTGGGCGTCTCCTTCATCGGGTCTTTCGGCGCAGGCGTCGGAGTCACCGACCGTTCAGCGGGTGCTGAGATGTCCTCCTTGCTCTCCTGCCTGCTGAAATAAGAGCCTCCCCTCGACGTCGGTCTCTCGGGTGACTTCTCTGGCGATCGACTACCATCTAGGTAGCTCCTGAGATCTTTGACACTGCCGGTCTGCAGCGATTGCAGGCGCTTGTGGTGCGCGCCCTTCACCAGCGACCGCTCCGGTGAGCCTTGGGGCGTCTGGTTGGATGTGTAAGAGGACAACGGCGCGTTCTCGCGCGCTCGCTCGACAATCTGCTTGGCAGCTGCGGCAATACCGGCGGATGTGTTCGCTTTCGTGGTCGGGCTGTTGGCACCTGGCGGAATGGGAAGCGGCGGTGGTGCGCGCTCCGGGTCTGAAGAGTCCCACCTACGTTTGATACTCGTCAGTAGCTGCATCGCTGTGGTACATCCGCACCGTCTCGGCACCGAGAGAGGCGCTTGGTCACTGAGACGGGTGATGGTAATACAAGGCGATTGTACTCACATTGGCACGCTCGACCTTCCATTCTCGGAGAAGGAATGCAAATGTCGGGCGGCCATATCGCTGTCGCGAGAAGCTTCCCGCTCTGCGCCAGCCATGCTGTTAGGTGTAGGCCGGCGACAAGTCGAGCCGAAATTGGCTGTCTGTCAGGAATGTTGACGGCGCAGAATGCAGTTTAGTGGTTGCCGCTGTACGTGAACGATCGCATTGTGCTTCTGCTCGGGTACAGTCTCATGCGCCAGCGATGGACAGTTGGAGGTGTTAAGATACTCGGAGTGTGGACGGATATGAGTGCAGAGCAACTTGGTACAGCAGACAACAAAAGGCAGGTGAGCTCGCGATCAAAACATTCGGATAAACAATGGAAGCTCCGGCGGGCGACCACGCTAAGCTAGATGGAGCGAACCACTCGCCGATGCCAAGCGCACTACTCTGCATATCGGAATTTGCGACAACATCCAAGGACTCGTCAGCGACATCACATCTAACCCCAGGAACCTGCATTCAAGATGAAGTGTATGTATCTCGAGTTTGTTGTTATTGTAATATGCTGACAGTCGTGCAGTCTTAAAGGTCGGCCGTGTGGTACAGAAACCCTCAACTCCCACCTTCTTTCCCTCCCACCTAACACTCCCTCCCAGGCCATCGTCACGCGCGGACGCTACGCCGGCAAGAAGGTTGTCATCATCCAACCCCAGGACAACGGCAGCAAGAAGCACCCTTTCCCCCACGCACTCGTAGCAGGCATCGAGCGCTACCCCTCGCAAGTCACGCGCCGCATGTCCAAGGCTCGCCAGGCGAAGCGCAGCAAGGTGAAGCCCTTCATCAAGGTGGTCAACTACAACCACATCATGCCGACGCGGTACACACTGGAATTGGAGGGACTGAAGGGTGTGGTGACGAACGAGACGTTTGGGGAGGTCAGCCAGAGGGAGGAGGCGAAGAAGACGGTTAAGAAGGCGCTTGAGGAGCGGTACCAGAGTGGGAAGAACCGGTGGTTCTTCACAGCATTGCGTGAGTACACGAAGTCGAGATGGAGGGGAAAGGCTGGACACGGGCTAACATTGAGTGTAGGGTTTTGAGTGTGGACGCGGACACGGTGCGATGATCGCTCGCGCATGGCTGCGCGTACAGTACGGCGTTGAGAGATGCTTTACGCTGAACATGTAGTAGCTGCCAATGCACAGCTGCTTCTGACACACTCACGTACTCTCAGTCGTCATGCATGTGCCGGCACTCTGATTACACTCCACCACCGTACCCACCGCAATTCAGTCTGCCTGCTTAATTCAAATACGACAATCCGTGGAGCCTAAAGTAGATACCACGGCATAGAGGTGAAGCTCGACCATTTCGAAGAAGCCTTCCACACGTATGGTATCAATTTGACCCGAGCCCGGCCGGTGCCATTGTGCGGCCGCCAGCGAATGCCTCCATCTCGTTCCTGAAGAGGTTGTGTAGGGACCGCGGCGAGCGTTGGCGAGGGCTCGGTGCACCGTTGAATCGCCTTGGAGACTGGGTTGGGTGTGCCGTTGCCGGAGCGTGATCGGAAGGCCAAACCCGAATATCGCCTCCACACCAAGAGTCCTATAAGCGGCTTTGACTTTGAGCAGAAGCGAGTTCGTGCCGGACAAGGGTATGTACAAGAACCAAGCTTTCAAGATGCCTTCTCTTGAACGACATCCTTGCCCTCGCCGTGCTTGGAGCTGTCATATCTGGCGCTTTTCGCTTCCCGATGGTGTGAGTAGACTTCGGGTCGGCCGGGCGCGCCGACAGCAACCTCCACGACCGTTCCTGTCAATATTTGACAGACTCGCCCAGGACTAGTAAGGTAGCAATTGCCTTGCACATTTACGCCCTATGCCAGGCCATGGACTCGCCTATCTGAAATAGCTGAGACACCACACCTTCATCGCATGTGTCGAGTCTGCAGTGTCTTAGGGTCTTTCAGCTCCGAGCATCCGTCCAGTTGAGGACCTACTCACCGACACCACGGACGAGGGGAGATTGTGAGGTGCAAGGTCATTGGAGCGACTTCGACTGGTAGTCGCCGCACGCCAGGTTTGGTAATCGCACGAGGTACGTGGGTAACAGCCAGACCATCCCTTGCCTCCACCATGTCGATGATGCAGCTACTGTGAAACATGGTGCTGTGCAAACCAAGGAGCGGTGAAGTAGTCGTCGCGTTGGGCCTTTCAAGAGGGGTGCTTTCGAGCTCTGCAATTGCCTGTGTCTGTCGTTGACCGAGACAATAATGTCGATGGTGAGGTTATGGTCCACTCCCGAACCGACAGCAAAAGCAGGCGCTTTGCGCCGGCAACGGCATGCCGAGCCAGTGTTCCTGCCCCGGAGACCTGCAGCTGTGGTGGTACTTGGCGGCAAACGGGAGTCCCGACGCGCCGGGATTGGAACGTCCCTCGCGCTCGCTCCCATAAGGTGACTGTATGCACTATTCAGAGGTGAAGTATGTCAATACTAGTCCTTTTACATGCAGCGAAACTTGAAAGGATGGTGTTGGTGAGGATCAATAGCACAGAGGCTCAGCGGTGCCGTCCGCGCTGGGTCGCAATTTGATTGGACGAGAGGTAAAGTATGCCCATGTCAATTGCGACGTCTTCTCCAACCTCGAACATGACACAACATCGCCGTTGCATGGGTCTCATGACGGCGCTCACGCTGTGAGCGGCGGCACCCTAGTGCGCGCGCGCATGCTGTAGCTGTGGCGCTGACAGGTCCTGAAGTCGCATGCCTCGTTGGCTCATCTTGCCTGCACCATGCGATGATTGCCATCCCTACCATCCCTCCTTCACGGGCGGTCACACTTATTGGCAAACGAGCGTTCGTTGGGTGCTCGGAATAGTTTCGACGGTCCTGCGCAACCGGAAGGATAGACATCTTTGGCGTACTGCGTGAGGTAGGTGTGAGCGCTCCCGTCGGTATGCCGGTCTTTAATTCCAATGGCTGCTGCAACATTGCGAAGCGGATTCCCCTGCCAGCCTCAGAGGCCCCTCATACCAGTACCAATATCACCCCCGCAGCTCGGCCGACGATATTCGCGGCGCAAGGCCAAATGACGCTGATCACTGGCTACTCCTGCTGCTAACGCTACTAATTACCATCGTCGCTCTCCTCGCTCCAAATCCAAGCTTTCCCTTGCTGCTTGCGCTGCTTCAACGGCAAACCTGCTCAAGCGCGCGGATAGAGGCTGCCAAGCAAGCCCACCACCACGTGGCTCGCTTCACTTCTTCTCACTTCACTCGCTTATATCGGAAAGCACACTGGGAATCTGGCAACATAGTCTGAAGCCGCCCTCGTCCATCACCTGCCTGGCTCATCGACACTCGCTACAGGATACTCAAGTCGGGACTGGCCCGCCCGACTGAGCGTAGATTCTCACCTTCATTCGCAGGCATCGCACTCGCTTCACCGCGCAATATGAGGCTCCAGCGCACGCTGCCCGGGGTAGTATGGGCCTCCATGCTCGTGCATCTTGTACCACTCGCCACATCACTGCCCTTGTCGCCGCTCCAAAGGGACGGTCCCACGGCACCACTGCTGAGTAGACGGCAAACCTCATTCGAAGTGGTCTCCGGTATCCAAGCATTCGGCATCCAACCACGTCTGGAGATCAGACAGCTGGAGCAGAATGTAGATCAGTGGAACATCTACTTGCTCGGTCTTGCCAAATTCATGGCGACGAACCAATCTGATAAGCTCTCCTACTATCAGATCGCCGGTTAGTCGCATTTGGACGCAAAGGCATTCCTCCACTAACGCGGCACAATAGGCATCCACGGTCGACCATATTCAATGTGGGATGGTGCAGGCGCTGCACCAGATGTTTACAGCCCTGGGTACTGTGCACATGTGTCGAACGTCTTCCTCACGTGGCATCGCCCTTATCTTGCATTATTCGAGGTAGATGAGTGCTGTCCCCGCCTTACCGGTATTTGCTAACATGCCGGACAGCAAACGCTGTACCAACACATCGTCGACGCGGTCAACGAGTTTCCAGCCGGGGCGGTACGTCAACGCTATGCATCTGTTGCCTTATCGTTCAGGCTACCCTTTTGGGATTGGGCCGCCACGCCTCCACCAGGACAGAGCGTCTATCCTACAAGTGTAACTTCGCCGGAAGTGACGGTGACAACGCCGAACGGGACGGCAACGATAGCAAACCCGCTCTACGCTTACAACTTCCATCCGGTCACTCATAGCGACTTCTACTTTGACCCTGTAGGTGTCATACTCTCATTGCTACGGTCTCTCGCTAATCCACGCAGTTTGCATCATGGAACCAAACCATGCGCTATCCGACGAATTGGACCACTGCTGCTGTAGTCCAAGACAATCTCATCGGGCCGATACTGGACAACAACAGGGTGTCTTTCCAAGACCGTCTATACAATCTCTTGACGTCCTACGACAACTTCACCGAGTTCGGGAACGAAGCATGGATGGGACCAGGTGCATCCAACAAGGATAGTCTCGAATCGCTGCATGACGCCATTCATAGCATTACCGGCGGCAGTGGCCACATGACTTACCTCGACTACTCTGCATTCGATCCACTGTTCTGGTAAGCGTACTGCCGAGTCGCAAGAGCGGTCATATACTCATCCCGTGACTTGCAGGTTGCACCATGTCATGATCGACAGATCATTTGCTCTTTGGCAGGCTATCAACAACGACAGCTATGTCGAGCCGATGGCTACACTCGACCAGACATTCAGTTTTGCAACCGGCCAAGTAGTAAATGCAGACTCTGGTACGAAGGCCCGTTTGGACGCAGCCAATATATCGCTGATATACCTCTAGCACTTGAGCCTTTCCACTCGGACGCTGACGGTGACTTCTGGACGTCGAATGCTGCCCGTTTCATCCGGACACTAGGCTATACCTACGCTGATCTCGGCGATGGCAGCGTCTCAGCGGTGAAGGCGGCCGTCAACACGCTATACGGGAACAGTGCCGGCAGTAGCGCGCTGTCTAGGCGTAGAGACTCTCACTCCGAAGTCGAGCGTGAGCTGCCTGGCGCTTCCAACCCGGACGCGCAAGCCCCAGCGCAAGTGACGAACGGTAAGTACCAGGAGTACCTGGCAAACATCGTATCGCAGAAGTTCGCGTTGAACGGCTCGTACGCCATCTACGTCTTCATGGGAGACTTCAACGATACACCATCAGAGTGGTCGATCTCGCCCAACCTCGTCGGCACACACGCGGTATTTGCCGCTCTGTCCGCGGTGGATGCGGCAAGCAATCCGCAGATGAAGCGTAGAGGGATGGACAACGCCATACAGGTCTCCGGCACGCTACCATTGACATCCATGCTACTGGCCAAGGTGCAGTCGGGCGAGTTGCCGTGCATGGACGTTCCTACCGTTACGACGTACTTGCTGGACAACCTTCAGTGGCGGGTGGGAGATGTGAGTACTCCGCAATACCGCAGTAATGTCGCCTACTGATCTTCAAATAGTTTGGCGGCTCCGAGATACCGGTGGAAGATGTTGCTGATCTCACCATAACTGTCGTCACCGCCGAGGTCGAGCCTGCTTCTGCCGCCGACGAGTTCCCAACCTGGGGCGACTTTACGGTGCTTACGAATGTGACGGAGGGAAGGCCAGGAGGTTGCTAAGCTGTATGGCCTACTTAAGAGGGTGGATTGTGGATGATTACAGCACGGCGCGGGAGGTGTAACTCGCTGGGAATGTTCGGCTTGCTACAGATCGGGAAAGGGAGGTGTATGGCATTTGGGTTGCGAAGCATGGTTCTCGACGGCGGTGACCTTGCAGGGGTGCTCGACTGTACAGAAGTAGCGAATGGGAAATGTCTGATATAGATCTACCGAATTTTGCGA
The DNA here is from genome assembly GCA_030411845.1 of Friedmanniomyces endolithicus. NCBI lineage: Eukaryota > Fungi > Ascomycota > Dothideomycetes > Mycosphaerellales > Teratosphaeriaceae > Friedmanniomyces > Friedmanniomyces endolithicus. The sequence continues at coordinate 96,430 of JASUXV010000014.1, forward strand.
TGTATCTCACAGCATCGTTGCCATGTGGCCCTCTCTTCGAGCCTACTGTACTCTGATGGGTCGCAGTGGCGATGCGGTAATTTTTTGTGGCCCCGCATCGTCAACTTCGTCTCGGGTTGAGTCTTTCTAGATCATCTTCAGGTTGTCACGAACTTATTTCTCTTTCAGTATCGACCTTCAATGATGAAGCGGCTGATTCCCATTGAGCGTGTTCCTGGTTTGCAGACTCGTCGAAGCCAGCACCCATGATGTCGTCTACCGCGAAGAGCAGCAGCACCCTCGCCGCGAATAAGACAAGCACTCAATCCCAACAGCCAGTACCGAAGAACTGGCCAGAAGACATCACCTACTTGACGGACCACACCTACTCTGCCGCCGTAACAGCAGACCAGCGCACAGCTCTCACTCGCACCGGCACTGCTGACGCCACCTGGACTCAAATCCCTCCAACCTCCATCCAGGCGCCCTCCCCACTCCTCGAAATCCGCACCGTCACCGACATCAACCACCCCGCAGCAGGCCAGCGCGGCCTCTTCGCCACTCAGCATCTCGCCCCGGACTCCTTCATCTGCCTCTACCTCGGCCACGTCCACACGAACACCATGTCCGACCAGGACCCGCACAGCGACTACGACCTCAATCTCGACCACGATCTCGGTCTCAGCGTCGATGCGGCACGCTCGGGGAACGAGTCGCGCTGTACGAATGACTACCGCGGGATCGCGGAGAGGCCTAATGCGGAGTTTCGGGATTGCTATGTCCAGGTTCCCTGTACCAAGCGTGCTGCGGGGATGAAGTGGGAGCGGAGGGTGAGTGTTTTTGTGCTTTCTGCTGGGAAGGCGGGGAAGCGGAAGGCGGGGGTTAGGGCGGGGGAGGAGGTGCTGGTGAATTACGGGAAGGGGTATTGGGAGGGGAGGAAGGCGGTGGCGAGTTTTAGGAGGGATGAGGAGATGTTGAGGATTGCTCAGCTTGCGCTGGATTCGTGAATGGGAGGCCGCTTGGATTAAGGAAGGGTTGGCAGGTACCGATACGGGCGCTAAAGTTTGAAGTGACGAGGCCGCGCAGGTCAGTGAGTTGCCAGCAGCGAGCGGTGGAAGCTGAGGGGCATGCCCGTCCGCGCTGCTGTCTTTGGAGCCGCCCGTACGACTTGTCCCAAGACCAAAGTGGCCCGTGGCAAAGCACAGCATGCCCAGTATCGAACCCCGCGCCTCGTGGCGAATGACTGGGACCTCAACGACATCCTGACAGCGCTGGGTCAATATCAGCTGTGACGACTATCCGCCCACCGAGCATCCCACCTCGGTCTGATGTATAAGGTAATTAAGATCCGCTCAACACGGCGATACCCGGAATCACGACCAGCATGTCTTCTGGCACAGTGCATACTGGAGCGATGGTCCTGCTGCTTGGTCCGTTATTAACAACGATGGCGAAGATGGTGTTCTAATTGCAGGTCTTGATGGATAGGAGGTGCATCAAACCGGGTCGGGAGGCTCCGGCGGAACTTGACTTTCGGATCACTGCCAACTTCGCCAACGTCGCCATCGATGAGAGGAGATGAGACTGATATATTTAGAGATGGTCGTTCTCTTCCTTGTACCGCCTTCTCAGCGTCAACCCAACATCAGTCCCTCTTCCTCTCCTGGATAATATCAGCATAAACCAACGAACGCATCCTGTTGCTCGCCTTGCACAACGGACTAAACCCCGTGACGCAGGAACAGCCGCCGTACACAAAGCAGGTCCAAACGGTCATCTAGAACCTTCGCGGTTTCTGATAAGAAACACGTGGAGAGAGCTACCAATCTAGCACCTTCACATGGGTTGAGCGAAGTTTGTCACATACGGTATACGCTTCGTGGAGCCGAACACCTTGAGACCCGTCCCGACAGCCTCTCACGACCAATCAGCAGCTGTCTTGCACACCATATCGACCAGACGAGCCCACGATAATGGCAGCCAACGCCACCCTTTCACCTCTAGACACACCTTCAAGCAATTCGGAAAAGGTGCGTGCCCATTTCATGCTTGACCATTCACAATCCCCGTCATAGTCCAAAGCTCCGTGAGATAGAGTCTATTGCCTTGCGTTATCTCATGTCAGAGAGTGGAGCTGACGAGCACGTTCACAAACATAGGCGGTCATGCTCCAGCGGTATATGCTCCTCCATGCCCAGCAAGCCTCAGTGCATCGACGACTCTCGATCACTTCGTCGCCACCGGCTTCACCACATTCGGCCCTCACCACACCTCCCGATATGTCGACCTCCGAGTCCAGTTCAACAGCTTCGTCTCCGAAATTTGCCGAGGCAAACTCCGCCCTCGCCTCACCTCCTATGCTCACCCTCCCGAAGCCAGCAACCAACAAGTCGAACTCCCGAAGACCATCAATGTCACCCATACCCGAGAACGCCCCGATGCACGACGCCAGCAGCTCCTACTTCGCCATGTCTCCGGACGAAAGCAGGCTGTACGACGTCAACCACAACATCAAGTCCACTCTGACCGAGCTGTTGAATTGCGAGGCCGTCCGACACGACCACACTATGCGCCAGTGGGTGCAAACCAGGCTGCTGGACGCGGAGCAGGAGCTGAAGAGGCAGAGGAGGAGGCGAGTCAGCTTGCCGACTATTACGCTGAGTCCGGCATGGGAGGAGGAGGGTTACAGGAGGAGCAGCGGCTGATCAATCTCCGGGATGGAGTGCGTGGCGACTGCCAGCTTACTGTTTGGCGTGTTAGCGATTTACCAGGTTGGCGTTGGTGAGATGGGAGTCTTGGTTGTCTTGAGATACCCGTCCAGGATGACGCTGAGGCATTGGTGGAAGATCTTGTAATTATGAAATTGCCGCGACTGTCAAACGGACTGAATCTCTCAATCGCACCTCTCCCGGCGTGCACACTCCCGACGAAGGTCAAACCTTCTCCCCAGCAGCCCTCCGCACCACCTCAGCCGTGAAATCAGGCATAGATACAAACGGACTATGCGACGCCCCGCACCTCTCCACCGTGAAATCCGCTCCAGGCTGCGAAATCATCGCCTCCTGCGCCACGACCGGAATCGCCATATCCTTCTCGCAAACCATATAAGTCGACGGAATATGCTTCCACGCCGCATACGTCAACGGCAGCAAAAAACACAACGTCGACTGCGGTTTAATCTCCCTCTTCGCCTCCTCGATCTGCTCGGGCGTACAATCGTTGTAGAAAATCTCCTCCGCGCGCGTCGGAGTGCACGTCTCATGCTTGACATCGATCCAGTCATCCGGCCCGTTGGTGGCGAAAAACACGCTCAGACCCTCCGGGGCAGCGAACGCGCACATGAAAACGCACCGCACGATCCCGCCCTTTTTGCCGGCTTTCTCGCGGTCGGCTTTGCTGAGGCCCTGCGCGGCGTCGCTGCCGCAGTGCCCGCCGCGGCTGTGCATGACGAGGACCACGTCCTCGCCGCGGTCGGCGGCTTGCTCGATGGTCTGCGCGATGTGGGTTATGTCGTCTTTCCAGCCTGTGAGGGGCGGGTTGTCGCTGACTGAGGGGAGGTCCAGGGGGATGACTTTGTAGCCTGCGGTTTGCAGGCGGTCGGTTAGGGGTCTGTAGTGTTTAGTGCCGAAGTGCCAGGCTCCGGGGACGATGACGATGGTGGGCGGCATTGTTAGATGCTGAGGGCTGTCTATAGCCTGTTTATGGTCGTTTCGGATTGGATGCTCTATAGCCAAGTGGTCCTCGTTGAGCTTGCTGTTGATGGTCTGGTATGCCTTCGAACGAGCTGTCAAGAGTGCAAGGCCGAGAGGGTCGTCTGACAGCTACAGCGTCTTGATATCAGCACGATGATCGTAGCGATATCCAATGAGTAGTCACGAATTGATGATGAACGCGGTCTTGTATCCTTATAAGCGCCACTGTGAGCGCCGTGCGGCTGATACGTGCGGGCGTGTGGTCATGTAACTTTCGGACCTGCGGACGCAGAGGCAAAGCTTGTCTGAACGACGTGTGGCTGATCGGGACCTGAGGTGTTGCGGTGTCTCCATACCACACTACTTCCCTTACGCATACATATATCTTCGAAGGTGGAATAACATTTTGGCACCCTCCGGAGATGTTACCGTTCTTGTTTATTGCGTTGAACACGCAGAAAGTACCGATACCGCCGGTTGATGCGACTGAGGTGCGGTCAGCTGACTCGTGCGCACTACATGTCTAATAAATGTCCGCAGATGTGCATCGTCTAGTAGAAATCAATGCGCCACAATGCTTATTCGGACCAGTGCACAACTTGTAGTCTGGGACGTGCGTCCTGTAGCACACTCCATCCGTCTCACCGGTATCAATAGCCGTTCGTGCCATTCTTCTCTATCGCCGCCGTCGCGCCTCGCTCGATATCCTGCCGAGTCTTCGTCAAGTGCAACGTCAGGCCTTCCTCGCCTCCCTCGTGCACAGCGTGGCCCCTGCCGATCTTCTGTAGACTGTCACGCATCAATAACTCGTAGTAGCCCGTGGCGAAGAGCGTTGCTGGGATGTTGACCAGGATGGCGATCCAGGAGTAGTTGTTGTACGAAAATGCCTGGCACATATTAGCCAGGCCTCCGAGTAAGCTGAATGTCTGGAACATACCTCGCCGCCATAGAATATCGCTGCTACAATTCGTGTGCCAAGGTCACGAGCCAAATTCGTGCTAATCGTAACATCGGCGAAACCCCAAATCATGCAGGCGTAAGCTACAAAAAAGTCAGCAGGTGCGCTACAAGTTGGACATACGTAGTAACTTGCCTAATCCGATGCAAAATGGGGCACTTTGGGGAGAGATGAAGGGATTCGCAGGGTCGAGAGCGGACCAAATAACGATGCCGATGTAGCTGTCCACGAAGAACTCGATGAGGAACAAATATCCAAGACTCTGGTTTGCGCTCGGGAATGCGCAGAGGACTGATGCTGGACCACCGTTGAACACGACGCCATCGCCAGCAGCTCTGGTGGCTTCGGCGTAGACGGAAAGTTGTTCCCAGTACATGCCCATCAGCAGCAAGCCGGCTATGAAGGCGCCGAAGATCTGGGCGAAGATGTAGTACGGCACTTTCTTCCAGGGGAAGCCCTGCCATGTGGCGAAGCAGATCGTGATCTAGGAAGAGTGAGCGTCGCCCATGGCTGGTTCCGTCTCCGACATACCGCAGGGTTGAAATGCCCACCCGAAGTTGAGGCGCAGGTGATGATGGCAAACTATAGCGGCGGGAGCACATTAGCGAGAGCCTTGACCAGATCTAAATGCTTCATCGATCGATGTACTTACGGCAATGCCAATGGCGAAAGCGAAGCCGACTTGCAGTAGACTCCCGAACCCAGCGTCCTCTTTGTTGAGCGTGAAAGTCGTTACAGCAGCAATACCAGGGAACACCTGGGCGGGATCAGCTCAGGAAAGCGCTGGAAAATTTCGCCTCCGCCGTTATCGACGCTGAAAACATACGTAGAAGAAGACACCTGTAGCCTCGGCCATCATCTCGCGAAGCCAACGGGGTCGAGCGTGTTCGAAGTCGAGCTTGCGCTGGGATACGGGTCTCGCCTCGACGACATGGCGGGAGTAGTGCTTCTGAATAGCCTCTGTGGCACCGAGCTCGAGGTCGTGGGTGTGAAGCTGTCGAAGCGGGTGGTTAGAAAGGGATGATTGAGCCATGGTCCGGTTGAAAACGTACTCGTTCGAGGTTGGCCATTTTGATGAAGACTGCGGCGAGGATTGTGGCGGATCGATCGGAAGGATGATGAAATCAGCTGCTCAATCAGCAGTTACGAGGCGGTGGTATTCGCGAGGGTCTCTGCGGAAGGGACTTTCACGAAGGCCGAAGATGCGAAATGCGTCGTAAGCAGTGGAGGAGTAGACTGGGGAGAGGTGACCATATGAAGTCCCGTACCTACGTTGCCTGTGGGGACCTTTGCGGCAGCGAAAACTTACCGCGGTGATGCAATTCTCGACCGAGGAGTGGGTCCATGTAGATTGCAGGCCCCGGAGTGCACGTTGAGCGGTTCAATCACCAACCATTATTGTGGTGGATGTGGAGGCTCCACATAGATTGATCCACACTGTGGGAGCCCCAGAGGGGAATGCTGCCTCGGCATCAATTTTCAGGTGGAGCCGTGTATTGGTTGCTGCACGCATATTCCACATTCATGAGCATTTGCAGGGCCGTCTCAAGCGAGTCTGCATACATGTATTCATCTCGCATCTTCACAACGATTGGCGTTCCCTATAGAGACATCGCAAACTTTCATATTTCTGCAGGCAAGCTTTCGTGCCTGGGCGCCCGCGTTGAGCTTGTCTACGCCCGCGCCAAGTATAGTCGGGAAGGCGTTCGCTTCTTGGTAGTGCCGTTAAGTCCGCGCGAATAGCAAGGGCGTAATAAGGTAATATCGGATGTGAATTGCCGTTTTGCATGCTGAATGAAGTCTGGTGGTGGACGCCGTGAACCGAAGTTCCATGATGACGATCAAGCCCCGCGTTTCCTCGTGGGCGGCGCGTGGCTCCGTGGTGACACTTCCGCATCAAAGCGTTACGGATTAGGCAGGTGGTGGGCTTTTGTGTTGCCGGCACAGAAATTCGGCAGCAGTCCTGGCGAGTATGGCAGATCGTCTCATTTGCCAGTTTCCAAGAGCTTGCGTCTCCTCTTCGCAGTCGGTCGAGCCTCCAGCAGCTTCGTGATGGCGATGGAATCCTCCGGCTCTCCACACCCCGCGCATCGCTGCGGAGGATGATCTGGAGATAGCGCCTGCCATGGGGCTTACTACTGATGCCCACGGGATACGGATGCTGGTCATGCCGGCAAGCTGCACAAAACGTCGTTCATCAGTATTGCTTTCATATCCATCGGAGGCTTAGCAGTTCGGAGAGAAGAGCAGTACATTGAACATGGGTATCTTCCGGCATAGCAAGCAACATCAACAGTCCTCGTGGACTCGCTAAGAAGCAGCGTCTTTTGTTCGCTCATTTTCACGATCCTGTTCAACCCTCATCCTCATCGCTGGTCGTCTCGTGGTTGGCCTTGGTGAGCTTCTTGTCCAGCTTTCTTTTCGAAGGCTTCACGTCCTGCTCCTCATCCGCGACCTCCTCGACGTCCTCCGCCTCTTCTTCTGGCGACACGTGGGCCTCGGGTGGACCATCATACTTTGGACGCGGTATCTCAATCCCTTGGGCGTGCAGAAGGGTCTCAAGTCGAGGGAGCACACTGAGAAGAGCAGTGAATTGATCGACGGAGAGGGAGATGCCCTAGGTCATATCAGTCGTTTGTACATCATAGGGCGCATGATTAGTGATAGCGACAGCGGCACCATCACGCAATATACCTTTCTCCCTGGGAAGCTCTTGCCGTCTTTCTCGTAGTACTCCCGAATGCTGATCAGCGTCAAGCCTTTGTACGTGGATACGCCAACGCGTCTTGTGTCCGAGAGCTTCGCCCACTTGTCAGTCCAAACCGTTGTGCAGGCTTGCGATCCAGCCTGATCACTGACCTCCCAATAGTCGTTCCCTTCATCGTCTACTTGGATCGACGGGTTTGTCGTTGCTTTCTTGCCTTTGTTCGCGCCGGCATTCTTAGTCTTTTTGGTCTGAGGCGCGTCTTCGACAAACCCGTCGTCGTTCTCGTACTCCTCCTGTGCGCGTTTCGGCATATTCGGGAAGCCTTCTCGGCGACGGAGAGTGGTGTGGTGCAAATGAAACGTATTCAATGGCACATGTAGGCGGATGCGACAACGTGGAGACAGAATAATACACCCTATGTCTGCGTATGCATGTGGTTTTGCGGAAGACGCGCTGCGACTGTGACGTCAGCCTTGGAGCGACCCAATAGCAGACAGGCCTTACCTGGAGTCGAAGCAGCCTTCTCTTGCGACTTCACTTCTCGGGCTCTGGTGGCATCGCTCCCTCGGACGTCACACGATTATGACACGAAGAATTGACAACCGGCTATCATCGCGTCCTGGGAATATGGACGGAATGATATTCGAGATCTCGTCGGAGCGGAACACTCTTCGGCTTCAATGGCGGGGCAAAAACGATGCAGTGATGAGGAGCACGAGGTTGAGATCATGACTGTGTGCATGTAATCTGCTTCACCATATTCTACCGTGCATTTCCTCACTACCATCTCACCGAACGACATGGCGGCGCAGAAGGTCGCACTAATCACAGCAGGCACCGCCGGTCTAGGAGCCCAGATCGCCCGTATACTGGCACCCGACTTCCGACTCGTATGTGCAGAGTCCTTTCGAGGAAGCGAACCTACCTCTCCAAGCTGATTGTAGCCCCCATCAGGCCATCAACTACGCCAACAACACCGCCCGCGCCAACACCCTCCTGGAAGAACTCCACGGCATCCCAGACACAACAAGCAGCCCAACCACCCAAAAACAAACCCCACGCTTCGCTCTCCTCCGCGCAGACGTAGGCGACCGCCCTTCCGTCCAAAAACTAATCGCTGACACCCTCACGACCTTCGGCCGCCTGGACGTGGTAATCTCCAACGCCGGCTGGACGCGCGTGACCAACTTCGCCAACCTGGACGAAGGCATGGTCGATGCGGATTGGGACCGCTGCTTCCTCTACAACGTCAAGGCGCACCTCTGGCTTATGCACGCCGCCAAACCGCACCTCGAGGCGAGCGAGGGCGCGTTCGTGACGACGGCGAGTATTGCGGGCGTGAAACCTTCGGGGTCCAGTCTGCCGTATGCGGTTACGAAGGCGGCGGCGATTCATCTTACGAAGGCGTTGGCGGTTATTTGTTCGCCGAAGGTGAGGGTCAATAGTGTCAGCCCTGGATTGTTGTTGACGGATTGGGGACTGTCGTTTGGTGAGCAGAAGATTGAGGCTGCGACGCAGGCGACGAAGTTGAAGCGGTTGGCTACTATTGAGGTGAGTCCGGTGGCGAAAGGGAATCAGTCTGTGCGGAAGCTGATTGTGTGTGTAGGACGTCGCGGACCAAGTCAGAGTCTTTGCGACGACCCGGTCGATCACGGGGCAGAACGCGGTGATCGATGCTGGGACCTCGCTGTGACAGCACATACCGTATCGTTGTTATTTGACATTACATACCAAGATCTCAGGCTGATCAAGAACGCAATCCACGCTTGATCTCGCTGCACCAGCAGGACCGTTTGGAGTATCGGTCGGGATGATATCCTGCATCGATTGGCTGACCGCTGTTCAGGGCATAGCCAGGTAGATGTAAGGTATGCACCCTTCAACAACCCTCGGTGAGCATCGCACTACAGATACAGCATTATTGGCCTAATACCACACAAACCCAAGTGTCACACCCTACCGTCCCATAGCAGCAGCAGTAGCAGCCTCTCTCTCCGCCGCCTCATCACCCCTCAACTTAGCAAAGTACTCCCTAATCTCCTCCGCACCCACCGGCTGCCCGCTTTGCGCAAAAGGCTGCAAAAACGCTTTCACCTTATCCTTGACATGATTGTACGCCATCACACCCTCGATGGCGCGGACGCGGTCCATTGACGACAGGGCTGCTTCGCCCCTCTCGAGCAGAGATCCGCCCGAGTGAACGCTGCGGCCGGTGGTACTGGCTGGTGCGCCCCCGTTCTGTGAGGCGGCGTCGGAGTCTGAGAGGGGCGGCTCGTAGGACTCCTCTTCTTCGAGGAGTTGGCGGTGCTGGGCGAGACGCGGAAAGCAGGCGCTGCAGCGGCAGAGGGTGTCGCGGAAGTTGTCTTTGAGGAAGAGAGTGATGCGACCGGTTGGAGCGGGGGCCAGAGTAGCGTGCCGGGGCGTAGCTACGGTCTCGTCATGGCTGTGGCCGTTCGTTACCGGCTCGGCGGCGACCACAGGTAGGGCTGACGTCTCGATATCCGCTTTGACCCTCTTACTGTCTTGCGAGTCCGAGACATCGTCGTCAGGTTTGCGCTTCCTGGATTGCGTTTCTTCGGACGCCGACGTCGATGCATTACTTGTTGTATGAGCAAAGCCATTAGTGGTGGTGACGCTCTTTGTGGGGACGGCAGGCAGGAAACCCGGAGCACCGGCGTACTGTTTGATCCAGGGAAAGGCGTCGACACATTGGTAGCATATCAGATGGTCAAAGTCGTCCTCGGCTGGAAAGCCTGGCGGTAACGGCGGCTCTGTGTCGTTCTGGGCTTCACTATCCGCTGCAGGTGCAGCTCCTACTTCCGTAACAGCCTCTTCACGGACCGTCTCCAACGCGCCATTCATCTCCAGCTGCTGAGGTGCTTCTACCGGGTCACTCCTCGGCAACCCCATGAGACATTCCGGATGCCACCAGTCCTCCCCACACCCACCATCCACCACCGTCCCCAACCCTAGACACTGAAACATGGTCCCTTTCTCTTTCTCCGGATCGTACTCCTCTCCACAGCCACAAAACTTGCCCTCATAATTGTGGTTGTACTTGTTGCCGTCCCGCGCCGGCTCGCCGACCACCCCACCTTTCCGCCCTGTCGCGGTATTATGCCGTAATGCACACGGCATTCCGCTCAATTCCAGCCTCGTCGTCCCGCAATCACACTCGAAGTCGCGCTTGGTGAAGAGTTCGACTAACGTGTGCTCGCCATGACAGCTGATGCTGCAGCTGTAACAGATCCCGGCGGGCGTGAACTGTTGGTATGGCGACGCAGGAGGAGGTGTGCACGTGAGGCAGGCAAAGACAGATTGTCGGAGGGGCCCGAGGGGTTTGGTACAGGTGTCGAATTGGTAACAGAGCACCTCTCTCGCCTCTTGCTCTAGTTGCAGTTGGGAGTCGATGTAGGACTGCGCCGTTTGAGACGACTCGGGGGCGATGGATACTGGTTGTGAGACGCCAGGTGTATCCATTATGATGTCGTCCTCGGATGCTGGCGTGCTGTATTCAATGTGACATTGACGATCGACAAGAGGTGTTCTGTGGTTCGAGTGTTGGTGGGACGCGACTTTCCCATGCAGCCACTTACGGGCCTATCCGTAACACGCTAGAGCGCTTAGCGCCACACGGTCTCCGGCGCGTTCTCCTGCGCTCACGACCCAGAGCGACGAAGCATCACACCAACTAACCATGAGGTACCCACCACCACCACCTCATCCCTCGATCCGATCAACAACTGACCAGACAGCTCACCTCTTCGATCCAACATGTCAGCGGCGAATCGAGGTCGCCCCGCGACGAACGGACGGAAACGTGGAAGAGATGCCGAAGACAACGCCCCCTCCTCTGCCGCCGCGCCGCCGTCAAGTCGTGAGTGTAGCATCAAGTACGCTGTGATGGGTAGGACTAATCCGATACAGCCCCTGCCTCCTCCCCGCCTGTCTTCCCGCAGAACGACGATGTTGAAGAGGACGACATCCTAGACCCCGAAGACGGTCTGATCCCAGACCTTGATGATGCCGATGAGATGGCAGAGGATGATGCAGGCATCGACCTCTTCGGCAACAACTACGACCGCGACTACGAGCGCGGCGAGGACAAGGGCTACCGAGGCGCTTACATAGACGACGAGGGGGACTACGATGACCTGGATCTGGCCGCACGGAGACAGCTTGATGCGCGCCTCAACCGAAGAGATCGGGAGATTGCTCGCGAAAGGAGGATGCCGGCCGCTTTCTTACCGGACGAGGACGAGGATGTCATGGATCTGACGCGGCAACCGCGGAGGCGGAGGCACAGATATGACGAAGACCAAGAGGACGAAATGATGCATGACGACGTTATGAATGAGGAGTTGTCACTCGAAGCACTCGCAGACGTCAAGGCCGCCTCACTCACGGACTGGGTCGCCCAGCCAGCTGTCCATAAGACCATCGCTCGCGAGTTCAAGGCGTTCCTGACCGAGTACACCGACGGCAATGGTACGTCGGTATATGGCGTCCGCATCCGCACCCTCGGTGAAGTCAACGCCGAGAGCTTGGAGGTCGCTTGGGACCACCTGTCAGAGTCGAAGCCGACGCTTGCCTACTTCCTCGTCAATGTGCCGACCGAGATCCTACCCATCTTCGATGCTGTGGCGCTGGATGTTACTCTCTACCACTACCCGGACTACGAGCGCATCCACAGCGAGCTGCACGTTCGTATTACCGACCTGCCAGTCTCCTACACACTCCGCCAACTCCGCCAATCGCATCTCAATTGCCTGCTTCGTGTTAGTGGCGTAGTGACCCGACGAACCGGTGTCTTTCCGCAACTCAAGTACGTCAAGTTTGACTGCATGAAGTGCGGCATCACGCTCGGTCCATTCCCGCAAGACAGCAGCTCGGAGGTCAAGTTGAGCTACTGCCAGAATTGCCAGTCTCGTGGGCCATTCACGGTGAATAGCGAGAAGACAGTGTATCGAAATTATCAGAAGCTCACTTTGCAGGAGTCGCCAGGTACAGTACCCGCAGGTCGTCTTCCCCGGCATAGAGAAGTCATCCTACTTTGGGATCTCATCGACTCTGCAAAGCCGGGTGAGGAGGTGGAGATCACAGGCGTCTACCGCAACAACTACGATGCTCAGCTGAACAACAAGAACGGCTTTCCAGTCTTCGCTACCATACTCGAAGCAAACCATGTCGTCAAGTCCCACGACCAGCTCGCCGGCTTCCGCCTCACTGAAGCGGACGAACGTGACATCCGAGCACTTTCTCGCGACCCGAAGATCGTCGAGCAAATTGTACAGTCGATCGCTCCCTCGATCTATGGCCACGACGACATCAAGACTGCCGTCGCGCTCTCCCTCTTCGGCGGCGTAAGCAAGATGGCGCAAGGCAAGCACAGCATACGAGGCGACATCAACATTCTGCTCCTCGGCGACCCTGGGACGGCCAAGTCGCAGGTGCTGAAGTACATCGAGCACACCGCCCACCGCGCCGTCTTCGCCACCGGTCAAGGTGCGTCCGCCGTCGGTCTCACCGCCAGTGTCCGTCGTGATCCTATGACGCAAGAGTGGACGCTCGAAGGCGGCGCCCTGGTCCTCGCCGACCGCGGCACGTGCCTCATCGACGAGTTCGACAAAATGAACGACCAAGACCGAACCTCCATCCACGAAGCTATGGAGCAGCAGACCATCTCCATCTCGAAAGCCGGTATCGTCACGACCCTACAAGCACGCTGCGCCGTCATCGCCGCCGCCAACCCGATCGGAGGCCGCTACAACGGCTCCGTGCCCTTCAGCCAGAACGTCGAGCTCACCGAACCCATCCTCTCCCGCTTCGACATCCTGTGCGTCGTCCGCGACACCGTCGACCCAGCCGAGGACGAGCGCCTCGCGAACTTCGTCGTCAACTCCCACGGCCGCGCGCACCCGGTCCACTCTTCCGCGCTCGGCGCCCAGACGCAGTCGACGGCCGCGGCCAACGAGCAGCACATGGAGGTCGATGTCGACGATGAGAGCCAGGCGGCTGCTGCGGCTGCTGCGCAGAGACCCACGAGTCCGATCGCGCAGGAGCTGTTGCGGAAGTACATCCTGTATGCGCGGGAGCATTGCCGGCCGAAGTTGTATCAGATTGATCAGGACAAGATTGCGAGGTTGTTTGCGGATATGCGGAGGGAGTCGTTGGCTACGGGGGCCTATCCTATCACCGTACGTTACTCATACTCACCCTCGAGGCATTATTGGGAACAAAACTCTGTGCGGTCGCTGATTGAGAAACAGGTCCGCCATCTCGAGTCCATCCTCCGCATCGCCGAGGCCTTTGCCAAAATGCGATTGGCCGAGTACTGCACTTCGGGCGATATCGACCGCGCGATTGCCGTGGCGGTCGATTCGTTTGTGGGAAGTCAGAAGATGAGCTGCAAGAAGGCGTTGGCGAGGGCGTTTGCCAAGTATACGCTTGCGAGGCCGGGAGCGGTGAAGCAGAGAGCCGCGGCGGGGAGGAGAGCTAGGGGCAGGGAGGTAGGGGTTGGTGCGTGAAAGTGAGGCCGTTGTGGGCCGGCGTGATGGTGAGGAGTCGGGTCTGATCTTGTAAGTGTGTACGTGTGACTACATGTCAACGTGCGATGGAAATGGTTTATGTGATAGCGATGACATCCGAGACGAGCCGATCAACCTGTTTCGATTGTGCTACTGAAGCAACAGGTGTCGTTAGACATGTCATAAAGCAACGACGCGAGTACCAGGTCTTCAATGTTCGGCATATCCCGACAATGCTCTCGAAACGGGCAAATCTATCGACCGACCTGCGAGACGGATTAAACGAAGAGCTCGCTAGTAATGCTCGGTCTGGTTGCCAACATCTCGTCTAGCGAACTACAGGTTTGGCAATGCTACATGAAGCTCCTCCAACCTTTCTCGCTCGAGCGAAGCGCTCCTTGCGTTCCTGAGCAGCCTCCAGAGTTCCGTCACCGACATGTGATGGGAATCATCCCTCGCAACTCTGCTGCCGCCAGCTAAGCAGCGCTTTTGTGCTGCTCTATCAAAGTCTCTGGCGTTTCGTCATACGGCCCGCTGCAGCCCATGGAGCATGACTGGCAGCTGCTTTACCCTCTTGCTTGATGCCATGTAAAGATACATCATGGCCTCGGTGACGTAACCGGAACGCCCGCCCATCCCTCCCAAGTCCCCACCACAGCTCGCTGGGCGCCACGCCAAGAGAACCCAGGGCTCACTCCCCGAACGCCATCAATGCCCAAAATCTCCCTCCATGACAAATTCCGAAAAACCCTCCAGGCCGTTCCCTCATCGTCTACACCCCCCGCTCTCCCCAGCAGTAACTCCCCATCCAAGCACCGCCGACGTCCGCCTTGACACCACCAGCGGCGACGGAGGCGGCACAGCGAGGGTGTTGTCGTCGTGGTCGTGGGCGATGACGCGGAGCGAGCGGTCGTTGCGGGGTTTGGCGGCCGAGGCTTTGAAGGCTTGGTGGATTTCCGCGGCGGAGAAGGAGTCGTTGCGGGGAATATTGGTGGCGGTCGTGGAGGAGGAGGGGAAGGGCATTGTGTCGGTCATTGCTTGGGGAGATTTGGTATTGTTGGGGTGGAGTGGTGTGGTCGGAGTGAGTTGGGCGTGAGATGGGTGTGTCGGTAGCTCAGTGACGGAAGTTATCTTGTATTTGGTTTCTTGCTGGTGTAAGGGTACCGTGTTGCTTGTGGTTGTCGACTTGGAGGAGAGGAAACTGGGTGGAGAAAGGAAAGGGAGCGAGTACCTTGATAATATAAGGCCTGCCTTCCAAATACTCCCGTCCCCTTACCTCATCATCCCTTATCAGGATATTGCAGAGAATGCTGTAATAACCCCTTCACCATGATCCCCATCCCTGCTCTGGCAAACGAAACAAACCAAACGCTCTTTCCTTGCCTTGCCTAAACCGGCTCCGCAGCTTCCGCCCGAAGTCTCACCACATCCACCACCACCACCACCCGCAATTACAAAGACTGGAAGGAACAGCCCAAGACACGTCCAGCCTATAGGAGCATGTTCCAGCCAACAGGTGTAATAAGAAGCGGTAGGTGCAGCCTGTAGGTTTTGGGACCGCCAGCGCTTCACCGCTTTCCCGTCATCTCCGCCCTGATCGAGCGTCCCGTCCGAGGTTGTGTCGTTTTCTGCGGGAATATCCATGTGGGCCGAGGTCTGGGGGAGCGTGGAGGTACCTTAACGTGGGGTAATGTTCACAACTTCGATTTCTTCAGACCACCGGAGTCTCCTGGTACGTCTGGGGAGCCCAATTCCGTCTGAACAGCTTCTTCACTTAAATTCGTACTTTACGACGCCTTGTCACTCCTCTGGGCTGCTCGACGCACTCCGAACATCAATGTACAGGAGGGTCATATCGGGCCGAACAGTCTACCACGGACTGGGCCACGAATGTCTCTGTCCACCAAATCCCACGCTACCGGATTCGGCTCGCGTCGCCCTCGTTCCCCCGTCCCCCCGGCCCCCCGGGTCCAGACAGCCGGGATTCGAATCTTCTTGCTCGTGTTCTAGGCTGAAAGAGAAACCTAAACGGGTTCCTTGGATTGTGAAACCTCTTGGCAACAACTGGGCGAAAAGGGTGATCAAGATGATGATGATGATGACGAAGACGAGGCTCACTGTCTCACAGCGACGCAGATATTACAAATATGGATTTCTGTGACGACTCTGTCGAATCCGATGTCTGACCACGGGCGGAAGACTTGCTGTGAAACGAGGCGGCGAAATTGAGACGATCCGTGCCATCAAATGGGAGACACGTCACCCCCGAGAATCGGTTCCGATGAGACAGGAGACTACATGACCGACACAGTCCCGATGTCCGGACTCGCGGAGTGCCAAGAGTGGGCCAGACACAGCGGGCTGGCCGGGTGCAAGCAGCAGCTCCTGTGCAAGTGATAAGGTAGTCCCCGTGTACGTTGTCGAGTTTCCTGTTCGGGGACAGGGAATCTCCCGCAAACCTAGCCTATCGTACAGTATTATTATACGTACACGTCCATCGCCGGCGGGTGACACGACATTACGCACTCTCCCCATCACGCTCTTGGCAATCTCCCACGCATCCTACCAACCTCAGACCGGCCCTCTTCGATCTGTTCGGCAGTAGTCCCGGTCCCCCCATCCTCGACCATCGGGCGATCCATATCGCTCAGCCCGTAGTACGCTTCTTCTCGTTTACTAGCATCTCGCAAAACCTTGTCTCTAGGGGCTGGCGCCCTTCCTGCCGAGATCGCCTGGTCGACGGCAAGATTGTAGGTATTGTCGTGCTGCTCCGCGAGCGCGAGGAGGTAGTTGATGGTTTTCCAGTTCTCGTACCGGAGTGTGCCGAGTGGGATGCCGGTTGTGCTGACTGCGGGAGACTTTATCGGGCTGGCATGTGCAGTCAGAGCATCCGTAGTCGCGACATCTGGGGTTGCAGCATCGCTCAGAGCGTCAGCTGGCTCGACCGGTAGCGTTGTAGGTTTGTCGGGCACTTGCTCCGTAGTGAGCTCATCGTACAGTGCCCTTTGCTCCTGCTCCGGTAGGGTCTGCTGCGCTGCGAGAGACGTGATGATCATGGGCAGTCGCTGCTCTGCCAAGTCTTGCGTCGCCGAATGGTCAAGCGCCCGCTCACCGAGCACGTCAAGATCCTTGCGCAGCTGCTCCATCATGGACATCAGTGAAGATACCTGCGCCACATCGACCGCACTAGAAGCACATTCTTTTTCGACACGGTCATGCAGGCGGTCAATGGCACTCTGTAACATGTGTTCTGGCAAGTGCCCGATCGCTGCTTGGCAGGCCTCCTGGGCAAAGTCCACGCATCCGCTCGATCTGGCAGCCTTAACGAGAAGGTTGTAGTCGGTGACATCCGGTCTCTTGCCTTGTTGTCTCAGCGTAGACACCATGTCCTGCCATGTCTGAACGACATGGTCTTCGTTTCCCAGCATGCCAGCTGCGGTAAGGATGGATCGTCGAGTAACATGGTTCACCTGTAGGCCCAATGCCTGCGCATCTCGAAGTGCTACCGTGATGGTCTGCTGCGAGCGGCCGTACCCACCCAGATTGACAATGATCGAGTTGAACGCGGAAATACCCGGGCTAGCGCCATACCGCGCGAAGGTTTCCAGCATCTTGCGAATGGCGTCGAGGGTAGCACTAACAAGCTGCTTCTTCTGCTCAGCATCCAGGCCAGCCACTAGCTCAAGCCGCAAGGTCTGGGTGATAGCAATGACTATTTCGTTGACGACGTTGCTGGTGATGCTCCCGCCAGCACCGACGTACATGTAAACAGCGGACAGCATTTGGCGCAAGGCCGCAACGTGTGACTCATGCGATCTCATGTCAGCGCTAATCCGGAGGGTCGTCAATAACTGTCGAGCGGTATCCAGAGGCAAGACGACACCGGATCGGCAGGCGAGTGCGAACACTGTATATGCTTCGGCCAGCGGCCGCTCCTTGATGAACAGGGCGAAGAACCGCGGTGGGGTCAAGGCTGGATAGAGTCGAAGTGCCGTGTCCAGGGCTAGATACGCTTTGCGTGACTCTCCACGTAAAAGGCGAGCCGTGAGGATGCCTTGCAAGAGGGTCATGGAGATGCCTTTGATCTCAGTAGCTTGGTCGCGATCAGGGACCACGGCGTCTAGGGATAAGTGATACGCATTGAAGCTCTCGGGAAAGCGCTGTAGGGCCCTCTCACAGAGCAGTTCGAGATCCGCGAGCGGCGTACCGGAAGCGGCGAGGAGCTCAATGGCGGAGCCGTAGACATCCAGGCCTACATACTGCTCGTCTTGCTGCTCAAGCCACTCCCAGAAAGCGATACCTTGGGCATGCGCGCCGGACTCCTTGAAGATGGCAATCAAACGCATGTGTGCGCGCCGATCTGGCTCAAGCTCGCCCTTTCGGAAGGCGTTGCACAGTCGCTCGGCGAAGGCGATGAGCTCCTCAGTGGCTTCACGGCGGGCCTCGTCCTCTCCATTTCGCGCCTGGCGTCGCAAGCCTTCGTGCACACATTGTACGGTCCGCCAAAGCAGACTGTGGTGAAGGACGCGGCGCCTTTGAGCTTCCGGGAAGAGCTTGATAACTTGTTTGACATCGACGTCGCTGATGGCTTGTTGGAAGTCGTTGACGAAATCGAGATCCACATCCTCGGTTGGTGCAGCAACACGTAGCCTGTTTTTCTGCTGCTGTTTTCTCTTGAGCCACAGAAGAGTAGAGCCCTTGGATGCTGCACCAGCGGTCGCTGAGAATTGGCGAACGTTCCGTGGCCATACTGAATGGTCGCATCTGTGGTGTGTAATGTTGGTCGCGTGCTGATGAGAATCTTGGCCCGAGATCCAACCGCTTAAGACGAAGGTACTCAGCCATCTTCGATGTCCCTGTAGCTCTCCATGGGCTCGCCTCAATGCTGGAAACAACATTGACGTTCAGGTTCGATAGGAGTCGAGGAAGAGTGTGAGGAGACTTTCACATGTGAGAGGCGGCTCTGCGGAACTCTCCGTCTTCGCCGAATGGTTCCTGGACTTCTGTACACATATTCCACGATTGGAACAATACTCCATGCATTAAACAGATCGCCCGTCGCAGCATCGCACGAGACCGCAGGCTCATCCTCACCTCAACTGCCACCATGGCGCTCAACATGTCCCTCTTCTCCGTCAACGCCATCCTCATCCTCTCCACCGACGACTCCTCCCGCATTCTCACGCGATACTATTCACCACCACACATACCGCACAATGCTCACGGTAACGACTACCCCGGCGCAAATCCGTATCCGACGCTCAAAGACCAGAAGGCGTTCGAGAAGGGCCTGCATGAGAAGACCGGGAAGCAGACTGATGTGATCCTGTACGACAACCGGGTTGTGGTCTTCAAGACGGAGAGCGATGTCATGCTGTACGTTGTAGGCGGCGCGGAGGAGAACGAGATCATGCTCTACAGCGTCATATTGGCTTTGAGGGACGCGCTGAACATACTGCTGAAGTATGCTTATTCTATCATGAACATACTCCTTAGGACCACGCTGACGAGGCATAGGATGT
Source organism: Friedmanniomyces endolithicus (assembly GCA_030411845.1). Lineage (NCBI taxonomy): Eukaryota > Fungi > Ascomycota > Dothideomycetes > Mycosphaerellales > Teratosphaeriaceae > Friedmanniomyces > Friedmanniomyces endolithicus. Next base: position 115,815 of record JASUXV010000014.1, read on the forward strand.
CCGTTGACAAGCGCACCTTGTTTGAGAACTATGACCTGGCCTCCCTCTGCATAGATGAGATTATCGACGACGGCATAATCCTCGAGACGGATCCGGTCGTCATTTCGCAGAGAGTCAGCCGGGCGCCAGCTCAGGACGCGCCCAACATGCAAGGCATCGAGCTCAGCGAGGAGGGCTTGCTGAAGATCTATCAATTCGGCAAGCAGAAGCTTGGCGAGCGATTACGGCAAGGTTTGTGATGCAATGCGAGAATTCAATGGGCGTGCAAGCGGCATAGCGATGGCGTTTCGGGTGTGAGGTCAGAAGTGGGTGGTGGACGGCATCTGAAGCGCGACTGCGCAAGGGTTGATGAGCTTTATCGGACCCTCAACGAATGGACGATTAAATTGACAGCAATCTGCGACCTTGACTGCCGAGCACTAGACCATCCTACGGAAGCCCGTGGCAGGCAACGGGATGAGCCTGAAACAACCGCAATGCGCTCTCCCAGCTGGCGGAAGCCATCACAACCTTCCCAGCCGACGTATCTGAAGAGATTCCATCGAGCCTTTGCTGGTGCAATCGACATGACAGCAATTTGATCTGTCCGGCCAGCATCCACTATCACGAAGGAAATGAGCGAGCTCGCGAAGCGATGCCTGCAATGCCGAATATCATACTGCAGTACGTCGGCATATCTGTGTGCCCGAAGCGTTCAGCTCTACTTGGTCCGTAGAGAACTACCTCGTCGTGTTTTCCAATGGAGAAGCTCCCGTTGCTCTCACCATCCTTGTTGCATCGCGGTACCAATGTACCAATTGCTTCATTTGAAAGAGGTCGCAGGTTTGAATGGTTTCAACTTTCGATGTTGGCTCTCCGGATGAGATAGGCTTTGTTATGTACCACTGGCGATGCAGACCTGAACTTGGGTCCAACGAGGGACTCCATCAACGGTCTCTTATGCCTGAACGAGCGCACGAGCATACATGTAGCAAGTATTACATGCATATAGCGCAGCAGAGCCACATGCACGTAGTGTGTCGATTTGAATGGCTCGGCAGACACTTGCCCGAGCGCGGAGTACGAACATCTCACTGCAGCATCCACGGATGCGGATGTTGGTACAATTCATATGCGTCAACCTTCCTAACGTACCTCAGAACTACACCATCTTGCGCGCTAATGGACGACCTTCAGGACTATGATCTCAACAAGCCCATTACCGGGACCGGACTACGACAAGGCTTGACTTCCTACGGGGACACGCACTTCTCCCTCTTTCTACGCAAGGTCTTCATCAAAGCGGCCGGCTATGGCGAGGATGCTCTCGCCAGACCAATCATTGGCATCATCAACACAGGCTCGAGCTTCAACCCATGTCATGGTAACATAACCCAACTCATGGAGGCAGTGAAGCGTGGTGTCCAGCTCAACGGAGGTCTCGCCATCGAATTTCCTACCATCAGCCTGCATGAATCGTTCGCTTCTCCAACGAGCATGTTTTTGCGGAATCTGATGTCAATGGACACCGAGGAGATGATCAAAGCCCAGCCAGTGGATGTCTGCATTATGATCGGTGGCTGCGACAAGACTGTGCCGGCGCAGCTGATGGGAGCCATTTCCGCAAACAAACCGGTACTGCCTTTGATTACTGGACCGATGATGCCGGGATCTTTCAAAGGTCAGCGTATAGGTGCTTGCACTGACTGCCGGAATAATTGGGCAGCGTATCGTGCGGGAGATCTTGATATTGAGGATATATATGGCATCAATGAAGAGCTTGCGCCCACCGTCTGTCATCCAATCGATCAGATTTGTATCTAGCACCTGACATCGCTTACAGGTCGGGACCTGCGGCGTCATGGGCACCGCCAGCACGATGGCATGTATCACAGCCGCGCTTGGTCTGATGCCATTCGGAGGTGCGACCGCCCCAGCAGTCTCCTCTGCAAGAATGAGAGTAGCCGAACAGACCGGTGCAGAAGCAGTATCGGTCGCTAGCAAGCTCGCAGAACGAAGACCACAGACTATCCTGTCGCGGGAGTCCTTCATCAACGCAATCACTGTGCTGCAGGCCATCGGCGGATCTACTAACGCTGTAGTGCATCTCATGGCGATCATCAACCGTCATCCTAAAGTGGCTGGGACCATAATACTGCGTACAATCGATGAGATTGGCCGGAAGACACCACTGCTTACCGATCTCAAACCCAGCGGTGACAACTACATGAATGACTTTCACAACGCCGGCGGCATGCTGGCTCTAATGCACACCTTGCGGCCCTTATTACACCTCGATGCTCTTACGATTACCGGAGAGACGCTGGGCCAGAGACTTGATGCGAGTCCCTTCAAGCCATTTCCGTTCTCACTCCAGCTGATCCGACCTCTCGACAATCCGCTATACCCCAGCTCGGCCTTGGTGACGCTCTACGGCAACCTCGCTCCCGGCGGAGCCATCCTCAAAGCCGCTGCGTCAAAAAACCGAGATCTACTTGAATACGAGGGACCAGCAGTGGTGTTCGAGAACACCGCTGATCTCGCGGCACGGATCGACAGCGAGGACTTGGATGTCTCCGATAAGTCGGTCCTTGTGCTCAAGAGCATAGGTCCGATAGGTAACCCAGGCATGCCTGAAGCAGGTGTGATTCCAATTCCACGCAAGCTGAAGGGTGTGAAAGACATGCTACGGCTATCAGACGGCAGGATGTCAGGTACTGCGGGTGGGACGATCGTCTTACACATCTCACCTGAGTCTGGCATCGTCGACTCGCCGTTCGGAATACTCAGGAACGGTGACGTGATATGTCTGAGCTTGGAGAAACGCCGGCTGGAAGTGAGACTGTCTGATGCGGATATTGCGGCTCGTGTGGAAGAGCGCAAGGTGAGCTTGCAGAAGCAGAATCTGGCGTTACATGGCAAGCGTATAGTAGGCACGAGGAAGAGAGGGTACCGCGGTTTGTACGAGACCTCGGTGAACCAGGCGGAAGAAGGTGCTGATTTTGACTTTATGACTGCAAATGGGGCCGAAACGTTTGAGCGGTTGTCGAATAAGGCATGAAATGAAATATTCGTCTCCCCACCAACTTCTGTATTACCTGCCTACTCTTCATCTAAAGACCCATGCTTGGCTGATGGCGACAAGCCTGAGATCGATCGAAAGGACGGCAAGGTAAACCAGTTCCGTTACACCCTTGCAAGGATAAGCTAACCAGTGACGGAAAAGATGACGATTGCTGAGACGTGTGCTACATGTATGTACGGTCTGAGTATGGAAGTGCTGGTTACACTAAGGACAGTTACCCGTCGGATCAACGTGCAGTAATCTCAATCGCCTTTCCACAATTTGGCCTTTTCGCGGCCGAAATCTGATCATCAAGATAACCGTGTCTTACTTCTCATGTCACTTTCCATCATGCCTGCGGGTGCACCGGCACAGTGTAGGTGTAGCTCGCCTGCTGCCTCGCCAGCGGCGTCAACACCGTGGCCTCGCCCGTCAACGTGAAGTTGTACGTCAAGCACGAGTCATAGTCGAACAGCATCTGATAGTCGCCAGGGTAGATGACCAGGTCTCCGTCCGAGTTGGCACGAGCCAGAGCGCCGAGATTGATGCTCAGCTGCAGCTCCTGTGTGGCTCCAGCGGCTAGTCCGTGAAGACGTGCGTAGGCTACCAGCCATTTGTTCGGGTAGGGTGCTGGACCTGCGTTCTCGGTAGTGAGGAAGACGAGCCCGACATAGTCGGAGCTGCGGCTGCCCAGGTTGCCGACGTACACGGAGACTGTGATCCATGGCGAGGCGTCATTGACGCTCACGCTCGACGAGTTGCCGTAGTAGCTGGGAGCAGAGCCGCCGCCTATGAGGCTATTGATAGCGTACGAGTCCTTGGGATACGAGCACCACTGGTAGGAGAACGAGGTGTAGTGGAGGCCGTAGCCGAACGGTAGGACAGGCTGCTGGTTGCACCACTTGTACGTGCGGCCTGGCGAGCTGTTGCTTGGTCGGAGGTTCGGGTCGAAGAGGCTGACCTCGTCGATGTACTTGGCCGGATATTGTGTTGTTGTAAGCCTGCCTGCGATGGACTGCTTGCCCACAAGAACGTCGATGAGCGCGTTTCCTCCGTCTTGGCCACTATGAGCAGGAAGCACCAAGGTCAGCAGGTGCTTGATACAGCTGTTTAGACTCGTGGCGTGCTTACGGGTAGCCGCCCCAAACTATAGCCGACACGTTGCTATTTGACAGCAAAGCTGAATCGTCGACCTGTCCGCCTCCAAACTGGATGACGACCAGCGGCTTGCCAAGTTGCGAAAGCTGTGCAATGAGATCAAGCTGATTGCCGGGCCATTCAATGGTGGAGCGGTCGTGGCCCTCGGACTCGATGCTCACATCGATACCACCAGCATAGATGATGACATCTGCGCCACTAGCCGCACTCAGGGCCGCAGCGAAGCCTGTTGAGTTCGTAGTGTTGATAGCGGTGCCTGAAGAATATACCACGGTCGAGAACTGCGCTTGCGCAGCCGCCAACGGGCTGACCAGGTAGGGTGCAATACCTGATCGGCGGCAAATTTCAGTGTCAGCGGTGGCCTTGAACGTCGATCGAGGGCTAGGCTCAACGTACCTTGATAGTTGCCTTGCATTTGACCGGTTGCGTTGGCCCATGGTCCAATCATAGCGACCGAGCCGTAGGAGGAGCTGAGTGGCAATAGGCCGTCGTTCTTGAGCAGCGTCATGCCTTCCCAAGCTGCCTGGTATGCCAGACTCTGAGCAGCCGGCGTGCCCACATCCGCCCACGAGAGACCTATAAGGTAGTCAGCATCGTGTTGATATCTCGGAGATCTCGTTGCTCACTGTCATATTGCGGCTGTCCGTCGAAGTAGCCGACTGTGAACAGCGCATGATACAGCCTCGTCAACGAGATGTCCATCTGCGCCTCGGTGGTCCAGTTGTTGGCCACCGAAGCATTCAGCAGCAGATAGGTAGACCCGCAGTCGAGGTCGGTTCCAGCGTTCAGAGCGACGGCCGCGGCAGCTGTGAGGCTGTCGGTGAAGTTGTGAGGGTTGTAGATATTGCCCACAGCATCGCAGTCAGACGTCACATAGCGGTACGGCTCGGTGAAGCCGTAGCTATCGCGCAGTATATCCTGGAGGAGGTACTCGCTGGCACATGATGGAATGCCGTCGACGGCGTTGTAACTGCACATGACGCTGCCGACGTTGACATCTCGGACACAAGTCTTGAAAGCCTGAAGATAATACTCCCCCAGGTCTTGCTCGGTCGGGTCGTAGTTCTGACCATTGCGGTTTGTCTCGACGTCGTAGACGGCATAATGTTTGCAGGTGGCGATGATCTGCTTATTGTCCAGAGCTTCTAGGCCACCTACAACGTTTCATAGTGTCATCAGCAAGTATATGGCAAGTTAAGAGCGCAGAGTGCTGCAATGACTCACCCTGCAGTCCGGGGATGAGGTTGGCGACATAGCTCTGGGCATGGAAGGAGTCTTCCGTAGGTACTTCAAGTCCTCTTCCCCATCTGGGATCGAGGAATGTGTTGATGTTGGGAGTCCAGAAGTCGAAGCTATGTCCACATCAACATCACCCATGATGTCGCCACATCGAATATTCACTGACCCAGATTGAGCGTAATTGGCGAATGCACGTGCCTCTTTGCCCACGATCGCCGCGATACTGTAGATCAACGGATCGTCGAAGGCTGCCCCCAAACCTATGGGGGTCGGGAAGCTCGTAGCATAACTGAAGTTTGAGCCGTTCGGGGAATTGAACGTCACGCCGGGGCTCGATGCCACGCCGTGCAAAGCCTAGTGACTAGCATTAGCAACGGATCTCATCTCCCGCCACACCAGGATACGCACCTCCTGCCACCACTCGTACGATGGTAGACCGAGCCTGGTCACACCATTCGCAGCGTCCACCATGTTCTGAGCTTTCTCTTCGACTGTCATCTGAGAAAGCAGAGCCGCGATACGATCACCCTGTGATTTGGAGGTGTCACAGGCCGCATTGGCGCAGAATGGGTTAGTCAAACAAGCCGGTGCACGTTTCGACACAATTGGAGGTGGATTCGGGTTAGGGTTGTCGATTTGATACAAGTTCATGCTGGAAAGAGTTCAGCTTCATCCCACGTGAGAGCCACTCGTGCAGTACGAACACGTATGTGCCTCCGCACACTTCTGAGCTATTGCCGGGGCAGGGATATGTGCAGCTTGACTCGCTCAGCTTAGATGCTGCTGAGCTTATGAAGGTACCGCAGAAACATTGAGTCGTATATTCGACGCCGCTGATGTTGTATCCGCGGTAGCCGCAAGCGTTTGCGCAGACCTGCGGATCGTTCGTTGCGATGTTGATCTGAGGTCCTGCGGTTCATTGTTAGGAATGGGATCGACAGATGAGAATGAAGGTTGAGGCTTACCATTGAGGGTACGAACGGCGGTGTCGGTCCAGCAGCCCAGGTAGCTGGTCGTAGCGTTGTAGTTGTTGGCGGCGTTGATCCCAGTGCACACGAAGCTGCCATTCTGTGCGAGAGTTTGCGGCAGGATGGCGAGCAAAGCGCCGGCCAGCGAAGCCCGGACGGAGAGTCGACCCATCATGGCAATAATGAAGCAGGAAACAGAGAGTACAGCAGGTGAGATTGAAAGCGCTTACGCTCGGGCGACCTACTGTGATATTTATTGCAACAGGCTCTGGCTCTGGTGTCGATATTGACCTCAACCCAGATCTCCAGCCTGCGGTCGACTGCAGGGCAATACGCAAACCCCGCGCTCAGGACTACTGGGGGAGACTGCAACGTTCTGTGAAATTGCCATGGCGTGCACAGCAATGTCAGGCACCATCTCATGCATATGCACAAGCTTGCCATTCTGCCTGAATGGAATAGACTGCTTGTGTCTGCATTCAGGTCCAGCAACTCGTGAATTGCACTGCAACTCCGCCATTCAGTGCGACATGAAGTTGCGGGGTACAGATCCTCCACCAAACGGCGTCAAGCACCTCACAGGCACGAACTATTGATTTGAGCATGGCGGCTACGGCGACCGTGACCGCAGCATCTACTGCGTTCTGAAAGGTTGTCAGTTCTCTGCTCTTGGCACGGACACTGCTTTCCCGGTCGACAAATCATAGTGACCTGGGATGGGGGAAGTTACCTGTCTGGGCTCCGGGGAGTCCTCAAGGAGCCGTGATACCTAAAGAGCCAGAGTGATTAACCTCAGATTGCCGAGACCGAGGCAGGGATTGCTTCCAATCTTTGCGTCTTGCGTGGTGATCAGTCCAGGCTGAATTCTCTCCTCAGTTGTCCGAATTCGTCTCTCGGCTATGGGAAGTTGAATTTAGTCCACGAGGAATCGTTTGTATGGCTGGCCCAGTTCGTCACTTGTGCCGTGAGATGCTCTTCGTGGATCATGAATGAGCGGGATGGCTCAGTTTTGTCGTAATAAATCCTGAGCGACATGTTGTCTCAGCTTCGCCGAGCCGAAGTAAGGTGAGAACGCCATATGAGCCCATCCTTAGCACTCGCACGAGCGACGACGCGGAGACCATAAGTTCCAAGAGGCCTGTTCCTGCGTACTATAAGGCCGCCAATGCCGAGAATTCGTGATAGCCGAATTCTCAGATACATGCAGTGTGGGCAGCTTCGAATCCAGAGGGCCATCATCGGGTCATTGTCTGACCATAGGGGCATCATACTGGATCTCTATCGCTCGGAGATCGCAGGCTCAAGAACCAAGTTTGTTTGCATGTGGCAAGAGCACAACGTTGCTACAGCACCAAGCAACCTTACCTGACTAGTTGGTCGGGACGTCGTCGTCTCCGCAGGGACATACCAGCGGCGGCTTACGCCACCGCCAGCGAGCGGTGGCTATTGTTGGGTTCGTCGGCGAGGCCCGGCTTCCGGCGACTCTTCTAGAGTTGGATTTGAGACAACCAAGTTGGATGGGGCCTGTCGTGCTGAGTGCTTTACTCCGCGCTACGCAGAAGCTGCCTGTGTGCGTGCGTTGTCATCATGCGTGCGGTTGCACAGAAGGAGGACCGGCCGACCGGTGAAAAGGCTGTGCATGGACTGATTGCCCAGCCATGACGAATGCACCGCAAGGTCTTCTTGAGCGCTCGCCGCCTGACAGGTTTGGGCTGCTTTCCACCACCTATATATACAATATGGAGGTTGAGGAGGCAGGATGATGAACGAAGTGTAGCCACTCCCGTCAACTTGAAAGGCTGCCGCGGACGGGCGGAGAAATGTTCGGCCGATGGTACTTCCAACTCCGTGTGATGTCTTTCGCTCCTCTTGCCCACTAAGGTACATTAAGTACCTACCACCGTAAACATCTAGCGAAACTACATGTACCTCCCACAAGCCTCTCTCGTGGGCCGTAGCATCACATTGTAGCTCGAGTCGAGACGGGATCGCATACGTGCAAGTGGTCTCTCGGAGTGCTTCTTCCAAGGCAATCGCCGCCTTCGACTTTGCTCACCTCATGCAACCCGCTGATGTAGCCGTCGCAGAGAAGGTAGTAAATGGTGGAGAGACAAAAAGATGTGTGCCTGGCCGTGCTGCTTCTTACACTACCGGCGCCAACATGCGCACAAGCAGAGCTATGGTATGGTCATCCTGCGCCCGCAGTGCCGCGATCGCCCTACAACAGCACTGTACGGGATACAAGTACCTTTCCCAGGCGAGCTTGCCCGTCATCGGCCGCTCGATTGCGTGATGAAAGGAAGCCGCAGTTGATTGATACCACGACCAACGTCCCCGTCTTCTCATGTTGATTCAAGTCACGTAAGGTGTTTTACCATTTCTACATCTCAGCTTTCCAACTATCATCTTTCCTTGGCGTTCCCGAGCAGACACAGGCTGCAGTACAATGGTGCCTGGTTTACTCTCCGACCTACCAAGCCTCTCCGTGCCGGCCGAAGATGGTGACGGCCATGAGACTGAGCGGGTCCCGTTGAGACCCTCCGGCGCTCTCGACCGTTTCAAACACGACGACACGACACCTGTGATTGGGAGCGAGTATCCTCATCTGAACATTGTCGATGATCTCCTGAACTCGGAAAATGCGGACGAGCTCGTAAGTGATCTTGCGATCAATAGTAGGGGTACAGGGCGTGCCTGCTCTATTACCCGATCACTGATGCAAGATTTAGTATCTCGACGCGGTGTTATCTTCTTCCGCTCACAGAACAATATCACGGATGAGCTGCAGAAGCAACTGATACACCGGCTGGGCCAGCTCAGCGGCAAACCTTCGACGTCAAGCTTGCACATCCACCCGGTGCTGAATTCGACATCGGAGTTCGGTGTAGGCGATAACAACGTCAGTCACATCAGCTCCATTGCCCGAAAGAAGATGTACGGCTCTTTTCTTTCCCTTCGCTGTTTTGGAAGATCGCTGATCTTGTGTCCGACGCAACCAGTTTCAACCATGACAAGCAAGCTAACAAACGACGCTACGATAGTGCACGATGGCACTCCGACATTCAATTCGAGCCCTGTCCCGCAGACTACACTTCCCTACGGCTCACCCAGCTGCCTGAGACTGGCGGCGACACGCTCTGGGCCAGCGGCTACGAGATCTACGACCGCTTCTCGAGACCGTACCAGAAGTTCTTCGAGACGCTGACGGCTACTTTTATCGGCGAGGGCTTTACCAAAGCGGCTGCAGCGGATCCGGAGAACGTCAAGGTCTACGATGCGCCTCGGGGAAGCCCGCTGAACGTTGGCAAGGAGCTGGCGGCTGTACATCCGGTGGTCCGCACGAACCCGGTGACTGGGTGAGTACGAGGCAGACTCTCTGCAATGCTTGAGACACGTGCTGAAGTTGCTATCGCTGTCGATGTGTAGATGGAAAAGCATATACGCAATCGGTTCTTTCCCGCAGTGCATCAACGAGCTGAACGAAGAAGAGTCGGCTGAACTGCTGGCGAAGTTCAAGAGGATGATCACAGAGAACCATGACCTGCAAGTCAGATTCAAGTGGCGGAACGCCAACGATCTGGGTCCGTCGTACTTTTGTGACATTCTGCTGAATGGACCAGCTGACGTCTGCTTCCAGCCATCTGGGACAACCGCAGCGCATTTCACTGTGCCACGTTCGACTACGAGGGTCTCGGGGAGCGCTTTGGCCATCGTACTGTGAGTGTCGACCTTCTTTTTCGACGCACTCTCGACGCGATCGTTGCTAACGTTGCAACCTTAAAAAACAGGTGGGTATTGGGGAGGCACCGTACTTGGATCTCAAGAGTGCTTCAAGGACGGAGGCACTGCAAGGAGCTGGCATTGCCTAAAATTGCTGGTGCTTCCGCAGCCTGCTTGTCGCCGTCAACCCTTGGAAAGAAATTTCGGTCATTCGCCCCATATGTCGTTCACATTCGTCTCGACTTCCATACGACGTGGTATCATCCACAGCCTCACTCATCCATACGTCTCTATCGTGACGTGATGAGCAAGCTCATCGGAAATCAGCGCTTCCTCCAGGCTGCCCTTTCCTGCCGTCCCATTCTGCTGCGAAAGTAGCCACAAGAGTGTCTTCTCGACGACGCCCGATCCAAGCTCCTCAAGAAGCGACCAATGCCCACAGTCCTTCAAGCGAACAATATGACTTCCTCCCGCGCCAGCCGTTGTGAAAGTGGGCTGCCTTTCTTGACTGCCATGTCCGGTATAGTCCTTTGCAGAGCGTAGGAAGTACCGCTCGATGCCGTTCAAGGCTACCCGTGGTTCGATCGCCACATCCTGGAGGCCAAATATAGCTGTCACTGGGCACTTGAAAGTCTCCTCGTCCATCTCCGGAGCTGGTCGATACTGCTGTAGTGTCGGTGCAAGGTTCCACTTGTCGGATGCTAGCCCTTCGCGGTAGAGTCTGATTCGCTGAAGCCAGTCACCTGGCGGACTGGTTGAAGCACGACTGCGGACAGAAGAGCTGTACGTCTTGTCATTGTGCTTTGGAGAGGTGAACTCTGCGCTGCTTGGACCGAAGGACGATGCCCGACTCTCAGCAAGAAGCAGTTCGGAAAGTTGGCCGGCTTTGCTTGCGGCTGCCCGCCTGTGGTGTCCTTCGTGGTGGCACCAGTCCAGCAGATATGCCATGGTTGTCGATGGGATCATCGTGAGTACTAGGTGCGGTAGATTGAACATGAAGACCTGCGAAGTGCATTGTCCATCAGCTCGAGCACACAGGAATCGTCATAGGGAATCAATGACTTACGTAGCTGGACATGAGCAGCTGCGCGGCCAGGGGAGCAATTGACCGCCAAGCAGAGAACACCAGGTTTACTTTCATGTAGTCGCGAGTCCAAGCAGCGAAATGAGCTCGAGCGTCCTCGATTGCTAAACGCGAATTACCTCTCATCACCGGCATCTGTCCGACTTGTCAACGGCTATCTCCCTGGTATCGCCCAGGTCGTTGCGTCGTGAACTTACGTATCCTATGTTGATCGCCACGACCCTATTAACAAGTCCGACAGTCTCCGCAGCGATACGATAGGAGATGAAACCGCCCCAGTCATGTGATGCGAGCATGCACTCCGATCTGCGGTCGCCACCGATGAGGTACCGCGCCTTCAGCAGCGCGATAGCCTCACCCACAGCGTTGAGCATCTCATCAGGTCCATATTTGCGGAGGTCGTCGCTGCCACCGCAGCCTGGAAGGTCGAGGGCCACGAGCTGTGCGCCTGTCGCCTTCAAAGTTGTCGACTCGAGGAAGCGTTTGTATATGTACCACGAGTCTGGGAATCCATGAAGGAAGATGACGAGGCTTTTCGTCGCCGTCTGCTGGCCACCGGTCGCTACGTAGTGGACCTGCAAGCCGCTTGAGAGGGTCAGGAAGTTGTGGTGAAGTCCGGGTATGGCTTCGTCTTCGAGCGACCAGAGCTTGTGCTGTGCTGTGCAGCGTTAGCCGCACTGCGACTGTCACGCAGGTCACGGCAGAGAGGGCTATCTTGCAGAGAGGAGACCTCCTACGGTTGAGTGTACTCACCATCTCGCAAAAGTCGATACTGTTCGGCTGACGATGACTTGCGATTCGCATACGACCTCAATGTTGTGACCGCAAGGGCAACCAGGCCCCAGAGAAGAGCGACGCCTTGAGTGGCATACTGTGACACACTCATTACTGGAGTCTTGTAAGATTGTGCCTCTTAGAGACGGGCCAGGGTCGCTAGTAATCAGAGGTGTTTTGGATTGAAAACCAGCTGTCGTCTCCACATGTGAGGGTGAATTTGAGATGAATGTCGGTCCCGCCTTTCCAGGTTGTGCTCGCGAAAAACAATTTGAAGCTACCAGATCACCTCAGGCTTGCTTTCGTACTCTGACCACCACTCATCACACAGTACCGTATGTATACATGTCAAGCATTGCTATATGGGGTATCACGGTAACACTTCGCCAACGCAACCATAACGCCACCTCGAAGCTCACTTCCCAGTTCACGCCTTGTCACGACAACGGACAAGTCTTCATCATCCCATGCTTCTCTTCAGTCGCACCATCGGGCCACCTTGCTTCGTCTTCGCCTCGCCCTTCAGCATCTCTGCACTGCCATACAGACTCGCCTTGATCTTATACTGATTTTCGGACTTGATATGCAGATATGTATATGCATCGCACTTGTAGTAGACGGCGCTCCCAGCTCGCGAGACAAGGTCGAGCTCGACTAGGCCGTTGAGAACCTTGCGTACGTCTTCCGTGTCGGCAAAGTCACAAGTATAGACGCAGATTACACGACTCGTCTCACCGGGCTGGTAAGTAGCGACCTTAGAAGTATGTCCGAGTTTGCCCTCTGATGTCGCTTCGGCGACGAGACGCCATACTCGGGCGACATTGGCTTCAGACGGGAAAAGCATCCATTTCCCGCATACGGTATCAGTCTTGACGGCTAAGCTCAGAAGCTCATCCTCAAGCTGATCGCGGTAGGGACGCATGTATCGAGTGATGACGCCCGGGAGGTTTCCCTCATGAGCTTTCTCAACCGAAGCCCTCATTTCCATGAAGAGTTCGAGCAGTCGCGCGCCACCCTGTTTGAAGGTGGGGACATCGGCTTTCCGCTCCTGCTTGACTCGATGGCGGGCTGGTCTGGAATTGCTGACCCATAGCCACGGTCCGAGGGATGCGGTTGCTTGGTCGGCGATGGGAGCGCGGCGGAGGAAGTCAACGATGGACTCCGTACACTGCCAGGCCGATGATCGAGCTTTGGAATCGTCCATTTCGGCTGCCAAGAAGTCGGCTGAGGGCTGGTGATCTGAGTTACCACTAAGATCAGACTCAGCTGGCTCTAGATGGTCGCTGCGGCCACCTTGCGTCGCTTCGGTTCGCGAGCTAGCCTGAGTGCCTAGCATCCTTTTGTTGATCTCTGGCCTCGCGGCCGATGTGGGATAAGCAGTAACTAGTGGCTCAGCCTTGCTCTTTTTCGCCGTCACATAGGAGAATGGTATCTCGAGCGGACGCTTGCCGCCCTCAAGGACGTCCCGCTGGAGGGACTCTCGCGTCCTCACATCGCCTGTAGCATGATCAGTACGGTATTGAGTTCGCAGCATTACGCAGTTTTTAGGGGCAGACTGAGATATCGTACCGTAAAAGTCCGATTCATCGGATACCCATCCATCCCCGTCTAAGAAGTGACCTTGTGACATATTCAGTACGGCTGCTACATTCTCGCAGCCCCTTTCTTGATCGTTCACCCGCGAGTCATCGTCGCCATGGGCGCGAAAGGTTGCAGAGGAGATGTGGTAAAGCATGGAGTCCAATCCATCATCACGCTAGTCTCGCTAGCGCGAAGTGAGCTCGCGTCTTCCACTTCCACTTTACGCGTTGCCGGAGAACCGACGAGACGATACCACACCCACAACACAACAGTCGCCGCATATGCCTCACGCAACTTCCCCATCGCCGGAGCAAGATGCGCCCGCCAATGTTGAGGACAGCTACATGACCGATGCGCCTCCAGCGCCAGCGGAGGACGCCGAACGCACAGGCGATACCACAGACTCACAGCCATTGCCTGCCAATGGAGCGCCCCCTACCCTCGAGAGCATGTTTGACGACGACGACGACGACGGCGATGAGTTCTCGTCCAGTGGCCCCACGAAAGCAGATGAAAGCTCGCAGGAAAAGCCCCAACAGCAACAACCCTCCAAGCCCAAGTACTCCTCTCCCGATATCCTCCGCCAATTCTACCAACGCCTCTTTCCCTTCCGCTGGCTTTTCCAATGGCTCAATCACTCCGCAACACCCCAACCCGACTTCCAGAACCGGGAGTTTGCCTTCGTCCTCCCGGGAGGCGCGTACATCCGCTACCAGTCATTTATGACCGCCGACCTCTTCCGCAAGCAATGCGTGCAAATGACACCCGAGCGTTTCGAGATAGGCCCACAATATAGCGTGAATCCGCGGGATCGGAAGCAGCTGCGCAAGGCAAGCGCGTTCAAGCCCATCATGAAAGAGCTCGTCTTCGATATCGATATGACCGACTACGACCCCATACGTACCTGCTGCTCCGGCGCGGCGATCTGTAATAAGTGTTGGCAGTTTATTGTCATGGCGGTGAAAGTCGTGGATGCCGCACTACGAGAAGATTTCGGCTTCCAGCATATACTTTGGGTGTACTCTGGTCGAAGAGGAGCCCACGCTTGGATCAGCGACAAGCGTGCGAGAGAAATGGACGATACGAAGCGGAGAGCACTCGCCAACTACCTGGTCCTCACCATGGGTAACGAGCAGGGTAAGCGGACTGGCATTAAACGTCCGTTACACCCGCACCTGGACCGCAGCCTCAAGATCCTGAATCCATACTTCCAGGACACTGTCCTCGCTGATCAGGACCCATGGCACTCTCCCGAGCGAGCAGAAAAATTGCTTCAACTCTTACCGGATAAGGGTCTCACGACTGCTCTGCAGAAGAAATGGGACAGCACGCCCGACCGCAGCTCGAACCAGAAGTGGGCCGATATCGACACGGTGGCTGAAGCGGGCAGCCTCACCACACTCTCCGCAAAGCAGCTCGTGGATGCGAAGCAAGACATCAGGCTCGAGTACACCTACCCTCGTCTCGATGCCGAAGTGTCCAAGAAGCTGAACCATTTGCTCAAATCGCCATTTGTGATTCATCCTGGAACGGGGCGAGTGTGTGTGCCGATCGATACTCGAACGCTGGAGGACTTTGACCCGTTGACCGTGCCCACGGTTACGGACCTGCTCCAGGAGATAGACGCATGGGACGCGAATCATGGTACGATGAGCGATGAGGAAAGGGCGAAGGTGCAGGACTGGCAGAAGACGTCCTTGAAAGGCTATGTGGAGTATTTTAGAGGATATGTTGCGGGCTTGCTGAAGGAGGAGTCCAAGGGCAGCAAGCGAGGGCGGGAAGAAGAAGTCCAGGAGGGTGCCGAGAGCATGGAGTTCTGATGCGGTGGTGCTTCCAGAATATGATAGTACGCCTGCAGGGCATGGTTCTTCGAAATTGTTACGGCCTCGCACTCGTCTACCTCTCATTGTAACTTGAACGTGATATGGAACATTTCGGACGTTCAATCGGGTAGTGAATTGGGAACGAAGGATCTTGACTCTTCCGTGAGGTCTTCACTCAAGGTACACCTCGCTTCACCAGAAGTTCACCTTGAGCTGTGATGTACTCAACTGTATGTAATACGGGTTAGTCATCGTGGGCTTGGCGTCCGGGCCCGCCCGTCTCGCACTATCTTCCGGCTGCATCAATTCTATCCAACATCTCCGCCCTTCATCGCGCTTTTGTCTAGGCTCTTGCTGAGGACGACAACATGCAGATGTACGTGCACTGAAGTGACTTCAACAGTGTTGTCACTGACTCTCTCGCAGCTTCGTAAAGACCCTCACGGGCAAGACCATCACCCTCGAGGTGGAGTCGAGCGACACAATCGACAATGTCAAATCCAAGATCCAGGACAAGGAAGGCATTCCGCCAGACCAGCAGCGCCTGATCTTCGCCGGCAAACAACTTGAGGACGGCCGCACGCTTTCGGACTACAACATCCAAAAGGAGAGCACGCTTCACCTGGTCCTACGCCTACGTGGCGGCGCCAAGAAGAGGAAAAAGAAGGTGTACACTACCCCGAAGAAGATCAAGCACAAGCGCAAAAAGACTAAGCTTGCGGTGCTCAAGTACTACAAGGTGGATGGGGATGGCAAGATTGAGCGTCTGAGGAGAGAGTGCCCGACGGAGACCGTGAGCATGCTCTGGACGTACAGTGAGTGAGATCATGGACTAACAAGTGATACAGTGCGGTGCCGGAATCTTCATGGCTGCCATGCACAACCGCCAGTATTGCGGCCGCTGCCACCTCACTTACGTCTTCGATGAGACGAAATAGAGTGTGCAAGATGGGACGGTGGATGGAATAGCTGCTGCGAGCAGAGTACCGTGATCTACACTCGTCGATGGTCACGGTCAAGGACAAGAAGCTGAGGTAGTCACACAAACAACCATCAACATCTCCACAACATCGTACCACTTGGGTCTCTGAGGATATGATCGTGCTCTCAGGCTCGCGCCCTTATCCGGATGCTGCGAGCCTATGCTCCGCCTGCCTTCGGCTCTACCCTACTCGCTATTGCCCTTCTCAACGTTCCCATTTGGAGCGGTATCGGCTGACCCATCCTGCTCACTCGTTAGTGCTCTTACTCGGAGATGCTTTTGCTATCACCTGACGCCGCTATACTTACCAAGTCGCCCTCTGTGTGTGATCTCGCACGTCATCCCCAGTATTCGGATGCACCAAAGCACTGAGCGGACCTCGGTTGATCACCAGCCATGGTATGAAAGCGCCGAATTGCTATGTGCAAGTCAGCCGAGTCCCCAACACAGCACCACGCAACGCTGCCAACCCACCTCTGGCGTGAACACGTTCACCTCGAACATGCCCACCGGATGCGGACCGATAGGTTTGTCCCAGACGCGGTAGATGCGGAGTTCCGGAAATTCCCTTCGGATACGCTCGTGGAGCGCCGTGGCGAATGCGAACTCGGACGCGTCGGTCTGAAGGCAGTAGATGTGGACATCGAAGCCGCCGCGCGTGCCATTGCTTAGAGGACTCGTAAATTCAGTGTATGCAGGACTCTTTTGCTTGACCGGGTCGTTGATGTAAGACTTCGCGTCTGGGCCTGATGTGAGTGTCTCGCTGGTGATGCTGTTAATGAACCATAATGTGGATGCATTGCTGCCTCTAGTGAGAGGGTCGTTGCTTTCCAGGCGTGCGAACGTACGTTGGCAATGGCTCAAGGCCCTCGTAGCCTTCGAGCGGAGACGGATAGGTGTATAGTGACGGGTCGGCCATTATCTGAGAATGCACAGCTTCGTTTGTGGATGCAAATCGATTTCGAGTGAAGGCGAAAGAGCTAATATATCTCTACCATCAAGGAGTAGCACATGGTAGTAATACATGTACATGTGTGTATGTAGTCGCGCAACGTCTTCCGTGTCTCGCGCCATCACACCGAGATTCTTTGGTAAGCTTCGGAATTGAAGCCGTACATCGGCACCGAGCGGACGTACGGATTCTTTGCTGTGTAGAGGAACGAGACTGGTCGTTTCCCTGGAGCAGATTTGCCAATCTCCTGGCAGACCATTTGCCCCCATGTCTTACGTTTCGGCCGGGACAAGAGCCCTGCGATTACGCGGGACATTGGTAATGTGTCTCTATAGTCCTGATCAGGAATACGCATACTACCATATTTGCTACATCTAAGGCTTCTTCACACCCGAGCGATGTTCTTTCATCGACTCCGCCACGGGCCTACCATTTCTGATATCCGCCGCAACCTTCTCGTCCGCTTCCGATTGCGAAGGGATCAATTCAACGACCTTCTCAGCCAAGTGTTGAGGGATGCATACTACGCCGTTCAAATCGCCAACCAGAATGTCGCCGGGATGTATTACAGCGTCTTGATCGTCGCTGTTGAGACGTACCGGTTCGTTGATCGCGGCGACTCGCATCGTCTCTGCGGGTGCCGTGGTGCCGACGTCTCGGGCGAATACCTACCAAACTTCAGGATCACATGCAGAGTATGCTCGCCGATTGGGATGCATTACCGGATAGTCGAGATCACGATGCTCCTGCAGGTCTCGCAGCCGCCCATCGACGATGGTCCCTACAGCACCTGAGTACTTTGCTCTCGTGCTCATGAGCCCGCCATAGCACGCATTGATCGATCTCGCAGGCGCTGATATGAAGACTACAGAGCCAGAGGGTATACTGTCGATCTACGAATCGATCAGCCTCCACGCAGCATATTGGTGTTGATGAAGGCTGCTCACATAGTGACCACTCGGCTGAGGCTCGTTCTCGTAGTTCTTCCGTACGTACCGTACAGTATACGCTGGTCCGACGATCTTAGTCGGGCCATCCTGTCGCTTTGGCGACCACCTGAACGTCGCCACTTAGCGATAGATGGGCTGCCAGCGATGGCCTCCGCTCACATCGTCAGACCGGCCAGGAACCCTCCGTGAGGGACTTTGAGTTTGGAGAGTGCGTCGGCGACATCACAGCTGTGTCTGTCAGGACGGTGCTTGAAGCATGTCGGTCGCCGCACGTACCTGGTGTATGCTTCCAACGCCTTCGATACCGCTTTGATGTTCATCATACGTTTGCGCCACGCAGTGATTGATCGAAAAGGTTTAGTCGTACTTTCTGCTTTCTTAAAAGAGCGCAAATTCGAGTGTCACCATTTGGGTACCGTTTGATTACCAGTATACGTACATGGATATACACGCACTCTGTCGGACCAGCGGTTGAGTGCGAGGTCCGATGGGTCAGGTCAAGCAGGTCGGATTGCTGCCTCAGGCGCTCATGAGGATGGCGTTATCCCGAGCCCAAACGATCGCATCGTGATACACTTCCCATCCCTGTGACTTCACTTGACGGTCTCATGGCCGCAGGTAGGTAGGTGGTATCGGCATCATGTCTGGCTTCCTAATTTGGCGATCGGAAGACGCCAAGTGCAGCCCGGCGCTGCTGCCCATCTCGTGGCCGCGGCCAGCGAAGTTGCCGAGTAGCCGGAAAGAGCTCCTCACCAATGTGTCAATGTCACTACTTCGCGACTCCATGTGCCAAATGCGAACAGCGGCGGTAGATTGAAAGAAGCCTCAGGACGGCGAGGAGTGCTATTGCAGGAGATGCCGACCGCGGTTAATCTGTCGTCAGCCCACAGACCGGCAGTATGCCGAAGCAACCCGATACAGTGATGGCTTCCATAGGAGCCGAGCAAGACGCGAGAACTGCCTCGATCGAAGACCCTCCAGATGGCGGCTACGGATGGGGTGAGCCCACGACGTACATCCCTCCAATTCGCAGATGCTGACGGTAGCCAGTCTGCTGTGGTGCGGTCGCTCTAATCAATGGCTTCACTTGGGGCATTGCAGCGGTACGTCAAGCGTCCAGTGATAGCAGCACGTCCTTACTGATTGATGCAGTCCTATGGCGTCTATCTCTCGTACTACCTCGCGAACAACTACTTCCCAGAAGCTACGCCCCTCGACTTCGCACTGATCGGCGGACTCGAGTTCGGCTGCGCCATGCTGATCTCGCCACTTTGCACAGTGCTTGTCCGTGATGTCGGTCGCCATGCCGTGTTACTCTGCGGATGCTTCATGATGTCCGGTGGCTTCATTGCCGCATCTTTCGCCGTGCGAATCTGGCATCTCTACCTCAGCCAAGGGGTCCTAGTCGGAGTAGGCCTTGGTGCCATCTTCATACCCAGTGTCCAGGTTCTACCTCAGTGGTTCCTCAAGCGAAGGTCGCTGGCGGGCGGCATCGCATCTTGCGGCTCCGGCTTCGGTGGTCTGGCCTTCTCACTCGGGACAGCAGCGATGATCGAGCAGATCTCGCCTGCGTGGTCTCTGCGCATCATCGGCATCATCGCCTTCGTTGGGAACTTAGTCGGTGTCATACTCATACGCGATCGGAACCACATCGTTAATCCGGGACAATTAGGCTTCGCCTCCCACCTCATCAAGCGATACGACTGTCTCTTACTGCTCGCCTGGGGCTTCGTATCGATGCTGGGCTACATGACCATCTTATACAGCGTATCCAGCTACGCCGTCCAGGTCGTCGGCCTGACTCAGGCACGGGCTGGAATCCTCACCGCAGTTCTGAATCTCGGGACCGGCATAGGTAGGCCTTTGATAGGCTTTGCGAGCGACCGCTTTGGCCGCATTGAAGTCGCAGGGATCCTCACATTGTGCTGTAGTATCAGCGCCTTTGCCATCTGGATCCCGGCGAACAGCTTCGGCGTTCTCATCTTCTTTTGCATACCGGCTGGAGCAATTCTTGGCACGTATTGGATGACCGTCGGACCGCTCTGTGCTGAGGTGGCCGGACTCAAAGAAGTACCGTCGTTTCTGTCGCTGCAGTGGCTGACCGTTGTACTGCCTACGACCTTCGCCGAAGTCATCGCTTTGTACCTGAGAAAACCAGCCATGGGACGCTGGAGCTACCTGTACGCCCAGATCTTTGCCGGGTTGGCATACCTGATCGCATCGCTGTTCATGTTTGAGCTGTGGAGGGTGAAGAAAAGGGGCAAGTTGATGTCACAGCAGCCCGAGATGGTGCAGCGGTGAGGCAGTCTATACGTTTTCATGGCAATCGCATTGCGGACACCTTTCACACAAGCTTGCTGAAAGTCTTCGACATGCAGCCGTTTGCGTTACAACGCTTCGTACATCTATCCGGACTGTTGAATAAAGCCTCGACGGCTCCCGCTTCTGCAACTGCGATCCATCAGCTCCTACCATGGCTCCACCGATCATCTATATGTATGCGGAACATCTATTCCAAGTGCAAGACTCACGTCGACTTCGACGCTCCATCCGTGCCGCCCAACCAACGCCGCGCTATGCCAGACCATATCAGACACATCACTCATGTCATAACCCACATCATCGCAGCCAAAACGACCGCAGCCCAGCCGGCGAATTTCGCGACCTGTGCCGCGTCACCCTTTGGCGTATTTCCTGTCGCCTTTTGCCCCAAATACCATGCCCCAATGTCTGTAAGCTGACCTTTCTGGGTCAGCATTGCAGCGTTAGGACCGACGTTCGACACGTCCGAGCGGAAGGCGCCAAAGTAGGAGTAATGGGTAACGTAGCTGGTTGATCTTGTCAGCAAACGTTGACTCGAGTACTCCGCATCGCTGCCGGGCCAACTTACCTCAGACTATCAAACCAGTTCGCCGACTGATTGTAAAACGTCTGACTATCGGCCAAGCTGCCCTCCGCGAGCGCATACTCGGTAATCCACATCGTCATATTCGGATATGTCCCGTTCACCTGCCCAACATGACTAGCCAACCCCTCGAAATCGCCATACCAATGCACCGGTATGAAATCCGCCGAGCAATTCCCCGCACACGCCGTGAAGAAGTTTTGCAGCCACGTGAACCCCGTCGGCGATCCAGTCACTGCGGGCGCACCTAACAAAATGCCGTGCTCCTTCTTCAGTGGCTCGATCTCCCGTATCCACGTCTTTGCCGCCGTCTGCGCGTCTACGCAACTGCCGCCGCTGACGCAGCCATCCGGCTCGTTGAACCCGAGCACGTATTTGACCTGCGTTCCGGAGGCTATGAGGGACTTGACGTTGTTGTAGAAAGTCATGTCTGTGTTGGAGGGCGGGGCGCCCCATAGCATGGGGATGTATTGGAGTTTAGTGCCGTCGATTCCTGAGGTGGGCGTGTAGGCGTAGTTGTAGTACCAGGTCAGATCCGAGTTGCCGCTGTCCCAGATTGGGTCGTCGGTGTTGGAGTAGGTTGTGTTGACGTAGCAGAGGCCGCGCTTGGAGGAGGTGGTTTGGGCGAGGGCGAGTGGGACGGCGAGCGCGGCGAGGGCGAAGGTGGTTGTGGTGCGCATGGCTGTGGTGGCTCGCAAGCCCTGTGGGCTTTTGCGTTGGTTCGATCGATCAACGATGGCTGTTGAAGCTGCTTTCTGTCTTGCTGATTGATAGCGAGAGACTGCGCCAAAAAAGAATCACTACTGTACAAGCGAGCGACGGGACGAAATTCAGAGAGTGATGATGAAGATTAGAGAGGCCTGTAAAGGGACGAGGAGAAATCGCAAAGAAACAACCTTCTCCTACCAAACCACCAATATTATTCCAGAGACCTGGTGGAGCTGAATTCTTGAGACGGAGCTCGAAGGGGTCCAACTCAAGACCCAGAGAGGTTTAACCTCATCTCCTTCGGGCGCTGGTCGATACTCTGCCGAGCTGCCGAGACGCTTGCCTTTCCTGGGCGTGCTATTCATGGACCATCTTTGCCACGACTCCCACGAGATGGGAACATGGCAGGGATTCGCATGTGATAATGCTGGTATTGCGGTGTTCTCGGAGAAAGACGCTGTTGTGAACTTGTGGGTGAGAGAGGGTGGGGTGCGCGTGGTCGCTACACCAAAGCCTGACTCGCTCTACCGACAAGCCACCGAAGTACGGGCAACGCAGTATCCGGATCCGATCCAACACCAGCGTTGTCGTCGGTCAACTCTGTAGACCGCTTCGGGATCTTCGGGTCGTCGGGAGAAGTGCGGTACCGAAACCGTTCAGCCGCATGTGAAGCCCATGGCTGTGACCGACTTCGCCGTTCCACGTGGAATCCCATGCTGCCGTATATAATACATACGAGTCCGCACTGCTCATGGTCGACTCTCGGGTCCCATACCCAATGCTGAAGCAAACGTAGGCAGTCTTTCATCCTCCATCTCTATCAACAGTACTCTCCAGCACAATGGTGGCCCTCTTCTCACGAAGCTCGCGAGCTTTACCTTACGTGACAGGAGCGACGATACTTGGGGCAGGGGCAACATACTACGTGTCACGGCCGCGGGTACAGCTCGAGTCCGCGCAGAATGCACCTACGCCAGCGTTGTCGTTCCCGAGCAGCATGCCATTTCCCAAGAAGATAACGGTCACGAACGTTGAGCAAGGTGAATTCGATCAGTTGGACCTTGAAGTGATCGATCTGGTGGCTTACACTCTCCAATTGGGCAGTGAATCATGATACCAAGAAGATCACCTTCTCGCTACCAGGCGGTGATGGCCAGGTCAGCGGCGTACCGTTTGGGTGTAAGGCTTAGCATGCTCAAGTCCTGCGGAATATTACTGATCTGCTACACAGCTGCGATACTCACCTCACACTGGCCGCAAAACGGCTGGTTTCCTGTCTTCCGACCTTACACACCCATTTCCGCGCCCGACGACCGCGGCATACTTCAGCTACTCGTCAAGCAATACCCGAAAGGAAGAGCATCGTCGCATCTCCACTCTCTAACACCTGGCTCAACCTTGACAGTTCGCGGCCCGATCCCGGCATACACCTGGCAGCGATCAACAACACCCCGCGAACTCGTATTGATAGCTGGCGGAGCAGGCATAACACCCATCTACAGCATGGCCCGCGGCATCCTCAGCGATCCAGAAGACAAAACGCGCATCCAGATGTTCTGGGGCGTCAACAGCACCAAAGACATCGTGCTCGGCAAGGAGCTGGAGCTGCTGGAACAGCAGTACCCCAATAGACTGCAAGTCACGTACTGCGTCTCTGGACCCGAAGGCAAGCCCAAGGCGGCGGATCTGGCTGAGCCCGGCAGGTATAGGAAGGGTTACATCAGCAGTGACTCGTTGAGGGAAGCGATCGCGCGGGCGAAGGCGGGGGGTTGGGGAGATGCCAAGGGGACGAAGGTGTTTATTTGCGGGCCGCCTGCGATGGAGGAGGCGATTGCGGGGAAGACCGGGTGGTTGGGTGGCGACTATGGGGTGGCGAAGAAGGAGATACACGCCTTCTGACGGGGGAGTGCAGAAGGAATAAGGTTTAGCGACGCCAAGGCTGGACGCTGCCTGACAGGTCGTCAAACAAAGCTTGGCATCTCTTGTCGTACGCCGACACGCTGAGACTCGACATCGCGAATTCATTTTTGCTTCATGGTAAGACGGCTACGCCCACCTGGCCATCTGAGCAGTAAATGACATCTCGACCTACATCTTAGGCTTGACCTCAATACCCAAATTATGCAACAGCGCACCCTGCACACCGTCACTGATCTTCGCAACCCACACCTTCTCCTCGCTCAATATCAAAATCTCCCCCGGCCGCATGAAGCAGAAGTTCGCCGACCCGCTGGGGATCATGATCTTGCCAATCAGCCTGCCGCCGGCGTTCCACACGTTCACGCCGTCGCCGCAGCCAGAGTACACGTTACCCTGGAGGTCGCATTTGATGCCGTCCGGGATCCAGGTGTCGGCCATGGCGAAGACGCGTCGGTTTGTTAGGAAGTGGGAGCCGTGTCGCTTGATTACGTCGAAGGCGTAGCTGGCGTTTTCGTTAGGGTTGACCTTGCGCTGTTTTGGGGAGGAGGGGAGACTGACATAGTTCCTACCCGTGTCGGGTCGAAGATCTCACTGGCCAGAGGGTGCACAGCGTCGGTGTCAGTGATGTACATGGTCTGCTCGTCCGGAGAGAAGCACAAGCCGTTCGGCATGCCGAAGCCGTCCGCCACCACTCTGATGTCTCCCGTTTCCGGGTCGAAGCGGTACACTTGGTTCGGTAGCTTAGGCTTCTCGCGGAAATCTTGCTCGAAGCCGTAGGTGGGGTCCGTGAACCATATGCTTCCATCTGTATGCGTGACGATATCGTTGACTGAGTTGAACAGCCGGCCGTGGTAGCCGTCCACCAGCGTCTTGGTTTTGTACGGGGGTTTGGTGTCCATCACCACGATACCGCCCGGATGCATCTTGGTGCCTTGCGCGCAGAACAGGATTTGGTGGCAGTAGTTGATGGCGCCATTGCCCATGGAGACATCTGTGTCGACCTTTTCGCAAGTCCAGGTTCCGTCCGCTCGTCTACTAGCTTTGGTGATTTCGATGTGCGGGTTGTGCTTGTCTTTATCGCGCAAGACGTTACTTGTAAAGTAGACGGCATCCTGTTCGGGCACGTAGACGGGCGCTTCGTGGGCGAACTTGTATCGTCTGGACAAGACTGCTTCCGCAGTGGGGTTGGATCCGACTACGTCCAGGAAGGTGTTATCGTAGATGGCGAAGTAGGCTTCCTTGAGATCCTGCGTGCTCAGCGACTTGGCTGCGACTGTTCGCTCCTCGTACTCGATGCGCTGTGCAAGTATCAGTCCCGGGTCTGATTTGTGGACTTATGGACGTACGCGGCAATTAGGGGGAAGAGCTCGTGACATCGTGGCTGAGGCCAGATCAAATGTGTTGCGAAGTGCAGGTCGGAAATGGTCGAGATGTCAGAGTACATGAATGTAGTAGCTGCGAGAAAGTCGACTGAGTCGTGGTAGCGCCACTGAGCTCCGGGTAATTGTTCGAGCTATGCCAATGCTGGCAAATACGTGTGCTGTCAGATTACATGTACTATGGAGGCTATGGCAGTGTCGAGAAGGTTGGTGCACATGGTCGGAGGCACGACGGTATCTCACGAACTGGCCTTACAATGGCGACCATCCCTACTCGCAAAATCACTGGCCGCTTTCACAACGCCCAATCCGCTCGCCTGCGTTTCGACTGTTCTTCCCAGCCCGTGGTCATTGACATCCCTCTGCCGAGCAGCCCTTCGGTGCGCGAACAAACCTGCTATCCTCTTACCATTGCTACCCAACCCTTCGCCACCCCTACCGCTCCCGTGACATCCATCTCGACCCTGGCATGTCCAAGGCGGTTGCCCTAATACCCAAGGCTCATTCCGGAGATCAGTACTACCATGCGGCTTTTGCGGCGCCCACGTTGGCCATGCCTCCTGTGTCTTGTTGGCATAGCTTGCGCCCCACCATCCCCCGATAATGCCTGAATCATCACGGGTCGCCAGAGCGGCATGAGCGTTGTGTTCGATCCACGGGAGATACGAGGCACACTTCCTGGAATGGCTCGTGGCCAGCTCAGCAGATGCCAGCTCAGTCAAACCAGCGACAAGCGGTGTGCGCGTTGGTAATAGCTCACAGAAAAGATGAAGGTGGTGGAAGTAGATTCCTTTGAAGATCAGATTGTCTTGGGAGCAGTTCGCCGGAGCGTCGCAGTAATCTTCCATGATGCCGTTCCGGCCCAACCCTGCCCAATGGTGTGCTACCGAGGAGCGATCGTTCCACCCCGTGGCATTGATAGTCGTGCTGATGAAAGCATGACCGTCGTCGAGATATGACTTCTTGCCAGTAGCGTCCCACAGTCCGCGAAGGCCGGACAGGAGCACGCCCTGGTTGTAAGTGTACACCATCTCGTTTCGCTCGTTACATGTGGTCTGGTTGTCCGATATGTGGAAGCCATCCACAATCTGGCCCTGAGCATTGGTGAAGTTGTGTGTCTTGAACCACTGATACTCTTCGATAGCATTCCGGAGAAGTAATGGATCGTGGGCGGCTAGTGCTGGCAAATCCGGCAACGTCGTGTTCGTAGCATTGGCATATGCCGGGCTTGGATACGGATCACTCAACGGGTCTCCTGGGTAGAACAGATACATGGCGATCGAGCTGGCCAGGAACAGCTCGTTGGTAATGGCATTCTTGTAAGTTGCCAAGGCAGGGTTCCATGTGATGCCGCCACCGCACAAAGACGTATCGAACTGATCTTGCACGATGTTGTAGAAGATGTGTGCTCGATGGGCAAAGCGTGCAACATCAGCTTGACCAAGGCTCGACTGCACATAGTCGTCGTACTGGTTGATGAACTTGATTGCTTCCAGCCACTCGAGAACAACCCACTGAGCATCATCGTATGCGGCGTCAAAGATCTGGATGACGTCCTCGTTACCATAGTAGGCTTCGATCTCATGGAAGTACTTCTTGATCTCGCTCGCTTGTAAGGCTGCCGTTACCGAATCTGACGCGTTCCTACTGCATTCCAGGGCATCAATGAAGGAGCGGTCGGCGGCCGCAAGTAGTGTATCCATGACAGCACCGATCCATTGTATCGTTGTTGGCCAGTATGAGCCGTTCCAGAAGACACTTTGCATCGTAGCGAGAGTGCCGTGGAACTCCTCGAGCCAGTAGCTAGCGTTCCGGTCATGCCCAGCATCGTCCCACGGGCTTGGAATCGGGAGCGTACCACTGCCGCCGTTGAATAGTATAGTCATACAGTCACTGATACTCATCAAGAGGGAGGGTAGGCTGTAGTATGACAGCAGGTTGATCGTCGCCGCACCCAGAGCGCAGGACAGAAGCAGGATGGCCCATTTCTTGGGCGAGCGCTGACGGCAAGCTTCTGTAGCTTGCCATTTGGAGACTCGCATCTGCTCTCATCGAGCATTGGGAGCCACCGGATTACTGGCAGCGGCCATGTCACAGTGCCCGGTGAAGACGTAGTCTAGAAAGCTGACGGGACGCTTCCAAAAGTATGGGCGAACGGCTGCCCACGTGACCCAACGTTCGACCTTGCACTTCCAGCTGGAGTCTTCCCAAAAGCTTTCATCCAAGATCTCCATTGACTTAGAGAATGCCAAGCGACCTCTGGAGCGAGAAGGATGAGGACGACTACGGTATCCCCGTGTCGCGGAGTGGGCGGGGATCGTCATCACCGCCCCTCTGGTCGCTCCGCCGCTTGCGCACATACGCGCCTTGGGTCGCCTGCCTATTGCTCTTCGCCCTCTACTTGACAGGGTCCTTGAAGACACCGTCCAGTCTGAAGCGTACGAACTGGTCACGGTTCGCTTACGTGCAGTATGCAACCGATGACCACAACCTGTGCAACGCAGTGATGATGTTCGAGGCTTTACACCGGTATGGGAGCAAAGCTGAGAGAGTGCTGCTACATAATCCGCAGTGGACCACTACAGGTAACGGTGGCAAGGACCGAAATGCGCAGCTGCTCACGCTTGCGGTGAAGAAGTACGGAGTCACGCTGAAGCCCGTACGCCTTCTGGATGAGAGGGGGGAGATGACGGGTGGTCCTTACGGGGACGGGACGCATTCGAGCTGGGACACGAGTATCACCAAATTAAGGGCATTCGAGCTTACGGAGTACGAACGAGTGCTGCATCTGGATAGCGACATGACGCTCTTTGACCACCTGGACGAGCTGTTCCTGCTGCCGAAGACGCCGGTAGCGATGCCCAGAGCATACTGGACTGATGAGCCGGCGGGTCAATGGCCGCTTACTAGCCTACTCATCCTCTTGGAACCCAACGCAGCAGAGATGAAAGGCATGCTCTCGACGCTGCGCTCGTGGTGGGTCGGGTCTGAACAGCAGCGCACCCACACACACGCCTACGACATGGAGCTTCTCAATCACCGCTTCGGATCGTCCGCCCTGGTGCTTCCACACCGACCATACGCTCTTCTGAGCGGTGAGTTTCGACGTTACGATCATAGCGCATACCTTGGCACCATCAATGCGCCTGCTGAGTTGAAGACAATGTGGAATCCAGACGCTGTGCTCAAGGAAGCAAAATTGGTGCACTTCAGCGATGCTCCACTTCCAAAGCCTTGGATAATGTGGCCTTATGACGGGCTGGCAGAGATCCAGCCGAACTGCACGAGTCTGCATGATACGTCTACTTGTCGCGAGAGGGACATTTGGAAGGGGCTGTACGATGATTTCAGACGGAGACGGAAGGACATTTGTCGCTTGTTGAGCGTGGCGGCGCCGGAGTGGAAACGGTACAAGCAGGAAGTCGGGGCTGCTTAAGAAGTGTACACTTTATCATAACATTCCCATCGTCACCTCAATATTAATGTCTTGAAGTGGACAGTCGTGATATCTGCTCGCGTGCCTTGCATATGTCTCAGCCTTATTTCCGCGCTAGGAGATAAAGCTGCCAGCTGTCGAAGTTGAGCCTCATCAAGAAAGTCATTTTAATAATGTACACTTCTCTTTCGTCCACACCAAGAAGTTTCATACTCTTGGGAGCTCCGGCGATTGTGTACGATAGTAGTTACGGGATGATACGATAAGCGGCGCACAGCACCACCATCACCTCACAGACCCCGTCATATGCTCGAGCCACGATAACACGATGCTCCTCTTCTCCGCCCTGGCGGTCCTATGCCTCCTCCCTCTCCTCATCCTCGCAGCAGAGGACTACTACAAGCTCCTCGGTCTCGACCGCGACGCCGACGACCGGCAGATCAAAAAGGCCTACCGCACCCTCTCCAAGAAATTCCACCCCGACAAGAACCCCAACGATGAGACGGCGCAGAAGAAATTCGTCGACATCGCCGAAGCCTACGATATCCTGATCGACACCGACATGCGCAAAGTCTACAACTCCCACGGCCACGAAGGCGTCAAACAGCGGCAAGCCGGCGGTGGACAGGGCGGCGGTCATAACCCTTTCGACCTGTTCAACAGCTTCTTTGGCGGCGGCGGGCGCTTCCAGCATGGCCAGCGTAAAGGCCAGAGCATGGAGGTGCGGGTGCATGTCCCGCTGCGCAACTTCTACACCGGCGCGGACCACGAGTTCAGGATCGAGAAGCAAGGGATCTGCGACAAGTGCGAGGGGAGCGGGAGTGAGGACGGGCAGAGGGATACGTGTCACAAGTGCAATGGGCAGGGGATGGTGATACAGAAGCAGATGCTGGCTCCGGGGATCTTCCAGCAGATGCAGATGCAGTGCGATGTCTGTGGTGGAAAGGGTAGCACGGTGAAGCATAAGTGCAAGGTCTGTGGTGGGACGAGGGTGGTCAGGGTAGAGGAGAAGTACGAGTTGGCTGTGGAGAAGGGGATGCCGAACGGAGCGAGGGTCACATACGAGAACGAGGCGGACGAGAGTCCGGACTTTGTGGCCGGTGATCTGGTCGTGCATTTGCTGCAAGAGGAGCCGAGCTTGGCGAGCGCGGAGAAGGATCGAATGGATGGCACGTTCTTCCGCCGGAAGGACCACAGTCTCTTTTGGCGCGAGGTTCTCTCTCTGCGGGAAGCCTGGATGGGCGACTGGACGCGAAATCTCACACACCTCGACGGGCATGTCGTTCGGCTTTCGCGGAAACGCGGACAGGTCGTACAGCCTGGTGCGGTCGAAGTCGTTGAGGGCGAAGGCATGCCAATATGGCGGCACGAAGACGGGCCCGAGTATGGGAATCTGCATGTCGAGTACGTGGTAGTGCTGCCGGATCAGATGGAGAGCGGGCAGGAGAAGGAGTTCTGGACGGTATGGGAGAAGTGGCGGAAGAAGAAGGGGGTCGATTTGCGGAAGGATCTTGGCAGACCGGCGCATGATGAGTTGTAGGACTAGCTGAATACACTATAGACCGCGATATGCCCTGAACGTCAGCCACTTGGGCGACATCACAGGCCTCTCGATTCTATCCGTGTTCCTGCAGTCTCTGTGGGTGAATGCCCGCCAGGCACGCACAGCTCTACTCACTGTCAGGCTGACAGCAACGCTCATTTTCCTGTATCGCGACCCAGGCTATCATCACCGGAACCGTCAGCTTTGCCGGGTATCGAGGCTTGCCACGGAGAAACGCTGGAGGGCCACTTACTAGTCGAACTTGCCCACCGGCACGCCTTGATTGCGCAGGATGGCATACGCAGCCATATGATGGAAGAAGAAGTTTGGGATAGCAAAGACCTGCAGGTAACTCAGACTGGTGAACTTGAACTCATTCGTCCCGGCTTTCCTAAGAGCAACGGGCGGAAAAGTCAGCATTGTCTCACAGGTAGCTTCGAGGGGATGGCAGACTGACATCGTCACTTCGGCGTCGTCCTTGCCCTCGAACTGCTCTGGCTTGGCTTTCTTGAGGAAGGCAAGCGTCTTCTCCAGGCGCTCGTGCAGCTGGGCGAAGGTCGTCTCGTTGTCCTCCCAGGGCTCGTTCTCGAGGCCTCCGACGCGCACGGCGACGAACTTGGCCGTGTTGGAGATGGTCTGGATCTGGAAGGGGAAGGGCTTCATGTCCTCGGCGAGACTGGCCTTGAGGAGGGTCTCGGGGGAAACCTTCTTGTCTTCGCAGTGCTTCTCGGCGATCTTCATGAGGGCTTGCTGTCGCTCCAGCGCTCGGACGAGCATTGGAATGCCTGGCGCAGCATTGTGTTAGCATATGTGCTATGCCTAGGACTGTAGGTGTTTGGGCGAGCGTACTCATGTCGTAGAGAGAAGGCATATTGACGAAATGTTCACGTGATCTGATTACGTGCTCGGAGGGATGCTGATGAGAGCTGACGGACTGGAAGCAATCTTCAGTTGTGCTGCTGTGGCAATCTCCTTGTTGTCAATGAACTGTGGCGGCTGTGGGAGTCGTTATAAGTACCACGAGCTGTTGTTTTGCTTCTCTCTTGCTGGTCCTCACCGCCCTCTTATACCATACTGCTGACAAACGCTGTCTCCACCTTAGCTCCGAAGACGCTGACCTTCATCTTCGCCGCGGGCACACCAATCGGCCGTTCAACTGTCGTAGAACATTACGGCCTGGAAAGTCGCCATGTCGGATGGACGAGCTAGCGAAGAGTCTCTGCGCAATGTCTTGGGCAACGATCTGACCACTGCTGTTGTGGGAGATGTCCTGGACGCAATGGGCTACCACCATCAGTTCCTCCCGCCTGGCATCGTTCCACTACAGCCTGGCAGGAAGCTGGTCGGAAGAGCAATGCCTGCATTGCAGGAGGACCGTCCAACACCGACGAATCAACCAGAAGATAAGCCTTTTGGCCTGCTGTTCGAGGCGCTGGATGATTTGAAAGAAGGCGAGGTCTACCTCGCCACGGGCAGCACGGCTGCTCACTACGCGCTCTTTGGCGGCTTGATGTCAACACGAGCGCAGCATCTGAAAGCAGCTGGCGCTGTCCTTGACGGCTACGTCCGAGACGCCAGTGAAATTGAGAAGCTCGGCTTTACTGTCTTCTCTCGCGGTCTGTATGCCCAAGATCAAGGCGCACGAGGCAAAGTCACGCGCTATCGCTGCGCTGTCACCATCGGAGACGTGAGGGTAGAGCCCGGCGATATGCTCTTTGGCGATCCAGAAGGCGTGGTGGTCATTCCGAAAGCTGTGGAGCAGGAGGCTGTGCGGCGCGCTATTGAGAAGGCGAGTACGGAGAACAGAGTCGAGATGGCCATACGTAACGGCATGAGCGCAGGCCAGGCGTTCGAGACTTACGGTGTATTCTGAGACGATATTAGCTTGATGGGTGCTTCAGACATGCTTTCAACTCGTCACCTGTCGTCATAAGATACCCAGATTACTTCACCGGCTCGACTCTTGATGGAATCGACAACGATGGCTGTCATTATGCTTGATTGTCGCGATGGCTCGTTGGCCACGCAATGCGTGCGTGCTACTCAACACAGCTCATCCAAGCGCTACTATCATACAAGCCAGGTTTCCACTCGTTCGGCATTGTTGCGATCTGCTGCATCAGCCATCCTACTCTCTGCCACTGCCGAGCAATTCTTTCAAACTAGCAATAACGCCACCTCCCTTTGACCTTGCTTTCAGTCATCATCTTCAGTGTAGGCTCTCGAAAATTTGAGCTGCGAGCTGAAGTCCTCCCACCCGGAGACCCGGCTCTTGCCTTTGATCCTCATCTGACCGTCTGCACCTTTACCCTCGCATAACCACGAATGCGGCTGCAAACTGTACACTCCGCCCATCTTCACCAGCTGGCAACGCTCACGCTTCGACTTCCCATTGGCCTCGAGCGGTACGATCGCAGTCGGTGGAGCTACAATCGCGAGCGATCCAGATTCCGTGACAGCCTCGCTACGGCGCTCGCGATGCTCCAGGATATCGATGTCAATCGTATCTAGCGCTACAATTCGGTGCACGAATATCGGCCTCTTTTGCCCGTGCCGACGCACGCGACCAATAGCCTGAGCCATAGTCGCTTCGTAGCCATATTGCGAGTCGCGCAGCAGAGGCGAGACAAACATGACATGGTTGGCGTTCTGGAGGTTGAGACCCGCAGCCGTCTCGTCTGAAGCGTTCAGCACCATGACCGTGCACTTCCTGTTCTGCTGAAAGCTATTGATCTGCGCGGCCGCCTTGCCTGCATCTGTGATGACTTGCGACAGCAGGTTGTGGCCCTCGAGGGCGCGCTGCACTTCACGCATCTGCTCTTCGTATTGCACGAATAAGACTGCCTGCTCTTCCGCGTCGCGGATATTCCGGAGCAGCTCCACGACGCTCTCAAGCTTTGCGCCGTACGGCGTCGGGTTTGTGCTGTACAAGTCGCCCATCTTCGAGGTCCACAACAAATTGTACAACTGCATAGAGCAGCTGCAGCCCTCAGCCGGGCATTTGGTGCTGTGGATCTGATCGAGGCTGAGGTGACAATCCTTACAGACAATGTGACCGCAAGACGCAGAGACAGCGAGGTTGATACCAGGCTTCACGCCATGGCAGTTGACGGCTTGACAATGCTTCAGCGGGTCTAAATCGGCCGTCACATGCTGCTGCAATCGCTGCACGTTATGAAGGTAACGCAGTGAACGGTAAGCGACCACGAGACGTTTGCTCAATGTGTTGACCTCGCTGGTCAGTGAATTCTTGCGGACAGGTTTCGCACGTCCATCGGCTTCGTCCAGGTCCTCGTCGCTTGCGCCGCTCCGCTTTCGCTTGCTCGTTGAGCTGCCAGAATCAGCGTGGCTCCGCGCCGATGTGAGGATGTTCTTGATGGACGCAATTGTCTCGCCATCCTGGAGGCTACCGTCGTCCAAGCACATCTGTTTCCACTTTTGGAGATTGTCTTGCTCTCCTTGCTTCGCCGCTGAGAGCGCTTGGCGCAACCTCTTCTCGGTGTCGCTGACCTGTTCCTCTCGGACTTGAATAAGAGTGACGAGTCCTGAGCTGGCCTCGTCAAAAGTGTCGCGGTCGAGAAAGGCAACAGTCTTCGAGAGAGCCTCTTCGGCAGTCTCAGAGGTGTTGACCGCGCGATACAACCGCTCATCACGGTCGGTGGCCTGGGACTTCTTGCCACGCTTGATGCGCATGTCCAGCGAGTTGAGATGCTGTGAAAGCTCAGTGTACATGACGCGATGGTCGAGGTCCAGGGTCACAGGCAGCAGATTGTCTTCGTATCGCATCTCAGCGAAGTCCATCACGTTGCGCCGCACGAACGTGTCCAAAAAGAGCTGGTGTATCTCACACAGACGTGCGTGCATAGCCATCGACGGCAGGGCACGCATCGCTTCAAAGCGTTCGAAGTCAGTCATGTCCGCTCGGATGGCTCTGATGTTCCTCGCTTTCATGACACCCTTGCCATCACTACCCGTGCGCAGTGGAACACCGATTATGCTTGCTAGTTGCGCTACATCGTAGAGATCGTCGAGCGCAGGCGTGCCCGAGAGTCCCCACCGCTTGTCCGCTTTCAGTGCCGTTATTGCGGCGTGCTCGCGAGGGTCATACTGATGGAACTCGTCCACGATCAGTCGATTGAAGTAGAACATCTCGAACAGAGGCTGATCGACTTCCTTAGTATCGACTGTGGAGGTGGCTGCCCGGAGTGACTGCGCTTGGGACGCCTTGCTACCTTTAGCAGCGACGTAGTCCTTCCCGCGTAGACGGCGCGAGGGTATAGATGCTTCAGACCCAGCATGTGAGCTCTCCATGTGTTGCCGGTATGTCACTTGAATATGCTGTCTCAGGCTATCGCGGCCATTGCCTTGAAGAAGACGAACATGCTCTGGTACTTTCTCATTGGCAAATCGCAGCCATTGGGAAAAGGCTCTGCCGCCGGTCTTGGTAGCTGGGCCGGGTACAGCTGCGAAGGCTGCGAGTCTTTCTGCGTATTGCTCTGAGCCGAGGATGCTGCGGTTGACTAGGATGATCTTCGCATCTTGGAAGTCGGGGATGCTGTAACGCGCAAGGTCGGTGATCTTGAATACTGTGAGTACACCGCTAACAGACCCAATTTTGTCCCGGATCTCGTCAAGCCACTGCTGCGCAAGTGTAGCCGGACAGACGATGACGGTCGCTGATGAGACTAGCAGGCCTGGTGAAGTTTCGTCGCGTCGAGCACTGAGTCCGTTCGATATTTTAGTTCCCGAAGAACCAGCTTCTGAGTACTGTGCGTGGACCAACGCAAGACTCGTGAGTGTCTTCCCGAAACCAGGATGATCGGCGCAAATACCGCCTCGTACTGTGATAGGAGCTGAAATGCGAACTTCCGCACGCCAACCTGTCGTCTTAGCCACAGCCTCTTCCGCTTCCTCGACAAAGAAATCAACGCCTTGCTCTTGCTTCTGCATCCAAGCAAGGACTAGCCGTTGGTTAGGAAAGAGTTCGACTTGCATACCAAGCTTTACGTCAGGTGGATGCCCGGTGTTGGCAACGAGCTTGAACTTTGGACTCGTCAGAACACTCGAGCCGCTGCTGGTGTCGAGCTTCCATTGACCGACAGCATCATGATTGCTGCTGCCGCCGGGCAGCCGTGCCGCAGCCCTGTGCGCGAGCGACACAACGTTGATGCCGAAGTTCACGGTATAGCCATGATCGTTGCGAGCACTTGTGACGACGATAGGCTCCGTACGAGCCTTGAAGGCGCGCTCATACTCGTTGGCCATTGAGACATCTTCATAAGCCTTGAGTGTTTTCTTGTCGGTGTCAAGCTTCCACTTCAACTGCGGCTTTGACGGTGCACAAGCTTGGCAGCTTCCACATGCAGCGTCGCTCGAGATGGGGTGCCACGTATCTAGTTCGATCTGGCGCTGCATGATCTCAAAGAGCCACACGTGCCCAGCGATGAAGGCAGCGTCCTTCGTAACGTCTACGATGCCGGCTGTCGTGTCGATGTCTCTGGCTTGGTGTTGGACATGGCATCCAATGATGTACTTTGCTTGATCACAATTTTCGTTCTCTGAGACGGTCATGGACATGGATCGTTTCATTACCAGATCAAGATCCCGGGCCTGCAGCTGCGATTCGAAAGCCGTGACCCACGTGCTGTCAGCCATGATCTTCGGCACGACAGGTTTGCCGGTTGTAGGCCATGGTCTCCATGGCGCTTCTATATGCGCGAGTACGAATCTCACCTCGTCCTTGAGTAGATGGGAGTTATCATGAGAGAAGACGAATACATCCTCCTCGGAGTCGCCAACAGGTCTTGGATCCCAGAAGAGGTAGATGGGTCGCTCCTTGTCCGATTGTTCCGGATCAATTTTGCAATATAGGCTGTCAGCCGCCTTGCCGCACTTGGGAAGATAGCGATAAGT
Source organism: Friedmanniomyces endolithicus (assembly GCA_030411845.1). Lineage (NCBI taxonomy): Eukaryota > Fungi > Ascomycota > Dothideomycetes > Mycosphaerellales > Teratosphaeriaceae > Friedmanniomyces > Friedmanniomyces endolithicus. The sequence goes on from JASUXV010000014.1 coordinate 151,893, forward strand.
GCCGCTGAGTGAGCGTTCCAGCGCGCTTGGATCAGGTCCTGTTGGCGTGACTTCAAGTAGCTGCGGCTGGGTATTGTGCAAATGCGCCGGGAGCTCCATTCTTGCCCACCAGGTTGGACTTCTGGTGCCAATCCCTTGCAGCTTGAGGGAGAGCTTGCGCACACCAGGCACCCGCCACTGCCATTCTACGTTGAACAGCGACTGAGAGACGGTAGCTTGTGCGACAGGCTGCCGTAGAGTAATGCGAAGCCAATCGCTGGCTGCGAGATCTCGCCCTGGCGTAGCAAACAAGCTCCACTCCGCCCGGCCGTTGTCGATAGATAGGTCCAGTCGAGCCTCCCGTGCCGTGTATGACACCGTCCAACAATGCGTTCGGCGGATAGACTGGAAGCTGAACACTGTGCCTGGGATGCCTTTCACGACATTTTGGAAGCTTTTCAGGTTGGCAATGTCATTGTCTGATGCCGATACGGATGCTGCTCGAATGTCGGGGATCTTGCAGACCAAAGATAGCTGATGAGGAAGCTGAGCTTTCAGCTGCGCTGTGAAAGCAGCTGGCTGAAGTCGATCGTCGTTAGAGAATGGATGGTAGTTATGCACTGGGTTGCCTTCGCATGTGATGCATATAGTGTGGTGGCAGTCTACACATTCTTGGAGTGGCTTCGTACAGAGCGCGTCGTTGCCTGCGCAGTAACATCTCTGGGCAGCCCTGCCAGCCAACACCAGTAGCTGGTCAACGTCGAGCTTGCTCACGCTAGGGCGGTATGTGAAAGCCTCTACGGTTTTGGCCGAAGGCTGGGCTATGGGAGCCAGAGATACTCGCTCGGAGGTTCCATGCGCGAGCAACGATAGGGGCGCGTCCAGTGGCGACCATTGCGGATCTATCAGTTTGTGGCCAACAATCAAAGCAGCCAGCAAAGCGGAGCCGACGACTGTCGAAGTCATTGCGTTACCAGCGAAGTCGAGTAGTTCCGCTTGCGTCTCAGTAGTGAAGGAGATACGGTTCAACGGTATCCCTTGGAGCATCAGGGTCTCTTCAGCCGCTAGAATGCGGTTCGCGTCGGATACGAAGAAAATGCCCGTGGGTAGAATGCATCCAGTGATGCCGCGACTTGCATCGTGAACGCGCTCGATATTTTGCGAAAGGTCCCACACACACGTCTTGAAGCGCGGATCATACATGTCCTTCACGGCCGTTCGCAGGATGCAGCAATCGATGGTGTCCTTCACCCGCTCGACTTGCCTCGTGAACCAAGCCCGCTGACCACGTTCAGGTACAATCATGAATCCGGATTCAAGCCTGCTTTGTTTCAGCTACAATTTATTCCTCAACGCCGGGAAAAGGTGTTCAGTCGCAACTTACCAGTGCGTCACGGGCCGGGCAATCCCTAATCCTTGGCTTTGACGGTATTGCATCTGCCGTATTTCGCACTGCGCCCAATCGACCTCACGCAGTGCCTCGTCGTCACGCGTATGTTGACGCATGATGACCTGGTCTGCTGGCAGCAAAAAGTCGGACACTGAGCTGCTGGCGCGTCGCTTGAACTTGTCCATCAAGTCCTGCCAACGCTGACCCAAACCCTCACTGCTGCCGCTCTTGCCTAATCTGCGGCTGTCGAAGCAGATCATGTAGCCTCGTTGGCGCGTGTGCGGGATGTAATAGTCCTTGCTGTCAACGAATACACCCTCGCAGTCGTAGTCGATAGCACGGTAGTGCTTCAACATACTCCCCCAGTCTGCAGATTGAACATTCTCGAAGACGATCATCTTGGGCCGGATCGCTTTGCAATAAGCCAGTGCGCCGTACCACGTCTCACCAGACTCCCCACCGTCAGTAATACCCTTTCTGTGCGCATTTTGTCGAGAGTAGTCGACGCACGATGTGCCAGCAACGACAATGTCTGCTGGTGGTATAGGCACGCGAGCTCCGTAGGCCGTGGTAGCTACCGGCTCGTCGCTTTCGAACGCGGTGGTGAACTCGGTAATGTCGCGGAATATGATGGGGGGAGCAAAGTTGCGCTCAATGTAAGCTTGTTTAAAAGGCACAATCTCCGCAGAGAAAACGTGCTCAACCGCGATGGTATCGACTCCCGCCTCTTTAAGGGCGTCCTGTACCATCAGCAAGGCCAACAGAGGGCTCTCGGTACCAGAGCACATTGTTGCGATTCGCAAAGGAGTTCCTGTTAGGTGTTTGGTTGCTTCGCCCAAGCCCAGCGTCAAAGCTTTCGTGGTCATATCCTCGAAGATCTGGAACGTGTCCGACAGCGGTGGTAGGTCGAGCTCAAGACCCTTTACAGTGCCCTTACGGTTCAGGTTCCGCATCCCCGAGTTGGCTTTGGTCGTGACAGTGCCGGTCACGCCTGTTACAGGGCTGCGCTTCGTGACCGCCTTACTCGAGTTGGCGGCCTTGCTAGCCTTACCCTTTGCAGCCTTCGGGAGTTCCTCCTCTAGACTCGCTTCGCTGGCGACGTCGGCGTCGTCCTCGTCAGACTGTACGTCCTCCGCATCCTCGCCTTCGCGCTCATCGGCGGAGCTGGACTCTACTTCTGCGCCATATTCGCCGTCGTCATCATAACTCTTTCGCCGGGCTTTGAGACCACGTCCAAGCCGCTTCCCAGACCGATCCGGTTCGTCATCCGTGCTTGCTTCGAGTGCAGACTCCTTTGCGTACGAAGTGCGAGTGGTGCTCCGCCGAGGTCTACTAGTGGTGACAGGCTTCTTCGAGCGATCCTTCAGGGTACCCGCAGATAGCTTTAGATCAGGCTTGGGCAGTGTAACCAGTAAGCCGTGGCGCTCGGACGGCGGCTTGACAGCAGGCCCACTCAGAAATGCGCTGAGACTACTCTGCACGAAGCTGGAAGTGTTGGCTTTCTTTATGCGCGGGACCTGTACAGATTGCGCTACAGACGTATCTCCCATTTCCTCGTCGGTGGAGGATGGAGATTCCGATACATCGTGTCGGGGGGTGGTTGCGGCAGCGTCGGACAAGACAGCCTCAACTCTTGGTATGCGGACGTACTGTAGCGTGCGCTGGCGCTTGTTCAGATTCACTTCTTCAAGTGGTGCACGCGTCAAGAGTGCTTCACTTGTGGATTTAGACTGAGGCTGCGGCCCGCTCGTGGCTGAAGCTATGATGATGCAGTCGGAGTCCGAATCGAAAGGGGCATCGCTGTGCTTTGATCGCTCGGCCGCTTTTCGTTTGCGGCTGGGCAAGGTAGGGGCCATACCCACAAGGACTTTGCGCAAAGCAAGCGGAGGTGCAGTGACGTTAAAGGTTCGAGCACTGGAGAACAACAGAACCCGCGCATGTGGCCTTTTGAGCGCTCAATAGTGTCATTATGTGCAATTGTCATACAGAGTAGGCGGTGTTGTGATGTTGTGATTCTATCATCGACGTGGTGGAAAGTGAGGTGCGGTTGGAAGACGCGCTTCCACTTGACGCGTCGCGGGAAGAGCCGGATATCTAACCTGAGGCACGATCAGCGAGCAGAGTAATAAACGACTGCAATACGACTGGAGCCCAGGTTGAGCAGCCTAAAGAGGAAGATGGAAGCCAACGCCATGCCAGGAATACGAGTCTTAGTCCAGTGCCTTATGTTCGAGAGTTGCGGCACTTGAATAATTCACACAATACGATCGTGCACTGCTCTTAGCACTCGTTGTTTCAGATTTTGTCGATACCTGCAGTCATCATAATTCGCTAATCCGTACACTCTTCCGAACATTTCTCTTCGGCCGTCCGCTCTCAGTCGTGACAGGCTCATCCCCAGCGCCATCGTTGGCAGCGATTTGCGCAGACTGCGTGGAAGTTGTGGCGAGGGCGGACTTCACCACGCTATCTGCTGGCTTGGCCGCACCACCCGGCTTCTTGCTCGCTGCCGTGGGAGTAGCCGTAGGGGTGTCCTTCACAGCCGGAGCAGCCTTTTTGATGTACTTGACCCTCGACTTCGGCTTCGCCGGCCGCTCGTCAAGCACCGAGTTCGGCGTTGCCTCCTTGCTCACGGTATCACTCTCCGGATCCGCCAGCGTGGAACCTTTCAGCGGCAACCGCATTGCTATGAAGGAGTCTGGCGCTCTCTCGCACCGTTTCATAATCCCCTCCATGTGCCGCCGCACTTCGTCTGCTGGCTTGACCCAGCGTTTCACGTAATCGGGCAGATCTTCGAGGCCGAGTTTCACCTCCAGCATCATCGTGATCGGTTGCCAGTACTCTTTGTTCTGGTCGAACCCTGTGGGATCAGCCGCGTCGCGACCCTTACGCGTGACGATGAAGCTCGCGAGGTGGTGGTTGCCGGACAATCTCTCCACTATGCTGTACTGAGGAAAGAGAAACCGGTCTTCGCAGGCACCCGGTGTAGAGAAAGAGAGGATGACTGCATGGTTCGTTGTTGAGGGAGCCCATGGCTGTTGCTGAGAGTGTGCATGTGGCTGTGTGGTAGGTTGATACGACGCTGCTGTTTGTGGCATGTGGTACGTGACAGGGGTCGGCGTACTGGTTCTGCTGTCCTCCGCTCCATCGTAGTGTATCATCTCCTCATTCGCCTGGGCATGAGCAGCTGTCTCCACCTTGCGCCGTCGCTCCAGCTCTTGATCCTCTCGCTCACGGGCCTCGTTTTCACTTTTAATCTGCGTTTGTAGCTCGTCAATGTGACGTTGGAAGATCTTGAGCTGGTCTGGTGTCGCACTGCCTGTGGCCACTTCCTTCATAAGCCTCTTTAGATGTGGATCGGACGATGCACGGCCAGCCAACTTGGTGATCACAGGGTCGGGGTTCGCTTTCTTCGCTGGCTGAGAGGGTGTAGGGGTTCCGGATGGTGCGCGCTGCGTCATCCTGTTGATCGGCGGGAGTGTGTTCGGGTGCTGCTGCTGCTGCATTGTCTGGTGAATGGGCAGCAATGTCTGGCTGTGGTAAGGCTGGACCTGCGGGTGCGCCGGCGCTTGCTGAGGTCGATACGGCTGCCCATATGCAGTTTGGGCCTGCGGGAGGGGCGCATGATGCTTGGGAGGAGGCGGAGGCCTTGGCCTCTCTTCCACGTACATCTGGCACTCGAAGATGTGTGGCTCGATCCGTATGCGACACTCGCCCTTCAGCTTCATCCATTTGGGATCTGGATTGTTTGTGGGAGGCGGTCTCGCGTTCTTGCCGGTTTCTGGCTTCATCCAGTACTTCTCGAGGAGCCCATCGTGCGTCCAGCGTGCTTGGCTCCGCGAGAGTGAAGCTTGCAGAACCGCGCTAGCAGCTATAGTTTGGTATTCGTTGCCCGGTAGAGAGACGGGTTGTGGTCGTGATAGAGTGGGCAGAGGCTTGGTGTCCGTGATCTTCCAGGGCAGTCTTGGTGCTTTCTTCTCACCAGTGGGCGTACTAAGAGAGGGCGTTGATATTGATGCCGGTGGGATCTGCACCGACGTGGACAGCTTTCGCTTTTTCGCAAGAGGCGTGGCGGTGTCCGGTGTTCGGTGAAGACCTCGCTTTTGACCTGCGACTGGGTCTACCATCGGTGCCATGTTCCATGCTGCACTGTTCGTTCGACAATTGTGTTTGTAAATGGAACAGGAACGGCGGGCTGCTGTATGACTGCATATGCCAAGTGACAATTCGCGTGACCGAGAAGCCTCAAGATTTGACACTGGGTCTCACATCCTTCGCACATGTTCGACTTCCTCGCATAGACACCGCATGTACATCTACATCTATGTAAAATCCGGTCGACTCCAACCTCGCAGCTCGTCAACACACCGCCATCGCCCCGCGATGCCGCGGACGGCCACATCGCTCGTGAGGAAGTTCGCCGTCGGCCTCAGCGTCGCTGTCGGAGGCTACGCCATCATCCTCGGGCTGCTTCTAACACCGTCTGTGCAACGATTTGCGATCTACGCCCACAGAATCAACACGCTGTTCCTAGGAGACGACTTGAATGTGTCAGAAGCTTTCGGCTTTGCAAAGCACCAAGTCACGCCGTTCAATCTTCAGACCCCGGATGGCGAGACCCTATATGCGTGGCACGTGCTGCCCCTGGATATCTATACACGCCACGAGAAAGCGCTTCGAGAAGAAAGCAGACCGTATGGACCAGTAGATGACTTCACGAAGACAAGCGCGTTCGCGCGACTCACGGGCAATGATCCCTCACCAGCAAGAGTGGTTGTGACATGTACGGAGAAGGTCATTCTGTCGTACTTCCTCCGACCACAAGCTAACCTACGTGACGCAAAGAAGTCCACGGAAATGCCGGCCACGTCGCTCAAGGCTGGCGCACCGACACGTATCGCATGCTCGCTTCACAGCCAAACACGCACGTCCTGACTATCGATTACCGGGGCTTTGGCTACTCCACTGGCTCCCCGACCGAAGCAGGACTCATCACCGATGGCACTACGCTTGTGGAATGGGTCATGAAGGTAGCTGGGATCCCACCCGACCGCATTGTCATCATCGGCCAAAGCCTGGGCACGGCTGTTTCCAGCGCAGTGGCGCTGCATTTCGCAGATCCGGGTAGCGAGCTCATACCTAGCGAAACGCGGGAACTGTGGCCGTCATCTGGACAGCGGATACCGACGGCTTTTCTGGGTATCGTGCTTGTAGCACCGTTCTCGAGCTTGCCATCGCTGATGCTGACTTACCGCATCGGGGGTGTGCTACCAATTCTGTTGCCGCTCCGGCCGTTCCCGTACATTGCTGGCATTCTGACCAGTCGGATGCCGGACAAATGGCTCTCAGCCGATCGGCTCTCAGCGTACTATGGAGCTTTCAGTGGCTCACTGCAGGTGTTGTCCTCAACTGAAGGAAGGAGTATAGGCAGTCTGCAGATCATTCACTCCGTCCGAGATATGGACATACCATACCATCAAACAGAAATGATTTGTCGACGCATATTTCGGGAGGGGAGCGAGCCGGGGGTGTACGAAGGCACTGAGGCAGAAGGGCGCTTACGGTGCATCGATGGCAGTCGTGGTCCGGGGGCGCAAGATGTGAAGGAGAAAGGGAGACCGAAAGTACGATTCGAGATCGTCGAATACGGTGGTGAGTACCTGGAGAACTTCCTGTCGCGGTTATTTGCACTGCTAACCGGTCACCAGGGCACAATCGAATCGTTACGTATACTCCTGTTGCTGCGGCAGTGAATAGAGCCTTCGAGCAGCTGTTTGATTGATAGGTAGGGCGGCGGACTTGTATAATACTACGCTAGGTATCAGCATCGGCTACGTAGCATCCTACCAACACAGGACAAAGTTCAGATACTACTGAAGGCTCCTTACTATGATACCTTATGTACATTTATGCCCTGCATGTACGTACTTGCAGTGCAGATAGAGCGTGATCGCCCCGGGCTATCGCCGGAGTTGCTTCCGCTCTAGTGACATACATCCATTCATCTCCCAACTTTGCTATTATTCCCTTCATCCCTGGATACGCTTTACACAAAATCATCCTACTTCTGCATTGACTGTGTACTCTTGGAACAGTCGATTCCTGATGTACCAAGTAGCGCTCGATATCGAGCGATGACGAGCGATGCGGATCGAGCAAGGACTCGGCCATGTCTAGCTCTGGCGAACCCGCGGCCACCGTTCCTACGATTTCTGTGGCCGCTTCCGACGTGAGCTTCACGAGAATCAGTAACAGAAATGGAGAGTCCAGCTCGCGTACGGGGTCCAGGTCATCGAGATCGACAAGGGAAAGCCGTGGCGATGGTAGAAAAAGCGCAGACGACAGCGCCGCTCGAGGGTCGCAGCACACACACAACAGCCACGATACGATGGAGCGCGAGAACGCCAGCGTAGGTCGCCGTGGGAGGTCATCGGGCGGGTTTCTGCTTGATTCGGGGGTCACGAATGGCTCGCCCCGCGCAAGTGACTTGCCGCATCGGAGCGGCAAGAGGAAGGCTCAGAACGGATATCTGCATGTCGACAAGAGACGCAATCTCGCCTCTCGTTTCTCCGTTGACGGCTCGGTCCCGGGTTCGCCTTTGTCCCGCGAAGTATCTCTCGATGCCGAAGTGATGGATCCTCAACAACGACAGGCCACTTCGCGTGCACCCAGTATGGATCCGGCTCAGCTCGTGCAGATGGCGCTCGATCTGAGCGAGAGTAGGAGAAGGGGTGTGAGTGGAGGGTTGCAGCTACCTTCGCCGGCGCGAATTGGCCGGAGGTCGTCCGGACTCCGTCCGGCGGACACCATGCGCCAGGCCAGCCGCCAACGGCAGCGAGCGAGCTATGCTGCCAACGAGCCGACACGACAATCATCTGCGCGGTACAGTGTGGAGCCCGGCCAGGACGGTACACAAGATGAGGAAACTTCGCAGGACTCGATCGAGCATGGTGTACCGCGCACCTTTACACCTGCAACGTTGTCACGCGCGCAGCGGGCACGCAAGTATTTCGAACTGGCGAGCGAGCATCGCAGACTATTGCAATACCTGCCGCCGCTGAAGCCGGATGCCGACGCACACGGGAACCACACACTCGTCGCAACGAACACTTCCGGGAGCGCCAATCGGCAGACATCTCGTGCGGATCACAGTGTCGACGACCAGCATAGTCTGGGTCGTCCGTATAACCCTTTGCAAGCTTTACGCAACCGCAGACTTCGTAACAGAGAACGTCAGACGCTTCCTGCGCCTCCGGACACTTGGCAGGACATCGAAGTCGTCAGACGCTGGATTGATGATGTCGAAACGGCAACAGAACAAGATGAACATAGACATACTCTGGATCGTGTGGAGTTGCCAAAGTACGAAGGTGATAATGGAGTATCAGCCGTTACACCGGAATCCGGGAAGGGCCATCGCAAAACCGACACAGCTAGCACAGTCATCACAAGGCCGGAGAACGGGTGGAGTATTGAGCCCGCAGAGCTCCTTGCTGACACTTACTGGATTGAGAAGGGGCATCACAAAGGCATCTTGGAGGGTCGAGGCGGCTCTCCCATCCTCGCAAGAACTGCTAGGCGCAGCATGGACAGACCACGTCAAAGTCGAGATACTGCCAGGAGCTCAAATGAATATCAAAAGACCGCGGATGAAGACGACAAAGTGTCTTTCCTCAAGCGTGCCCATAGAGGGCCCCTTCTCTCTATTAGACGCCCCAAGATACTGCCGCGGTCCGGAAGTACGTCGAGCGCAAGCACCGATGGAGGCCGCTCTGTCCCTCAGCTCGGACACGGCATGGAAGAGTACGAGAACATAGGACCTCTTGAAAAGCACATGCAGCATCTGATCGCAAAGTACGAGGAAGGTGAGTTGACGTCGCCAGTGTTGTTGTCGCCAGACCACTGGGATTCACAAAGCACACAACTTCCGGTTGCTCATAACATCAAAGAGCGCTCCCGTCGGGACACGTCGCTGCAAGAGAACGGCAGGGTCTCGTCGGATACGGCTCGCCAACATCGGCGAGCAAAGTCCGCTGACGGGCGCGCTGGCAGCGCTGATGGAGTTATATCAAGGGTGGCGACGAACGAAACTCTTTCACCAGCCGTATCAGGCTTCAGGTCCTCCCTGGACGTCGACCGGTCGAGTCGGCAACATCAGAGCACCTTCGCACGGCAGAAAGCGAAGCTTCACAATCTTCCGTTGTTCCGAGGTCACAGCAAGGAACGTAACGGCGTTGATCGCACAGACTTCGCGAATGCAGGCAACACTCCACTCTCATCTGCTGAATACGGTCCCGAGCTGCTGCCGAGGATGAGTCGCGAGTCTGCGCGCCCAGCCTCCGTCCATCGCCATCGTACTAATGATAGTATCGCGAGTGTGCAACGCCAGGGTACCGGTACGAGCACCGATTCTGCTAAGGAGGCAAGCTCGACCGTGGGACGACTTCTGAAAGGCGGCAGGATAGGTGAGCTCGTGCGGAATGAGGGCGCGCGTCTTGGAGACCGGATTCGGGGCAGGGACAAGCTAGAAGACAATGGGCTGGAGACGGCGTCGGAGAGCTCGGATAGCGGAGACGACGACTCGCACCGGAAGTCGTTTGGAGACGACGAGCCCAGCCCGCGCACGTCTGTCGACCAGAGTAGGACGAAGCCGAAATACTTTCTGCCGAACTTGCCAACGTTCCGGTCACCAATGGCGCGCGCCGGCGCTACAACATCCGGGTCTCTCGACAGCGATCCTATTGCCCGTCAGCAACGAGCACAGAAGGAGGCCGGGCGGTCAACCCGTTTCGATCTTCTTGCGCCTCCACGCATCCAATTACCACTGGACGAAGACGAGCTCGGCACGAATATGTCTAATAGATACATTGACACGGATCGAAAGAAGAGCTACGGCTTCCTTGGAGCAGCAGCTTCGAACGGCTCATCGGTATCCTTCGCCGAGTCAAGTCATACTGGTCGCGTCCCCAGGCCCAAATCGCAACGTCAGCGTCACTGGAGCATCTCGGACAAGCCTCACTCGGTGCAGCTCGACAAGGTCTCGGCCCGCGACGTCGCACGAGTCAAAGCGCTCCTGCTGTCCTCCGGTGTCAAAGCGCGGGAGATTCAACGACGAGCAAACAGCCACCGCGACCGACCGCTCCCTCTCTACGCCAAAATAAGCGAGAATATCGGAGAAGACTTCCGGAACGTCCCGCGGAAAGAAGAGCACCTTGTCGCATCCCACTTGCTCGCGGAGCATCTATCGACGATCCTGTCTGACTTCGAGCAGAGCCTCGATCGCTTCCAGAACAGCACCGTAAAGCAACTGAGCTCGCAGCTGGACGACCTGGGACGGAAAGCCGCGGACCAGCTCACCACGACCGTGCACGATACGTCGGACGATGCCGATGCCTTCATTGCGGAGCTGACGACGAAGGTCCCGCAGGACGTGAAGCGTGTGGACGATGCGATTGATGAGATCCTGCGCGAGCGACGCAGGCAATTCCGATTGCTGCGACGGGCGGGGTTCAAGCTGCTAGAGTGGCTCGTGTTGGGCATTATGTGGTGGGTTTGGTTCGTGGTTGTGTTGTTTAATATGGGCAGGCGAGTGGTCGTTGGGGTGCTCGTGTTTCTGAAGTGGCTGCTTTGGTTTTGATCTGAGCGCTCGTGATATTTGAGATACCCTCTACGTGCGTTAGTTGTAGGTATAGTAATAACCAGATTGAGTAGACCAAGCTTCAAGCTGCGCTGGGTTCTTCACAGTATAGAAGCAGAAGTCTGAGACAGGGTTTCCGTCCTATCGCTACATCTGTCTGATCTCCTTTTCCTTGCCTTCCGGCCGCTCCGCCTCCCACTCGTCTCTCAGCGCGGCATACACAGTGTCTGTCAACAATATGAGCAAAGCCAGACTCCAAACGAGCGTAATAGCGTAGAAGAAGTTGGCGTTGCCGGAGCCGGCGTAGAGCCATAGATGGTGGAAGGCTGGGCCGAGTAGGGAGCTGTATAGCAGTGTGGCTATAGCAGGGAAGGTGTAGCGGTGTATAGACGATACTGCTTGTGATTAGCAGAAGTTACGTGAAAACTCAGATCGCACACTCACTTTCAAACAGGTGCCCGAGCAGGCAAAGACAGCTGAGCCAAGCCCCAGCATCTCCCGCATTCGCGTACGGTTCGAAGACAGCAATGATCCCCATCATCAACACCACGGCGGCGAGCGGCTGCTTCTGGAACCGCAAGCAAAATGGCACGCTGTAAGACAGCATGTGCAGCCAGAAGATACCGAGGAAGAAGGACCGGAAAGCGTCGAACATCTCGATGAAGAAGTACCACCAGAGTCCGGCGTTCGGCGTCAGGTCCGGTAGCTCGAGCAGCGTCATATAGATCGAGGGTATGAATTGCCACGACGGAAGAATCAGGCGTGATAGGCCGAATAGGAAGGCTTCGGCACCGATGAAGGTCGCGGCGAATTGCAGCCCAAATCGTAAAGCTTTTGGTTGCAATCGCAGGTCCACAGCAACTTTGATTTTCGTGGAATCTGGAACAACGCCATTGGCTTCGGATGGGTTTGGATCATCCGCACTCTGTGCACACATCCGATCGTAGCAGAGCAGGCCGATGGGTGGGAGTAGCATGACCGGATGCAGGCTGGTGTGACTCGCTATAGCCACCGCGAAGGCCGCTGTAGTAGCCCGGGCTTGACAGGCGTGGCTGATGCCAAGGATCGTAAACAGGGTAGTAAAGACACTTGTGGGCCGGGCGAGGCATGTCATAATAGTGAACGGGTTGAGCAAATGGACTGCTGCTACCGAAAGACTCGTCCATGCTCGATCCTTGCGCAGCGATGTGTATGATCGTGATGTATGTGCCACGCCAGACTCGGCGATCTGGAACAGGCAGTCCGCGGTCAACAGATCCAATCCAGTGTAGAGCAGAATGCTGATCAGCCTGCCAAGCCAGATGGAGGGCGATGGAAGCAGAGCGAACAGGGGTAGCAACAGGGGCGCCTAGTTCCGTCAGTATCAGAGGCACCAATACAGACACCGACCGATGCGATCGCGCTCACCTGGTGGAATATGCCGCCATCGTACGGGTCGAGTCCTCGTTCGTAGAGGAACAAGCCTTCCTGCACTGCACAGTCTCAGCTCCTGATCGTGACTTAGCCGGCATGATAGTCGTCTCGGTAGCGAGTTTACATACATCGCTTAAAGCTATTGACTGGCGTTGACAACTCAGCCCTCAAAGTCAATATATCAGGCAAAGCTGGGAAGAGCAGCGAGGCGAGTATTCGGATAGCTGCGGCGGCGGAGAACAGGACTGTCTTGGGCTGGTCTCGATAGACCTTCCTGAGCGCTTCCATCGTGGCCGGGAAGGCACATTGTCATACAGGCATATGCGCGAATCCTTAGCGGATTGTTTACATAGAAGTGTACATGTACATGTACTCGAGGAAGGAAGGCACGTTGCAATTGGAACCCACGCTAGATCTGGAATATCGACGGAACGTTCCGCACTTGCAAAATCTTGGCTGCAGATGTCGAAAGAATTATTGTTGCGACCAGACTTGTCCAGTCTACTCCTCTGCACATATCCGGCGCCATGGGCAAGATCAAGAAGAAAGGTATGCAAATCTCATAGCGGCTGCGGGACATCGCTAACGCAATCCGTCAGGCACCTCTGGCAACGCCAAAAACTACATCACCCGCTCACAGGCCGTGCGCAAGCTACAGATACCTCTGCCAGACTTCCGCCGACTCTGCATCTTCAAAGGCATCTACCCGCGCGAGCCACGGTCGAAGAAGCGCGCATCCAAGTCCTCCACGCCCAGCACCACTTTCTACTACACCAAAGACATCCAATACCTCCTCCACGAACCGCTTCTAGAAAAGTTCCGCGATCAGAAGGCGCTCGCGAAGAAGATCTCGAAGGCATTGGGACGGAATGAAGTCAGCGATGCGGCAAGGTTGGAGCGCAATCTCACGCCTAGAATACGCTTGGACCATATCATTAAGGAGCGATATCCCACCTTCGTCGATGCGCTACGGGATATGGACGATGCGCTGTCCATGCTCTTCCTCTTCGCAAACCTGCCAAGCACGGAGAACGTGCCACCGAAGGCTGTTGCGAAGTGCCAGCGGCTGACGCTCGAGTTCGAACATTACCTAATCCGGACACACTCTCTGCGCAAATCGTTCCTTTCGATCAAGGGCATATACTACCAGGCGACCATACAAGGGCAGGATGTACTATGGCTGGTACCGTATCGCTTCGTCCAGCGTGCCGGAACCGACATCGACTTTCGCATCATGGCCACTTTTGTGGAATTCTATACCACGCTGTTGAGCTTTGTCAACTTCAGGCTGTACACGAGCATTGGACTGGTATATCCGCCAAAGCTGGACGCAAAGTCGGAAGAATCAGGGGCTGAGCTCAGCGCGTTTCAGTTGGAGAACCAAGGCAATGCTGGGCAGGCTGAAGTCGCTGAGGCACTGGATACAGAGATGCACTCCAAGGGCCAGGCGGAAGCTGACAGGTTACTGTCATTGCCTGAAGCCGAGGCTGGCACAGCAGAGACTGGCGATGTACAGGCAGAAGCTCTCACTGCCGGAGACGAACCAACAGCAGTCGACGAGCCGGCCTCCACCACACTGGACCAATTCACGTCGCTAGATCCAAACGCCGATACTCTCCTCCAGCCGTCACTGACAGCCGACGTATATACAGCGTCCCAACTATTCGAATCTTTCACCGTCTTTCTATCCCGCGAGACACCCCGACATCCCCTAGAATTCATTTTGAGAGCTTTCGGCTGCAAGCGAGTGGGTTGGGATACTTCGCTTGGCGAGCCGGGTGCTTATTGCTCAGAAGACGACATGCGCATCACCCACCAGATAGTCGATCGACCAGACATACCTCTACCATCACCACCATTGACGGACGGTGGACTCGATACAGATGATGAGGATGGGCCTGCAGTGGCACGAAAGACGAACGAGCGGATTCCCGGCCGTATATACGTGCAGCCGCAGTGGGTGTGGGACAGCGTGAACGCTGGTCAGCTTCAACGGGCTGACCTGTATGCGCCCGGCGCGACTCTCCCGCCGCACTTGAGTCCTTGGGTCAAGCCGAAAAAAGGCGGCTACGATCCTACCGTACCGCTCGCGGAGCAGGAGACTGCTGCTGAGGCAGAGGCGGACAGCGAAGAAGATGAGCTTGAGGCAGACGAGGCCTTGGAGGAGGCTAGTGATGGCGAAGAGATCGAGGGCGTGCGAGGTGACGAAGAAGCGCGCGAACTTGAAGATGAGCTCATCGTCGATGACGGGATGGATGTCGAGCTTGCAGCATCAGACGACGACGAGGAAGACGACATCCTCGACACCAAAGCTGGCGCGGGTATTGACGAGTGGGGTGGCTTCTCCGGCGACGAGGCCGGCGATGTCGACGAATCTACCCGCGAAGCACGAGCGCATCAAGCTGAGCTCGAGGCTGAAGCACTCGGTCACATGCCGCAATCTGGGAAGAACGATGCGAAGAAGCAGGCCAGAGAGGCGGCCCAGAGCAAACGAACCAAGGCCGAGCGCGAGGCGCTGGAGGATGTCGAGCGGAGAAAGCTGATGATGCCGCGTCGCAAGCGGAAGATGTTCGAGAAGATGGTGTACTCGAATGCGAAGAAGGACGAGGAGGCTGAGCGGTTGCGGGCGAAGAAGCGGAAGATTGAGAAGCAGGGTGGCAAGCCAAAGGCGGGATAAGGCTGGGTGGAAGATGATTCACATGCTTCAATTCTTCATGATTCCCGCAAGGTATGCAACCCATCCAGTCGTCAGCGCGTCGACTTGTACCTTAACGATTATGGCAAGGCATCTTCGACCGCCTGGCTCATGATAACGTAGTCAACCTCCACAACCCGCTTCCGTGTCTGACGGTCGTCCGGCGAGCAGACGTCCCTTGTATAACCTCGCTTCTCGTAAAAACATCGCGCCTTCATGTTACTCAAGAAGCACGTCAACATCACCTTACACAACCCAACACGCCGCGCAATTTCTTCCGCAAGCTGCATCAAGTGCGCTCCCAACCCGACCTTGCGCAGCGACTCGACGAGGTGAATCTCGTAGATGTAAAGGACCGGTACGGGCGGGCGGGAGTCGTGGGTAATCATAAAGCTGAGGAAACCCTCCACAGTATCACCAGTACTGCTGCTGCGGCTGACAAGCAGATAACACATCTCCGCATCGCGCATCTCACGGAGCTTGCGTTTGGGATGCCAGCCCCAGCTGCTTGCTTCGTAGTCTTGGCTGCTGGTTTGCTCGACGAGAGCGAAGCATATAGAAAGCTCGTCGGCTTTGAGTTCATGGGCGGAGTTCAGAGCGATGCGGAAGCCACCTGGCGTACTTGTATCAGGGTTCAATGGGGTTCCTTGTTGGTGAGTCTCGCCTGGAGATTGGGGTCGATATATGAGCTGGTGCTCGGGCACGTAACGCTCTCGGAATGCCTCGGTGCTGAGATCATTGGTGTGCTTGACGATGTCGTCGTTGTCGGAGGTCTCCACTTTTCGCGCAGATTTTGCGCCTGGCCCGCCTTCGTCAGACATCGCCAGCTTCCGTTTGGGCATGGTCGTTGCGCGTGGGGATCGTTCTTTCGTGAAGTCGCGTCGCAGAAGTCCGGAAGACGCGTCGTCGACGTCACCTCATCTACCAGAGATCCCGGAACTTCCCGACTTCACCCCAAACCCACCACGAGTTGCACTTGTCACGCACAGATATCTCTCAAGTAACGACTGCCAATGCAACACCGATCTCTCAGAGGAGGAGTCTTGTGATGTGGAAGGCTGGCACACGGGGCCTGCATACCGCGACAAGGCTACAAGCCACCATCTCCACGACAAAGGGCAAAGGCCCCTTCCTCACACTCGAACACGTACGTAATACTAAAAGGTCCCAAAAGCGTCCTATATGTCCCACTGATCATGGACTCTCATAGTTTGTGCAACGAGGACGTGCGCTAGCGCTATGGCGTAACATCGTGAGAGCGATGCAAAGTGCGTTTCCCCAAAGCAGAAGAAGTATCGGTAAATCCGTCGGAAGTTCATCTAATAATCCATCTACGTGCAGAGGTGCCTCCCTCCGCAACCCGAGAGGAAATGCGAACATTCGCGCGCGGCGAGTTCGAGCGCAACAAGTTCGTCTACGACCTCGGGCACATCAGATATCTCATCTCGACCGGCAAAACGCAATTCGACAGCATGAGGCGGTACGTTGAGCAGGGTGCTAGCTAGTCAGTTGTACAGATATCGCTATCAACTTCTTCTATCCACCGTAGTCTATTGTGTGGGTTGCGAGGCGTCCTTGGACTCGGATCCGCCGGAAACAACCAGGCCTCGCTCCTTGAAGTCTTGGTCGTCGATGATTCTGACGATACGCACCTTCCACTTGCCGATCCGGAAGTAGAGGGTGTCGTTCATGATGTACTGTTGCACATCTTCCGCCGTCTGATCTTTCAGCTGCACGAAGACCATATCTGCCTCTGCGGTTGTTGAGATAGTACGATCTACCATTACGATTGGCAACGGGCTGGCGACGTATGCTCCTCCTTTCGCAATCAATCGTGCTCCTTCGGACTTCGACTTCACGAGACCAGCATGGTACAGGATGCGCGAGAATGGCTCATTCATGACGAGAGACGAGGGCAGTGTTACCCGTTCCGTCCCGTTCCGCCCCTTTCCAGCTTGCTTTGTAGGCGCTTCTTGTTGCGTGAGAGCAGCGAGATTGGGGGCCCGAAGAGCTTGGTGCTCAGCGCGCGTCTCGTCTGCCACCTCCACTCCATGGACCAGCTCCAGGACTTCTCCAGCAAGTAGGTGCTGCGCTTTCCGCTTGCCGGGATCGGCCATGTGTTGAGCCATCACCGCTGTGATCTCGGGAGTTGGGATGAATGTAAAGAGCTTGAGATAGCGTTCTACATCGTCATCTGATGAACGCAGCAGGAACTTGAGGATGCAATGTTAGCGAAAGCTAACACTCGAGGCGTCAACGTGACTTACACCGTAAACGTCAAAGGCGGACGTCATGTCCGAATTCAACCAGACTGCATTACCCGCGCTCTTGCCGAACTTCTCGCCGCTCGCGGTGGTCAATAGCGGTACTGTGAGGCCCATCGGCGCGAGATTCTCTTTGACCCTGCCAACGCCGTCCAGCCTACCTTCCTGCTGCGAGTCTGTGCTCGTCTGAGCAATATGTTTGACAGCGTCCATGCCGGCAACAATGTTTCCGTACTGATCGCTACCGCCGATTTGCACCTGCACGCCAAATTCCCGGTACATGTGCCACCAGTCCCAGGCCTGCAGTAAGGGATATGTGAATTCCGCAAAGGACATGCCGTCGCCCTTCTCCATTTTATTTCGGACTCTGCAGCTTCGTAAGCTCTTGAATGATTTTGCCTAGCTCGTGCTTGTTGGGACTCACTCACGTATCCCGGCCTAACATCGCACCCAGCCGCATCCCATTTCCCATCGTCCTCAAGAAGTCCAAGACGTTCAGCTGATCCAGCCATGTAGCATTGTTGAGGAGCTGTCGTTTGCCCAATGACGCCTCTTCGTGCCCATGTCTCCGCCCGTATATCTGAGCGTTACTCCACAACTGCCCAAGCTGCGCATGCATGGCCTCCAAATTGACGTCGTGAACAGACTCTGCAGTCGTTGTGCGCGAGGTAAGACGCCCACTTGGATCACCAACCCTCGCAGTAGCACCTCCAACCAGCGATACTACATGATGTCCATGATGGTACAGCCAGAAGAGGACCATCAATGGGAGGAGGTGGCCGAGATGCAGTGAGGGTGCGGTCGGGTCTATCCCGGCGTAGAAGCCTACTTTCCCACTCCGTAGTAGCCTGTCCAGGGCATTACGGTCACTTTCCCCGTGTCAGTATGGGCCTGCGAGATCGGGATTGGCATTTCAAGACCGACCCAGCGATTTGGTGAATGTATCCTCGCTCTTCCAACAGCGCCAGCACGCTAGGCTGTTCCGATCGTTTCCGTCTGGTGGCATGGAGGGACCGCTGCTGGCGAATTGCAGCCTGCGCAGTACATCGAGAACATATGTAGCCTCTGACAGGAGATGTCCTGGCAACTCGGAGTGGTAACATTGAGGGTGTGGTGTTCAAAAGCTCCGACGCCAAAGACTCCACCTGGTGAAGCTTGTCTTGCCTTGCAGGGCGATCATGCAAACAGCCGTTAGCGTGGAGCGGAGACAGCGGAGATATCCGCTGCCTCGCTCTCTTGGCACGCCAAGTGTAAAAGTAGGTTGGCGAGGATTACATGTATGAGGGACACATTCGCAGGTTCATGTTGTTCCGACAGCCCATCTGTCGTGACCGACGTACTATACACTCTATCATCTACCCTCTAGCATGCCAGTGGCCCAATCCCATCATATCACAAGATACAGGCTCGTCAAGAGTGAAGGCCCAATAAAAAGTCCCAGCCAAAATACCACATTCCCCAGCACTACCCTGCCCTTCAACAGCTTACTCCGGCTAAACATCACCAGCGGCATCTGCATCAACTGCATCGAGAACAGGTACCCCCGCACCTTCTTGAACATAATCGCCATGCACATCTCGTGCACCAGCGCCGACAGCAAGAACGTAATGAACGTCGCGGCATTTCGGCTAATGTGGAACGTCGAGATGCTACTGTGGTAGACATGCCGCAGCAAGAACGTATGCACCGGTCGATTCCAGTCCCGCGCGTACTGATCCCAGGTGACGGAGTTCCACCAGTCGCCGTAAAACCCCCGGTCGGCAAAGAACGTGAGTTCGGCCAGGACGTTCAGGATGCATTCCCAGATCAGGTACCACGTCAGCAGCTGCTCGATGAGGAGCGGGAAGAGCATATCCGAGACGATGAACGGGAACTCGCGCCAGCGCTCGTCGATCGGTATCCCGGCCTCCTTCATCGCGACCGTCTTGGCGACCGGGGGGTAGATGTAGGCCTGGCTGATGACCTGCATGATGCACAGCACGCCGAAGGTCGCGGTGAGCTTCTCCGCGACGTACCACCAGTTGATGCGGTCTTGGCGGGGGTACTCGAGCTCGTAGACCAGGGTCGGGAGGCAGATGAACTCGGCGAAGTTGGCGAGGCGGAGGGATTTGGGGTAGGCGTTTCGGCCCGCGGGCGATTTGCCTTGGAGCTCTTTGGTGAGGTCGTCGATTTCGGCGCGGATGATGCGCTCGAAAGTCTCCATTTGGTCGGTGTCGATGGCGTTGCCGGACTGGATGGCTGCGGCTACGCTGGCGACGTCGGACTTCTCGGCGGCGAGGTTGGTGGATGTGCGAGGGCCCATAGATGGGCGGCGCTTGTATGTGCCATTTGTGGCCCTCTTTGAAAGTTCTGCAAGGTCGATGCCGCTCGCGAGGTCGATCTGCTGCGATGCTCGCGGACTCGTTGGTGGAGACTGCATGGGATCAATGGCCTGCAGCTGTTCCAGCTTGGCCTCCAGTAGCGTCTTCCTACGGTACACGCTGGAGAGATACCCGTTGTAGAAGGCATAGCTGTGCTGCTTCATTAGGAAGACCAGACCGTGCAGCACGGCGAAAATGGTGTGGGTCCACGGCCATTCGCGGAAATACGCCCATCCTACCACCGAAGCGAGGTATACGCTTTGCCACACATTCTGCACCACCCAGCCTCCTTTGCTCCAATTGATGTACCCTTTCTGAACGAGCACTTGCAGCAAGTACGTGACAAACATCCCGGCCGTCATCACGCCGTCTGTGATGCCTAGTATCAGCACATCATGCGAGAACATCATCTTTGCAATCTCATTCGTGCCCAGTATACTCCCATACTCTCTTAGGTTCTTCATCGCGCTTTGAAGGATAATGAAAGCCATGGACATCCAGAACAGGGTGAAGAAGCCGAAGAATTGGCTCTCACTACTGTTGTTCTGCCGGTCGAATGTTGTGAATTGTCGGGTGAAGACCATGTCTCTGAATCGTGTCCGAGGTTGCTTGCCACTTATCTCCTGCTCCTCCCGCTCGATGCCTCTCCGCAGCACTTCGCGGATCTCCGGGTCATCCGCTGTGAGGACATAGCGACCCTTGCGGTCGGTCTTTTCGAGGCGGATCTGAATACTATTGCGCTTCTTGTGTCTACCGGGCTCGAATCGATCTTGTCCATTTGTCTCCATATTGACGCCTAGCGATGGTCGATATGCCCCGCTCATGCTCTTGCGGCTGTTGGCGATCAGTGTGTCTGGATCCAGCTGCAGCTCGTCGTAGTCTTCTATCGTCTCGTCTGACTCATCTTCCACTGCGCTTCCGTTCCCCGAAGCGATTGCCTGCGTGCGCGAATTGCTGAAATCTCGTGTCTCCGTCTCGCTCCTCGCGGGCCGAACGTGACCATTCGATCCGGCTGACATGTCAGCGTGAAGGGCAGCTAAGCCATCCCTATCGATGCTTCCAAGCAGGTGGGGCGCTTCCAGGGTATCCTTGGAGTCCAGTGTGGGTCTTCGTGGAGGCGCAGAGTCGGCCATGGCGCTGTAGCTTGTTGGAGCAGGATGCTGCGAAAGGCGCTGCGAGTTGCGCTGGAGCTGGGCTGTCCACCACTGCAAGACTGTGTATGACGATGGCAGTCCGTATGAGTTAGTAGAATTATCCTCGATTACTCAATAGTTACAGTAGAAGATGGTGACAGAGAGACCTCAAAGAGACCACTTGTCAATTATACGCCTTCAACACGAACTTACGATGTGTGCATGGAGGGGATCGACGAATGACGCCACCCCACATGTCAGTTGAGGGTTGTCAGCCCTGTTTCACCACTCGCGCACCGTCCCGGAAGATGCGTGTTTCAAGAACGCCTCCTTCCTCCCCCGCCGGCACATGCAAAATCTGCCGGTCCCCAAACTTTCCAACCGTCCGGACGCACCGAGTAATAACAGCGCAGATCTTGCTGAAATTGAAACGACAGGAACGCCATGGCGACCACTACTAAGGCTGAAAGTTACGTTGACACAGACACGAGTTCCGACGAGGTCCTGTTGGCCGCAACAAACCATGACATCGAGGTTCTGAAGACTCTGCTCAAAAAGGACCCCACGCTTGCGAAAGTGCAGGATGCCGATACTGGCTTCTCGCCTTTGCACGCGGCAATTGCCTCGTGTGAGGCCGACGAGGGTGAGGAGGAGGAGGGGGCGGGAGAGGGAGGGGTGAATGGCGAGGGCGACGCAGTGAACAACGAGGCCCTGGACGAGGACGGCGCACTCGCAACAGTGAAGCTACTGTTCGAGAACGGTGCGATATGGAACGAGCTTGACACTGCGGACGAGACACCCGGCTGTCTAGCATTGCGGCTCGGATTGACCAAGGTGTACGAGACGATCGTGGATGCGGGTGTACGGGCGGAATTACTCTTCGGAAGGCTGGACCAGTATGATCTGCTCGGAGACGGCGATGACGAGGATGATGAAGAGGAGCAAGACGACGACGCGATCGTGGGGTTCGAGCCATCGCCGGTAGAGCCAAGGCAAAAAGCGCCTTGGCAGCAACCAAACGGCACCACTAATGGCGTGGAGGCGTTGGAAGGTTTTGAACCTGCTCCCAACCCGTCATACAAGATCGAAGACGAAGCTGAGGGAGGTGCCGCGCAATCCAGCACTGCCACTGCCTCAAAACCTGACCCGGAAGAGAAGGTCACCGAACCCGCCCTATCAAACCCAAATGTCAACAACGCCGACTACCTCAAATCCGAGCTCACCTACTCTGGCGACCGCCTCCTCGACTCGGACAAGAACGCCGTCATGATGGACTGGGAAACGGAAATCATGAAAATCTCCGCCGACCAACTCGCCCACAAACCCGGGCTCCGCACCATGAATGTCGGCCACGGAATGGGCATCGTCGACCGCATGTTCCTCGAGAACCAACCAGCCATGCACCACATTTGCGAAGCGCACCCGGCCGTCATCCAACGCCTCAAGGAGACGGGCTGGTACGACAAACCGAACGTCACTGTCCACGAGGGCCGATGGCAGGACGTCCTCCCCAAACTGGTGGAGCAGGGTGTAGTGCTGGACGGCATCTACTACGACACGTACGCCGAGGACTACAAGGACCTCAAGGAGTTTTTCACGGAGTATGTCATCGCGCTGCTGGAGCCGGACGGGAAGTTTGGGTTCTATAACGGTCTCGGGGCCGACAGGCAGGTGTGCTATGATGTGTATACTAAGGTCGTGGAGGTGGACCTCTTCGATGCTGGGCTGGATGTGGAGTGGACGGATATCGCGGTGCCGGACCTCAAGAGCCGGAATGAGTGGGATGGCGTGCGGTACCCCTACTGGGGCAGCATCAAGACATACCGGTTGCCGACATGCAAGTTTGTGGGTTGAGATGGTATAGAGAGAGGAGTGAGAGGCGGAATGGGAACTTGCTGTCTCAGTGGCGACGTATTCGCATTGCGGAAGCGGAAGATGCCGGGCTCATGGTTGCAGACCAAATTCGGTCTACTGGCGTTCCCGAGACATACTCAATCGCCTACGAACCATTAGCCTTGGCGCCATTAGTCCTCGTACCATTCGGCGCCGCAGTCTGCTTCGGCCGTGCCGGCAAAGCCGCCCCCGGGTCGCCCTTCGCCCGCTTCTGCCACCCAGAAATCAATTCATTACTAGGCTGACAACTCTCATCCAACACCTTCTCGGCCGTCTCCCTGCCATACACCGGCAGCCGCTTCAACCCCTGCTTCTTGAACCCCTCCGGCACGAGTTTCGGGTCCAGCAAGCCGACCTGCACCAGCACGCTCGCCTGGTCCCAGTAGATGTGCTCGTGATACAACTTCGCGCCCCGGATGCACACGACGGACACGAGCGCGACGTGCACCTGCTTGTTGGTCGCGGGCACGTCCGGCAGCATCCAGGGGATGGTTTGGGTGTGCTTGAAGGAGATGATCATCTCGTCCACCACGCGGTCCGTGCCGATGGTGCGCGAGACGAGCTTCATCGTCAGGCTCGGCGGGTTCTGCGGGATGAAGTAGTCGCGGTAGAAGAGGAAGAGGTCTTTCTGCCCGATCCCGCCTGTGAGTGTGGGGATGTGGTTCACGTACGGCTCGGCGACCATGGTGCGCATCGTCGCGGCCGCGTCCTTGGTGGCGAATTCGAGGGCCACATGCTCTTCCCAGATTTTCTCGAGGTCGACGTCGATTTTGAAGGCTTTGCGCAGGGTGTGCAGGGTGCGGGTCCAGGAGAGACTGGCGGCGATTTTGTTGTACTCGTCTAGGTCGGACTCGGCGAAGCC
This sequence comes from Friedmanniomyces endolithicus, assembly GCA_030411845.1. Taxonomy (NCBI): domain Eukaryota; kingdom Fungi; phylum Ascomycota; class Dothideomycetes; order Mycosphaerellales; family Teratosphaeriaceae; genus Friedmanniomyces; species Friedmanniomyces endolithicus. Next base: position 175,519 of record JASUXV010000014.1, read on the forward strand.
TGGTTGGACGCCGGCGTAGACGTAGGAGGGGAAGGCGGGCGCGAAGTTTTGGGATGCGGCGAGGTGGCAAAGGACGGTGAGGTGGGTAGGGTATCTTGTGTTGGGGTTTGGGATGGTGGTCGGGTAGTAGGCTATCAGGGCTGCGAGGTGGGGTTGTGGTTTGATGTGCTGTTCTAGGCAGGCGGCTGCTGCGTCGCCGTAGGCTTTCAGGGTGGTTAGAATGGTCGGAGGGAGACTTAGGGCGACTGTTGCGCGAATGTTGATGCGACAAGCATACCGACTATTGCGTAGTTTTCGCCGAGCTCGAGGTCGTCGGCAAGGTGTCGCAGAATGTCTCTGTATGCTTTGCCACCCTGGCCAAAGGAGAGGTATCTCGCGTCGAAACCCTCTTCTCGCAGGTGCTGGATATCGAGTGTGTCGAAGTCATCGTCGTCGGCGGTCACGTAGACTTTGGGGGCCATGCTGTGCGAATCTCAGTCGTATCACGGTTACCTCCTGTAAGCTGAAGGACATACGAGGAAGTGTGAGAGCCGAAGCTGTCAGTATCGAAGCTCAAGAAAGAGGCTCTTGTTGGTTGCGGGGACATTGTTGTGGCTGTATCTTGGTCCGGCTACGGGTATTCTAACAAGTGTAGTCCATAACGGCTTACCACGAGGCTCCTTCGTCTCTGAACATCGCGTGGAGGGACGATCTGATACTTGAATCAAATCTTGGTATCGGTGACGTCGACTGGCAACATGGTGGGGTGGACCGGATGGTGGGATGGGGTTGGGGGCGGGTGAGAGACGGGATGGACATTGCAAGACGGGGAAGGCGGGCTGTTATTAGACATGGTCTTCGATTTATGATGCCCCTTCGTCGCTGGCCACTACGTGTATTCCATGATTCCAATCTGTAGTGGAATAAGATAGCAGGAAGGGGACTCGAAGGACGAGGAAGATGAGATGTCGCACCCGATCTGACGCTAGCGTGCTGTTAGCAAACACATTCAGATGCTTTGAAGGCATTTTTGACATGCATATGCACGAACAATACATCTCCCACAACTGCAGGTGATTGCTACCCACGAGCCTCTCACCCGCCGTAATCCACTCACCTCCCTTACCTTACCTTACAGTGCACGATTCGCCCCTGAGCTTATTCATTCGCCACCATCAACCTCGTACGGTACATCATCACAGTCATAGGTCGCAAACACAAACCTCGCCGCAGTCAGGCGGTCCCGAGTTCAAAAGAAAAGCCCTCTCGCCAACGGGCACCCATTGGACAGTTCTTCAAGATGGGCAACGAGGAAAGCACGCCCGTCGATGAGTCCGTCCCGCCTCAAACACTCAGCTCGCGGACACTCGAAGGCCTCGCCGAGTACATCAAATCCGGCAAAGCCTCCAAGATTGTGGTCATGACTGGAGCCGGCATCAGCACCTCAGCTGGCATACCCGACTTTCGCTCCCCAGAAACGGGTCTCTATGCGAACCTGGCCAGACTGAATCTCCCATACGCCGAAGCAGTGTTCGATATCAGCTTCTTCAAACAGAACCCCGAGCCTTTCTACACGCTGGCACACGAACTGTATCCTGGCAAGTACCGACCCACCATTACGCACTCCTTCATCCGGCTGCTGCACGACAAAGGCCTGCTGTTGAAGCTGTTCACGCAGAACATAGACTGCCTGGAGCGGGAAGCGGGCGTGCCGGACGACAAGATTGTCGAAGCGCACGGCTCATTTGCCCGGCAGAGCTGCATCGAGTGCAAGCATCCCTATCCTGAGGACGACATCAAACGCCACATCGCTGCTATGGAGATACCGAGGTGTCATGAGTGCGAAGGGTTGGTGAAACCGGAGATCGTCTTCTTCGGCGAACAATTGCCGCAAGCTTTCTTCGAGAATCGGATGTTGCCGGCGCAAAGCGACTTGTGTATCGTTATGGGCACCAGTCTCACCGTCCAGCCATTTGCCTCTCTGCCAGGGGCAGCGCGTGGACATACGCCGAGACTGCTTATCAACAAAGAGAGGGTGGGAGGTCTGGGCAATGGCACCGACGATGTGCTCTTACTCGGAGACTGCGATGATGGTGTGAAGAAGCTTGCTAAAGCTTGTGGCTGGCTCGAGGAATTGGAGAAGCTTTGGGCAGAGACCGCCGGTATTGGGAAGGATCAAGCGGAGGGAGTGCCGGATGAACCTGCGAAGAGCAAAGACGAGGTACTCGAGGATGAGATCGACAGGCTTACGAAGGAGGTGGACGAGTCACTCAATCTTTCGAAGTGGCACGAGGAGAAGGTACGTGGTGAGCTCATGCCAAGATCCGCGAATGGGGCAGACGCTGCTGCTACTTCTGAGGGACTGCATTCGCGTTCCCAGCCTCATGAAGACGAGAAAGGCAATCTGGGTCATGTGTTTGTCTCGGAGGATAGTAAGGAGGTGCCGCTGAAGTCTGCGGATCCAGCACCCACCGAGAAGAAGGACGAAGCATGAACTCGGATCGTGATACGTCGACCATAGAAAGTAAATCAGGAGGCTCTGCGTCACCCAGCTGAAGATGAAGCGTTCGCTACCCTTGCCCACGGACTCGTCACCCACCAAGCCAGGCTATCGAACCCTCTTTACCTCACAAGGCGCACTGCGTCCCATTCTGAGTACAGTACGGCATCTGGATAGGCTCCGCCTTGATCCCTCTCGCCACCAGCCGCTCCCTCATCTCGCTCAACCTCGGACTCGCCGTGATCTGGCTCCGATTCTGGCCCGAAGCGTCCTTGGCACCACTCCACAGCACCTCCGCCGCGGCACATGTCCTCGGCCACACCATCTGATCCAGATTCACGGGATCCGTCTGCTCGGACCAGATGTGCGCCTCGCCGCCCAGGACTAGATGAGTCAAGTTCGCCGGCACGCCGCTGAGGGGGTCGTAGCTGTACATGAGTCGCCAGTTGTGCCGCGGCGAGCAGTAATCGGCATAAGGCCAGAAGGAAGCCGAGACCGCGGGCCGGAAGTCCAGCCATTGGCCTTGCCCGCAGTCGAGATACCAGAAATTGTAGTTGCCTGCGAGGGCTTTGTGGCCCTTCGCCACGGTCTCGGCGACTGACTGGTCGCTTAGCCAAGTCTGGACGATGGTGTTGGCGGGTAGCGTCAGGTTCCAGACTAGTAGCATTTCCTCCCAGACTAACGGTGTGAAGCCATTGGCCTGCAGTTGTGCGATGTTACGGTCCATGAACTTCTGCATCAGGGGCTGGAGGACAGCGGTGTCGTTCGTGCCGACTGTGTCGTCGAGGGTGTAAGCGTTCACGTTTACCTCGTCTCCGCCAAGGTGAAAGTAATTCGTGAGCGGCTTCAGGCGCGGGAGTATATCATCAAACAACTTCTCCAGGAAACTGTACACGGCCGTGCTGTTGAGCTTCAGCGTGCCTGACGGAGGCTCGCTGGCATAACTATCCCAATTCGGCTGCACATTGAATGCCGCGATGAGATCCGGGTAAGCGAAAGCGATCGACGAAGTGTGGCCCGGCTGATCGATCTCCATCACCACCTCGATGCCGAGCAAGGCGCCGTACTCCTGCAGGGCTTGGACGTCCGCGGGCGAGTACTTCTGGAACGAGGCGTAGGCGCCTTTGTCCGCGAGCGCTGGCATGGACGGTATGATGAGTGGCCAGGCCTGGGCGTCCGTGACGTGCCAGTGCAGTCTGTTCATCTTGTTGTACGCCAATGCGTCGACCATGGCGTACATATCCGACATTGGCTTGAAAGTGCGCGAGGTGTCGATGTTGAGGCCACGCCACTCGAATTTGGGGGCATCTGTGATGGTCACAGGCGCTAGAGTTGTGTACACACCGCCACCGCTGCTACAATCAAAGAAGAGCTGAGTGAATGTGGTCAGGCCGTGAGCAAGGCCGATAGAAGAAGCCCCGGTGATGGTGACATCTCCGCTGGTGGTCATAGTCAAGGTGTACGACTCGTCTACGCCGCCTGCGGTGGGTTTCATGATGTTCGTGGGATCCGAAGCGGTCTGCTGCAGCGTGATGGATTTGACGTACGTCGAGTTGCTTGTGAGGGACGGCTCGAAATTCGACATGCGCGGGTGGAACTTCCATGGATAGAAGTTCTTGTTGAACAGGGTGTCATACGTTCGCTCAATGGCATTGCTGACGATTTTGGTTGACCATGTGGTGTTGTTCGAGCCGTAGCCCGACGCCGCCTCGGTGAGGTGTTAGTACATAGCCAGCACATGCTCGCGTGCCTTCTGTCTTTACTCACCTGCTTCGCTCCATTGTACTTGATGTTGACACTCTGGTCAATCCAAAGGACCCCATCGCCACTCTCATAAGAGCTCGGAATGGGCCAAACTGCCTGCGTCACTCCAGCGCACAGAGCCAGTACTACTGGTGCCCAGATCATCTCGTCTGACGCCCAACAGACAGCTGGATTCTGGATGCGCAAAAGGTGAACAGCGAAGAAGCGACGGCATCATAATAGAGATACACGATGTACATGTACATGTATGGTTCCACTGCATACCCCAGCCTTCTCGCAGCGGGGTCGAGGGTTATTTACTGCTACCATGCTATACGCCCTCTTGATAGCGGGCGAGACATTGGTTTGCCTTTCATGCAAGGCTGATACGTCTGGTGGGTCGCCAGTCCGAGGTTATGGTTGGTGGTGGGATGCTCTACATGCGGGTCATGTCCCGCAGCGTATTGTTGCTGCTGCTTGCCACCACTTCTGTGTGATCGGTGGAGACAAGATAGTAAGGTAAGGTAGCAATAACAGGAAGGTCGTGGTGAAAAGGTTACAACGCGGCGTGCAGAGCGGGGACAACGCGATGTCCTTGCAGCGGCTCCACAATTTACAATCGACTCGGGGGTACCACTCTTGTACGACAAGACGACTAGAAGTTCCGCGAGACGGGCGTCGAGCGATATGGGAACTCTGATCAAGAGGATTTGTTCGGTGAGGAACCGCGTGCAAAACGCTCTCGTCAGTTCCTTTTGCTACCCATACTCTGGCAACACCCGAAAATCAAACGAGCGGCAACTTCTTATGCTTATACTGCTTGCCACCAGACCCGTATATCGCAGCTCCTTGTCCGCTGCCCGACAGCCGGTACTCGTGGATCATGAGCCCTTCGAGGCCCACGGGCCCTCTCGCATGCACTTTGTTCGTGCTGATGCCAACCTCCGTGCCGAAACCGAACCTCATCCCGTCGCAGAACCGGGTACTGCAGTTCCAGAACTTGCAAGCGGAGTCGATACCGTTGCAAAAGCGATCTGCTACAGCCTTGGAGGCGGTGATAATGGCGTCGGTGTGGTGCGAGCCGTGGGTGTTGACGTGGTCGATTGCCGCGTTCACGGCGGAGTTGGCGTTATCGGGGGCGGCATTGATCGTGCGGATCGCTAGTATGAGATCCAGGAACTCGGTGGTGTAGTCTTCGTCTGTCGCGTCTTGCAATAATGAAGCCTTGTCTCTTGGTAGGTGCTTCGTCAATGCAGCTTTAGACCGCTCATCACAACGCAGAGCGACGTCCTTTGCGATCAGAGCTTCTGCAACAGCCGGTAGAATAGACTCGAGGACGTCTTCGTGTACGAGCAGAGTCTCCAGAGCGTTGCACGCAGCTGGGTAGTCGGTCTTCGAGTCCACGACAACATCGACTGCCATGTTTTTGTCGGCATCTGAGTGAATGTAGAGGTTGCACAGTCCATCTGCGTGTCCAAGAACGGGCATGTGTGCTTTCCGCTGACAATGCCGTACAAGTTCGTTCGATCCTCTGGGGATCACCAAGTCGATGTACTGGCCCAGCTCAAGTAGTGGGTCTACAGCGTCTCTTGTCGTCACGAGCTGAATCGAATCGTTGGGCACTTCAGTCCCGGCTAGTGCCTTTGAGATCACAGTTGATATGGCTTTGAAGGACTCGGTTGACTCTTTGCCACCTTTGAGGATCGCGGCATTGGCTGACTTGATAGCCAACGAAGCGATGTTCGCAATGACTTCTGGTCTCGCCTCGAAGATGATCAAGAGAACTCCTATTGGGCATGTCTGACGTTGAAGTACTAGACCATCATCGAGCTCTGTCCGTAAGTCCACCCTGCCGACTGATAAATCAGCAGGGTGATCAGCGGACGCACTCTACACTCATGGACGTATGAAGCAGACAAGGAAACGAGAGAAGTCGAGTGATGACCTACCTGGGTCTTCAAGATCTCGCACGTCCTTGATGCCTTGCAGCATGTCGTTGAACTTCCCTTGCCGAGATAGGTCGAGACGCTTCAAGATGCTCGGACTGAGTTCCCCACTGGCGGCCGACTTCTTCGCAAGCTCCAGATCTCTTGCGTTGGCCTTCAGTATGTCGTCTTTCGCTGCTGCCAGCGCATCGTGAACGGCGTCGAGGGCAGCATTTCTCGCGCTGATTGGCAGTGTAGCGAGCGTTCTTGACGAAAGTTTGGCAGCGCGCGCTGCTTGCTCCGGAGAGGCATTGGTCAGCGACATCGACCTACTGATTGCCTCCTCGTCTTGTCGTCAAGGAATCTGTGATCATCGAAGAATCGCTATGGCCAGCGCTCGAGTCATCGAGAATTGTCTGATATGGCGCTAAAGGCGGCAGCAGCCGCCGCCCAACCTCCCCAGCCGTTGTTGTGGCTGGCAACCCGGGTACCTGACAACGCACACGACGAGTTCCATAGCACGCACCACAACCAGCGTCATCCTCTCACGAAACGAGAGGCTGGGTGGTCACACTAAGTATATTCCGTTCCTGCTTGCGTCCGTCCCTTCCTCGCACAATCTAGAACAACAAGGATCACCGTCGTATCCGTCTTCTTGGAGCTTACATTCAGGCTCACAGCATCACAGCATCACAGCAATGATGCTGTTACTCAAGGACCTTCTTACCATGAGCATACCTCTCCGCCTCGCAACGATAGCGACGATATCCGGCCTGCTCTTCGCACGACCTTCCCTCCAACAGACGTACACCGCTTGCAACCCGACCGTGCAAGCAGGCTGCCCGGCTGACACTGCTTTGGGCACTTCGATTACTGCCGATTTCACGAAGGGGGCCTCGAATCAGTTCACAGCATCCGGAAATCCTACGTACAACTCTAATGGCGCAGCGTTCACAGTAGCTCAGCATGGTGACGCGCCCACGCTGACCTCGAAGTGGTACATCATGTTTGGCAAAGTGGAGATTACAATGAAGACCGCGCCCGGGACTGGCGTGGTCAGCTCTGCGATCCTGCAATCAGACGACTTGGATGAGATAGACTGGGAATGGTTGGGTGGCGCTGGAGACTCAGTTCAGAGCAATTACTTCGGCAAGGGACAGACGACCACGTACGACCGGGCAGCTATTCACGCTGTGACAAACACCCAGGGACAGTGGCACACCTACACGATTGACTGGACAGAGACACAGATCGTCTGGCAGATAGACGGCACTACAGTGAGGGTGTTGAGCGCTAGCAGCGCCAATGGGCAGTTCCCGCAGACGCCTTGTCAGTTCAAGATCGGCAGCTGGGCCGGCGGCGACCCTTCGAACCCTCCGGGCACCATCTCGTGGGCTGGTGGCGATACCAACTACGCCGCTGGACCGTTCACGATGTATGTGCAGTCGTTGGCAGTGACCGACTACTCCACCGGAACGAAATACACCTACGGCGACCAGAGCGGCACCTGGAACACGATCGAATCTACCGGCGGGACCGTAAACGGCAACGCCGGATCATCTCACACCGATACCTCAGCACCAGCTATCACCTCCACGTCCTCCGGAAACGTAGAGCCCTTCTCAGGCACCCACGCAGACTGCACGACATGCACCACGCCCGGCGCAGGCAGCTGGACGTTCTCCACCATGACGACCGCGGCCGTCACCAACACCAATTACCCTGGCTTGCCATCCGGCTGGACCGTGTCAGGCTCGGGCAAGGTAATTCCACCCAGTGCGGCACCCGTCAGTAAGCATATTTATCCCTACCCGCCACAGCTCGTCGCGCATCCACTGTTCAACGTATACTGACTAGTGCTGTAGTCGACATCCCCACTCGCCTCGTCTGCCTCGTCGCCGGCGCCCTTGCCAGCGGGCTTCTGCTCGGTATCCGGCTATAGTCTCGTCACGTCCTACGATGTCCGGGGTTTCCTGACCACGGCTACGGTGCCCGTCGGTGTGTCAACTGGCTGGAACGATCGGGGCTTGCCGACTACGGTCTACCCGTCCAATTGCCCGGTCAGCAATGTGCCTTTCGCCGCGGGCGAGGTGCTGATGGCGAGTTCCTTCTCCGCTTCGGGCGCCGGCGGGCAGATCAGTGCGAGTTCGGGAGTTGCGACAGTGGCTGGGACCGGAGCGATCGGGTTGGTCACGCCGGCGGCAACGACTGCCGCGTTGGGGACGCCATCTGCTGGCGAGAAGAATGGGTATGGGTGGACGTTGCGCATATTTGTTCTTGGCTTAGCGACGGTGTTCGGGGTCGTTCATGCATAGCGACGGAGGTTTGTGCCTGTACCATGGGTGTGTCGCGGGGTCACGGCGTCAGAGTGGCAGCCAGGTCTCCGACAGGATAGACGGCCAGGGCGTTGCGACTGAATGCATTCCAACAATCCGAGTAGATTAGACAGCAGATAGATAGCGTGATGCAATACTAGGGGTAGCATCCACAACACTCTCATTTGAACCTCGTAAAAGTACACTAAATCCCCGTCGTACACCTCTCACACCCCAGCAACCAGCGCCAACCCCCCATAAACCGCCCGCCTCACCTCATCAAAACCCCTCGCAAGTCCCACCCCCTCAATCTCCACCCTACCCGAAGCAGATTTCCGCACCACGACACTGCCATCAATCAGCAGCGTTCCTTCGCCGCTGAAGAGCGCTTCGTGGCCGGCGCTGCGGAGCAGAGCGCGGAGGTCGGCGAGCCGGGTGTCGCCTACGTGGACCGGTTGCGTGATGCGTGAGATGGTGTTTGCTGCGAGCGAGGTGGAGGAGGAGCCGCCGGTGGTGGTGGACGGGAAGGGGAGGTCGAGGATGGGTATCGCGACCTCTTCTTTCACGTTGGGATCAGAGGATGCGAGGAGTTCTTTCGAGGCTGTCTCATCTTCGCTTCCGTGTGCAGACATCTTGAGCCTTTTCTTCTTGACCGTTGCGTCCTCGTCCTCCTTCTGCCGTGTCGCGACCCCCATGCCTAGCCTTCCCGTCAAAGCCACGACGCCCAGACCCTTGACGTTCTGCCAGGTCAGCCTCTTGACCAAAGCCCGACTTAATTTCAGCGTCCAGGCATTGGTGTCCACACTCGCATCCACCACCTCTCCGACCCTCGGCGTCGAGATCTCCATAGCGCTCCCTTCCTCCTCCCTCCCGTGCAGCAATTTCTGGAACTCGGCGGCCAAACGCTGCGTCTCGCTCTCCTCGCCCGAGATCAAAATGAGTTTGCGCGGTCGCATAAGCGGCACAATCATGAGTAATGCGCGTAAGTCATGCAGAGCCGAGAAATCCACGTGCGCGATCCGCAACCGCAAGTCCAGCGCTCGTGACTCGTAGACCTGCTTCTGCGGACCAGAAGGCACAGCGTCGTCGGGCTCGTAGTCGCTTTCTTCGTCCTCGTCGCTTTCGGCCTCCTCGGTAGTAGGTGCAGCGCCACCGCGTTTTCCGCGCTCGCCTGTCGCACGAGCAATCGCCGCGTCGATGTCGTCTGGAGCTCTCGGCTTGCCACTTTCCATGCGCGCCCTCTTGTTCCCGGGTGCCTGCTTCTCGCCCTTTCGGCTTTTGGGTCCAATAGTCTCGCCCCATTTGCGTTTTTGGCCTACCGCGGCTGTCTCGCTGTTCTGCTTTGCACTCCCATCCCGCATATCAACACCCTCGACCGCGTCTCTCTCCTCTGCTCGTAAGTATTCCTCGGGTTTGATCGCGTCGCCGAATTCATCCCCGCGCTGCCTTTGCGCGACAAACGGGAACAACTTCTCCCTGCCTCTCTTACCTCTGACATCGTAATCGTGCACGGTGGTCTTACCTCTGAGCAACACATTGACACCCAACTCCGCATCGCTGAGCGCTCCCACACCTGTTTTACTCCGTTTCTGACTTTGCTGTGTCAGCTGTGCGGAAAGATTGAGGGCGCGGCCCTGGTGTTCAACGTCCTCATCTTCCTCGTCGGAGTCGGAGGACTCGTCTTCATCCTGCGGGTCGAGGACATCGGTTGCGGTGGGGTCGACGAGGCTATTGTCGCCTTGAAGCGTGCTGTGGAGTTGACGTTGCCGAGCGGCGTACGTTTCATACAAAGCTGTTTCGTCTGAATTTAGTGTTGCTGTGCTGGCTTGGCGGAAGTCAACCGTCATCCCGTCTGTGTTGACGATCTTGGCGCCGCCCGCTCCGGACTTGGTTCTGGTCTGCCAGGCTTCCCAGAGCTGCTTGCCTAACCCTTTCCGCAGCGGATCAACCGCGGCCACCTTTTCGGTTAGAATGACAAGATTTCTTGGATCGCTGGCCAGAGCCTGCACCGCCTGCTTTGCAAACCCCCACTCCAAACTAGCATCACTAGCCAGTAAGACACACGGCTTACTCCTCGCCAATGCCTGCTGCACCCCACTCTCCCTCTCCAGCATCTTGATGAATTTCCAGTCCATGGGATTGTTGATATCACCCTGTCCCTTGCCCTTTGTCATCGCTGCTTCCGCTTCCGCCCGCACAGATTCCTCAACCCATTCAAGCATGCTCTGCAGATAGCGTACGGACGCGGCCGCAGATCTGGTCGCCATATACAGCCGCGCAGTGCGATAAGTATCAGCATGCAGCCCGCCAAGCCCTTCCCGCCACGTCTCATTCAGTAAGAAAGCCAGCTCCAGCATCCGCGCGGAAGAGTCGGTGGGAATGAGAACTTTACCACCTTGCGCGATAGTCTCTCGAACCAGACTCACGAGCGTGGCATCGCGGTCCTTGCGCGGTAGAGACTCGCCTCGCGCCGCACCTTTTGAAGAGCAGATGAGTGCTGTGGGCCGTTGTAAGGGCTCGATAATCTCTTGGCCACCCGACAGCAGCGTCGCGCCGGGTAGTAGGTTCTCTCGCCCCTGGTTCCAATCCGCAGCATAGACGATGCTCTCCATACCATGTTGGATGTGCCATATTGTGCCTCCCAGTGTGTGTCCTGCGCCGTATGCTGTGATTGTGAGGTTGCCCAGAGAAGGGGAGAAAGGAGAGGCGATGGGTTGATGCGGTTGGGAGTACTTCAGCGGGTTGATCCGGGCGAAGTAGCTGGCGATGTCGTCGGGTGTCGGAGCTTCGAAGAGGAGGTTTGGCGAGGCATCGGAGGCTGGCGAGCCGGATACGGACCAGAGTGGTATTATGGACGCAGCATGGGGCGAAGAGGCGTACAGATCAGTCAGGAGGGTGCGGCCGAGGTTGACGACGGGTGTGGTGGCGTAGACGGGGATGTTGGTGAAGAGAGGGATGTGCTTGCAGCAATGCGCGTAGGCTCCCAGATGCTCGATGGTGGCATGAGTCAGGAGGATGATGGACAGCGTCGACACCTGCTCCTCCACCGCCTCCAGTCTCTGCGCATCGAATGCTTCATCCCATCCGACATCGACCAATATCTTGACTCCTCCGTCGAGCTCCAGGAGCGATTGGGAGGCCGGTGACTCGGATTGTGCGCCGAGGAGGGGTGTGAAGTGGAACATGTTCGCTGGTTTGTGTTCGCTCTGGCATCGTCGTCGTCTGTCCCGGACTGCTATCTCCTGTTGTGTGAGTACATATGTACCTCAATGGCATTGATGAGGTGGATTCGAGTCGAGATGGGAATATTGTCACATCATGCGTCCTGTTGTATTGTATTGTATTGTATGCGGCTCAAAGTGAAACCTACATCTAACCACCTCACATCCCATGGTCCAAGCTTCGAGGTTTCAGGTCTTCATCAGTGCAATTGGAGAAAAGAAACACTTGGTTGACCTTTGGAAAACATAAAGCTGCACTTGGACGATCACAATCACGCGACACAAACATTATACCTTCGATTGTGTGCCCCAGACAACTGACCACCACCACTTCGACTACCACCTCGCCGTACTGTTCCATCAATCGAACAAAGGAAGTAAGTAGCGACTATGGCGGCGCGAGAGAAAGGCGGCCGCGTCGTCTTCGTTGGCAACATCCCCTACGGCGTGAGCGAGGAGCAGATCTGCGAGATCTTCGGGCGTGTTGGTAGCGTTGTCAACTTCCGCTTGGTCTATGACAAGGAGACGCAGCGACCAAAGGGCTTCGGCTTCCTGGAGTACACGGATGTGGATGCGGCAGCAAGCGCGGTACGTAATCTGAACGATTTCGAGATCATGGGGAGGACATTGCGGGTGGACTATAGCAACGACAACGGCGGTGGGAAGGCTGGACAGCGGGATGGGCAAAGAGAAGGTGGGGAGGGCGGAGCTGGGAGAGCACCACCGCCGGCGCACTTCAACATGAATGCGCCATCGCAGTCAAATGGAGGGGACCCCGCTGCCCTTCCACCACTGCCTCCAGGGCAGCCTCTACAGGACGGTCTCACAGCCCCGGATGCCATCAGCAGGACGCTACAGGCCATCCCCGCGCCGCAACTCCTCGACATCATCAGCCAGATGAAGAACATGAGCACCGTCAACCCCGCGCAGGCCACCGCGCTCCTGGCGTCAGCACCACAACTAGGCTACGCCATCTTCCAAGCTCTGCTACTCCTCGGACTAGTCGATACCACCATTCTCAGCAGCCTCGTCTCGCAACCCGGCCAAGCCGCCCCTCCACAGCAGCAACTCCCTCCCCAACAACCATCACCCGCGCAATACCAACACCAACCCTCCCAACAAATGCCGCCGCAACCACTCTACGCACAACCACCCCCACAGTACCAACAAATGCAGCCTCCAAACCCCTACCAGCAACCACCCATCCAGACCTACGCTCCCACACCCCCCGTCCAGCAACCCCACTACCAACCCCCTCCTCCACCGCAAGCGCCGCTGCCGGGCGTGGCACCAGACCAGCAGGCTATTATCCAGCAGATTATGGGGATGTCGCGCGAGCACATTTTCTCGCTGGACGAGGGCCCGCGGAGTCAGATTCTGGCGATTAGGGCGCAGTTTGGGGCGCCGGTTATGTGAATGAAATCTCACAAGTCGATGATAGCCCATGGACGGGAAGGGTGATGAGAGGCGTTCAGTGAGCCGGTGGTCACTCGTCATGGGAAGGGACGTAAGTGTGTTTCAAGGAAAGCGAGGCGTTTGGTGGGGGTTTTGCAAAAGATACTTGGGAAGATGGAGAGACAAGGGATCGACGCGCAGCCTCATGGAGCGCGATCATTCTACATGGAGCTCCGCGGGGATGGTCGTTGCGAAGACTGCTGAGCGAGGGGTGGCTACTGCTCCCACTGTCTTCTGCGAAAAGGCAACGAGACCATGTATCAGTAGCGGGTATCTCGCGACATCAGAGACAGCCTAAAGATTAGGGCGACCATGGGACCGCAAAGCTTGAACCACCGTCCTGCTCCAATCTACCGTATTTACATAACAGTGTCAAGCCGCCTACGTGTAGCCCACGCAGTAGCCCGACTTGGTCGTGGTTAGGGACTAGAGTAACTCACGTGATTGCTCCACAAATTACCTCTTGGCATCCGCAACCTCACCAGACCTCATCCATTCTCGGCTCCTTCCTCTCCTCCACGCCTACCCTCTACAGGTTTCACCGCACTGCGACGTCAACCGTCCGCAGCGATAACAAAACCCGGCACCACATCGGCACGTCATGTGCATACACCCGCTCGACCTCTCGATCATGCTACGACAGCGCGGACACGCTTTCCACCCGTTTCGGGCGGCGAGAGTCCGAGCCTGCTGAGTAGCCACGTCCGCCACACACTCTCTGCCTGCGTGGGATGCCCCTTTGCAGTGGCGACAGGTACCGCGACCGCAGTGGTTGCAAGAGATAACGTCCGGTCCAGTGGCGAGTCGGGCGGGTAGGAAGGCGTTGCAGATCCGCCGATGACAGTACGTCGGGTTCGCCTCTCGGACCTCCTCCACCATGTCGATGTACTGCGCGAACAGTTCAGGACTCACCGTCACCCGTACCTGATCTGCAGAGACGGCTTGCCGACAGCACTGGAATGGCGTGCGCGCTGCGCATGCGGCAATTATCGCGTCTGTGGACGTTAGCGCCTTGCACTTTCTGTATTCACGTCAGGAAGCGCAACTCACCGCGAAGATGGCCATTGCAGTACCAATGCCGGCACGTCAGTTGAATCATCTCCGCCAGGTCGTACTGATCGAGACAGACAGCACAGTCTCGCAGTCTCGCCCTCCGCTGCTCTGCTGCCGCTCGGGCTCGCCTTTCTTTCCGGTCAGCCTTTGCGGCGATTCTTGCTGCTTCAGCTTCTCGGCGTCTTCTCCTCTTGTCTTCTTTCTCGGAGACCCTCGCCGCTTCAGCAGCTGCCTCGGCTTCTCGGCGTTGTCTCTGCTGATCGGCTTCTTCAAAGAGTCTCGCTGCTTCGGCTTCGGCCTCACATTCTCGGCGCCTTCTATTTTGTTTCCTTTCTTCGTCGAGCCTTGCAACTTCGGCAGCTGCGTCTGCTTCACGAACTATTGTCCTCTCCAGCGCCTCTTCAGCGAGTTGCACCAACCGAGCCAGTGTGGCTACTCGAAGGGTTGCTTCAGTTTCTAGGCTCTCGATCCGGAACAAGCGCTCCTGTACCTCCAAAGCTAGGACCAGGTTCGCCGTCTCTTCCGACGTCTTGCGCTGCTCTGCTGCTACTCTACGCAGCTCTGCCTCCGCATGCTTTCTCTCGACTTTTCCCGCGAGCCGAGCGGCTCGAGCATCTACAGTCGGTTGCCGAGTAGCATCCTGTGTGTCCGTTCGCAGAGGCTGTTCCTTCTCCGCCCTGACGCTCTTCTCTTCGATCCCCAAACCTTGCGCAGCGATTCGAACCTCTCTTGCTGCATGGTGTAGATCAATCTCTGGTTCCGTCTCCACCAGGGAAATCCCTTCAGCTGACACGATCTGGTGCCGCCACGCTTGCACTCGCTCTGCTGCACTACTGATGACTTCAAGGTTGTCCAAATCCAATGTTATCTTACCGCTGGGCGAAGCGCCAGCTCTGGACTTCGCTTTTCGCCGTGATTGCGGACGTGCAAGGCTGAGCGGCCAGAGAGCCATGCCATTTGCCACCTGGGAATTGAGTGCGGTCATCGCTGTGGCCATCAAGAGTCTGTGCGTAGGCTGCTCGCCGCTGAAGGACGAAGCTGATGTGTAAATTCCTATTGTGCTGTAATTGATGGACGAAGACGCGATGAAGAACTGGCTACGCAGCACATCCAACTCTAGGTGCCTCCGTGCAAGCCTTGTTGACGTCAATGGAGTGGCACGAAACCAGCTGTCGAGGCTGTTATAGCGAGCCAGCCTTGTTGACGCCCAAGGCTGCGGATTGGGGCGTAAGGCTACGAGCAGTTTAGCATATATGCTCGCGCACCTCCTGCTGTCCACGGGAATGCGGTATGGCAAGCGACACTCCGAATGTCAATCCCTGTCATGACTGATTCGCCGATGATTGTCTCAGTTCACGGCTAGCATGGTAGCGATCTCAGCAGTCCTCGACCAAGCGCTCAGGAGCATTAGTCACGGTCACTCTTCCAAACGTTTCTCAAGGCCTTGATCGAGCACCATGAGCAGATTGGACATCGTCACGACAGAGATGGTCGGGTTGAGTCCGATGCTGCACCGCCGGTCTGTGGAGGCTCGGGTGGCCTCCTGGTAATTCAGCTTTCCGAGTCCGGACAAACCGTGGGCTATGGAAACGCCGCTGAGTGGACGGAAATGTTCGTGCTTGAAGTCACGTAAGCGCAGGCGTCTGCGCTGGACTGACTTGAATGTCTGGATTCGGAGGTCTGCTCGATTGACGGAGGTTGATTCCTGTTCGGATGGCATTGAGGGAGAGGAGAAGCTTGTGAGACGGACTCTGGCGCGGCAGCAATCTACTCCTTTGGTCGGGCTGGCTGCTAGCGCACGGCGCAATGTCTAGAGCGAGAGCGTCAAACATACCTTGCCCGGCACGAATCGTTCTGGGTAGCTTGCTTGGAACTCGTCGAATCAAATGAGGAGGGAGCGGCGAGGTGGGAATGATATTGGTTGGTAGTAAATTATCCAAACTTTTCCATCTACCGTCTATGTGCTGACACTACATACGTACATCATGTCTCATATTGACTCCTCTACAACGGACCAGTGCCATTGCCGATCGGCCCACCGAAGGGGATCTGCTGCTCCCACTCCGGCCACTTCTGCGTGGTGACCGCGTCGCCAGTCAACGTGAAGTTGAAAGTGACCGACGCCTCGGTGTTCAACGCGATGCAGTAGTCGCCCGGGTAGATGACCAAGTTGCCGTTCACGTCCGCGCGGGCAAGGGCACCGATGGGGATATCGATGTTGGCCGTGCAGGAGCCGCCGGGGCCGATCTCGGCCTCGCGGTCGATGCCGACGAGCCACTTGATGGGAAGGGGAGCTGGACCGGCGGTGGTGGAGGCGAAGAGCATGGCGGTCCAGTCCGAGGCGATCTTGCCGGTGTTGGTGACCTTGACGGAGAAGGTCATCAGGGGCATCTGGTCGGCGTACATGTAGCCCGAGTGCGGGGCCGAGTAAGCGGAGGTGATGTTGATGGAGGTGCTCATGTTACCGACCAACTGAGTGTCGAAGGTGGTGTAGAACATGCCGTAGCCGAACTCGTACACGGCCTCACCGGTGTACCACTGATAGGTCTGACCTGGGCTGCCGTTGTGGGGAGCCAGGTTCAGGTCGAGTGGGTCCTGAGCGGTGATGTAGTCGGCCGGGTACTGGGTCGCGGTAAGACGACCAGCCGGGGCGCGAGCACCGGTGAGGATGTCGAGGATGGCCTTCCCACCAGACTGGCCGGGGTAACCACCCCACACAAGAGCTCCGACCTTGTCGTTGGTCTTGATCGAAGAGCTGTCAATCTGTCCACCTCCCATCTGCAGGACAACCATCGGCTTGCCGAGGTTGCTGAGCTGGCTGATGAGGTCGAGCTGAACACCTGGCCAGCTAATGTTCATCCTGTCCATACCCTCAGCCTCAATGGTGTTGTCGATACCGCCAGCGAAGACGATAACATCGGACTTCTTGGCAGCGGCAATAGCGGCGGCAAAGCCGGAAGTGTCCGTGGTGCCGACGTAGTCGGTGCCGTTAGCGAAGTTGACGGTCAAGCCAGACGCCTCAAGCGCAGCAAGCGGGCTGATAAGGTACGGCGCGACGCCGTAGTAGTTGCCAAGCAATTGCTCGGTGGCGTTGGCCCAGGGACCAATCAGCGCGACGCTGGACACATTCTTCGAAAGCGGCAGAGTGCCGTCGTTCTTGAGCAGGACGATACCCTCGACAGCAGCCTCGTATGAGATGTTCCATGCATCGGTGGTAAGCACATCATTCCAATTGAGGTTGCGGAAAGCGCTGCTGTTGCCGTCGAACTTTCCTTGCTCGAAATGTCCGGTGTACAGGCGCTTAAGAGCGAGCTCAATGTCGTCACGGCTGACGAAGCCCTGGTCAAACGCGTCGACCAAGTAGCTAGAGAAGGTAGTACCGCAGTCGAGATCGGTTCCGGCGCGGAGAGTGTCAGCTGCGGCTCCAGTGCGGTTGGCAGCATATCCGTGCGGATCGAAGACGTTGTAGATAGCATCACAATCGGACGACACGAATCCATCGTCACCGAATTGCCACAGCTCGCGGAGGAGGGTCTGGAGGAAGAAGGAGTTGGTGCAGCTGGGAACGCCGTTGACCTGAAGAACGTTAGCGGTTGCATGTTGCTCTGACATCGAGGAGAGTACCTACGGCATTGTACGAGCACATGATGCTCTTAGCCTTAGCGTACTGGATAGCAGCCTTGAATTGAGGGGTGAAGTACCCAGCCAAGTCCTGCTGGGTGATGTTGACGTCAAGACCCAAGCGAGATCGGTTTGCCCAGTTCTCAAGATCATAGCCCGCGAAATGCTTCGGCACAGAGACGAGCTTGATCGTCTCTGGGTTCACACCACCCTGGATACCGGTAATGTACTCGAAAGCGTAGACCGAGGAGAGGAAGAAAGCATCTTCACCAGGAGTCTCCTGACCACGACCCCAGATAGGCGAACGGAAACCGTTGATGTTGGGTGCGTACACATCCAGCCCATACCGGCCAACATTGCTGTAAGCACGGCCCTGTGTCGAGATGATCGATCCAATCTGGTTGATCAAGCTGGCGTTCATGGAAGCCATGGAGAGAATGGGCATGGGAAAGGATGTTGCCCACGAGTATGAGCCATTGTCAGCGAAGCCGGCGCGGTCGAGACCGTGGAGAGCTTCATTCCAGACCTGATAGGGTGGCAGCCCAAGTCGGGGGACACCCGGAGATGTGTTGTCGGTGTTGTTGGCCAGCTCCTCCAGCGTGAACATGGAGACAAGAGCAGTTGCTCGCTCCAAGGCCGGCAACGAAGAGTTGCAGACGACGGTCTTGCTGAGAGGCCCCGAGACGCAGTCGGGGAAAAAGCCGTCTGTGATGGTCGCAACGGTTCGCTGATCAAGACTTGGCTGAGGCTGGACAAGGTAGTCGACGTACGACGTCTGGGCCTGGGCGGCGATGCCGGGCACCAGGGCCGCAATGGCGGCAAGGATGTAGGAGGGCATGGCTGTGTAGGAAGGCAAGCAGGGCTTGGATGAACCATCTCATTCTCGGAGGAGGTGATGGGCTTTGTACTCCTGCCATGGACGGCTCTGGCGGAGCACCGGTAAATTTCCTCGATGACGGTAGATCGCCAGGTCCGACTCAGGAACGCTTGTCAGCCCGCGAAAGCTTGAGTACTCCACCAAACTAGCCCGATGCAGTGGCTTGCGTTCCCTCGTGGGTGGGACGCCATGCAAGAACATGGATCCATCCTCCATCTTCTCCGGCTGGGGATTTAGCCTGATACAAGATTCCTTGGTCAATATAGCCCAGCACTTTCCCCGTGACGCAGATCTGAAGTCAACCGGCAGTCGGCACGCTTGTGACTAGGGCCTGTGAAATTTGTGTCGAGGTTGAAGTTGGTTGGTTTGGGATAGTAAGAGAGGCGAGACAGACGGATTGTAAAGGTGATGTTGTTGTTTGGCGGAGGAGGAGGTGGAGGTGGGGTTGAACGACTTTGCGGAGAAAGGCTCCACTCCGGACCTTTGCCATGTCAGCCTTGGTGCCTCAGGGTTGACCTATTCGAGAGCGTGGGCGAGGATCCGTCAGGGTACGACCATCCTCTTCTCCCGGGTGGCAAGGATTCACGAAGCTGTGGGTCTTCAAGCTTTCATCAAAGGTCGCTTCTTGCTAGGTGGAGACTTGCTAGTTTCTTGTTGACCGCCTAAAATCGCACTTCATGCCTTCAACCGACTTGCAATTGTCGCTGTGACAGTCGGCATCGCACCGCTGGTTGCTATGCACTGGCCAGCGCCTCCCACTGTGGCGATTCGCTGACTCTCGAATCAACGCCAACTCGGAGATGACGAGGCTCTGCGTCGATCACTCCGCGAGCGAGCTGGCCAACGGCTATATCAGCCGGTGCGAGTAGTAGGCTTGTAGCGCGGATCCAACGCCCAGCCACGCTTGTTATGCGAACTCCTCGCCGAAAGTGCGCCTGATGCACGGTAGAGTCTCTTGGGAGCTGACCACCACAAGCACTTTCTGCGTCACCATGACTCCATATGGTACTGTTCCACCACGGATGTCCGTTCGACCTCCTCGGTACAACAGTACCAGGTACCTTCGTGCACTTGGGCCCAGCGAACCCTTGGGACACACACCTCTTCTCAAGTTTACTGGATGATGTAGCATCGAGGATCATCGGACATGTCGTCTCTTGCTCGACGATTGAACGTCAGCTCGAGAGGTACATCGACTAGAAAGCGCCATTGTGAGAACAAAAAACAGAGGCAAGGAGATCGAATACACCGCATCTATATCGAAGTCCATGCCACATGCACCAGGCTCACGCATGGGATGCGTGTTCCGCCATGGCGCCTCTCTCAGCGAGCCAACGCAAACCCGTGCAGAAGCTGGACAATCTTCGAGTGCATCGATAGATGACTGCAATAAACAGGAGAGCTGGTTACAGATGCTGCCGCAGCGTGATTTGATCTTGCAGCGCCATGACTCAGAGTCTCCAGCGAGAGGTACTGACAGCGAGAAGACCCTAGGAAGACCTGTTCGGAATTCCGCTGTCTCGGACCAAGCGTTAGGGCCTCAGCCATGCCAGCAGACTATATTGGGAGAGCACATAGAGACGCTCGCGAAATGGAGAGAAGTGGCCATTCCTGCTCAAAGTGGGCCAGCTATGTGCACCGCCGTAGATTTTCCGGTCGACCTTTGTGACACTGGGCCATCAGCAGCATTCGCGAAAGTCGCTCTGTTCGTATCCTCTTGGCGTGGAGTTATCCGATCACGTGACAGTGCTTTCTGGTCGATTCTTTGCCACCAAAGACGTTTCCAGTCAACATCAACTTTAGCAATCATCACACCATAGCGATACATCCAGAACATACCAGTGAATACTCGTGCGTTTGAAACCGACGCCGAGTATGTTCCTGAGATGGCCGTCGAGGTATAAAAAGGGTCATGAAGTCGAGCTTCCTGCTCTTCTCTCAGAACAACACAAAACTTTTCTATGCAGACCACGAGAATCAGCAACCGACTTCCACAAGTCTACCGCGTCATCAGACCAATTCCGGCTACTACTACACCGACACGCAATATGTCTCTCTTCCCACGCTTCGTCACCAACGAGCTGAACAGCTTCGGCCCGATGTTCAGACTGATGGACGACTACGCCAGCCATGTCATGACTGCCTCCGAGCGCGACACACCAGCAGCCTTTACCAGCAGCCTGAAGCGCTTCCAGCCAAAATTCGACGTCACCGAATCGAAGGACAACTACGAGCTACACGGCGAGCTACCGGGCATCGAGCAGAAAGACGTCAACATTGAATTCACCGACGCACAGACTCTCGTCATCAAGGGCCAGACCGAGCAGGTCCATGAGCAAGGCCAGCGTCCAAGCGGTCTGATCGAAGGCCAAGCTGAGCAGAACAAGATCACGGAGGGTGGCGAGGCCACCCCCAACTCCCACCAAGCCACCGTCGAAGACGAGACCGCGCCAAAGGAGGCCGAAAAATCCACCGAATCTGCTGAAACCAGCGAAGTCACTCAGCAAGAACCGCAGGCAGCAACGCCACAGAGCAAGTACTGGGTGCGAGAGCTCAACCGAGGGTCGTTCAGCCGCACCTTCTCCTTCCCGTCTCGCGTCGACCACGACGCGGTCAAAGCCAGCATGAAGAACGGTATCCTCAGCGTCGTCATTCCGAAGGCGGCCGCTCCTCAGTCCAGGCGCATCAACATCGAGTAAGATGGAAGGAATAGGTGACGATCATGGTGTTTGAAGGAAGGGCGAGCAGCGATTGGCATTGAAGAGGATTCACGATTGATGATCAGACTGTCACGACTGTACATTAGCCTTGTAATATAATCAATTAATACCTGTCCTACCTTATCATACCGTATTCTCAGTTCCATGGCACTTGTGTTAGAATGGCAGCGTCTCTATCCTTCGCAGGGTCCTCGAAGAGTGATGTCCATTCGGGATGCCGATGAAGCCGACTGGAGCCGAATGGGGAAAGCACCTGCATTGCCAAACCCTCTCCACTCCCCATCTACAACCCCTTCGTGCATTGGTAATACCGAGCTTTTCGTTACCCTGAATCTTTGCCGTCATTGTTTACGGGTTTGTTTATGCGCAGTCCGCGCGACGGTAATCATGGAGCGACAAGACTATCCCGCCATACTGGTGAGTGCATGCAGACGGTCCTGCAGGCACCCAATAGCACGGCATGCTAACGACCGCATAGCCACAGGTACAACCAGCCCAGGCAGTCGATATCCTCAGCGACCGCGTGCGCCACGTCGGAAGGCTGAACACGGCAATTGCGGACTGGCTACAGGTAAGCTATACAGGTGCTGCGGTGCGTGACGGGGCTGAGACGGGTGGAAGGAGAGGCGGAAGCTCGAGGAGCTGTACTCGACCGGATTGCGGCGGCTTGCGCGGAAGAGTATCGACGATGTCGATCTCGGGTAGGTCAAAGACGGTGATGTGTGAGCTTGCTGCGGAGGTGACTGATCGCGGGCAGCATCTTCTCCGTGCCATGGAGTACCCTCACCGGCGCAGCCAACACCATGGCCGACTCGCACTCCGCGCTCGCAGCCAAGATCGAGGTGGACGTTGAGCAGCCGTTGCGGAACTTCGCGACGAGCAATAGGGAGATGCA
Organism: Friedmanniomyces endolithicus; assembly: GCA_030411845.1. Taxonomy (NCBI): domain Eukaryota; kingdom Fungi; phylum Ascomycota; class Dothideomycetes; order Mycosphaerellales; family Teratosphaeriaceae; genus Friedmanniomyces; species Friedmanniomyces endolithicus. The sequence goes on from JASUXV010000014.1 coordinate 197,823, forward strand.
GGCCATGACCACGATACAGGGGAATCTGGCATCGATGGCGAAGGAAGTGGAGAGAGCCAAGCAAAAGTCAGAGAAGCTACAGGGTAGAGGGGAGCGAGCAGAAGCCGGCAGAGTGGCGAGTGCGAACACGGAGCTGGACACCGCCGAGTCGCAGTGGGACTCTCAGGCGCCGTATGTGTTCGAGAATCTACAGGCGGTGGACGAGGCGCGACTCAACCATCTACGCGACGTCCTTACGCAGTATCAGACCCACGAGGTAGACTTGGTGCAGAAGAGCCAGACTACGGCGGAGCATTGCTTGAACGTGTTGTTGAGTCTGCAGACGCAGGATGAGATCAAGACCTTCGCTCTCAAAGCCGTGCAAGGAAGGCCTAGAGCGGAGCGTCCGCAGCGGGCCAGTGTGCCTAGCTTGCCAAGCGGACCTCCTCCGCCATCTCGAGGGGCGACCGGATCGTCGAGTGGGCTTGCGCCTACGATCTCCCAGCCTGATGATAGTAGCATGCGGTCTGGCTCCATGCAGGACGATACAAAGAAGAAGAGCAGATTTGGCGCTCTGAAGCGGCTGGGAACTGTTGCGGGAGGCCGCAAGCGCGAGAGCAAGCAACCTGCTCAGTTACCACCAATGTCCGAGTCGCCTGAGCGCAAGTCAAGATCGCCTTTCAACTCTTTGGGCGGAAGGTTTGGGAAGTCGAAGGGCATGACGGAGCTAGAGCCGCCAGCAGAGACGCCAACACGAGAACGGCCTCGATCGCCATTGCGCATGGGTAGCGAGATGTTCGAAACACCGAACATGACCGAGCGGCCGATCAGCGCAAGCCCGATTCAGAGATATGATTCTCAGCCACAGATCAATGGTACGTCGTCTTCGCTCGGCAATGCGCCACAACTGGCAGCTCCAGTACTCAACGGCAGTCATCAAGGCGACTTAGCGGATCTGGAGCCGCCTAAGCCAATGCAACCAGAACCGCAGGCCATGCCAGAGACTCAAAGGGATGTGGAAGGCTATTCGCTCCCACCACGAGCGCTCGACCCAATCTCACAGGCGCAAGCTGATGCAGCCGGCGCCGAAGGCTCTGCACCGTCGTACAACGTCAACATTCGTGATGCACCCATACCGGACAACGCCGATCATCAGTCTGCTTTGGCAAGCATGGCGAGTGCCTTGGTAAGTAACAGCTACCTCTAAACTGCACATTACCACCACTAACGTCCACTTAGCAACCACCGCCATTCGTCGCTAGCAAAGTCGGTACGGTTCGTGGCCGCCGGAATCGTCCCACTAGCATGATGCCCGGTTCCCAAGAGCAGCAAGCCTTTCAAAGCAACCCTTCTGCTTTCGCACCGTTCACCGCTCCAGCACCAATCGAACAAGTCGAGCAAAGTCGCGAGGCTTTCCCAGAGCCATCACCAGCTGTAATGGAGCATCCACCGACCGCGCACACCATAACTCAGTCATCCCCGGACGCTTTTGGTGGCGGTGCACTACCTGCGAGCACATTCTCACCTTTCGCATCAACAATGAGCCAGCCGGCGGTCACCGAACAGCCGCGAACAACATCCCCCATGGTGCAATCGTCTTCTGGAACGTTCGGCGCTGGCGCAGCTGCGTATGGCTTCTTCTCCCCGTATGCCTCGACAATGAGCCAACAGGCCCCGTTCCGATCGGACTCGCGTGCCGCTGCGGGCGACCCTGCCGGCGGCGACACTGGCTCGATCCGCTCCGCTCGCTCACTCACGAGTACTGGTAGTCAAGCCTTGAAGCACCCTGACCTCACGGAAGCTGGCCTCACCTCGTCTGTCGTCGAAACCGTGAGCGCACGTTTCGAAAGCGGTAAACTCATTACCTCGTCACTCATCGGCGAGATTGCACTTGCTCATAACCCAACGAACCCTTCAGCACCATCGGGATTGGAGAAAATCAGACTCGAAAATTTCTCGAGCCTTGAGAAAGTCGCGCCGAACACTGCTTTTGTCACGCAGGTATCGGGCAGAGGAGGCGAGTACACTCTCAATCCGGCCAACCTCTCCAAGACCCAAGTAGCGTTCAAGTACCAAATCCGAGCAGACGACGCGGGCTCTCAGGCACCATTGCTCATCGTGCCCGCATTCAAGATCGAGCCAACGCAGGCTTCCATCATCGTCAGCTACTCGCTCAACAGCGCCTTCCATCTCCACGGCCGCGAAAGCCTGACTTTGTCAAACGTCATGCTAGGCCTGACCCTCGAGGGCGCCAAGGCGACGGGCTGCCAATCTCGACCCGTCGGCACCTTCTCACGGGAGCGCAACCTCATCTTCTGGCCTCTTGGCGATATTACGCTCAAGGCCGGTGCCGCTCCGGAGAAACTACTCGCCCGGTTCGCGACGGAGTCCGAAGCTAGCAGTGGCGGCATCGAAGTGCGATGGGAGATCACCGGCCAGAACGTGCAGGGCTTGGGTAGTGGAGTGGGCATCAGTGTGCAGAGTCATGCCGGTGGTGGTGGTGGTGACAGCGCGGATCCTTTTGCCGACGAGGATACGCCGCTAAGTGGTTTGATGGCGGTGTGGAAGGGTGTGCAGGGGGTGAAGAAGCTGGCGAGTGGCGCGTATAGTGCGAAGTAAGGGCGTCTGGGCTGTGGATATCGTACATAGTGTGGCGATTGTGATACCCTTCCTGATAGATTGTACACTTTGCGATCCGGACTCGTTCGATCTTACGCTCGTAACATGCGTCTACCCTCGAACGACTACTAGCCATCACGGTCGAAGCATATGAAGGTCGCGCCGTGTAACTCCTATATCCCCACACCCTTGCTCCTCAGCAAATTCACCATAGCACCGCCCTGAAACCCAATCCACTCAAGCATATTCCCCACCGCACTCCCCAGCACCCTCGACTCCTCCAACCTCCTATCCAAAAACGCCTCCGTATCCCTATACTCGGTCGACAAATCCATCGACTGATAAACCTCCGTCGCGGCATAAATCCCCGCCAACGTCGCCCGCTTAGTATACCACGACGTATCCACCGATAAGTCCCCGGCCAGAAACCAAATCTCATCCGACAAGTCCGACAGCTCCCTCAGCGACCGCGGGAGATTCTCGCCTAGCGACATCAGCGCGAGAGCTTCTTGCCAGCGTCCTACTACTCCTGCGTCGACGTTTGCGCGCAGGCGTTCGAGGACCAGACTCCGGACGCGACGGCCGACGCCTAATTTCTGGTCCGTGTTGGGGAATTGGATCCGGTGTTTGAGGGCGAGGCGTTGCGTGACGAGGTGGTATTTTACGAGGTCGAAGGCGCCGTTGGGGAAGAGGTTGCTGGAGATATCTAGGTAGCCGGCTTGTTGAGCACCTAGGGAGAGGGATTCTTGTGTGAAGCCATGGAGGGGGACGTGGGATAGTGCAGAGGAGAGGATGGCGGACTCGGCGTCTCGGTATGGAGGTGGTTCGGTGTGTTCGTAGGAGTGGTATAGTGCGCGGGGTTGGATAAGGAGGGGCCTGACGGCTGCTGGGGCGCGGAGGATGTTGCGCAGAGCCAAGGGTGACATGGTTGCGTTCCTTGAGCCAGGTATTGTACAGATCGCGGAAGGGTTGATAGGTGTGTGTTGCGAGTCGTTATGTGGAAGTTGGACGAAGTGAAGTTCACGGTGTCTTGGCGGAACGTCAATACTCAACATCACACACATTCAACATTTGCAGCAACATCTCTACGGGCACTTCAACGAAGCGGTCTGGATCGAGATCTTGAGGTATTGCATTTGTAGTATTTGCGACTCGCTCTATCGCGTCTGCAACAGACCCTCAGCTTCCTCGCCATCCACATCGTCCGATTCAAAAGTGTCTTGTAGTCATGTGGACGACTGGAGACCAACCCCTGGCGCCTTGCGACCCTCGACAAATTCCACCGGAGCGGTGTAATGATGCTTGCCCCATATAGCGTAGACAACATATGCAACAATGATGACCGCCGCCCACACAACAGGGGCCCAGTTTGCTGTGCTCGTAGTCACAGGTAGGTAGCTTGGGAAGCAGCACCAGACTGTAACTACGTCAGCAGATGGTCTGGATACCAACGTGTAAACTCGTGGGGTATGCTTACCCAGTAAGAAAGCAGAGTAGAAGAGAGCAAAGCCGTTGATCGCAAAGCCGAAGCGTCCCAAACTCCAACGCGCATATGGCAATGGCTCGCCTTTTAACCGCTTCAGAAAGACGCAGCCGATGCTGAGCATGTACGTCGACATGAGGCCGAGTACCGAAAGCGAGACGATGATGTTGAACGCCAGCGTGCTTCCAAGCTGAATAAGCGCCAGGATTACGCAGCCAGCGGAGCAGCCGTATACTGCGTTGAACGGTATGTCCCACTTGCCTGAACGAGAGTCAGAGTGGTCAGCAAGTGTTTGAAAGGGCAGTCAGGGATTTGCTATGCTCACGGTCCATGCGGCCAAGCCACCCGCTTCCTGGAAGACCGTGATCTCGGGCGAACGCCCACATCTCTCGCGCACTGGTCGCTAGTGCGGTGACGTTGCCAGAGTAAACGAGTAGAAACAAGACAAGGTTGAGAACGATCGACAGAGCAGGGCTGCCCGTGTTGTTGAACAAGAGCACATAAGGCACGCTGGTATTGACGACGTCTTCCAGAGGGCCTATGCAGAATCTAGAGAACAATGGGTGGTCAGTAGGAGCTCAGTGCTCTGAGCATGTAGGCTATCAGTGACTGACAACATCACGATCAACATCACGATGCCAAGAACCACGTTGTAGACAAATGACCAGAACATGCACCTCGGCACAACGAGCGAGGCGTCTTCGACCTCTTCCGAGATGTGCACGACACTGTCGCTGCCCTTTAATTCATCACAGAAACGTCAGCGCGGCCGGTATACGGTACCATCAGCCTCATGCACTCACAAGGTTGCAATATATGATCGTTACCTGCGAGACGAGATACGCCGGTCCCAAACTCCAGCCACCATTGGCCTCGAACTGGTCATGAGATCAGCAGGTGCGCTATACCCCTGATTGATATCGACGTGTCTGCATACGTGTACGAAGACGTCGTAAGCGCTGTTCTTCGGACAGAGGACCAATAAAGGTATCATGACCACGAAAAATCCCGCCACGTGCCCAAACAAGCTGATCGTCTCCAGCATGGGTAAGAACTTGGCTCCTACAGTGTTGAATACGATGGTAATGGCTATGATGGCGAACATGACGAGGGTCAGCTGCCAGGAGGTCATGGCTTCGTCCGGGTTGAGCACGTTGATCATGGCCTGGATCTGGGTCCCGCAGACGTAAACGCTGCTCGCGAGGCTGGCGATCCATCCGAGAGTCGACATCCAGCCAGAGGCGTACGAAAGGACTTTCTGGTACTGCGGAGGTGCCTGCGTTTTGATGAGAGATTAGCGGTGTCACAGACATGGACCGCTGGGGAGACCAACAAATTCGGATACCCAGTCTGGAAATTGTCAGTAACCATGCCTGGCAGCGTGCAGTTAGATTGAGGTACGTACGGTATTGCCCTCCGGAAGTTGGGGCCATTGAAGCCATCTCGGCCAAGGACGCAACGACGGTTCCATAGCACAAGACCTGAGATGCGATAGGCAGCATCGTCAGCATACGTTTCGCTATGAGGCCACGGCTGTCCATACCGTAGTAATGAAGCACCAGAAGAGCCCAGCAAACCCTCCATTGGCCAGGCCAACAGATAGCGATACCAGGACGAACTCCCACGTCGCCATGTAGATGCTCACGAACCCAAGGGCTGAGATCATACCGAAGTTCCTCGTGAACTCTTGCCTGATGTCCATGTTAGCGAATGCCTCAATACTGCAGCCCATACCTACTTACTTCTTGCCTAGCCGGTGCATGTCCCTGACATCCTGACCCCATCCATCTTTATCTGAACCGGTCTCAAGCTCTGCAGAGCCCTTGCTGTCTGCCATGGCCAGGCCACTATGATGATATGGCGTCTTCATCTCAATGTCGAGCCCAGTCGCGAGCGAGCTTTGAGCCATTCTCGCCCAGCTGCTCTGCACAAGAAGGCAGGCCGATGGCAGTATACCGCAAAGAGCCGTGGATAGCAGACGACTAGGTTGTAGGAACAAGGGTGAGGGGATTGATTGGGGAGTAGCCTACGTTGATATTCGCCGCTGCGCTGCCGAGACACGCTACTGTATTCCGTAGCGGAGCGCCATGCCACCTACAGCCTACAGGGAGAACATCGGCGCCGATGGAAATATGCTTTTGACGATGCTGTTTATGGGCGGAGTCTTTGCCCCACACGATCTGCAGGCCAGATCAATTCTAGACAGGGGTCCTGGTTATCTCAGCGGGCTCAGGCTCTCGCTGCTTACGTGATTGTATCTCTTGCGAGAGTCCTAGGACATTCTAGGCATAGCCTAGCACCTCTTTAAGAGCGAGCTATACTTCTACCCTTGGAGTATCGATATTATACCTCTAGCTTAGAAAAGCTCCTAGAGCATTGTAAAGACTATAATCTAGGTTGTCCTTAAATATTTATATTAAGTGATAATTAATCATATTACTATTTTAGAGAAAATTCGCTTTTTAAAAAGGCCGCATATACCAAGAATTCCTAGAACAGACTTAACCCCCTAGCAGTATAGAACCTCTTACTGTAGGCGACGGAGGGTCTGAAGCTGAGATAAGGTCCCAACTCCATCCCTCCCGTCTGCGGCAGGCACATTGGCCCCGGTGTTTGTTGTGCCACGCAACGTCAAAATCGGAAGTGAATGCGGATTACTCCGTGTTCACTAATCGCGTTTCGAGTGCGTCTTCGAGGGATATGGCTTATGATCGCGAACGGTACCGGGTCATGAATCATCACCACAATTATCACAGTTGCGGATTACTGATCATCCCACTGTTGCTCAGTACGTGTGGCACCTGCTCTTACATACCCTCCAGGTACGTATATTATAATAATGGACTTGACCGTCAGGAGGTTCAAGCACGTTCCAGTCGCCAAAACGAACGCTTTCGTACTTTATATCTTAGTGTTCAAGCGCCAAGTTGGTGATTGACCGATCGATTCATCACGAGCGCAAACCCTTGCAGTGAAGATGTCGGACATTGTTGTGGAACCATCCAGATCGACAGACCTTGAGAATGCCAACGAGAAGAACGAAGTCAAGATCGAAAGGGAGCAGCCTCATTACCCGGTCTGGCAGTGGGTACTCACTGTTGTAGGCCTCTACCTGGGGGCATTACTCTATGGTGAGATGAGCGCCGGCAGCTTACCAGCTGAGTGAAATCTACTGATCGGGTTAATAGGCTTGGACACGACTATCGCTGCTGATGTGCAGGTGGCAGTGTACGAACGGTTCGACAACATCGAAGATCTTGCATGGGTTGGCCTCGGCTTTCCCATGGCATCAGTCGCCTTCATTCTCCTCATTGGCCGTCTCTACTCGGTCTTCAATATCAAGTGGCTGCTCAACACCTCGATTCTCATCTTCGAGGTCGGGAGCGCGTTGTGCGGTGCCGCGCCAAATATGAACGCCTTGATCGTGGGGCGCGTGATCGCGGGTATCGGAGGCAGCGGTATGTACATTGGGTACGTACATCTCTTCGACTGGACCCGAAGTTTACAGGTTCAAAGGCTGACATTGTCAAGCGCCCTGTCATTCTTCTCCGCGTTGGGCTCTCCTAAGAAGCTCGTTCTGTACAACGCCTTGATCGGCGTCAGTTGGGGTACAGGCGCCATCCTTGGTCCTGTCGTTGGAGGTGCTTTCTCTGTCAGCCATGCGACCTGGAGATGGGTGAGCAATACTAGTACCCAGCCATCGTCTTCGTCATGATCAATGCTGATATCCCGCAGGCATTCTACATCAACCTTCCACTCGCTGCGCTTTTCTCGCCAGTCTACCTCTTCGTGACACCCTCATACGACCCACGGCCGGACCTGAGCGTCCGACAAAAGCTTGGAACTGTCGACTGGGTTGGAGCATCACTAGTTACCGCAATGTGGGTACTTTTCATCACGACGATTGCATTCTCGGGCTCAACGTTCGCTTGGGATTCTGCAAGCTCTATCGCACTCTGGGTTGTGTCCGGAGCCACACTGCTGGCTTTCGCTGCGCAGCAGTACTTCGCCATTTTCACCACGCCGGCGAAGCGATTGTTTCCAGTCCACTTCCTGAAGTCGAGGAGCTTGATCATGTTGTACATCGCCACTGCATGCTCATCGACTGCGAACGCAGTGACGGTCTATTACATCCCGCTACTGTTCGTCTTTACCCGTCGCGACGATCCTCTCGGAGCAGCTGTCAGACTTTTACCTTTCATCGTGGTCTTTATCACCTTCGTCATGGTTGCTGGCGCGACCTTGCCACTCGTCGGCCGATACTCTCTCTACTACCTGGTGGGCGGCGCTCTGATCCTGACTGGCTCAGCACTCATGTTTACGGTCCGCGGTGACACAAGCAATGCCAAGATCTACGGGTATGAGATACTCATGGCTGCGGGTTCCGGCATCACGTTCCAAAACGGCTATGCTGTTGCAGCCGCGAAGGTCAAACAAGAGGACAAATCGAACGCCATTGGATTCATCAACACCGGGCAGATTGGTACGACCGCGCTCGCTCTTGCCATTGCCAGCTGTCTTTACCAGAATCTTGGAGTCCAGGCTCTTCAAGACGCGTTGTCCAGCTATGACCTACCGAAAGCCGTCTTGCAAGCTGCTTTGGGGGGCGCCGGGTCTCACGTGCTGACGGCTTTGCCTCCTGATGGTACAGCGACCGCGATCAACGCGGTAGCAGGTACCATTGCGCGGGTTTTTGGCATGACAATCGCTGGAGGCGCTCTCCTGTTGGTCGCGTCGTTGGCTATGCGGCACGAGAAGATCAATTTGGATGGTGCTGCTGCAGGAGGTTGATGTCTGTCTGGAGGCTTCCAGGGTACATAGATTTGGGTCGAGTCTGGAAAGGCCTACGATGCGTGCTTCACCTATGGAAATTTACGGTCCCCTTCGGTGGCACGTGCTCGCATCAGCGCAGTTTAGATCTATCGTCATGTTGCTAAGCGTTATTCGCAAGCGACTGACACCGAGTCGTGCACAGAAGTCGTCTAGTTGGGTTGCAACGGGAGAGGTGTCTGTGGATACGATGATTGTTTCCGCTATTATTCTTTGTGCTGCACGTCTTCAAGTACATGTAGTTCGACACGCAATAATATACCCGACGCTTTGGAGGTCTTATTAAGGTTTCCACCGCATTCGAAGCTTTGATTGACTGGAGAAATCGAAGGTCCCACCCAAGCAAGGTGTTCACCGGATCCCGAAGCTCTACACAATCAAGTCTTTCCCCCTCCGAAAACTTGACTACTACTAAAGGCTCTCGTCGACACCTCGTACGACTGAGTAGAGCGGTCCCCGTCAGCAGAAAGGGTCTTCCCGCCGCTCCGATATTTCATTTGTTCACTGTGAACAACATACCAGGTCAATCATGTAGAATTAATTCAACTCGGAAAATCTCGGATAGAACCCGCCAGGACGCTGAACCAGTACAACGGAGTAGCACATCATTTCGACTCGGATCTGGCATCATAGAGGAGGACGTAGCATAACTATAGGCTACAGCTCATACTATCTTCCTAGAACTACGACTTCCCAAATCCCTTCCAAGAATTAACAAAACAACTAATCCCATTCGAATGACAAACCACGATCCTCAATATTTCTGTTGACCATAGGCGAAATCAACAGCTTCCGCGACGCTGATACTTGGTAGTCTCGCAGTTTCACTCGCGGCAAACTTTTTGTATCCCTTGCCTCGCACGAACGTAGCCAACGTAGGACCCTGCTCGTTCAGCTCCGCTAGTTCCAAGAAGAACTCGGCGTGCCCTCTACCGGATGGCATTGTAGCTTTGCCGTTCGGCGCTCGTTCGTCTGCGTAATAGAAGCGATAATTCTTCTGCTTGAACCGGTCGGTGGCGGCTAGTTGCTGGATAATGTACCAGGCGGCAGATTTGCCCATACCGAGCGTGAGGAAACCGGGTATGATCTGAGCACATTCATTAGACAAGAATCTCCCTGGTCACAGGCGTCAAGTGAGAACTTACAGCAGTATTTCCGTTATTGCCCGTGTAGATAAACACCTTGTTGACGTCCTCGGGCAAGGACTCGAAGCCTTGGATCGTACATTTGGCAGCGGCGTAAGCAGAACCTGTGTTGATGGCAAAGTCGGACTGGAACTCCTCGACGCTGGGCGAAAGAGGGTTTCCTTGGTCGGAGCCCCGAGACCAAACGTAAGCTTGCGGCAGTCAGCACGTCGTTGCTAAGGACTTATGGTCGTAGACAGAGGTACTCACGGTTGTAGATGACGATGTTCGGCGTCCCAACAGATCGGCGTACTTTCTCAAACACCTCCTTCATCACTTCGGGATTGCTGAAGTCGGCCGTCAAGCACACGTCCGAGGACGCCTTGATCTCGGGCCTCACCGATCGTGAGGCTGACGCGATTTTGTATCCTTGTTGCTTGAAAAGGGCCAATGTTGCTGCTCCCACGTTGGGGCCAGCTCCGAGGAACAGGAGTACTTTCTGTGTCATATTTGCTGTGAGGGATTGGAAGGTTGAGTGAAGAGTGTAGAGTGAAATGTGAAAAGTGAGCTGGAAACTGAGTTAGGATGGATGGACGTCGTACACGTACCTTATACATACATTGTGGCCAGTCTACACGGGCCAGAATGTATGTCTACTAATTAGCTGCACATGTCGGGTGGAAAGTCACATCATCTTCTGAAAGACACATCTTACATAATCTAATTGGTCGAATGCTCAGGTACGTACCTTATTTTGATATACCTTATGGTAACAGTTGTGAGAATGAATCAGCGCGTACATGGACTGGCGCAATGCGGTTCCGGCGGACAGACTTTGCCCCATGACGCGCCCAACAGGCGGCCGCGCAACCATTCGTCCGACTCTGTAATCGAATTCTTGTCGTCCAGTGTTCATTGCTGTGTACGGTTCTATGCTGATCGTGGTGATTGTTCTGATAGGTCCGACTGTCGAGGTGGCCACTACCTGAATGCGTACTTCTTCGGGGCCTGCGACTGCGTGAGCAAGTGGTGACAACCTGGACTAGAGTCTTCAGATCAGCGAGCATAAGGTACCTAGGTAACTGTCAATTCTCGCAGCTCAAGGCTTACCCGCTGACGTCGATGGGATCTAAGGGTTTCCTACTAGCTCCTTCTGACTCCTACCATCTGCTTAGCTAACCATACCCTACTTAACTAACTCCTATTTCTTTATGGCGTCTAAGTCTGTTATTGGCGAAATCTAGTACTTGCGACTTAAACTAGCTGCTACACCAAGGCTACAACGCAATACTGCTACTTATAGACGTAATACTATTACCTGCACTAAGTTAGATTATAGGTATTATCAAGGTTAGTACGTCTATGCAGATTTCACAATAGACAGCTGCAGGTACACACCTCTTAACCCCGGTAACTCCGAGGTCCCCACTCTTGCCTACACCGTTTGTTTGTTTATTACATCTGTTATTGCGTCGCCTGTTGAACGGTCCCTTGTGGTTAATTTGAACACTGATAGATCGGACTGCTTGGGTCGTTTGGCGCCTTGGTGTAGCAGTCGGCGCTTTGGAGCGCTTGGAGCGCAATGGCGTTCTTGTTTGGGAGGAACCGGCAGCGGTCAGCGCAGGACATTGTGCGGTCGACCAAGGACTTGCTACAGAAGCTGGCCAAGGAGGAGACGCCATTGCCGAAGGTACAAACCAACCGCCGTACAGGTAAACTACTCTCCAATCGCTGATCGCTTGGCAGACGGAAGAAGACCTGTCCCGCACCCTCGCCCTGATGAAAGTCACCCTCCAAGGCACCCCCGAACTCGAAGCGACCCCCGACGCCGTCTACCAGCTCGTCAACAGCGTCCTCGCCGAAAGCCTCCTCCCAATCCTCGTCAATAACATCCACCGTCTCCCCTTCGAAGCGCGCAAAGACACCCAGACCATCATCTCGACCGTCTTCCGGTTTAGAAACCCGGGCAGCACGTCCCCCGAACCCGATGCGCTAAAAGAGGTCCTCCGCCGCCATCCCGAAATCATCATCGCCCTCTGCAACGGCTACGACCGCCGGGAAAGCGCGAGCCCCTGCGGCGGCATCCTGAAAGAGGCGCTGAAATGGGATGCCGTGGCCGCCGTGATCCTCTACGACGAGCCGGCCGACCCCAGCGGCAAAACCATCGACATCTACAACGACGTCGACGTGACGAAACCCAGCACAGGCCAGGGCATCTTCTGGAAATTCTTCCCCTGGATCGACAAGTCGAGCTTCGAAGTCAGCGCCGACGCCTTCGACTGCTTCCGCCTGCTGCTCACCAAGCACAAGCAGCTCGTCTCGCAGTACATCACGACCAACTTCACCCTCTTCTTCACGCATTACAACGCCACGCTCATCCAATCCGACTCCTACGTCACGAAACGGCAGTCCCTCAAATTACTGGGTGAGATTCTCCTAGACCGGCAGTTCTACGAAGTCATGACGCGCTACGTCGACCGCGGCGACAATCTCAAACTCATCATGTACCAGCTCAAAGACGACCGGCGGATGGTGCAGTACGAGGCTTTCCACGTGTTCAAAATCTTCGCCGCGAATCCCAACAAGAGCTACGAAGTCCAGAAATTCCTCATCATGAACAAGCAGCGGCTGCTGAAGTTCCTGCCGAAGTTTCTGGAGGAGCGGACCGAGGACGAGCAGTTTTGCGACGAGAAGGCTTGGTTGGTCAAGGCGATTGGGAATCTGCCGGATAGTACGAGTGCGTTGCGGGCACCGGAGGTTGGCAAGCAGGGGGGTGGGGTGTCGGTGCAGGGACAGCAGCAGGTCAGTAGTGCGCAGGTGCGGTCGTGATTGTAGGTGCGTGTTGGTGTTTGAGCTGGGGTTGGCGTTGTGGATGGAGGGAGCGAGGGAGTCACGTGGGAATTCGCATGGCGGCTGGCGTTTGAGAATTGTGACGACTGTACATCATCATGAATTCGCAGCTTCAATGTTGTCGGACTGCCGATATCGATACACATGCCTTAGCTGTCTGCGGCTCGATTGAAGACAGATTCACGGGGTTTGGAACGTCACAAGACACTAAGCGCTGGCTGTATACATTCGGCCGCAGCGCTGAGCACTCTGCCGAGAATCAAACTTTCCAGCGGCGTCAAGAGACGTTGAGGCCTCGTAGCCGCGACAGAGCAGCAACCACCTCAGTACGACGTACGCCGACGAGGTCGCCGTGCTCCAGCGTTGTTGGTAAGCAATGTTCTATGCCGATAGCGTCGGCCTCGCTCTTCATCAAGGAGACCACCGGGACACTGTCTACGGTCAGCTGCATGCTCAAAGTTGAAGTCCTGGTGCAGACACGCACGCTCCATCTGCCGTCCGCTGCGCTATACCTTGCAAGAGCTTGGCGATCGTACGAGCCTGCCCGATCTCGACAATCTGGTCGAGACTGCTGAGGTCGATGCCAGCCTCAGCCTCAGAAGGGTCATCAACCGTACTCTTCGCGTCGGGCTTGAGGACGATGAAGTGCTTGCGGGTGGCGTACGGCGCACGTAGCCCTCGCAAGTCCACTTGCAAGCTACGATTCGGAAGCGAGCCATAATCCAGCGTTGCTTGTACGTTGCTGGGATACTTCTCCACCACTGACTTTGCCTCTTTTGTCAACACGCGCGGAACGTAGCTGTCCAGACCAATGACCAGATCAGCAACCGAAAGCCAATCACCCAGTCCGCCGATGACGATGATGGTGCTGACACCATGACATTCATATAGCGCACGCGCTTTGGCAACCAGAGGTGTTATCGGCTCGTTGTGGATGAGAGACTGCATTCGTTGATCGCGGACAAGCAGGTTGGTGGCCGAGGAGTCCTCGTCAATGAGCAGTGTCTTGCACCCGGCTTCTAGAGCCTCTTGTATATTTGCAGCCATGGACGTCGAGCCGCTGGCATCGTTGGTAGTGAAATGATGAGTATCTTTACCACCGGGTAGGTTCGAAATGAAAGGGCTGATATCGACCGATGTCACACTCCGTCCGTCTTCAGCGCGGATCTTGACGGCAGTCGGGTCTGTCACGACAAGCTCCCGGCCGTCTCCCGGCACATGGTTGTAGACGCCGAGCTGGATTGCTTCTAGTACCGTAGACTTGCCGTGGAAGCCACCTCCAGTGAGTAGCGTCACGCCGCGTGGCACGCCCATTCCTGATACGTTCGTGCCATCAGCTCGGAGCAATTCGACCTTTAGGTCTTTCGGAGACTTGAACGGAACGACGTTGGCGCTGTCCATGGGAGTCTCGGATGCTCCGGATGCTCTCGGCAATACAGAGCCATCAGCAATGAAAGCTGTCAGATTATGCTCGGCGAGTTGGTGACGAAGGCTCTGCTGGTTCTCCGCCGTTTGAACATGTAGCTGTAACTGCTCCTGGTCGAGATTGGGGTAGAAGAGCGACTTCTTTACCAACTCTACTAGATTGACGCCCAGGATCTGATACGCCTGTTGTCCGAGGACAGTACGGCCCGCCGCAGGTAGCGACACGGTGAAGCGTAGCTCAATGGTGTCGTTGCCATCAATCATTGCACTCGTTCTTGGCAGAATCTCCTGACCGGGCGAGTTGATGTTGAACGCTCCGCCTTTGGGTCCGCTCCAGCCACCGCCGCCGCTGACATTCTGATCGAGATGTTTTGCTCGAATCATGGCCGCGCAGATCCTTGTGACGAAATCACAAAGTGCAATGCGCCGGATGTCAGATTGCAAGTACTCATCAGGCAGGCCAGTCTCCTGCCATGGTATGACAGCGCGCACTCTCGAGGGCGAAGCATAAGCATCACCTTGCACATGGTCGACGGAGAGAGTGAACGTGGGAGAAGAGTGTTCATACTTGCCCAGTAGACGCTTGTACGCTCCTGTGTCATTTTTCAGTACCTGGAGCGTAAGCCTCGCCACTACAGGGTATGCTGTTCAGGAAATGCTTCAGAGTTAAAGATCAGACCTACCGTACTGCTGGCCATCTATGCTTCTCAGATCGTCCTGTAGTCGGTCCCAGATTCCGTAGGACACGGAGGCTTTCGCAGCCCGGTCAAAGGTGCCACCACCATCTTGGCTCGCTCCGCGACGGCCACCGCCTCCATATTTGGCGCGGTAGTAAGCGCCCCGACCGCGACTTCCACGTCCTGGGTGCCTGCGTTAGCGATGGATCGAAGCATGGACGACGTCTTGAGGATGTACCTGACATGTCTGCGAACATGAAAGCGAGCCGAGGAACGGGAGTCAGAAGATTGTTATTAGGCAAAGGGAAGCGAAGAGTGCATGCCGATAGCGTCGACTAGCGCAGATCCCCGAGCGCCACAGCCGCTCTAACACTTTGCGGCAAGTTTGGGCCCCTCATCACACAATAACGTCCCCTCCGCTCCGTCCTGATTCGCTCTCGACTACCAGACCTTGCTGAGTTGCTCACGTCGTGCGCTTCAAGTTGCTCTGACCATGAACGTGGGGCCTCTGCCACTCGCACAGCCGGGCAGCCGCGGCGCCTTTGGCTTCGACCCCCATGCAGCTTATCCCTACGTGTACCAACAACCCGTCACTGCGCAATCACCCGCCTTCTCCACGCATACACGCACGAGTCAAGCCTATTTGCCGGGTTCGCAGAGCGGGTACGATGGCGGACATGCAGCGATGGCGTCAACGGGAGGAGCGGCGCAGGCTGGTGAGTCGTGCGCTTGCGAATTGCGCTTCCCAAGTCTACCTTACTTTTTGTCTCCATGGGCCGGCCCACGCAGTGAATCTATCGTTCCGCGCAAACGGCGGGACGACAAGCTCTATTTCCCTCCCCCTGCGCCTTCCCTGGCCTAGTAATCGTCTGCCTTGAGCGCCTTCTCCCGGCTAACAAGCGAGGATGCAGCAGCCCAACCGCACCCTTATTACACGACCGCGCCGTATTCACAATCAGTACCTGCACAAGTGCCGACTGGGACGCAGCCGCAGCTAGTCAGGCACACCACTGCGAGCGCATCACCGCAGCCGCGCCCGTCGCCGCATGCGGTCAGCAGCAGCCAGCAAACACCGCCCAATAATAACACCAAGTTCCCCATGGCTGCGCCGCCTTTACCCAGGTCCCCCGCCAACCAACAGGCAGCCGCCGCGTCGTCGCAACAGGGCAGCGCGTCGCCCTCCACGCACCCCACGCCACAGTCCCCAGGCAGCCACAGCAGAGAACAGCAACGCGTCGCGCTCCTCCTCGACATCAACACCGACATGTTGCACGAAGTGAACCGGCTCCAAGCCGAAGGCAAAGGCGGCGCCACAACCCCCCAAATCCAAGCGCAGATGAAAGCCGCCGGCCAGCCCGCGGACCTCGCTTCGGAGGAGTACACGCAAGTCCTCCGGCGCGTGCAAGCAAACCTAGGCTACCTCATGCCCGTGGCGCAGAATGATGCCCAGAAGACGCCGAGGGGACCCGCGTACATGTCGCCGCCGGCGCATATGCCGCAGCTGCAGCCGAAATTCGATCAGTTGAGGGAGTTGTTCCCGGATTGGCAGGGGTTCGAGCCGAGGGCTTCGCAGAGTGCGATGTCGCCTGGTTTGCCGCATGGTGGGGGTGGTGTTAATGGGACGACGCCGGTGCAGGCGTGATGATGACGGAGACCTTTTGATTGGAGTGAATAGGCGAAGATTCTGGATAGGCGCGTGGGAAGGCGCTGTGCTTACTGGGACGGCATGGGTTGGATTATTAGTGAGGGTGATTTGATTATTGGGTGGCGATTCCATTACTAGATGGCGCTTGGTGGGTATGTTGCTTATTGCTACGGTGTACACATGTACAGACTGTATGTGCTCCTCCCCTCACATCACACGTTCGGCGAATACCTTATACATCCGGTAAGTCCAACCCCAAGCAAGATCGAAACCTCCCGACCAGCACTCAAACCAGCCCAGTGCACCACTGACTTCAGGTTCCCTTCCGACGCACTGCACCTCAACCCCTCTCATAAGCCCGCCACCACAACCCCACATTCGCCGCCACAAGCAAATCCAACATCTTCAACCCCTCAGTCTCAATAACCAATTTCCCCAATTTCGCCTGCTTCCCTCCAAACCCACCCCCCGCTTTCTCCCGCCCAAGCGTCAAATCCACCCTCCCATCCTCGTCGAGCATAAAACTCGGCGTAGCACTCCCCTCATCATCCTCTTCACCCGACAAATTCCGCGCGTGCCGGGAGAAATACGAGGCCCGCTTCTCCGCGACGGGTGTCGGAGTATTCTTCGCTGAGTTGGGAAGGTTGAAGCGGAGTTCACTGACTTCGACCGCGCCCTGGCGTGCGAGCGTGTGCCGGCATTTGAGGCTGCTGCCTGTGGCGCTCGTGGCGAATTCGCAGCGTCCAGACCAGGGGGAGGTGAAGGTATAGCTTTTGTTGCGTTTGTCCGCGGGAGGAGTGGTGGTGGTGCTCATGTCGACGGACGTGCGGTTGCGGAGGACGGTGCGCATGGTTTCGTTGGTGCTTGCTGAGTCGTCGCCGTAGCTGTGCTCGCCGTAGCGGGAGCCGGGCATGTAGAGGCGGCGGCGGAAGGTTCCTGGTGGTGCAGGTTCGGTGTCTGAGGAGTGGGTGGAGGTGCTGGTGCGGGACTCGGGTCGGTCTGCGTCGTTGAATTGGCTGTAGGCGGGGTTGGTGATGTCCAGGTACAGTGGCGCTCCGCCTCGTTTGATGCGTCGTGCTGAGCCGCGGCCGAGCAGGTTCGAGGAGCTGACTTCGAGGACTGGCGGGTCGTGGATGGATGCTACGTTCCATTGCTCACTCGATGCTGGATCCCGACGAATTAATGTCAGGGAGCCGGGTACGTATTCATGGTTGCTGAGATCTTCGTCGGGTGACTTGGGCTCCTCCAGGTACTCGCGGAAGTATGGATTGTTATCATGGCTGTGCCCTGCCCCTCTCAGCAAGCGCACATTCTCACTGTGTAGCGAGGCGTGACGGGGGTACTCCTCTGGCGGCGTGGGCAAAGACCGACGAGGTATCTCCGGCAGGTCAAGATGCGGAGGCACTGGTGGTGGTGGGTCATTATCGGCACTTTTCGATATGGGTCTCCGCGCGATACGTGCAGGCCGTAGACTCTTCACCGGCCCACCATTGAGGCTGGGCATTTTATCGCTCGCGGAGTAAGGTGGCGAGACGGGTGCTGGCGGGCGTGATGGCAACGTTGGAGGCACACTCAACGCTTTCCTCTTCAGAGGCGCTTTCTGCTCTGCGTAGGAGTGTGCGGAAGCAGGCTTCGCGGGTCGTAGCATCTCCCCGTCGAATTCGCTGTTGACATGGACGTAGTACAGCGATGCCTGTACATCATGTGCGTTCACCACCTTCTCGCGCGGTTTCTGGGGGGTGAGGAAGACATCTTGGCTGCCTGGGACTCGAGCGATGTATAGCACCAGCGGTTGATTCTGTCCTTGGATGGGTATGCCAGGGTGTTGGGGTGGGCGGGATGCTATCGCTGTAATGGCCGATAGCGAGCTACCCTCTGCGGTGAAAGCCATACTCCAGTCGCTGTGATATAGTTCGCTCCGTATGTTCGCGGGCTGTACTGAGTTTTGAAGTGGCGATGTTGGTCTCCGGGTCGTCAACAATCTCCAGGCAGGCGCATTCAAGACGCTCAAGGCTGCTGCTCTCTTATGTGTGCTCGGCTCGATCACTGGTGACGAGACCTAACCCCAATCGATGTGCAGAGGAGCTCGTACAAGTCTTCAACCCACATTACTGTTACATGTACGGTGGAGGGAAACAATCAACAATCATGGCCGAGATTACGTGCAGCTGCGTAGACCGGAGTGGCTGTACACTGGGCTGGCGGGATCCTGGTCGACGACGAGGTCTGGCTAATTGCGACCCTCGATCTGCGCCGACACCGTGCCACAAACCGCGCGCCAGTAGCAACTTGTGCGACCAAGTCTGGTCATCGGCGACAGTAGAAGCGGGTGCCGATACCTTAGCATGGCGACAGGAAGAAGTTGACAAGTCACATTGGTCGAGGTGCTCGCGTCGGGGTTTGGTTGCGAAAGGTCCGGGGAAAGGTGGGGCTCGCCAAGAGTTCGCTGGACGAAGAATTGCTGTCAAGGTCGAGACTCTCTTTCTGTGCAACATTAGATTCACATAGATTCGAGATCACTACCCACTGCCCACTGCAAGTCTACTAAGTATGGCGGAAGAAGCAGAAATAGCAGACTCGCTAGAGGTATAGCAGACATACACCTGCGATGCCACACCACTTCTGACACAACTCCCAGCAACGCCTCCAGAACCACGCCAAAGCCTTCGAATCACTCATGGCGCTCACACCTGCCCGCGAATACTACGGCAGCCAGATTGCAGATGGTCTAGATCCAAGCGAGCAATGGAGTCGCAAGAAGCAGACCAAAGAGCAGAAGCGGGCCGCGAAGAAGGCGAAACTGGACCCGGCGAACCAGAAGAGCGCGCTGGACGTCATGAAGGAGCGGGAGCGGAAGAGGAAGCGGGAACTGGGCATGGAGGATGACGAGGATGGTGCTGAAGGTAAGTCCGGAGAGGATGAGGCAGAGAAGTCGAGTGCGAAGCGGCAGAAGGTGGATCTTGACGAGGAGGCGAAGCGGAAAGCAAAGGTGGAGAAGCGGAAGGAGAAGCGGGCGATGAAGAAGGAGAAGAGCGAGAGGAAGAAGGCAAAGATGGAGGCGAAGAAGACCGCCAAGGTGGAGATGGACCTGGACGATTCGAATACTGAGCAGCAGGAAGCTATGCTGCCTGCGGAGGAATCCGTCGTCAGCCAGCCAGAAGATGCTGAGCCTGACACGGAGCTAGACACGTTCGACGCGTCTGGGCTAGCGGATGAGCAGCCGCAGCAACTGGTTGATGCGACCGGCGAACAAGAAGTGGGTGAAGCTTCGTCGGTACCGTCAAGCCCCGCGGTCGATAGTGATAGCCCGGCATTCGACTTCGAGACAGCACATTCTACAGCATCGTCATCTTCCTCAATACTACCGCCTTCGAACCCCGAACTCCTGCAAGACGCAACACCCACCAACGGTGCACTGCCGAAACCTACCATTGACACAGCTCTCGCCTCGACAGCCTCCAGACCATCAAGCAGACGCTCCGATCCGCCCTCCGGCATATCATCTCCAAAGATCCGACTACCAAATATCGACCAAGCCGAACTACAAGAGCGCCTCCGCCTTCGAATCGAAGAATTGCGCGCCCGCCGCAAAGCCGACGGTCCGGACGGCAAACCTGCCAAGTCTCGGCAAGAACTTCTCGACCAGCGCCGCAAAAAGGAAGAGCAGCGGAAAGCAACCAAGAAAGAACAGCGCCGGAAGGCCAAGGAAGACGAGCAGCGCAAACGCGAAGAACAACTTCGTGGGTCAGGAAGCCCGCTATCAGTCGACATGTTCAGCCCCCGAACCCAGCAACCCGCAGCGCCCGACACCAACTTCTCATTCTCCCGCCTTGCCTTCCAAGACGGCACCGAAGCCGACCCGGCCCTCACCTCCCTCGCCGATCCCCGGAAGCGCAAAGGCCCGCAAGACCCGCGCACAGCTCTCGAAGCGGCGCAGAAGAAGCAATCCCGCATCGCCGGGCTGGACGCCGAGAAACAAGGCGACATCGCGGAGAAGGACATGTGGCTCAACGCTCGCAAGCGGGCGCACGGCGAGAGGGTAAGGGATGACACTTCTTTGTTGAAGAAGGCACTGAAGCGGAAGGAGAAGGCGAAGGGCAAGAGTGGGGAAGAGTGGGCGGAGAGGCAGGAGGCGGTCGTTAAGGGAAGGGAGATGAAGCAGAAGAAGAGGGATGGGAATTTATTGAAGAGGAGGGAGGGGAAGGGGGTGAAGGGGAAGAAGGGAGGGAAGGGGGGAGCGAAGAGCGGGAAGAGTGGTGGAGATGCGAAGAAGGGGAAGGGGAGGCCGGGGTTCGAGGGGAGGAGCTTGAAGGCTTAAAATGTACTCACCGCGATGCATCCCTTGACACTCGTCTAGTGGTACAGGTCGATTGTGCAATGGCTCAACGTTCGTTCATTGTCCATCGTGGAAGAACCTCCACGCAACGTGCGCCTCGTCTTGCAACACGAGACGCCACCGAATGAAAAGCAATGGGTCACTATAATGTAGTCATGTACACATCCACCCTACAGATCCATCAGATCGTGAAACCAGGCCCATCCCACACCCAGGAAGACTCCGATGCTGAAACGCCTAGTAGATCCATCCGTCCACCCATGCCCTGAGGATATCATCGCATAATAAAACCACCCCAAGCGCCATATCCAACCCTCCCCTACCCAACAACAATCTCCTACTGCTACACATGCCCAAGCCCTCGTCACCGCGTAAGCGTAGGCTTCCCCGCGGAATTCACCGGCGGCGGCGGACCCTCCACGTCCTCGGGATACGGCAATCGCCGGCCCAGCTCGCCCATATTCATGAACGTCCTCAGCCCTGCGCCGCCACCACCGCCACCGCCGTTGTTGTACTGCGCGGGATAGTGCGGGG
Organism: Friedmanniomyces endolithicus; assembly: GCA_030411845.1. Lineage (NCBI taxonomy): Eukaryota > Fungi > Ascomycota > Dothideomycetes > Mycosphaerellales > Teratosphaeriaceae > Friedmanniomyces > Friedmanniomyces endolithicus. The sequence continues at coordinate 219,325 of JASUXV010000014.1, forward strand.
ATTGCGGGGACTGCACTGGCTGCTGCTGCTGCTGCTGCTGCTGATGTACTTGCTGCTGTTGTTGATGTTGTTGCTGCTGGGTAACAAGCGGATACGGGAACGGCGTCTTCGGCGGCAGAGGCGGGGGCGGGCCACTCGGGACACGGGGTTGGCCGTTCGCTGGAGGTGAGGGTCTTCTGGTCACGGAGTCGTGGCTGTGGCGTGGGGAGGGGCCGTTGCTTGCGGGGTTCAGGGAGGTGGGAGACATTTGGGAGGTCGAGTAGGAGGATAGGGAGGACTGATGGCTGTAGGGCTGTGCGGGTCGCTGGGTCGGTGTTCGGGGGGAGTCGATCACCTGCTGGGGTTGTTGTTGTTGTTGTGTTTGCGGAGCGTAGCCATCGTCGGGCACGACCACGTACTTCTGGTCCGCGATACTGGGTCGGTGCTCATACTGCTGTGAGCCCGGTCGGAAACTTGTCGTCTGGTAGTATCCGTCATCGCCCGGCAGCTCAACCGCCATGGGGTTCGATGGTGACGGCGCGCTCGGGAGTGGTCGATCCCATGGATTCTGCCAGCTGTCGCGTTCCGGTGGCCTGCCGGCCGCTTTGCGAGCTTCCGCGCGCTCGTGTCGGATCTTCGCGAAGTGGATCTTGGCCATCTTCGCCGCGGCGCCTTGGTTGATACCCTCGGTTTCGCGCCGCGCGAGGTAGGTCCGCGTGCTGGTACTGATCTCGGACAAGCGGGCCCATTCGTTCATGCCGAATTCGCCTACGCCCACTTCGACGTTAAGCCGGTAGTAGTTGTCCGCATTCACCTGCCGCGAGGCCAAGTACTCCCGGCGCATGAACTGATGCGTGTCTTCGCACCCTTCGAGCTTACTTATCAGCCGCCGCCTCGCTTCCGCGAAGTCGCCCATGCTGCCACCGAGAACGCCTTCCCACCACTCGTGCGATTGGCCGGCGTTGGTTCCTGCTGGTCGCTTGCCAGTGCCAATACTGACGAAGACGCCAACCTCCCGCCCGGGCCACTCGTTCTGCACAGCTTCGTCTAGTACCAGAGGCGAAGGGTTGTATTTGCCAGCACCCTCGTCCAGGTACTGCGACTGACCGATCTGAATCGGCTTGAACGCCATGGCTGTCGCACATGTCGCGCGCCCCGCCTCCCAGATGGTGCACTTGACGTCCGGTGCGGGCTCTCTTCGCGAATCGTACGATCGTAGCAACACCGTCTGGTTCGTACCCTTGAATACAGCCGCCACTGCCGTCTTTGTCCTGTTCTCTCGCGTGTCATAGAGCTGCGCATTCGCATTGCCCCATCTCAGCGACCCGTATCCGGGGCCCATCCGCGATGCTATCGGAGACATGCCGACCTGACTGTATCTGCTCGCGGAGCTTGAAGTCCGCTGCGGAATAGGGTCGCCGTCCGGAGCTATGGCGCCGCCCTGCACGTCCGCAGACATCGGTGTCGCATTTGCCAGAACGTCGTTGCCTTCGTCCTCAAAGACAGTGTGTGTTCGCACGCACTCCCTGATGGCCTCCTCCAGCTTGCTCGCCTTGAACATCGTGGTCTTGTACGGTATCCCAGCGAAGGTCTTGTCCGTCTCGAACACTCTCCTCGTCATGCGCACATATACGTCCTTGCAGGTGTCCAGATCTAGCCGTAACCGCCCTAGCATGATCGCTATGAGCCCGCCAGTGCCTGTCCCAGCAATGAGATCAAAGTGGTCGCATGGCTTTGGGATCTCGTTCCGCTTTGGTGCTCGTCCCTCCATTTCCACGAAGATTCGGTGCATGAGGTCTTGCAGTATAATCATGGTCGAGTAGCCTCTGACGCCGCCGCCGTCGAGGGAGAGGATGCGCAGTGGCGGGCCTTTCGTGGTGTCTTTGCGCCGGAGTCTACCTTGCTCGTCCATGATGATTGGTGGTTTGACGGCGCACGGCCGCAAGTGGTGGGTGTTGCAGCGTTGCAGATGTTGTAAGGAGGTAGGTCGCCACGGTCACTGGCGGACACCAAGGGTTGGTGTTCGACGACGGGCTCGATTCGCAGCGGTGTAATACGGCCTCTTACGGCCCTACGAGGTTATACAAGGGCGAGGCTGACGGGTATTCGTCACGGTCGTAGGGAGCGGCTGCGCGACTGAAGCGCGGCTGGAGTGCGCTGGTGAGCGGTGTGGGATCCAGACGGAGGTTCGGGATGCGGTCGCGACAGTCACTCGATCGTGTTCGTTCAATCCTGGGCGCGATCGCGTAGTTGTGTACTTGACACATGGGGTTGGTGTTTCCGGCGACGTCAAACCCGTGTTTCGAGTTCGTTTGGGGTGACGCCCCACTCACGCATGTGATTTGCGGGGCGGACTCGTGTCAGCCTCAGGTCAGCGCGAAATTGATATCTTATGTGGCGCAGCTCATACCACGATGCACTACTACACCGTGGTTACTGTGATGGATTGCCTTCACGACCTGGATACCACATTCCTTCCTCAGCCGACTCAGGTTTCATGCACTGCTGATGCGCTGCGGTGCGGAAGACACGCGTGTCTAGTACGTGACCTTCCGGCGAGCAGGCACGGTGAGGTCGGCGGGCCGGTGACCACATCTCATGCTACGGCAGTCACCAACATCGGCAAGCAGAATGGCAGGGATGCACTTGAGCCGGGCGAGATGCGTCTTACGTACCTTACTCACGTTCGCCCTTAGTTGACGTCGCTTGATCCAGAGACGAGACGATGACTATGATCCAAGGACGAGACAATGACTACGGTGCTTTAGCGCTCCCTCATCGTCAAAGCCGACATTCTACGGTATCGTCAATCTAAAGTCGACTTGCGCTGGCCCATCCGAGCGATCATATGTCAGGTACTCAGCTGGCGTCCTCGGCTCGACGGACTCTCTTCGACGATACGCATTCCGGAAGCCTGATGAATGTCCTCAACTGGGTTGGGGTTCTACAGAGGCTCGAGCTGCTGGTGCAGAGTGGAGACCCTGTTCCGGCCAATTGCCAGTGATACAACTCTCGGTACCTCAAGAACAGTTCATCGTGCCGGGAAGCTCTCTACGAAGGCAACACCATTCGGTATGTCGCGGAGGTGTCTGTCCTGCAGAAGGAAAGACTATGCGCATCCCAAGGCAATCGGAAACGATCTTGAAGGTGACAAATCTAGTACGAGAGCATCGGCTTCCCAGCGTGTGATGGAGACGTTGTCCTCACGGGACGCCAAGCAGTACGCATCTCGACCTCCCGATTTCTTTCCCGAGGATGGCAAACACTCTCCACATGCTTAAGGTAAGGGGGACGGCGTAGAGACGCAGCGCCTGTCCGTCCTAAGGTCAACCGGTGACGAGATGATAACTTATGAACTTTATTGCAAGTAGTGAGGTCAAGGTCCGTTCGAGGCCAGACGATGTTCCTGTTGTCCTCAAAAGCTCACTTCACCATACTCCCACAACTTCGTATAATGCTAAGTGTAGCAGTACTTTCCTATTCTATCTTCCTCTCCTGTACTCTTCACAACATCAGTCTGAAGACGAAAGAAAGAACCTTTCCACATCAACACCATCCTCCTCTACGCATCATGAACCAGACGCAGCTTCTATCCGGTAGGAACCTCCTCCTAGCCGTCATCGCGTTAAACCTCGCCAACGCCATCGCGTTCGCAGACATCACCAGCATCTCGTCCGTATCCGCCGCAGTTGCCAAAGATCTCAAAGCCGAAGCGACGATCAACTGGGCCACCACTTCCGCCCTCGTCGCTGCCACGATCGGACAGTGTCTCCTCGGCTACCTAAGCGATGTCTTCGGCCGCCGTCCCATGCTGTACACCGCCCTCGTCTTGTACGTGGCCGGCTGTCTCGGATGTGGACTTTCACACTTCCTCGGCGGTGCAGCCTTCTTCTACGTCTGCCGAGCTGTGACCGGATGCGCAGTGGGCAGCATCTCGAATCTCGTCAACATCGCGCAGAACGACTTTTTGACGTCTGAACAACGCGGACGGTATCAGGGTGTGCAAGGCGTTAGTGTGGCCATCGGAAGTCTTCTCGGTCTGCTCTCCGGCGCAGCCTTCAGCCTTCGAGACCCGACGTCGTGGACTGGATGGCCGATGCAGTACCTCCTGCAGGTGATGTTAGCTGCCGCTGCACTCGCTCTCATCCGGTCTTGCGTCCCACCGCCCCCAGCACGGTCATCCGCTGGCAGGACGAATTTCCAGACGATAGACTGGGCGGGGATGCTCTTCGGCACAGGGGCCATCGTCCCAGCTTTGATCGGCGCCACAGAAGGCAACAGATTCGGATGGGCCTCCAAGAAGACGATCGCCCTCTTCGTCTGTAGCGCCATCTGCAGCGTCCTGTTCTTCTGCTTCGGCTACTGGGAGCCCCTAAAGCGATACGGTACACGTCCCATCGTACCGTTCCATCTTTTCAGCCGTCGCGCGATTACGATCATCCTCCTCCAGTGTCTCTGCTCGGGTATGGCTTACTACACCTTCATCGTCCACATGCCGCAGTACCTCGAGACGATCCGACAGCAGCCGAAGCTCACAGCCGCTCTGCTAATGACCCCCTACATCGCCACCCACGGCATCTGGTCCTCCGCCTCCCCCTGGTTCATGGAGCGCTTATCCGGCACCGCCGTCCAAAGGTATGAAGCCGTGGCCCTCTTCGGCTTTGCGCTTTGGTCGGTAGCTATGCTCGTCCTGTCCAATCTTCACCAAGCAGCCCCGATAGCGTGTCTAGTGGCTTTCGAGATCATGGTCGGACTAGGCACCGGCAGCGTGTTCCAGAACTCCGTCAACGCCATCCGCTCGCAGGTCAAAGCTGAAGACCAAGCAGCCGCCACGAGCGCGCGGAACGTTGTCAGGTATCTGGGTGGCGCCATCGCGACGGCCATCGGGACGATGCTCAGCAAGGTGCAGCGCGCACGGGTCCTGCCCGAGCATCTGCATGTCTACGTCGACCAGACGTTCGCGCAAGTCAACACGACGCAACTCTCGGCTGAGGACATTGCCTTGCTCGATCGTGCGCATCTCGCCGGGACGAACAGCGTCCTATTGCTCGGAGGCGTAGCCGTCGCTCTTGGTTTCATCAGCTGTTTCTTCCTCTGGGAGACTGCTGCTAGCGTGGACTTCGATGGGATCGAGACGGAACCGCCGCGGATTGACTCGGCGCACGACATGGAGATGGGGATGCAGACGCCGGCCAGCGTTGGTACCGAGGACGGCGAGGCACCGAAGCAGGCCTCACTTAACGCAAGCGTCCGGACTGCGTCACGAGGACCCTTTTGGCTGCTGGACGCCGTCCGTGGACACTGAGGAGCCGATCTCACCACCTGCTGAGCTGTACTGTGAACAGACGCGCTCGCGATCATCCCAAAGCATCTTTGCCCTCGCAGCTATATTCGTCATGAGCGCCTTTTGGGTGTCTCCTTTCAAGCAACGCCTTCACCTCGCCGTCCCTCGCCAATTTTCGCGATCTCCGCTTCGACGGAAGCCAGGAGCGCTGCCTTACATGCTGTCGCAAGCAGTGTAGCCCGCTGAGTTCTACAAGAGACATGAGCGGAAGCTGCGTCAGTTGGCTCGAGTCTCTGCATTGGGGAGAAAGTCGAAATCAACGGCACAACGACTACACCCGCATGTCTAGTCTCAATATCGGGCAGATCAAGGCGCGAGGGGACGACTTGCACTCTGAAGGCACGAACGACATCCGCCAGACAAGCGGCTCGGGCATCTTGAACGATAGAAATCAGCACGCGACCAGAATGGCACGCACTGCAGCAGCGAAGACCTCTTCGACGAAGCGACGGCGTACGCTGCTCCGAAGCCACCTCCACAAGACCGGGTAACCAAGTCGCCAAAGTCCTCAAATGACTGGCCACTGCCATTGATTGCCCTTGGTCGTCCTCATCGCCGTAGTGGCCGCCCTCATAGTCATCGCCATCGCCATCGCCGAAGTCAGAGTCGAAGTCGGAGTCGAAGTCGGCGAGATCCACATACTGCTTGTCATCGCCGACGTCGTCCTACGGCTCGCTCCGCCGGACTTGCTTCTTCGCCGGACTGCTCGACAGGGCTTGCTCCGTACGCGGGTTCTCCGTCAGCGTGACTAGGACTCGCTTTACGTGCGGAAGGGTGACAGTCTTGCCACGGGCCTCAGCGCGGATCTCAAGAGCGGACTGGGTTCGGAGCGGTCTCGGTACCGGAGATGGGGGAGGAATGGGTGACGAGACTAGAGCGGTGCCGGAAGACGGAAGCAGAGGACGGCGGCGACACGTTGAAGTTCGCGGAGCGAGAGGCAACCAGCTCGTCGGGCGACATGTCCCGGAAAGCGTCCGGAGTCTCGATTGCTTGCGCATCGTGGATGACGAAACGCCGCGTGCGATGGAACGGCAGCTACTAATGTAGCATGTCTAGTGTCCACGTCTCAGAGAGCACAATGATTGCCCCAGGCCTAACACATTACTGCTATCTGGCGACACACGGCTCCCGAAAACGCAACAACATTCCGGCGACGGAGTGACGAGCTTACCGCTCAACATCGCCTACGAAAGCGCTTGACGCTTGCGTTGGGTTCTCAGACGGCAATGATCACGATATCTGGCATGATGCCAGTGTCAGACGATCTGACTCGTCAACATATCTATACAGCCGCGAGCGCTATTGAGCATTGCGACCCCAGCATCGCAAACAGGTATGCGATGATGTCGCCCGCCTTCGCAATCATGCCCCCATACGCCTTCGACCCCGAACGCCTGCGCCCCCATCCATCAACCTAGCGATAACCTACATGAAGAGACTGTTGTTGTCGCTGATGCTGTACTTTTGAATGAGATCCGCCAACTTCTTCGACTCGAGGGAGAAGTTGAGCGGGTTCGCGTATTGCACTTGATAGCGCACCCTGTAACAGTAGCAGTCAGTCACTGTTATCAAGCATATTCGAAATGTCATAATCAACACACCTCTGCTGATCCTGGAACGTGTCCATCTTCGCCTTGCACTTGAACACGAACGTCTTGCAATTCGCCTCCGCAAAAGCCTCGGTCACTTTACGCTCCTCGCCCTCATCCCTCAACGCCATCATATCATTCGCCGGGACACCCATGATCTGGACTCCGACATCGTTGAAACACGACAACCACATCTGGCCCGTGTGATCCGAGACATTGACTGACATGATGTACCGGTAATCCGGCCGATCGAACGTCTTGTCGCACTTCTCGCAGCGCCACTGCCCGGGATCGACCTCCACGGTCTTCTTGTTGCAGCCCTCGGACAGGCAAGCCGGATACGCGATGTTGTCCTGCTTGACGTAAATGATGGTGGCTTTGGTGGAGAACCAGTCGGTCTCGTCTCCCATACCCAGATTCTCATCCCGTACCTGCGCGATGGTCTTGTACGCATTGCGATCGCCGGCGCCGCTGGCCATGACGGCCGACATGGTGTTGGCGTGCGACTGGAACTGCTCGTTGCGCCCGCTGCCGTCGTACCAACCCTTCAGCTTGTACGCCTCGTCGATATCCGGGTCGACGTTCATGGTGCCGGACGAGAGTAGCGAGAGCGAGCGGCCGCCGAAGTCGGAGACCTTGAGGCCCTTGAAGGCGATGACTGAGTCTTGAGGGGCATCGAAGTCTTGTGCGATCTTGCCCCAGACTGTGAGACGGACATTGTAGCCCGTGTTGTCGACCAGCGTGAGCTCGCGCTTGCTGTACGGCTTTGACGAAGTCTTTCCCACAATCTCTCCGACCTCACCCACCTCCTGCAACACACCGATGACATCGATCGTGTTGTCTTTCTCCACGGTCTGTAGATCCGCCAGCGACGTGAAGTTATAACGCACTTGCGGCACTCCATCCATATCCTCCGCCTTCTCGATCTGTGTATCCCTCTCAAACGTGAGCTCGTAGTCATTGTTGAGATTCGAGAACTGCTTCTTCGCCAACTGCACCTTGCATGGACTTGAGATGTAGTAGACGTTGCCTTCCTGCAGAACCTCGTACCACTGATCCACAGCGTCGTTAAACCCTGTCGCACGAATCTCGCCCGAGTCGTCCAGGAAGTTGGCGCTGAAAAGCTTGCCCTCCCCGTTCTTGTTGTGCCACGTCTTGATGTCGCCCTTGTGTGTGCATCGCGCTTTGATCGTCCACCTGTGAGCATATGGTGAAAGCGATTCGATGGGGTGGATGGTGCCGTGCGAGGAGCCGTTGGTCGTTGCCCCATTCGTGCGCGATGGCAGCGCTTTCGCAGGTTGTTGCTTCCCGTACATGTTGTCGCCCGAGATATTGCCCGGCTGCGGTTTGACGTCGGCCTCCGGATTCCCCAGCGCAATTGGCTGGCCCAGCTTCTGCTCACTAAACTCCTCCATCACGTCGAGGTCCAGGATGATGAGAATGTTCTTGTCCTTCACGAAGTTTACCTGGTATTGCTTGACGCGGACCAGGGTGCCTTTGATGAGCTTGCCTTCGTGCATCACCCAGTTGAGCTCTAATGCAAATGCTAGTCAGTTGCCACCCCCACCCATGCCTTGGATCGCTCATCACTCACGCTGTGCCAACATGCACTGGATAAAGTGGACCGAGTCGTTCATCACCACGCGATACCGTTCCTGTCCTTGCTGGCTGGCCATCGGCTTGATCTGGACGCACTGCAGAACCATGCTCTCCAGTTGTTCGCCACTGTTGATCTGGGCAAGAGAACCGACGCTGAGGACACCCAGTGCGTCCGCCATCCTGGTGGTTTCGCTGTGTTGGCTGTCGGGAGTGAGGGTTCCTGAGGTGGTGGAGGTGGACGAGGAAGAGGTGACGTTCGCGTCTGTTCGTAAATTGTGAAAGGCAGACGTGACGTTAGCGTGCAGCACACGCGTTGAGGGGTTCACGGGCGCTCCCGTGATATATCGCTTTGTCATCTTGGGTGGCGATACCACAGGAATTCCAAGTCTAGTCCAAGTCTCCACGGGCAGAGTGAACATACTAGAAGTATATACGCAGAGGGTGGGAGAACATACTCGCGACCCCACTCTATATACACCGCATTTTGCATTTGCTCGGCTCTTCAGCAAAGCCACCATGTCTGGACTTCTCCGCGTCCCACCTCTTACTGCTGCTTCATTGGGTCGACAGCCCTCCTGTTGCCTGGCTAGTGCATTCCCGTACTCTCAGGAACTTCTTGCGGCCTACTGCTCAAGTTAGGGTAACAAATCGCTTCCTCTGTGAGCCTGGCATGGCGCTTTCGGTTGAGCCACCGCTTGCTGCGTGCTCTTGGGACCTCCTCACGACTCCATCTTGTCGTTGGCGACGACTCTCGACCTTGATCTCCTCCTCTTTGCTCTCTTCATCTTTGAGGTCTCTTGATCAACATTTGCCGCCTCTGCTCCGCCTCTCTCAGAATCTCAGCGCAAAGCCGAAGACTTGGTGCCAGATGCCCCATCCGCTCCACCTCCGCCACCGTCTCGGCGATAATCACATCCATCTGATGTGCAGGCGGTAGTAGCGCAGACAATGGAGCCGACAGAGTAGCAGCCATGAGCAACAACGCTTGACTCATAATACTCAGCGCCCCTTGCCACAAGTACGGCAGATGTCCCTCGTGATGCGCTGTGATGTACTCAAGCTGCCGCACGCACGCCTCGAGGCACTTACGGCATGCATCCTGCACGCCGGGCTCCATAGCCAGACTCTCATCGCTAAGTACAGCTTGGAGGTACGGGCGAAAGATGATGGTGCGGCAGGCGAAGTAGCGTAGCCGCAGCACCGTCTGGATCTGATCCCGTGCTTGTAGGCGCTCGCGCGGGAACTTCACAGGTGTGGGCAGGCCCTCGTACCACTGGGAGAGCTGGAAGTCGAGTTCGGCCGCCACGGGCTCGAGAGAGGCGATGGAGAAGGTCGCCGAGCGCTTGTGTGCGACGCTGTAGATGAGATGTGAGACGCGGTTGAGGAGGCGTCGAAGAGCAATCTCGGCGAGGAAGTACCAGAGGTCGTCGCTACCGGGTGGATCTTCGCCGGGAGAACTCGAGACATCGAAAGGGAAACTACGCGGCAGGCGCATGCTCTCTTCAAATTGCGCAATACCTGAGTGCGGCAGGTCGAGCTCGGCCAGCAAGTCGGACTCCATCATGAGTGTGTTCCAGTATACACGTTCAGTCAGCTCCTTCAGTTGAGGAGGGATGGTGTGTGGCGATGAGAGCAGAAGTTGCTGCTTGATTGAGGCATTGCAAAGCATGTTCCACGCCTCGAGTGGGCGCACTATGTACATTAGATATGCGGCAGCCAGGATGTGGCATTGTGCGCAGGGCACACTGTTCTGTATCATCACATTGGGCAGGATGTTCCAAGCCGCGGCGAAGAAGCTCATACCCGGTGGCGTTTGCCCGTGAGGAAGCCGAGAAATACTGACGCCGGAAAATGCGGCCTCACCAAGAGCTAGGACGAGCAGTACAACACAGCTTTCGGCGCCGGCTCGAAAGCTCTGCGCTGCTGCGCTTCGATAATATTGCATCCAGGCGTAGGGATTGACAACGGCGTACCAAACATTGGCGCGCTCAAAGAAGGCCGAAGTATAGGCATTGATATTGCTGAAGTCGAGCGGGTAGTGTTGACTCAGGTTGAGCGGCTCGCGCGATATCTCCATTTGCACGAGCACCTGCGGATCACATTGCCGCGATACGAGCGTCTTGATGACCGGCCATTGCAACAGATGCAGAGCGGGGGTCGTGTGCTGCTTCGGTATGGTGGAAATATTTGCAGACCACGTCCCGACTCCATTGAGCGCTGCACCTGGGGTCGTGCTGAGATTGATGTTGCTCAGGCGTTTCGAGTGGAAGTCATCGGAGGCAGTGTTGCTTGTCGCGGGAGATATTGGACCAGCATGTGCACTGGCTGGTGAGGTTCCGGTCAGTGTTGAATGTAGGAGGCCTTCAATGCGGGCGAGCTGTTCTAGGATGAGTTTGTCGCCTGCGTCTAGTTTTATGCCGGGCTCTGTTGGAGATGGTATCAGTAGGTACGTGAGGCTAGAATGCTGTTCACCGAACTCCAACAACGCATGAGCTGACTGTGAAATACGCCAACAGCGGACAGCCCGTACAGCTTCATCGAGACTCTGTCGTCAGATGGCCCACAATATTATCTGTGAGTTGAGCATGCGAGGGGACCAGCCATCGACCATCACGAACACGGATAATACATACCGCGGTAAACGCAGTCAGCGCCCAACTCTGAACACAGCTTGCACTTCGGCTTCACCCCGTCGCAACGAGACTTCCTACTTCGACATATTTCGCAAGCAATGGTCGCTCTTCGACGCGGGTAGTCCAGAGTATCCTGCGAATAACGTTTGAGGCTGCTGAAGTCTAGTCGGTCCATCGCACCGGCGGCATCAGCAGCAGTAGGTGTGGAGCAAAATTCGCCATTCCCTCCAGCTTGGCCAGCATTCTTATCATACGAGCTACGCGCTCTCTTCGCTGCAGGTCGTTCGTCATGGTGCTCGCCGTCGACGGTCTGTGCATTCGAGCCCTCTGCTAGTATCTGATTGCGAAACTGCACGGCGCTATCGTCAGCCGAGACCGATTTCTCCAGTGCACCCTCTCTCGCAGCCATGGTGTTGGATACCGTGCGGGCCCTATCGCAGAGTAACAAGAGCGCGATCCGCAACCCCTGGAGATGATGTGAAGCACAGCGGTGAAACGAGAGATCCAACCGGTAAGCTTCTGGAAGATGCACCGAAGGTTCCGTAGATCCAGCTCCTGCAGCCCAGCTCTCAGCGTGCGGCTCGCTGGTTGCGTGCTAGGAAGACCCTCTGAATCTACGACATGGCTGTGAAATGTGCTGTCTTGCAGGTGTGGCTGCTGACACGAGTATCCTAGCGTGGCCGATGCGACGGGCTTGCGTTGAACACCCAATCACGCCTACAGCAGGGCTGCATGGAGCGAGTGTGGCATATAGTTACGCAGGCACAACATGTCGCTGGGACTAGTCAATCGACCAAGGAACTGGCTCCGGTGTCCGTAGTCCGCGCCCAACATCGTTGCCGTCCCTCAAGTATGTCAGCGGCGTTCTGGTATCTGCGCAACAGCGCGACTCGAGGTGTCGGAAGAGAGGCGGCCGGGCTCGTTATGGTCTAGTGCAGCCACTCTTGAGCTTGGCCTTGGCAGGAATCGCAAAAATTTGTACATCGAGGTTGTCATCCAAATCACCGCAACCCCTCAGCCCCTGTCATTGCGATGTCCAAACGATCGCACGATGATGCAGTCGCCGCTGGAGACCCAAAAGAGGCAAGACGAGAAGCCAAGCGGCTGAAGAAGGAGAAGAAAGCTCAGAAGACTGAGCCCATCGATGGAGACGTGGTGGTGCCGGCGCCGGTCGACGCCGTGGTGAACGACAAGAAACCCACATCCGCCGACGACGCATTGTCGAAGGATGAGCGAAAAGCGTTGAGGCGGGCGCAAAAGCAGGCTGCCAGGGCTCCCGGAGCGCAAGAAGTCGCAAGATCTGCGCCTGGTACTATCGGCGACCAGGAAGCCACTGCTAAAGCTGACCGCAAAGCGCTGAAACTTGCGGAGAAAGCCGCTCAGAAAAGCTTAAAGCCTTCGGAGAATGGGAACAGCAAGACGAACGGTGGGACCACTGCAGGTGATAAGCATGGGGGTCACGAGATTGTGGGCGAGTCCGCATATCGAGACGACACTGGACTCGCAGCACTGCCACAAAGCGACATAGACACGTTCGTCGCGGACAACCATCTAGCTATTGAGGATCCTCAACAGCAGGCTTACCGGCCCATCATAGACTTCAAGTATCTTCCTGGAGATGCGACGCAGCGAGCTCCATTCGCGAACTTCTCCGCTCCGACCCCCATACAAGCTGCCTGTTGGCCTTACCTCTTCGCTGGACGTGACGTGATTGGTGTCGCAGAGACTGGATCGGGAAAAACACTCGCTTTCGGCTTGCCCTGCGTACGCTACATCGCCAGTTTACCAAACTCCATGCGAAGCGGTATCAAAGCATGCATGGTCAGCCCTACAAGAGAACTCGCAATGCAGATCCACGAACAGCTTGTGAAGCTAGCCGAGCCGGCAGGCGTGAAGGTTGTCTGTGTGTATGGTGGTATGAGCAAGGACGAGCAACGGAGGACCCTGAAGGGAGCACACGTTGTGGTCGCCACGCCAGGCAGACTGAACGATTTCTTGCAGGAGGGCGCCATTGATCTCTCCGGTGCGACGTATGTGGTTTTAGATGAGGCAGACCGCATGCTCGATAAGGGCTTCGAAGAGGAGGTGCGCAAGATTATCTCAACGACCGCGCCCACCGGCAGACAAACACTCATGTTCACTGCGACATGGCCGCCGTCCGTGCGCGAACTTGCGGACACTTTCATGAAGAAACCCGTCAAAGTCATGATCGGCGAGAACGCTTCTGGCGAACTCCGCGCCAATGGTCGAATCGTGCAAGAAGTTGAGGTCACGACGCAAATCGAGAAGCAGCCACGGCTTATTCAGCTTCTGAGAGAGTACCAGTCGGGCAAGAACAAGAACGATCGCATCTTAGTCTTCTGCTTGTACAAGAAGGAAGCCACAAGGATCGAAGAGTTCATCCGTCGCAGAGGTTTCAACGTGGGTGGCATCCACGGTGACTTGAGCCAGCAGAAACGGATCGAGAGCTTGGACGCCTTCAAGGTAGGCACGGTGCCTATCCTTGTTGCAACCGATGTGGCTGCGCGAGGCCTGGATATTCCAGCTGTCAAGCTCGTCATCAACGTTACCTTCCCACTTACCGTCGAGGACTACGTTCACCGAATTGGCCGGACGGGTAGAGCGGGTCAGGATGGCAAGGCGGTCACTCTGTTTACAGATGCGGAGAAGCACTTGGCGGGAGGTCTGATCAATGTGCTCAAGGCTGCGAACCAGGCGGTGCCTGAAGAGCTGATGAAGTTTGGCACGACGGTGAAGAAAAAGGGCCACGAGGCATACGGTGCTTTTTACAAGGACACTGCGGACATGAAGAAAGCGACGAAGATTACATTTGATTAGGGGCCATTGAGCGCCCATACATATAGATGTACATGGAATCTTGAATGCTTGATCGCAAGACGTTGGACCAGAGAGCGGCAACCTCCGCTTTTGAGTGGGGCATGCTTTACACACACCTTTTTTCATGTACCTGAGCCATATAACATCCATGAACAACAACGACCCTCTCACTCACCACTCTCAGCGGCACCTCCAGAAAGATGTGCATGAAATCCACGTGTGCCACCTGCCGTCAGCACACCACTCCCGAGCCCAGCTACGTCGCAGTCGTCGCTTGCTAACACTTCCGCGTTTGCAGAGGGCTCGACCTGGTGGGGATGCGGTCAACACGTACCATCAGTGTTGGACTCTGTCCCGGAATCTGCACGCTGTATCTGCCAACCTAAGGTGGAACGAGATGGGAAGCAGTACCCTCCGCAAGGCAAGTCAATCGATGTCGACGTCCCCGAGGCTTGAGTCTGATGATTGGGTGGCCAGGCGGTGCTTTGGGGTTTGTGAAGGCGGCTTTGGGCTTTGGAGGAGCGCCGACTGGGGGGAAGGAGGAGTTGTAGGGATAGTTAATGCTTGATGGGGACTCCGTCGTGGCTTCGACGGTGTGATGTTGGGGCGTGAGAGGCGGTACGTGCGTAGAGTATCACGACGAGACGACGATCTTCAGTTCCGCAATCTTCCCTTCTCCGACTTCATCTCCTTGTCGTTCGTGCTCCGCACAAGCACACAGTATCAGATCTGGTGTGCGCATTCTGATTGTTGGCTTGGCGACATCTTCTGCCACTCGACACTGAACAAACTTGACATGGGTTACCGTGGTCTTGGTGCACCCAAGCTTCAGCTACCTACCGGTCCCCTCACCTCAGCTTAAGGTCGTCCCACCTTCACCCCGATCATGCGGCCAGAAGTTTAGCACTCATCTGCACCGTCAGCTTGAGTATGTCAGTCTGGTCAGAAGCGGCGGTGTGGGCCTGGAGACGCGAAAGTCTTTCCGGAAGCCGTCCGTCAGCATGCTGAGGTACGCTGATTCTGGTGGACTCAGCCACGCATAGATGGACCAAAATTGCAACGTCAGCTGCTGGCGAAATAGCTGTTTGCCGGGCAGGCCGTGGTCCCTGTCGTTCCAATTATGAGGCACATGCAAGACAGGAACACGAATAGTGGTGGGAGAACATCAACTCCGCTTGCCACGCTGATTGCTGGGAGGAGACAGCCAAACCCACCGCTCCTATACCATCCCGGGAAAGTCCATCTTCAGCTACGGCATGTCGTTGCTGCACACGTAAAGTATAACGTACTGTGGCCCCACTGCCTCTTCCCGCGCGCCCCTTTCAATCACCTCGATTCCTTCTCCTCCTCGGTTCGCTGCATCGCTGCCACTGAATTGCACCTCGGACGACATCAACGAACACCATGAACGACCAGCCAGCGGTGTGTCTACGTCTCATCAACGACCTCGACACGGTACTTGACCACCACTGCTCGCTCTGCTTGTTCTTCCACGGATCACAAACCCCCTGCAACCACAAAGCGAGAACATATCCCCGGCCCACACCATCAGAATGCTCCGACAGCTCATTCTACACCGCCCAAACCTCGGACACCATCAGGCCCGCTTCTTCGCTCAGTTTGAGCAGAACCATCGCGACAAAGGCTTCGTCGGCGTCTTTTCCGCGGAAGCGGCCGCTGCGGCGCAAGATATCGCCCACGGCATCGTCGTTGCGGGAACTGCGTGCCAAGCAGTCACAGCAATGCTTGATCCGGACAAGGCAGTCTGAAGAGCAATTGCAGCGAGTGTACGAATCGCAGATACTGGCGTATCTGGACGGCCCTTCCGTGGAGCTCGATCGCGTTTTGGGGGACTCTTGACGGTTTTGGACTGGTACAGAGTTGAAGGCATGGCAATATGGGATTAGAATGGAACAGACTGTGGACAGCATCGGGCATAGGCAAGTGCCGTGCGATGGGAGTCTGTCGTGTTGGATGTCGCTCGTACGTATACCTGGTGTCTCTTTCCAGGGCCTGGCCAGAGCGGCGTTCATTGCACTAGACAGGCTGACAGACGTCGTAGCATCCACGGGTCTGATGTGAAGCGACGAGTGACTCCCTCGACAATCGATACCCTGTTCTCTTCGCAAGGCGAAAGACCCAGGAAGGAATACAATAATACCAGGAGCAGCAAAATAGTCCGAGAGGAGATGATGTCTAGTGCAATTGTGCGAGGGATGTGCTCACTCATCAGTGTTCCTGCCTGTAGATCGCTCTTGAATACAATACAATTAGATACTTTACATGTTGACACTCGCAAGGGCGTCTATCGGCCGTGTAAACCTGCGATCGTTGATCCTAGGATAGACGCTTGACCAGCCCTCGAGCGTTCACTGCTCCACCAACGACTATGACAGGTCACCTAGGTAAGTCGCATCGTGGTTCAAACCCACTAGTAGGTACGCTCTACTGTCTCTGGATGCCACCTGCAGATCGTTGAGGCCATTGCCCTTGAGTGTGGACAATGCCATCGCCAGACCAAGTTGCGACTCGACCTTTCCAGCGTTCGAGACCTTCGTCGACGACAGCTTCGCTGCCGAGGAACTTGGTGTACTTGCAGATCCGTTGGCTGTGGTCGTAGTACTGTGCACCGTTGTCGCCCGCGAGCCTGTCGAAGCCTGCGATCCCGTGGAAGCTGCTGTAGTACTTGCCGAGGTTGCAGCTGCGCTCACCACCCAGTAGATCGTTGCCCGCCTGCTGGTAGCGACTGTAGGTGCCTGCCGGACTGACGCAGCCATTGAGATCGAGATGAGCAGCACCGAGTGTCATAGTCTGGGCGCAGACGGCTGCCGCCACTGCCAGCGAAAGCAGGAGGAACAACGTCATGGCGGTCGCTGTGAGGGTCTATGTGAGTGTCTGTACCATGGTCTGCGCGAGGTCTCCCTTCGCATCCCAGCGGCTAATTTATCTATGAAGACTGCGGGTCGCATACTGAGCACCCACCTTCGAGGGCGAGGCTGACAAAAGCTGGCGAAGGAACTGTCGTGGCGTTGTACAGATACTTAGTTTGGGCGCATCAACCCACCAACGAGGAGCTCATATCACGCGTCCAACGAATGCATGCTAATCGCGTGGATGCTTTTGCAATTGCGTTATCAGTCTGTCGAACGTGTAGCGAGTCTCATCATCTCATACAAGTGTAAAGGTACCATATGTACATGTACGGGTCGCCAATGCACGGGCCATCTCAAGCCGCAGTGGCACCCATTTCCTGTCGCGGGAATCCTGCCCGGACGATTACAGCTTCAGAATATTCCAGAGTACGCCGTCCGTACCACCGCAAATGACGGGCAATATCAGCCATATTGCCACGCGGGCGGATTCGTCCCAACAAACACAACCAGCGCTGCCGCGTACGCCGCCGTAGCCAGGCCGACTTTATCAGCTTCCAACTCGGTCCCAAAAGTAATGCCGAGCGCAAACGCAACCATAAACGCACAAGTACAAGCCAGCCTCGCCACCTGCCCAGCAACCAGGAACATGATCAGGAAAGGAGCAATCAGTGCAAGCCCGCCCACAAACGCCATCAGCAAGCGCCTCATCGTTTGATGGAGCCGTGACTGGCGAGCTGTGTAGTCCAAGCGATCTGGGCCGATATGCGGGGCCTGCTTTTTGGGGTCTGCCCAGGCGAGGCCGGCTTCTTCGAGCAATTTGCACTCTAGAGGCTTCGCCGTCGACAGGATGAACGGATCTTGGTTCTTCCCTCGCAACGCGCACTGCTCCATGTACTCTAGGTCGCGAACGGCTGTGCCTGTTGGTCGTTAGTATACGCCATTGACGCGACTGCACTGGTATGCACGTACAGTATTCATGCAATGTCTGTGTCACACCAATCTCCATCCATGCCCCTCTGTCGCCGATGGCTTTCACCTGCTCAACGAGCTTCTGCTGCAGGACATGCTGATTCATTCTTTGCAGGGTCGTCAGGTCGAGCACGCCGTGTCGTTGGTCTTTGAGTCGCTTGCTGGTCCGGAGATCATACAGGAGGTCGGGCTTTCCAGCCTCGAACACGCGATGCGCGAACGTCGTTGGTTCCTGGTCTGCATTCTCGCGGACCATGGACATCAAGGATCGCGTGGAAGACCAATGGGAGGGGGCAGGGAGGGACTTCGCCGCATCGACGACATCTGTGGAGCCGAGGGACTTCCGCGAGCGGCGGTCGGTTGTCGGCGAATCCGGTGGGATTGGCGGTGGGTTGTGCAGCATAGCAGTTTGAACGGCACGTTGGGCGAAGACCGGCACCCTTGTGCTTGCGGGACTTGTAGGCGTCTCTTGCGAATTGAATGTTGGAGGCGTTTGTCCGTGGCTGATCTGGGCGCGGTCGGGGATATCATCGCTTGAACGACGACGTCGCATTGGATGTCCGCGATCAATCGAGCCCATACTGCTTGGTGGTGATGGACGGGAGTAGTTACGTGAACGGTGCCGCCCTTGCGTCTCGCGCCACGATGATTGCGATGCGTTGGAGATTCTTGGGCTTCGGGCGCGGTCAGAGGGACGGATGAATTTGGTCGCCTTCTCGATGTCATAATCCAAACTGCTCACCCCGGAGCGGGACATCATCGTCTGGTGTCGTTGTTGATCGTAGCAGTACGGCAGGTCGTTGGTGAAGGGGCTTTAGAGGGAACAGGAGTTTGGATTGGGCGAGTACTACAGTTTTGCTCTCATGACATGTCTCCGGCGCCATACTTTACTCCTTCTTCGCTTCTCAGGCCTGTCTCTCCTCCAGACCCACGATGTGATGTCGCTGGCCGGAAACAGCCACGCTTGTAGCCCAGAATGGTTGGGCCGGGGGATCATGGCGGCCGGTACCCACAACGCCTCAAAGAAATTCCCCGGTAGGCCGCGGTAGCAGTGTGACGAGGCGTTCGGTCGGCGCATTGCTTTTGGGTCCGACTAAAGCGTATTGGGCTGGTTTCGAGAGGAAGCAGCGGGCCAGGCACGGGAGAGGCGAAGGTTGTCAAAAGCCAAACCGCCAGGCCTGTAGCTGGCTTGTGCGCGCCGTGATCTGCCCCATCGCTCCCGAGCCCGCCGTGGGGATATAGGGGTAGTGGGTGGAGAGTGGAGACGTCCAGCAATACCTCGACTCTCTCAAGCCTACCAGGCTGCGGGCCTACGGAGGGCTACGGCTTGGACGAAACAGCGCCGCTCCTCGAGCTGCGATGGGTGCTGTAGCAGCTGTACAGACCGAAGTTCGAGACCGCACCACTACTGGAGCTGCTTGACGGGCCTTGGTGTCAGTGTGCAGGAGCCGCTTCGAATCTCTCCGCCCCGCTGCCAATCGGAATCAATCTAATTCGTTATACCGCGGAAGAGTAAAAGCGACGAGGGAAGTATCAGTAGACCATAAGGCACGCACTAGACGGAAGACAGCTCACGGACGGAGGGACCTCCGCGACATCGTCACAGTACCAAACTCGTCACAACATTGAAGTCGTCAGGGCGGCATGGACCGACAAGCCCGCCCTTGACTGTCATGTTATTACCGCGGCGAGCTCGACGCTACTCCGGCATGACTGATGCAACGACGTCGGATGTACCAGCTCAAGCTCTATACTGCCAAGTCTGGTGTTACTGTTGCCCTTCGTCAACCACATGTCGACCCCAAGATTCTGATCTGAAGTGCGGAAGTCTACCTCGACCATCCCGACGTATGTGCCACTAAAGCTCTATACGGACCATACCGGTATTGGCCACACCTTGAGCAGCTTCTGTGGATTGCGGTCACAGCCAGGGGGCAGAGATCAGATTGCGTCTCGCTACCGTGGCATCCGTAACGAGCCTGACCACTTCGCAGGACTGATGGGCAGAGCCGCGCACATGAGGGACCCCACCAGCCGGAAAGGACGTATTTCCGCGCACTGATCCTTGAAGATCTCAACCAGCGGTAGCATGTTTCTCGGAAGCTCCTCTCTGTCAAGACGCTCTCTGATCACTACGCCGTAGATACAGCTTGGCGAAGCCATTCTCATGGGACCAACTACGGACTGGTTCTAGGACACGGTACATATGATCTTTCCCTTCGTCTATACACGAGCATAGTCAGCAACGGCTCGCATCGTCTCTCGATGAAGGCGCTGTAGCTTACCTTGTTCGACTCCATCAAACGATGAGCATCCTGGATATCCTTCCAATCGAAGACCTTCTCGATCAGGACCTTGAATGAGCCGTCCTTGAACTTCGGCAGAGCGTGGTCAACCAACTGATCACGCAGTTTGCCCTGATACTGCTCATCTCTGCTTCGAAGACTGCTTCCTTCGAACCTCAAGCGCTTCGCAACGAATTGTTGCAAATTGGGTTCGGGCCTACAACCCAGTGGGTGGCAAGTCAGCGTTTATTTGTTCAGTCGTCAGAACAGTCATTGGTATACTTACATGCCTGGCTTGAAGGTGGGTCCGCTCAGTGACGCCAAGTTCACTATCCGCCCGTCCCTCGCAGCTGCGCTCAGATTGCCGGCAAAGGTCTGCGGTCTAGTATGAGATAGTCTTGTGATCAGCAAACGTCTAAAGCAGCCATCAAGTGACAAGACACCGCGTACCCGATATAGTCAACGATGATATCGACACCTTTGCCACTAGTAGCCTTCAGTACTTCGGCAGCCCAGTCGGTGGTTTCGGTATTGTAGGCTGCCTTTGCGCCCAGCTCCTTGACGCAGAACTCGGCCTTGTGATCCGATCGTGCGGTAGCGAATACAGCAGATGCGCCGTTGGCCACGCTGAGCTGCTGTCCAGCTATCGACACGGCTGAGGCTCCGGCATGCCAAAGGATGCTCTTGCCCTCGGCAAATTCGCCGATCAAGTACATGGCTTGCAATGCTGTGATCCAGGTCTGCGAGGATAAATCAGGCCCTCTGTTGCAGTTTGAAGCAGTGCAACATACCTCAGGGATACCAGCACATTGCTCCCAGCTCAGCTCGTCCGGCTTGTGGATCAACATATGTGTGCTCACGGCGATATACTCAGCGTAAGCTCCGCCGTAGGCCAGCCCCAGAACGGCATCGCCTTTCTTGAAACCCCTCTCGCTCTCACTCGCGAGTTCTTCGATGGTGCCGGAGAACTCAACCCCTAGAATCTTGCCGGCTTGCGGCGGCAGTGGGTATTTGCCTTCCCTCTGTAGTAGGTCCATCCGGTTGAGGCCGAAGCATTTCACCTTGATCAATGCTTTGGCATGGTCGACTTGCGGCTTGGGCGTCTGATCGTTAATGTATAATGCATCGATACCACCCGTGCCGCCTTTGATATCTGTCATGTACATCAGTGGAGGCGAAATGTCGAACGGGTAAGTGAGTTGTCCGTACCTATCGCCCGCATAGTCGCCATGTTGCTCTTTTTGCCGATCTGGTACGTGATGAGACGGAGTCTACTGCTCGTCTGTTGTAATATTCTTAACACGCCGGTGGTGTGAGCAGTTTGGTGGCAGAAATGCCCCGCGATTAATTCGCGCTGATGACGAATCCGGTGCCCTGCTCATGGAGCACAACGCCTCACTGTTCTTGAATAGCGATGAATAATTGTTATGCGCAGTGGGGAGTGTGAAGTATGGAGGATTCGCTGAGGCACTCTTATCATGGACTATAGGGAATTGTGAAACGAACAAGGCTGAGACGTTGCTTACGAGAGCCCACTCACGCATGTGTTGGCTGCGAGTTTGATGAGTTGGATATGCCATCTCACTCTAGCATAAACCTCCGCCATCGAACTGAGGGAGCCCCTCTCTGAACGATCGATCGGCAGTGACTCGAACTGTAGTCCGACGACCAAAGCTTCATGCACAGAAGTAGGAAGTAGTCCTCCCAAGATTGTATCGTCTATGTGTACACGTAGCACATTGAGGATAACAACCGCTTGTTGGTGGATGTTGTGATACTCGACATTACATCGCACGACCGTACGAGCTGGAGCACCAAAGCATTGCGGTGCTCCGGGGCGCGTTTGAGACGGACCTGTCAGAGCATTTGTGTCCAGCACGGCGGCAAGCAAAGATGAACATGGTCAGTAGCTTCGTGCGGTCTGCGTATGCCAACAGCTCCGTGGGATCCCGTCAGTAATGGTGGCATCTAGTTCCGGTAGACGATTCTGAACACTGAAACCGATATGCTCGCGTTCGAGTTCGACGTGTGCCGAGTCTATCAGCTGTGGGCTCATAGATGTCGTCATGGTCGGTCTGATCGCTGTGGGAGTCCAGGTCGCACGCCTGCCGATGTACACCACGACACTCTGGAGTCTGGCGACGATGTTCTGCTCGCGATGCTAACTCGCAGTCGCGTATGGTGACTTCTCGGTATCGGACCAGTACGACTGTACATACTAGGTACCTAGACTTAGGGTCGAACGCGGATCGCGAACGTGAAGTCGTTCTTGTCGCCTCGCATTCCTCGATGAGGGTCGCACAAGGTATCGCCGTTACGGTGCGGTCGTGCACAGTCTCATCCAAACTCGTGACGCTCCTCCTGTTCGGATGCGTCCAGACGTTCCTGATGGCACTTGGTGGATTGGAGAAAGGATTACTCGGGTATGGCGAATTTGTGTGGAGAAGTGCTGCCGCACGTACCCGGGCCGCCCACTCCCCACGAGGACCTCAGCACTTCCTATCCGCCCCTGGGCAGACATCGAAGCTGCTTTCAACGCTTGACCCAGTTTGCGGTCTGATAGTTGAACGAGATTACCATATCCTTCGATGCAACAGTCATCACAGCCGAACCCGACCTCCCGCTACTAATCTTCAGCCGCGGTGGCGTCGCTTGGAGCCATGCCATTGGCCTCTGATATGAGGCCACCCGCCTTCAGCCTCGTCGAGCTCAGCCGGACACTACAATGGAGATGAGAGCCTCATCGGTCTTCAGGAAGTTCAGGTAGTATTCGATCGCATGTGTAATACTGCCCCAAGGTGAGAAGACAGCTCTTCCCTTTTCCTTCTCTGTCTTCGTCTCTGTTATCTCAGCGGTAGTCGCCACAAAGTTGGGCATTCATTGCTGCCCCAGTCGCGTGTCAAAACACCTTGACTTTTGCACGAGCGCAGATAAACGGCCCCAAGGCTATCTGCATGGCGCCTGCGGTGCACCACCACTCTTTGACCACCTCGGGTGCTACTTAAAGGTGAGCCCCTCTCGCTCCAACTTTTCCTTGCAATTGTGACACCTCGGACCTGTTCAACATTTCCAACACCGGTATTCACCATGCGATCAGGCTTCGTTCGCACGGTACATTCAATGGCAGATCCAGCCCAGCCTACGCCATACCCGGTCATACCGATTCGGATCGTGCCAGAGCCTGCCCAAGATGCTTCAGCAACGCCCGACACCGCGAGCGGAAAGCGCGATGCCGATGACACCTTCTACGATGCCTGGGACAATTTCCTTGCCATTCAACCGAAGCGAGCAAAGACAGCGTCCAGAATGGCGCGCATGGTAGAGGCGGAGAAGCAGGCTGTTGATGAGACTCCCGGGGATGGCCTGCAAGTGCGAGAAAGAGCCGCCAAGTCATGGCAAGAAGCGGCAGAGGAGTGCAAAGGTAAGGTGAAAGCTATCGTCGAAGAGTGCAAACGACTCAACCGGAAGTACGTCGATTATCAATTTGATCTTGAGGCTGGGCCCTACCCTTTGCAAGACCTGCGTGGCGTCTATCCGCAAGCCATCATGAGATCGGATGGGTCCGTTGAACCTCCTCCATGGGTAAAGCGCGTCGAGGATATATTCGACAAGCCACAGTTCTACGTGGATGGCGCAACACCCACCGACGTTCATCAAGGTAGTAGTGGCGATTGCTGGTTCTTGGCCGCGCTTATGGCAATCTCGGCGAAGAAGGATTTGGTGGAGAAGCTCTGCGTCGCTCGCGATGAATTGGTGGGAGTCTACGGATTCGTCTTCTACCGTGATGGAGAGTGGGTCTACGAAGTGATTGACGATAAACTCTATCTCAAGGTTCTACGAGTTTTACGTCCCAATAGGGATGCATCTTAGCTAACATACTTGAAGGTTGGCGACGATGACGACCTGGCTATCGTGAGGGACTGGGACAGAGAGAACAAGAAAGGCAGGTACATAGACTACGACGACGACAAGCTTACGGCCCAGCTTCAGCGAGGAGGCGAGGTACGTCGTATGAAATGCTAACAACGGTGTTACCCCTAACAGATTTTGGGTATATTTTGCTGACCCAGAAACCCGTTCATTCAGGCTTTGTACTTCTCACATTGCAAGTCTTCCGAGACCTGGCTTCCATTGATAGAAAAGGCTTACGCCAAAGCTCACGGAGACTACGCTGCTGTCGAGGGCGGCTATGCTAGTGAAGGGATCGAGGATCTTACGGGTGGTGTCGGGGTGGTGCTCAACCCCGAGGACATCATGGACAAGGATCGATTTTGGCGCGAGCAGCTGAGTCAAGTCAACGAAAATTTCTTGTTCGGCGGTGGCTCGAAGAGGAAGGATTCAAAGGGAGTGGTCGGCGGGTATGTTCTGCCTTCGGCAATATGTGCTCAGTCTTGCTGTATGCTGCTAACGACGTTGCTATCGAAGTCACGCATACACTGTTCTGCGTACGTTTGAAGAAGGCGATCTCCGTTTATTGCAGCTACGTAATCCATGGGGTACGTGAATTAATGGATGCAAGCTTGAGTCCCGGTACAAGACACCTGCTGACTTTGCTACACCTGGAAGTAGGCCGGACAGAGTGGAAAGGCGACTGGAGCGATGGCAGCAAGCTTTGGACGCCGGAGATGATGATCAAGCTCGGTCATACTTTTGGCGATGATGGTGTGTTCTGGATGAGCTACAAGGATTTCTTGAAGCACTTTCCGAGGATCAACCGTGTGAGGTTGTTCGATGACAAGCAAGGGACTTGGCAGGTTTCACAACAGTGGACGAGTGTCAACGTGCCCTGGACGGTCGAGTATCTTGACACAACATTCGAGGTCGAGATTGAGAAGAAAGGTCCGGTGGTCTTCGTCCTGTCTCAGCCCGACGACAGATACTTCCGCGGCCTAGAGGGACGCTTTGAGTATTCGCTGCACTTCCGCGTATACAAAGAAGGCAGAGAGAACGGTCACTGGATAGTTCGCAGCCTTCACAACAGTGGCGCAGACGCTCGATCGACCCGGAGCGTCTCGGCAGAGATCGAAGATCTGGATCCCGGCAAATATATCGTCCTCATCAAGGTTACTGGGACTCGCTATGCTAGCGCAATGACCCAGCAAGAGATCATACTGGCCTGCGCCGTCGCCCGGAAAGAGAAGCTTCTCGACGTTGGGAGACGCTTGGACTATGCTCTCACCAAAGGCGACAAGCGTGCTATGGAGAAGGCGGTCAAGGTGCAAGCCAAGCTTGACGGAAGGCTGATGGAGAGAAGAGGCTTGAAGAAAGCCAGGATATCCAAGCGAGAAGAGTTGAATCGAAGTCGTCTACGCAAGAAGAGAATCGATGACGATATTGCCGAAAAGCGGAAGGCCGTTGCCGCGGCCAAGAAGGCGAGGGCAGATGAGAAGAAGCAGCAGCAGAGCAAGAAGGCCCAGGATGACGACCGCGCTCAAAGCGCTGCAGCTGACGAGGACGTCGCGCCGAAGGATCCAGCCGTCTCGGCAGTGTCTGGAACATCATCAGAAGAGTCCACGCCCAACGCTGAGCCGGCAGAAAGCAGCGAGCCGAAGGTCCACGATATCACGCCACCAAGCGAGCCAGAAGCCACGCCGTCCGCCACCGACACGCAGCCGGACTCGCTACCAGCCGACGATAGCAAGGTCGACACCGAGACCGCGACGAAGCAACTCTCTAAGCTGGCCCTCGAAGACAAGCACAACACCAACAGCGAGGACCCTCCTGTCTCGCCGCTGGACAACAGCGATGACGACGACGAGTCCGACTCGCTGGCACCGCCGGAGGAGCTGGTCGATGATGACTTCGAGTGGGATTCCGATATCGACAATCCAGTTGACTCCGACGACGATGAGCCGGACCCGAAAAACGAGATCTTCGCTGAGGATCCTTGGAATGCGGTTTGCGTGCTGGGGCTCAGGGTCTACTCGCTGAACTCGATGGCTAAGGTGACCGTTGTCAAGGGCGACAACGGGTCATAGTCTACACCTCGTCTACGTAACGCCTCCCAATGGCAGGTAATCCAAAGCGAAAAGCCATGCCGTTGAACGCTGAGGCAGAGATGTACTCCAGTCAACGCCATGCGAGTGTTACCCGTTCGATGATGGCGGACGATGAGCTCGACGGCATGGTGTCTGCATGCGTATATTGTATGTACACGTCTAGTATAGCTCTCATCTACGTAATGCCTCCCAGTGACAAAATACCCAAAGCCAAAAGGCCGTGTCGTTCGGCGTTACGGCAGACATACTCCGGCCAACGCCATGCGAAAATGCATCGTACTATCCTCACATAGCACTCCCGAACCCGACTCGAGGTAGCGTAGGCTGCCTATCCGGGCTCCGACTGACACTCCTCTCGTCCCGCCGACCCATACTCGCCGCGCCCGAGACCAAATAATCACCATCTCCCTCCCTAGCGAACCGCGAAGGCCGACTGAAACTATGCTGCGAACTCATCGCGGGCGACTGATCCCTCGGCGGGACGGCGTCATACCGACCCTTCCGGTCCCGTTGCGCCATGGGCGCCATAAGCAACGAGTTCCTCGCATCCAGCGGCGTCAGATCGTCCAGATCCCGCTCCATCTTCAGCTTCTCCTGCGCTTTCCGCGCCCGGCGATGCGGGTTCTCCCGTATGCAGTTGATGAGCGCGTTGACCGCGAGCAGCACGGCCAGCACGGCGGTGAGCACGCACTGCACGACGACGAGGACGAGGCCCGTGATGGTCTTGGTCGTCTGGTTGATGCCGAGTTCCTCCACGAACGTCAGGATGCAGACGACGGAGATGACGCGGACGACTTGGATGAAGATGTTGATCCAGACGCCGCTTTTGCGCTGGAAGGGCCGGGTCCAGAGGAGGAGGCCCAGCATGAGGGCTTCGACGATGAGCTGGCCGGCGGTTTGGACGAGGCCGTGCCCGTTGGCGCCGGCGATGACGCAGCCTTTGGCGAACATGTAGACGATTGCTGGGACGAAGAGCCACCAGTAGCCTTTTTTGTAGTTTTCGTAGAAATTGTTGTATTTCCTGAGGACATTGTGTGTTAGCAGGTCGAATACGGGAACGTAGGGTAGTGTGGGGGTTTCGTATACGTACAGCCATGTCTCTTTATCGTCGTACAATCTGCCTGCGTCGCCGTCCAGTCTTGTATAACTGTGCGCTTTGATCCAGATCCTCCACGTGAAGAAAGCGAGCAAAGCCGTGAAAGACCCCAGTGTGACGCCGGCAAGCACTTTCGCCGCCCAAGAATCGCCATTCGTGAATTGGTAAATGCAGTACAACGTCCAGGTTCCGTACAACAATAGTACCAGATTGGTAAGGGCCTTGGCCAGCCTCCACCAGTAGCGTTCGCGCCACGATTCCATGGACTTCGGGATCTTGCCGAACATGCTCCAAAGCTCCAGGATGACTTTGATGAGCAGGATGAAGATGATGATGGCGGCGCACAAGATGGCCCAAACAAGCAGAACTGTCAAGAATGTGTTGGCTTGCGGGATGGTGAGTTGTTCGCTGTAGGCCTGGATCCCGCTGACGTAGTGGTTTGTCTTGCTGTTGTGGGCTGATGAGGTCGCACTGGTACTACCCGAGCCGCCGCCGATGTTCGCGGTTGTACCGTTCACCGTGACTGACGTCCCGTCTCTCGCCCATAGAAGCGCAGTATGGACCGCGCGTCGCATCATCCGTGATGTCGTGTTGGTCGTGCCGTCGGTATACACGAGCGTAGCGTTGTTGTTGAGATACTGATAATTGTCGTCGGTTAGATTGCCGCCAGTCTTTGCGCGGAAGCTGTCGATTGAAGTCTGAAGCTGGCCCCAAGGCACTAGACCAGTAGAGAAGGCGAAATTCGACGTGAAGCTCTGGTACACCTGAGGATATTGCACGCTCAACATGCCATTCATCGCCAGGCCTTGAAACCAGCCAATGACTTCGCCAAAGGTGGGCGATGGAGTGGAGGCTCCAGGATGGCCGCCGGCTGCCAGGCCTGCCAATCCTGAGAGCAGCAGAGCAACAGCCGCAATTCCAAGCGCTGCATATGAGATAGCGGGTATAACGAGAGTCTGTCCATTGCCAACCGTAGATTGCACGCATGCCACGTCTTCACCATTACTGCCTTTCAGCTCCATCTTCACCAATCCATCGAGATCAGGTATCGCGAAGGCGATTGCCGGTATCTGGGATGCTTCCGCCTCCGGTATCG
The DNA here is from genome assembly GCA_030411845.1 of Friedmanniomyces endolithicus. NCBI lineage: Eukaryota > Fungi > Ascomycota > Dothideomycetes > Mycosphaerellales > Teratosphaeriaceae > Friedmanniomyces > Friedmanniomyces endolithicus. The sequence continues at coordinate 247,625 of JASUXV010000014.1, forward strand.
TCTGCGAGCCCACCGACGCAAAGCTCGACGCCGGCACAGGGCACATCTCGGCCATTCCTGTATCGCAAGGATTGAACTCCCTCGTGTAGACCTGCTTGCCGTACGCACTGACGAGTAGCGTTGCCGTCACATTCTGCACGATGTCGCTCGTCCCGGCAACGTTGAATGTGAGGAGTCGTGTGGTTCTGTCGTACGATACGTCCAGATTCTTCACCTGAACGGTGGCATTATTCATACAGGAGGAGAAGCCGGTTGTGCTCAGTATGTTGCCTCCCAGCACGCCGACCGGCAGAATGCTGAGCAAGACAAGAGAAAGCTTGTGCATTCCTGCGGATGACCGCATGGTCGCGTGAGGAGGCTCGGGGCCTCTTGGTGACTTCTGCGATCGTTTTCTTTTGACAGGCGAGTAATCTCGAGGGTGTCGGATGGACGATGACCCGCAAGAGGGGCGACTGGAGAGCAGGTGCAAATAACTCAGGCGGGGAATCAAGGATGGTGGTAGATTGTTCGTTTCGTTTCGGAGTATTAGAGGCAGTTTCAAGCAGTCTAGCAAGGAAACCGAGTCAATGCCGAAGGTGAACGATGTCTGGAACGACTGTGGTAGAAGATGCTGACGAGCGTACAACGAAGAGCACGAGGGTGAAGTGAAATACAAGAGAACGCGGTTGAAACGACATGGAAGGTTGCAGTGTAGACGAAAGAATACGAGACGGGCAGCGCACGAATAAGGGTCTCCGTCGGGACCACGCAAAACCTTCTGTTATGATTGGTTGCAGGGTTCGATATGCACACTTGGCGAAGTCCAGGGCCTCTATTTCGAGATGTGAGGGCCGACTACTTTATGGAGGATTCAGTCATCAACGCACTGGACCCTACCGTGTTCGACTCGTTACGTTGTGCAGTAGTAGTCGTCAGAAGGAATCGAAATCAGGTGCAACTTCCGTCCTTCATCTTCCCCTCTCGCTGTCCCTCCGCAGAGCCTCCGCAGAGCTCTCGTGGCTTGTGAGTTGCGACTTGTGAAAGTTGTGAGCGCGCGTCTCCCCGGGGAGCCCGAGCCCCGAGAGCCAGCCGGCGGCACAGAGTCCAACGCCACGCTGAGCCGGGTGAAGTTGTGGATCGTGGTGGCGGAGCGGGCATGCCTGGCTGATGAGTAAGGTACCGAATCTACCGATGGAGAAGAGTTTCACCGGCGCATCCGAGACCTTGATAGAGAGTCCAGATCGAAGGACCCATCGGATTTTGGACGACAGGTGATGGGGCCGTGGGCTGTGGAAAACCTGTCCAGTCTCGCCGCATCTGCCAGCTCCAGTTCACGTAAATATGGAACAGAGCTGAGGTGGGTACAGGTGCATGTATGCGCGTTGTTGTGCATTACATGAAGATGGAAAAGTACGGGACGGTACCTCATTCGAGCAGGAGGTGTGTTTCAGGTGAGACGACGACGGGAGTCTGCCCGCACACATGTCCCTCCGTACCATCGGCGAATGCACACACGAAATGCCGACCACCAGATGTTTTTGCCTACATGTACATCGTCATGCTCCAAGTGCCCACATGCTCCTCATCTACCTTACCCTCCTACCGTCAGGCTCGACATACTTCGCACCTGCGCCTGGATCTGTGGGTGGAATCTTCTTCTCCGCAGACTAGCCATCTCTGACATCAGGCTGCTACGCGTGCCTACTTCCTGCTTACTGCGGCCACAGGGGCTGGCTGTACGTGTTCTTTCGCGCGATCTCGGTATATAAATTGATCGGCACCGTCACTGGGGACTGCAATACTTCCTCCAGGCCCGGCCAGATCACTCGCTCCTACTCACAAGGACTTCCGACTTGGGCGGCGCAGCATGATGCGTCGTTTATGGGCCATTGCGGACATACACCTGTCTTTCAAAAGCAACCGCGAAGAATTTGCCAAACTCCAGCCTCGTGGTGTTGACGATGGTCTAATCTTGGCCGGCGATGGTGCGTACCTTACGAGCGTTCCAGCTCAGCAGCACCATACAAAAGCTAACTGGCCCAGTTGGCGAGACTATCGAGACGCTGAATGAAGCTTTTGAGGTGTCCAAGAAACATTTCAAGCATGTCTTCTGGGTTCCGGGTAACCACGAGCTGTACAGCTCCAAGTCCGCAAAAGAAAATGAGATGCACCTTAGGGGCGAAGCCAAGTACATGGCGTGCATTATGGCCGCGAAAAGGCACGGCGTACTGACCCCCGAGGACGAGTACATGACCTGGGTGTACGAGGACAATGGCGTCCAGACTGCCGCTGTGATTTGCCCAATCTTTACTTTGTACGACTACAGCTTCCGGCCTGAGCACGTGACTCGGGAAGGTGCACTGGACTGGGCAATGGAGGAAGGCATCAAAGCAACGGATGAAACTCTCCTACACGCGGACCCATATCCCACGCGGGACGAATGGTGCGCTCGCCTGGTGGCGGAGGCTGAGACCAAGCTGGCGAAAGCTGCGGCAACTGGCTTCCCGCTCGTTATTATCAATCACTGGCCTCTGCGGGAAGACACCATCTTCATTCCCAGGGTCCCCCGCTTCAGCCTCTGGTGTGGTACAGTCCTGACCAAAGAGTGGCACCAGAAGTATCACGCCAAAGTCGTCGTCACTGGTCATCTACATGTCCGGCGCACGGACTGGATTGACGGTGTGCGCTTCGAGGAAGTGAGCTTGGGCTACCCACGTCAATGGCAGGAGGCCAAGGACGAAGGACACACTGTCAACACCTTGCTGCGCGAGATCTTGCCGGGTGAGCCGACCCCGCAAGAGGGCAACGAACCGACTACTACCTGGCGAGGACGAGGTCGAGGATGGTCTTTGTCACACGGCCTGGAACCTGTGACCCCGAGCAGCCCAACGAACCGGACCAACGTTCGAGCACTGTGAACGTGATCAGATGCCCCAGGTCGGCGTTATGCGCAGAGCACTCTCCGAAAAGACTAGACGGCCCGCGTCACGTGTCAGTTCGCTGAGCGAAATGACCAACACCGCGACCGCTCAGGGTGTTGACGGGTCACCGTATGAGCAACGTGACCCAACTAAGCTATTGGTCTCGATGGTCCCGAAGAGTGCGGAGAGAGCGCTTAAGCTGTTCCGTTCCAGAATGTGCAATCTGACCGGTGTGTGATGTTGTCAGACTTACGCACCGTAAATGTCGCATAAGATGCACCTGCACACCTACATACTCCTAGTCCGATCGCCTCGCAAGCAGCTTGCGGTCACGACGAGCCTCACTGCACTTGGCTTGACGACGAAGTCGCTTGGTATTTCCAAAGCGCCAGGCGCACGAAAAGTATCTGCGCGGGACTCGTAGAGCCCGGACTTCTCGTCACCGCCTAGGTACCTTCGCCGTGCACTTTCTCCCACCGTTTCAAGCACGCAAGCGAGGTCAAGTCACTCACGACTGGTGTGTCACGGCTCCGAGGAAAAGAGCCTAATGTGTGCAGTGCTAGTGCGCCTGCCTGCTTTAGATGCCGGACCGACACCACGACCACAGTCCCAGGCCCCTTCTTTACCGGTTCTTGGCCACGACGATATAGTAGAATGACAATGCGCCGGTCCTAATCAGAGTACGAAGGCTCTGAACCGAGCATATCGCTACTACGACTATGTCGCAATCCCTATCCGAGCCCCACGGGTCAGAAGACGAAGACGAAGGCTCAGGCTCCGAGGCTAGATCTGGCATCTATGAATTCTCAGACTCCGAGCACATCGATGATCGCACAAGCAGGAAGTTGCAATCGGCGTATGACGACCCAGGAAGTGAGGTTGTCTACATCTCAGCGGACGCAGACCAGGAGCTTGACGCCAATCAGGACAGCGGCACAAAGCCACGCGGCGACTCGGAGATAGACGGCGGCTCAGACGCAGACTAGCGGATGGCTGTGAGGTCTAGACAGGGTGTGAGGTCTGCACAGCGCGTGAGGTCTGCACAGCGTGTGAGGTCTGCACAGCGTGTGAGGTCTGCACAGCATATAAGGTCGACTTCGACAATGTATAGGCCCGCTGTAATCTGTCGTTCCTGCGACCGCTCGCCGCTGTCCTCACCTCGCCTACGCCGCCACCGTTCTTGTTGTTCCGCTCCGTACTAGCCTCTTCGAAGGCAAAAGTATACGACTTTCGACTCTAAGCACGAGATTTACATCTTATCGAACGACGGTCGTGGAGAGTCTTAGCAGCAGTTTCTCGGGGCTTGCCGTGCCGGCGCTCGGTCTTGGATGGGAGCCACAGCGTTGCCTGTTTCAAACAAGCACAGTACATGCCTACTATACATACGTACCCCCAGATGAACAATGTCCAGTTTCGCCATGTAATACACCGCAGATGGCTTATCATAATTCACCCGCGGACGAAGCCCTGCACCTCTGTAGTCTGCGAGCTCTTTCAAGGTTTCGGCGTTCAATGCACCGATGGGAAGCCAACCTGAAAGCTTTTGACCTGCTCGGTCAACCTTGACTCAGATGATCCAGAGATCATTACATCTCATACAGCCGTGTCGTCCGTTGCATTCGCTGAACATAACTACACTTAGACAACACTCGAAGACTTCAACTCCCGCAGTGACGCAACCCAACATACCTAGCGAAAATGTCCATGACCGTCGACGAAGCCGGCGTGGCGAGAGACGGTTTCCCTCGTCCCACGCCCAAAATACCCAGCAATGTCTTCGAGCAGCTATCCATGAAAGGCAAGGTCGTCGCCATCACAGGAGCATCGGCAGGGATCGGTTTCGCCGTCGCGGAGGCCATTGCGGAGGCTGGGGGGAATCTGGCACTGTGGTATAACAGCAACGATGCCGCGATCGCTAAAGGAGAGCAATTGGCGAAAGCTCACGGTGTGCAGGTGAAAGCGTTAGTTCTGTGTCAATGCAGAAGCGCCTGTTCAGAGACTGACGCAGACGCAGCTACAAGGTTGAAGTCACGGACGCTGCGAAAGTCGAGCAGACGATCAGTGAAGTAGTGCAAGACTTTGGCAAACTCGACGTCTTCGTCGCGAACGCCGGGATGGCGATTTCGAAAGCTATCACGGAGACGAGCCTCGAGGAGTACAGGAAGCAGATGTCCGTCAATGGTGAGTCCGTCCGTTGTTGACGCTGTAGTCACGTTGTACGCTGTTGTTGACTCCGGCTTTCTCCCTACCAGTCGACGGCGTCTTCTATTGCGCCAAATACGCCGGCGCAGTCTTCAAGCACCAGGGCTTCGGAAACCTCATAATCACTTCTAGTATCTCGGCGCATATCGTCAATGTGCCCGTCGATCAGCCTGTAAGCTCCACCCTGGCCCCCCTCCCCTTCTCCGTAGTAGGAAGGCTCCGTATTGACGATTTCGCTCGCAGGTCTATAACATGACCAAAGCAGCCATCACCCATCTCGGCAAGAGCCTAGCAAGGGAATGGCGCGAGTTCGCCCGCTGCAACGTCGTGAGTCCGGGTTTCTTCAATACGAATATGGGCGCCAGCCCGTTGGCCATTAATGAAGCGTGAGTTCGCAGACACGGCTATTTTTGCACGGGATCAGCTAGCTGATATTTCGTTGTGTAGGTATCGAATGACTCCGCAGGGTCGGCAGGGAGACACGAAGGAGATCAAGGGGCTCTATTTGTACTTGGCTAGCGATGCAAGTAGCTATCAGACGGGCTCGGATGTCGTTATTGACGGCGGGTACATCTTGCCTTGAGCAGATGGCCTGGGCCCTAAGGTAGGCACCAATTTGGCTTGGGCGTCCCGTCGAAATATCGGTTTACCCTTGATAAGTAGGCATGTCGAAGCGGCATATCCGACCTTGTATCATCGTGCAACACAATAATGATATGGAAGGTCTTTGACATTCTTGGCTGGTTTCAAGATCATCATCATGATGTCCATGCGTGCGACAGCACACCCACGGCGTAGATCCAAACTCCAGAGCACCTACACTCATGGTAGCAGACGATACATCGCTCACGTAGATCCCAGACGTATCCTCTTCATTCCTCAGATAGCATTCCTTTCCTCCTATCCCTCAACACGCCCCCACCACCTCCAGACCACCCAGCGTCCCCACCCACCCGTCCCACCCTAGCAAGTCGTATCGGACTCCTCAACGGCACCCCAAAATCATCCTCACCCTCCCCATCCTCCTCCTCTCCATCCCCCTCCACCCCTTCCAAATCCTCAGCATCCAAACTCTCCAAATCAAAACTCCCAGGCACCCTCTTACTCCCCGCCGGCGACTGAAAAACAAACGACGCCCCAAAAGCCAATGTATCGTTCGTGAGCCTTGCCGCGATCTTCAGCATGATAGCCACTAGCTGGGCGGGAGGGCCGAGAAAGACGGCGCAGGCTTTGTGGACGAGGGCTGAGGCGAGGGCGTGCTGCGTGCTTTGGCTACGGGAGAGGTGAGGGCGAGTGGTGGAGGTGGAGCTGTGGGAGGTGCGGGAGGCGAGGGAGGTGCTTGAGGAGGAGGAGGATGTGCTGGTGGGTTTGGGCGTGGTAGAGAGGGGTTGCGGGGTTGGGGGTGTGCTGCCTATGGATCTGCGGGCGAGGATACGGGCTTGGATTGCGGCGAAGGGGTCTTCGGGGAGTGCTTGGTTATGGCTTGGAGGTGGCGCTTTGTGTGGTTCTGCGGCTGCTGCTCGCGTTGGCGATGGCGGTCGTTGTGCGGTAACGTCTGGATGTCGTGAATCCGCGGAAGCGGCAGTCTCAGACGTATCCTCCTGCGCCGCCGGCTCATCATGTGGAGGTACTGCGTCTGGTCTTTTCACGCTCTGCTCTTCCGTGCCCAGCGACTCTTCCTCAACGTCAGTCGTCTCCGCACCAGCCTCGGACTCCTCCTGCTGCCGCCGCAGATGCGCCTCCGCGAGCTCCAGCCCGGCGCTCGAATCAGGGGGTGAAGGCGGCATATCCGTTGGCATTGGTTGGAAAGTCCGCAGTCGCGTAGGGCCTGGCTGTACTCGCGGAACCGCAACCGGCTCACTGAGCTCTGCCGTCCCGTCCAAATGTATGGCTGCACGGGTCCCGGAAATCTTTTGAAGTTCTGCCGTCAGCTGCGGCGGCGCAGTAATCGATCGCGTCGCGGCGAGTTCGTGAGGGCGAGCCAATGTCTGTTGTTGTATCCTGAGCCGTTCCACCCCACCTGCCAACTCGTCTCTCGCTTTGTCCGCCTCAGCTTCGGTGTCTTCCAGCTCCAGGTCCTCCTCCTCACTCTCCTCTGTCTCCGCCCAATTCTCGCCTGTCATTCCTGCTGATGCACCCCCTTCCGGCCTCCAACTATACCGGCCTTCCAACCTCCATCTCTTCGCAGGCCCCAGACTGACCCGCCGACTCTTTCTCCGCTCGCGCAGCTCGTCAGCTGTTGGCTTCACCTCCTCAAGACCACGGTCGAACGGACAAGCTGTGCGCTCGTAGAATAGCACCCTAGCGAGCACGTCTTTCAGTCCCTCCACTTTCTCCATATCTTCACTGGTGGTCGCAGGGAGCTCAATGCGATAGTACGTGTCCGGCAGAACGCGCATGGTGAATTTGGAGACGCCGTCGACGCACCAGCATTGCGAGCGAGGCAGGATGGCGTGCAAAAGAGCGCCGGAGTGCAGGAAGGAGACGGAGCCGGGGACGCGGTAGATCTCGAGGGGCCCGGAGGCGAGGGTGCGTTCGGTGCGGGATGTCCATGGTAAGAGACCTGGGGAGGTGTTCAGTGATCGTGGAGAGCTTGAGGAGCTCGTGCTTGGTCGTGAGGAAGGAGCGATGCTGAATTTGACGATGCTGGCGTTGGGGTGCACGTAGAGGGTCTCCACGTCTTTTGTTGCGCCGATCTCGACGGATGGATCGGCATGGGCTGAAGAGGTTGTGGTGGTGAGTCTGGTCGGGACGGTGAAGGAACGGTTCATAGCGATGCGGCGGGGTGCGGACGGGGTCGAGGGGTTGGCGGAGGACATGATGACGAGCGCATACGGGGTGGAGGAGGAAAGGAGGAGGGAGGTAGTCGCTGATATGCGAGGGGAGACGAAAGAAGCTTGCTGAATCTACAAACTACAACCCTGTATCTGCTCTCTTTCCCTGCGTAAATGGTCGCGCATTGGAATGTCGTGGTCGGCGCGGAGGGGATGGTCGGCGTCGGCATGTTCGGCTGCTGGCCGAGGTGGACGGAGGCCATGGCGAAAAGGGATAAGGTACGCGTTGAGACGCGTTGAACAACAGCGTCTTTAATGAAATACACCGTGCGCAATCACATATCCGGCTTGATCATCTCTCTTCGCTCCTCCGATGCTGAATGCGCACAGACGTTATGGACGACCCAAACAGGCAGGCACGCACCTTTTCTCGTCGCACATGTGAGGTGGGACTGGATCATCTTCACATGCAAAGCCCGGCCGAACCCCCCCGCGCTACGTCACCTTCAATGTTTCAGGTTTCTGTCCCGTCCACACAATTGTTCTGCATGTCCATACACGATCCCAACCCACCGTCAAGTCTCCCTCAGTCACTACCTACCCAAAGCTCTCCACCACCGCCATGTCGACCGCCGACCAGCTCAAACGCTACCTCTCCTCCCTCCACACCTCCTTCGAACCCAACGCCATCCTCCGCGGCGCCCAGCTCACCTTCGTCGGCGCGAACCGCGCCCTCCAAAACCCCAACCTCTTCACCTCCGCCCACTACCGCCAAGCGGGTCTCGCCGTCGCCCTCGGCCTCGCCATCTCCCTCCTCCTCCACATCCCCACTCTCAGCATCCGCCTCCTGCTCCGCTTCGTGGGCCTCTTCACCGACCTCTCGCGGTCCGCCTGGGATGAAGAGGTCATTGAGGGGATTGAGTTCATCGAGCACAGCGTCCTGCAGGTCCCGTTCTTCCTGATGAGTTTCGTGCGGTATTTGAGTCCCGCTATGGATGACATGTTCATGTCTAGTCTGGGATGGGTGGACACGACGTACACGCAGAAACACGCGGATGAGAAGCCAGAGAACTTGCGGGCGATGTACTATCCGCATCTCAAAGAGTATGATACGATTGGGAGCGCGAGGGAGCGGCAGCGGGAGCCATACAAAGCAGCTATAGCGTTTCTGATGCGCTTTGGGAGGAAAGCAGGGTTGAGTCTGGGGGTGTACTGTCTGACATTCTTGCCGTATGTGGGGAGGTTCGTGCTGCCGGCCGCGAGTTTCTACACATTCAACAATTCGGTGGGGTTGCAGCCCGCGGTGTTGATTTTCGGAAGCAGCGTGTTGTTGCCCAAGAGGTGGATTGTACGGTTCTTGCAGAGTTACTTTTCCAGCCGGAGTCTGATGCGGGAATTGGTAAGATCTTACACGGCTACCCCTTCACCCGATTCCAATCACGTACTGACTACTGCCATGTGATGCACAGCTCGATCCCTACTTCTCCCGCATTCACTACAGCTCCGAGCAAAAGCGCGTCTGGTTCAATTCCCGCTCAGGCGTCCTCTACGGCTTCGCCGTGACCTTCTACTTCCTCCTGCGCGTGCCCTTCGTCGGCGTACTAATGTACGGCATCGCGGAGGCGAGTACCGCGTATTTGATCACGAAGATCACCGAGCCGCCGCCGGATCCGAAGCGGCAGGTTGAGCTGGAGGAGTGGAAGGGAAAGGACGTGAGGTGGGTGAACAAGCATGAGTTCCTGGCTTTGCCGTTGGACGGGTGGGAAGGGATGAGGGCGGGGAACGGAGAGGGGGCAAAGGCTGAGGGAACCGCTATGCCCACAGGGAAGAAGTTCACGTGATGTGAATCGTCAATCCGGTCGTGACAAGAGCGAGAGATTGATGGATGAGGACTATCTCACGCTGGCATACAGGCAGAGGGCCAGAGGCGCACCGCAGGTGGACGGCGACTGCGGGTCAAAGGCTGGAAGTCAGCATCAAGCGCACACGCCTTTGCCACGACAAGCTGGTTCGGTCTCGGCAGAAGCGAGTGAGAACAATTCGGCGGCCAGAGCACAAACGGCTTGCCTGCATCTGCAATACTATTGTCTCGCGGCTATAGCGACGCCGTAAGGTCACGTAAGAGGGTATATACAGCGTCGGGTGATGGGGATGATATCGAGGTGACACTCTACGTGGGTCTGCGGTGACAAGTGGATGCGTAGCTTGAATTTGTCCGGATAGTGGAGGCGCAGGAGCAGTACGCTACCGCCACAACGTGACCGCTCTCCTGGGTTGGCGGCGTTCTTGCTCTTTGTGCAATTTCACTTGGCTACTTGGATGTAGCACAGAGCGCGGTGTATGTCTTCACCGAGACACGGCACACCTTGGAAGGGCTCCTCGTCGTGCTTCTCGCGTTACGTTCAAGTAAACACCCCCGGGAAGTCCTCGTCGTCTTCCCGGGCCTGCTTGGCGGCTGCGAGCACACGGCAAGACCATGCGAAGCCAGTAGAGACACATGCGGCCCATGTGTGTGTGCTTCTCGGGCGGGAATCGAGCTGCGTCGGGGATTCCGTCGCTCCTGATCTCCTCGAGGGTAATCTTGAGGTTCCTGCAGGTACTCGAGAGTCTCCCAATGTCCAGTCGTAGGTCCACGCCGCCGAGTCCTAAGTCTGACAAAGGCCTCGGTAGACGTTCGTCGCGAATATCCTGTACGAGCTATAGAAGTTCACACGGGATTTGACCTCACATATGTGTCCGAGTCATGTGAATTTCGGCCCGCTTGTGAGCCGAGTCGACCCCATCGTCCATGTGTAGAGGCAACTGCTGTACATGTACCCCCGCTGGAAACGAGTCTGTATGAGCCTATGAGGTGCACTATCAAGTGGGTTGCAACAAGAACGATGATGTGGTCTGGGAGAAACCTTTCGACGCTGACAGACTACACGACCTGACTTGCACCCTGAGTCGAGGGCGGAAGCTGCATCGGGAGCCCAGCACCTTTGCCACAACAGACTGACTCAATTTCTCCGCAGAGGGGAATGAACCCAGCTCGGCAGAAACAACGCAAGAATAATGCTGTAGGCACGGCTATGTCTGTGAGACGACAGCGATGTCGCAGTCGCAAAGTATGGCACATGAAGGTAGGCTTCCTCCTGACCCAAAGAGGCAGGCGAGAGACTTGGACGGAGACTTGCAGCTCTCTTGTCGAGCAGCCCCGCAACGCTCACGAGCTCCAGCTGGGAGAGTGCCGGCAGCTCCACCTGGTCGACCACAGAGATCAACACTCACCCTTGGCCTACACTTCCGACCCTTATCGCACATGCTATTACATTTACACCACGGCAGGCATCCGTGACAACCTCCTTGAGCTGCCTTATCAAAAACACTTTGTGTACCCCGCTCAGACGAACAGGTAGGCTAAGCTGTCTCCATTGGCATCTCCTTCTCTCCGGCTCCCTTGGTGTCAATATCACTCTCCTTCTCGCTCCTACGGTCTTCCAAACTTCGTCCTCTCGTACACTCGCAACAAATACCCGCATCCCGAAGGTCTATTAGTACAGCAGAATAGCAGCCATCATGCCCAAGCAAGGCCTCCGATACGCGGCCAAGGTCGACCTGAAGAAAGAGGCCTACGACCAGCCTCAACTGCATGTATGTCCATCGATTGAGGCTGCAAGAAGCCGTGAATCTAGCTGATCAGGAAACAGAACAGATGGCACCCTGACAGTACGCCCCCCTTGACTACATCTTGTTCAAGACTGTCTCGCCCATGAGCATCTCTAACCAGCTCTCCCCGCCCCACAGTCCCCTTCTGCGGCACCATCAAGAACAACGAGGTCGTCAAGATCCAATGTGTCGACTGGACTGGTGGACAGATCGGCAACAACGACAGCGCGGACGACGTTCGAGACGTTGATCTTACGAGGGTCCACTACCTGACCGGTCCATTTGAGATTGAGACGGCCGAGCCGGGCGATGTGCTGGTTGTGGAGATCCAGGTGAGCTTTCTTTATGAGCGTTGAGCATCACAATACAACGCTGGGGATGTTTGCTGACACAGCTCTCCGCGGCCGAATAGGACGTGCAGCCGCTCCAAGAGGAGCCGTGGGGCTTCACGGGTATCTTTGCCAAGGACAACGGCGGTGGGTTCTTGGACGAGCACTTCCCAAAAGCGTGAGCTCTTCCTCTCCAACACCCTACACCTACCTCTGCGAAAGCTCTGCTTCGGCTGACCTCGCATGTCTTCCCCACAGCGCCAAAGCCATCTGGGACTTTGAAGGCATCCACTGCTCCTCGCGCCACATCCCCGGCGTCCGCTTCGCCGGCCTGATCCACCCGGGCATCCTGGGCTGCGCCCCCTCCCCCGAAATCCTCGCCACCTGGAACGAGCGCGAAGCCACCCTCATCAAAGAATGCAGCCACATGGGCCGCGACGTCGCCCTCCCGCCCCTCGCCAAGAACGTCCACGTCGGCCACGGCGACGACAAGATCAAAGAGCAAGTCGGCAAAGAAGGCGCGCGCACCATCCCCGGCCGCCCGGAGCACGGCGGCAACTGCGACATCAAGAACCTCTCGCGCGGCAGCAAAGTCTACCTCCCCGTGCACGTCAAGGGGGCCAAGTTCAGCGTCGGGGACCTGCACTTCTCGCAGGGCGACGGCGAGATCTCCTTCTGCGGCGCCATCGAGATGGCGGGCGAGATCACCATCAAATTCACCGTCATGAAGGGCGGGGTCGCGCACTTGGCCATGAAGAGTCCGATTTACATCCCGGGACCCGTGGAGCCGCAGTTTGGGCCCGGGAGGTATATTTATTTCGAGGGGTTTAGTGTGGATGAGAAGGGGAAGCAGTATTATCTCGACACGACCGTGGCGTACCGGCAGACGTGTCTGAGGATTTTCGAGTATTTGAGGCGGTTCGGTGAGTGGGCCTTGCTAACCCCTTGCCTCTCCCTCTTGCGCGTTCCCGCAAACGATGCAAATACCTGGTTCGTGACTGATTTGACGGTGCTTGGTGGCAGGCTACGACGACTACCAGATCTACCTCCTGCTGTCCTGCGCGCCGGTGCAAGGGCATGTCGCGGGGATCGTGGATATACCCAATTCTTGGCAAGCATCTCCTAATCCACTTGAATGAGGAGTCGAATGAAATACTAACGCTCTCCTTCAATAGTACGACGATTGGATTGCCCATGGATATCTTCGACTTTGATATCCGACCCGAGGCCAAGCCGGAGAAGAGGGACTTGGGCAGCTGTGCGTTTGTCAGCTCTTAAGCGGCCCATAGAGTGCGCATACGGGAGCGATGTACACTGTGTACTCCGCGAGAGACGTCGACCCTGTATGCTCTCGTGCCTCCACATCACGTGCAGCGCCACCCATCTATCACTGCGTCCACCTCATCACAGAGCATAATCGAACCTCTCCCTCCCCCGCCTCACAAACCGCATGGGCACCTTCCCCTTCCGCATCTGAATCGTAATAATAGTCATCATGCCCGTCCGCAGCAGCTCCCGCGCCCTCGCATCCGCCCTCCCCCACGCTTCCCGCTTCACCTCCTCGTCCGCCGCCTCCAACTCCTCGTCCGACATCGTCAGCCCGACGCAGAGCTCAAGACTCCACGTCTTGAACACCACGGCCAGCACGGCCAGGATCTCGACCTGCGCGAAGCGCCGCCCGAGGCACGAGCGGTAGCCGTCGGAGAAGGGTATGTAGGCCCCCTTTGCAGGGCGGAAGAGGGAAGGGGCGGTGTCCGGGCGCTTGTCAGGGCCGTCGAAGTCGAGGCCTTCTTCTGCACCCGCCGCACCGCCGTGCGCTTCCTCGCCGTGGTGTTCGTGAGGGGTGTGTGCACCGCCGTCCACGAGCCAGCGCTCGGGCCGGAAGTCCAGGAGGTCTTCCTCGGAAGTGTGGGGCCAGTACTTGGGGTTGCGGTGCAGCGCCACCGTGTCGAGCGTGACGCTGCAGTCGGCGGGGACCGTGACGTGTTTCCCGCCTATTTGTAGGCCCTGCGGACGGCCGGCGGTGCATGTCTTGGGGATCCCGACGACGGGGGGGATGAGGCGGAGCTCCTCGTTCATGACGGCGCCGCACATGCTGCCGAAGAGCTTGGGGACGTCTTCGTCGTAGTCCCATTCGCTGGATGGGCGGTCGCCGAGGATGTCGTCGAGGTCTTTCTGCAGGCGGCGCTGGGATTGGGGGTGCATGGCGAGCAGCATCATGGCGAAGTGGATGGTGTTTGCGGCCGTTTCGTGGCCGGCGAGGATGAAGACGAAGGCGTTGCCGAAGATTTCGTCGTCGGTTAGGAGCTGCTTGCTGCCGAGTGAAGCGGATTTCGCCGGGTCCGCGTGCCCGTTCGTCTCACCCGTGATGCCCGCCCCTTTCACCAATGCACCCATCAAGTCCATGCCATCGCGGGACTCGCCAGTCTGCAATTCTGCCCTTTTCTGCTCGTACAACTCACGCATGTACTTGCCCCATTCAAGAAAGGATTCGTTGGCCGCCTTGTGGATTTTCAGTGGCGATCTTCCAAGGAGCCATGTGGGAGTGAGCATGACGACAATGATATTCTCCAGCAGTGAGCTCAGCGCGTCCTTGTAGCTCAGCGTATGTCCCTCGGGGATCTTCGTCTCGACTTCCTCATGCGGCCAAGGCAGCCTCACACCGAACCCGGCCTTGCTGATGACATGAAGACTGAGCCGCATGGCTTGCGCTGCTACATCCCAGACTGACCCACTTCGCTCGACGTCCGGGCTGACCATGCTGGCGACCATACTATTCGCCTGGTGGACAGACTCCTGCCAGACGAGGTGGTTGTTCTTCTCCGTGAAGGGCGGGCTGGTGATCTTGCGATGATGCCTCCAGTTGGCACCCTCGGTTGAGACGACACTCTTGCCGTAGATGTCGACGGAGGCGTACATCCATATCGGTTTTGGGAAGTCGTTGCGTCGGGTGGTGATCTGGGCGATGGCTTCTGGATCTGCGACGTATAGCGTGTTGGCTCCTGGGGCCACGAGGAGGAACACATCGCTGCCAATGTCACGGAAAGGGGTGTAGAGTTTGCTCCAGAGGAAGTCCGGGAGCAAGTAGCTGTTGACCCGATTAGCAGCCGATTATTAAATGCATTGTTTCCGGCGTCGGACTGGTGTTCAGCTTACTCGATCCACAGGTTGGTCCATGAGTCTGGTAGCAATTCGAGGAGTGGCATCCATAGGCGATGTGTGATGAGCCAAGCGCGGTTGAATGTGTATATGGGCATGCCTGTGGCGTGAACGAGTCAGCCATTGCATGCGGTAATGTCACGTGGCCACGTGGTTGGCGGTTCGCCACCGTCGTTGCGGCATGGTGGGTTGGCCAGATAGGTGTCGAACGTACAGATGTAGGGGATGCCACTTTGCTTGGCGGCTGCGAGGTTGGCGTTGAAACAACGGTAGGTGTGCACGGCATAGGCGATGCATAGGCCGGAGATGGCCAGGGCCACGTAGGACAGCATGTCGAGCGTGACAGTCAGGGTTGGTCCAGTGCGTCAACCCGGCTTGCTGCTGCTGAGGTGGTGAGAGGATGTGTCTCGCTACTACAATGCTGGTGTTGTTGAAGGAAGGTGTAACTGTCTCCGAGACTTCAGCAGTGATTTACATGTCAAGTAGTTTGACCAAGGTAATGGCACGTGGAGATGTGGATGTTGGATCAAGTACATGTCTGGTAGATCATCCCAACGGCAGTGCGTATACGTGAACGAGCAGCATTATTCAGTAGCGGGTGATGATCTTCACATGTATGGCCACGAGTGATGCTCGCGAACCCTGCAGCATCGCTTAGAGGCAGCTCTACATGGATGATGAGATGCCCGGTACTACTGTATGAGCATCGTATGGGTTGCCGATTGCCATCGTGGTCCGCTTTAGTTCTACCGCTACGGGAGGGCAAGGTAAGATCCTGTAAGGTAGATCCCTATCCGGTCTGCTTGCTGCCGTATCGTCACCAATAATGCGGCAAGAAGAGTTTGCATGACGTTGCCCTTCCTGCTCCGTATACGTCGGGTGTATACATGTAAGGGCGACCTTATGTAACGCTGCAGGTCGTCAAGGTGGATTGGCGGCTCACCGGATGCCGGAAGCGATGCTACCGTCCTTCTCTCCACCATGCCCTTTTTCACCCGAGGACGCATCTCCGCTTCACCAACAAGACCATCATGACGACCGGCCTCCACCGCTCGAGGTCCACAAGGGCTATGAGATGGTCCAGATGGAGGTGGTCCGTTCGCACGAGCGTCTCCTTGGTCCTTCAAGTTGTCACCAACGTGCGCATGGCCGAAACCATCCAAAGCACGTCTCGGTTCGAGGTGCAGTCGGTCGATCGCCACGATCTCGGTTGTGTGAAGGTTAAGCGAAGCGAAGCGAAGCGAAGACATGGCGCAAGTAGCCGAGCCCTTTCCACACTTCCTTCCACCGCTTCCACCGCTTCCATCCCGCCTTCCTTCCATTCTCTCGCCACAGTCCCCGCAATAATCATCGAGACCACTATCCCCACGGCCATCTCCGACGTCTGGTGCTACATTGCTGAGACCGTCGCTTAATAAGACTTAAGAATTGACAACCGGCCATCCCGCAGACTACAGTACCACTGCCAGTGATCCACTACCGCATGAGATCGTCTCGCGTGGGCATTCCCGCAAGCGAAGCGTTGGAAAATCATCCCACCGTCCACTCACGCCGCGCCAAGGGCAAACCGCACATCCAAGCGAGCTCCCTTCCACAAACCCAATCTCCTCGCCTCCAGGCTCCAACGAACTCTCGCGTCTAAGCGAGGTGATCGACAGTAATAAAGCAGTATGCTGCTCCATCTTTCCAACAGAGCACATGGAGATGCTACCCTCATCGTGGGCTACCCGTATCGTCCGGGTTTCAATCCGACGCTTGCTATAAATATATATCGAGCATGAGACACCAAGATCTGTGACCCTTGGGAGGACCACATCTACCTTTCCTTGAACCCCATCGTCCCCTCGATATAGCGATCGTCTCCCCGGGACTGATAGATAGTCACCCTCACGCACCCATCTGCTCCAAACCCACCCACCAACTTCCAGCCTCGATCGCTCGTTCACGAGCACGACAACAGCCCACTCCAATGGACTTCGTCGCCTGCCTCGGCCTCTCCCAGCCCTCCCTCACCCAAGACCTCGCCGCCCAACCCCCCACCCTCTTCTACGAAGCCTTCCTCCAAACGCTATCGGACAGCATCCGCACGTACACCTCCCAACGCCGGCCCTCCGACGGCCAGTGTGCTCTCTCCGACTTGCGGGTAGCTCACCAACGGACTCGCGAAGCCATCCGGCGATATCGGGTGGTTTCGGACCCTTCGGTGGTTGGTGGTGGTGGTGAGGACGTGGTGCGGAAGGGTCGGCGGGAGGATGCTGATGGGTGGGTGTGGGTTGCGTTCTGGTAGGGCGAGGTCCGGTTACTCGGACATGAATGCCTTAGTATTACTGCCGGCGGAGAGCTTTAGACGATGTGAGTGAATGCAGAAGGTCCAACAATTAAGGTATAGATGTGTCTGTACTGATCCACAACTCTGCAGCGACTAGCGCCTCTGAGCAGAGAGAGTGAGAGACCGTGAGCAGTCGACCACGGATGTTCTCGCTCAGTGTCCCAGACCCCGGGACCATCGTGGAAGCAGCTCGAGAGGCCAAGAGTGCCGGCGTTCTCGGGAAAGCAGCGTCGCCGACGAACTCTTGTCCAAACCACGCAGGACAGCTCTACTGCCGCGTGAGTAGCTGGTCAATGTCAGAAGCATGCAGCAACGCACCGGGCACCACAAAGCGGACTTTCCACGCTCTCTCCGGCCTAGGCCAGCAAGACATCCGGAGTCGAAGACTTCAGTTGATGAAAGTGTCGTTGCGAGAGCATCACGGGGGAGAGTGTGGTTTCTTCCTCAAGGCCCTAATCACGGAGCACCGCATGAGAATTTGCGAGGTTACGTACCAATGCAGGTGGAGGCTTCTGGCAAGGGCCGGAAAACAGTCAGGGAGTAAGTAGGTGGAAATCAATAGATCGTCTTTCTCAATAGAATGCGGCTTTCCAGGCTCCTCCGCGACCGTGCGAGGGGTGGATATCGTCAAATCCCAGACAACAAAGACCCACAAAACCACCATCTCTTCCGGTTGATCAAAGGACCCTGCTCAGCCGTGATCGCAATCCCCTCCAGGCTGGAAAAACTAACACGTAGTCACCCATAGCCCCTCTTCCTAACCAAAGCCCGAACAACGAACAAACACCCCCCCCCCCACCTCTCTTCCCCCCTCTCCCTCAGCATGGTCCGATGACTCAAGCAAGCACCCACTCAGTCCCCCTCTTAACAAACTTATCCAACAGCGTCCCCAAATCCCCCAGCGCAAACCGACAGACATAAAACGCGAAAAACTCCGCCGCGTGCCGCATACTCAGCTCCAGCCCGACGTGCGTGGGCGACGAGTGCTTGAGCCCCGGGTCCTCGACTTGGCGCGCGATTTGGTCTGGGAGGGAGTGGAAGAGGTCAGTTAAGCGAGGTGCATGAGAGAGGGATAAAGCTGTACAGATGACGTAATCGCCACGCGGGAGCCGAAAACGAAACATGAGTTGCATGCAGGCATGCGATCTGCACGCCCTGCGCACGCGAGCGCGCCACTGTCGGGAAGTGAGGCGAGGGTTTCTTGCTTTTTCGGCTGCGAAAAACGAGGGTGACGCGAGAAAGGAAAGAAGGAACGGAGATAACGGCGTGAGGAGATGGAGAAGATGGGAGGAAAAACTCACCAAGCACCTGCGCCGCCTCGAACAGCCGCGCGAGCGAACCCATGTACTCCTTCTGCGGGCCCTCGAAAACCAAGTTCCGCACGTCGCGTTTGGGACCCCGGCGCTCGACGGGCATGAACGTCGTCATGGGCACCGAGGACAGGGCTGGGGAGTCCCTTTCGTTTGGCGTCTTGCCCGTTGGGTGAGACGTTGCCAGCGGGGTGCCGGAGCTCTTGTTGCGGAGTTTGCGCCAGGAGGTCAGGTAACCTTTTCCTTCTCGGGGTCTTGTCGCTTTCTCTGCGCCGGCTACTGCGTCGGCACCGGTGGCGGCGAGGCTGTTACTGCTTGCAGCAACACCAGAACCGGCGCCGGAAGCATCCTTGAACAGTCCCGTAACACCGTGTAAGCCCACGTCGCTGCCCAGCTTCTTCGCCAAAGCCGCCTGCACGCGCTCCATGACCTCCTCGAAACTCTGCAGCTCCTCCATCACAGCGTCCGCATCGTAGGTGTCGACACCTGCTAGACGACCCAGCGCCGCGGTGAGTAAGTCGCAATTGGCCACTTTGTCCTCGAGCGACTTGAGCTTCACGCCGCGTGTCTGCCATACCTCGCGCGAGACGAAGACGCGGGTGGTGATGAAGCCGCCTTTGGGGTGCGTGAGCGTGGAAGCGATGGAGCGCATGAGCCAGAAGGGCCGGAGGAGGAACGATTCCGGGCAGGGTTCGAGACCGAGGGGTTGCGTGCTGAATCTGGGCGATCGAGGGGAGATCGGGAGAGCGGCTTGGGACAGCGAGGTGTCGAATAAGTGGGCTCCGCCGGATTGGAACGAGGCGGTGAAGCTCGAGTCGAAGGAGTGGAAGTTGGCGCGTTGCGAGGTCGGAGGGCCGTCGCTGCGCTTCGAGGTGAAGGACGTGAATGTAGAGCTCATGGGGGTGGCGATCGAGGGTGTGGAGTCTTCGGGCGAGGAGAGAAGCGTGTGGTGGTCCCGCAGACTGAGCGAGGACTTGTTTTTTCGGAAGAAGTTTGGTCTCGCGGCGGAGCGTAGCTCGCTGGGCGAGTCGTCCAGGCTTCGTCTTTCTTCGACCACTGTAGCTGTCATTGGACGTATAGTCTCCTGGACAGCCGAGCGCATGTCGAGCGAGGGCGGCGACATGAGGATACGCTCGTGCTCCCGTTCCGAATTCGTCGTCTCCAAAGGTCCGCCAAACTTGAAGTCTTGATTGAAGTCCTCCTCCTCACGTTCACGGTCCTGAGTCGTAGGACTTGATGAATGATGAAACGTCGAGGCTCGCTTTCGTCCGTCGGTCTTCGCATAGGTCTCGATCTTGAGCTGTTTCAGTCCAGATTGCCCAGACAATCTCCTGCTCCTCACGGACGACAGCCTAATACCACTCATACTGGGTGGCCTGGGTAATGCAGCAGATGGCGGAGGAGGCTCGACCTTCGCGGACTGGGCCTCCGCCAACTGAGGTGAAAGGCGTCCGGTGAGCGTGTCCTCCGCAACGGTAGACAGTGACGTGGCAGCTGTGTTGCGATCCCCCGACGCCTGCGAGCTTTGCCAAGTGCTCCGCGAGTAGGTACTCGAGTCCGACTGCCTAGGCAGAGCAGACTTGGAAGAAAGATCGAAGTTGAACCCCTGCGCATAGTCGGAAGTGATCTCGTCCAGTAACCGTTCCTCTTGCTCGTCATCCAATTCCAGGCTGTGCAGTGAGCCTGCCGGGTGAAATTCGTTGGTCGGAGACAGCACTTCTTTAACGTCCGGGCTGGCCACGTTGATGGACTGCGTTGTAGCATTCGAATAAGCCGTGTCGCGCTTGCCATTCACATCAAGATCTGGTTCGAGGCCCTCATCGTAGGCAGCCTCAACAGCCGCGTCGAATGCCGCGTGAAGGTCAGGATCAGTGCCACCGCTGTTACCCCGAATATGCCTACGCCGAAGCGCGCCTCCGGAGTTTGAGTGTACTGAAGACCGGCACGACGAGGACTCGTCAATGGTGTCGAGCCAAGACCCAGCGTTGTCGTTGGTACCCGGGACATGGTCTAAATCCTTCCGTTCTTCTTCCGACTTCTCCGATTCCTGTTGCCAGGGTTCTTCCGCTTGCGGCTTCAGCTGCGGCGATAGCGGTTTTCGAGGCGACAATGGGGCGGGCATATATTGCCTATCTTGCAACGCTGGCAGAAGTAACGTTTGACGCGCAGCCTCAGAACCCCCGTCGCTACGAAGAGGTAGACCTTCATGCCGTGCACTTCCTCCTTGAGTACTCGTCTCTATTCGCCGACTTCGAGGACCGTCTTGGTCCGAGTGCTGCACGGCTTCTATCGGCCTGGAGAAAAAGCTGTCTCGGTCTCCTCTCGGGTACGACAACTTGGGCACGTCCACAATACGTGTCATCGTCGCTGTCTCGATCACCGCCGAGTCGAGAACTCCACTTTCGATCGGACTGACCGCGCCGGCGCCGAAACTCATAGACATGCTCTCGTCGCTCATGGGCCTTGCCGGAAGATTCTTCGCATCCGCAGTAGACGGTCGACTCGCGTCCAGCTGCTCCAGCTCCTCGATGCGGTTCGTATACGTCACCTTGATCGCCTCGAGCTTTCGCTTGTCGTCAGCTGCCGAGCTTCGATCCATCACATGCTGCAGTAGCCTGCAAGCATCCGCATATGCCTCGAGAGCGCCCTCGAAGTTTTGCGCATTGTCCAGCAGCACAGCCGTGTTCGCTTTCTGCAACGCCTTCGATAGCATGGCTTTCTTGTCCTTCTCGCGGCTTTCCCGGGATCGCGAACCGCGGCGACTGCTACCATCCGATGGCTTGGCATCTGGTTCGCGCTTCTCGGATGTGCGTGTCCGCCGCAGAGGCTCCTTTGGTGGTTCTGTCACTGATGTGCGCATGTGGTTGACTGCCGACATCGGGGCGGTATGGTTTCGGATCACGACGGGTCTCTTGTCCTTGGCCTTGTTGCGTGGGGATATGCCATCTTCGCCGAAATAGTCTTGCACAAGATACAATGAATGGGTGGAGGGTGTGGTGATGGTCTGTATTGTAGACGGTGAGTCGTTGTCATTACTGGGATCGGTAAGAGCAGGCGTGGTGTGTAATGGTGGTAGCGCTGCAGCCGAAGTGGCGTAGGACTCAGGCCTTGGAGGACGATGGCGAAGTCTCTCAGGACTCGCGTCGGGAGATGACCGACGTGGTCGTGAGCTCACACCTGCCGAGAGGGACTTCCTGTTCGGGCTCGAACGCGGAGAGTAGTCTATGGTCGCCCTGCTACGCTTTTGGGTCGAGGGCTGGTGGTTGGCTTGACTGGGCAGGGCAGCTCCACTGCTCGCTCTACTCCGCCTGGTCCCTCCAAGAGATGCCACACTCGAGTCAGTGGACTCTGACCATCGGTTGAGGTTGTTCAAGCCCTCGGTCTCGCCTTGATGTGACGGTTCAAGCGCCGCGCTCTTCCTGCGCTTATGATCCTGCACCATGTGATCCCGGCTCGTGCGAAGCGCAGTCAACGAATCCTCCCCCGGACTCTGCGGTCTCATTGGCATCGCCGAGTGCAGTATGCCCGTACTTGACGAGCTGAGGGAGCCAGTCCGCTTGACGGTCACGACGGAGGAGGAGATCGAGTTAGATCGGGAGGAGTAGCGCTGCTTCGCAAGCACGGAGGGAGTGACGGAGGCCCCGCCATTGCTATTCGCGGCTGAGACAGAGGCGGATATGCCATGCATCATGGTCCTTCAAACAGTCCCGAACCTCAGCACTACGACACACGCGGTCGGTGCACCAGGAAGCACGTTGGCTTCCCGACTCATGCGACAGCAGCTCTCCCGGCTGCTGCGCGCTGTGTCGCAGCGACAGGTCCGGTACACGGCGAACGGATCCGACTGCGCGTGCTGAAGTATGACGGCCAGGGACCAGGTGTTCGCTAGATCGCCGCCGCTGTGCGACGCCGGGTGCAGAATACCGCTTCCCGCTGTTCGTACCGCCGCAGCCGGTGGGACGGGCGTGTCGAACGGGGTAGTGTTTGTGTTACCGTCGTCGCAGGCCCGGATCCTTTACTTCATCTCCTCGTCGCCAGTATCATCATCGTTGCTCGCGTGTCGTGATTTCGAAGCCTGCCGACTCTTTTTCCACCGCCTTGTTGTAACCCCTGCCAACAAGACCACCCCGGCACGGCAGTCCCACACGCAACCCCGAGCTCACAAACACGTCTGCGTTGCGACAGCTTCCCCCTTCCCTGGCTAGTCGACTCCGAGGCAGATCTGTTGGCCGACGAATACACTTCCCAACACCTCCTCTCCTGTACCTTGCAGAAGAAGCCGTCTCGGAACTTGAGCCGCGCCCTGAGTCGCCACAAGTACCGTCAAGGGCCCAGCAGATCGCGGCGCAATTCTCCGGCGTCTCGGGGAGATAGTAATCGCGATGGGTGTTTGCGACAACGAGAAGCCGTGTTTGGTGATGGACGGCGGTGCGAAGGGGGCATGTCGCAACGAACAGGGACCAGAAGCGCAAGGTTCAAGAAAAAGGGTCTCGTCTCATCGATGGTCGGCCGGACCTTTCTTCCCCTTAGGCCGGCTACTACCTACCTTAGTCGATTCACTACCTACATAAAGTACCTACTTGATACACTCGTGCAATCCACCATTCTTTCGCGAGACAGCGATAGTAACCAACATAGCGCAGGATGATGAAGCCTTTGACCATGCGTTGCCATTGACGGCCTGCCTGTTTAAATGATACACCGAGGATTAACCAAAGTATCAATCAATTCTCATGAATATTCAATGATTCAGGGCACGGGCTCGTGCAAAGCCAACCCCTGGCTTTGATTGATGATGCCCCACCACCATGGGCGAGTGCGACGGGATGGCGTGCATGCGCTCAAGCCATCCATGCATCCTACGGCAGTGCCAGCGGGGAGAAGATGGGCGATTGCCGCTCCCGCGCCCCCCCATGTCTCACCATGAATCGGGCCCGGACTTCACATACATGTACATGTACAGTATCGGCGAGGTCATCCCTCCGGCCAAAATACTCGACGTAAAGTTAAGGTATAAATGATGGCATACAAAGTCATGTCGGTCGTCAGGCGCACGAAGCGACTGGTCTCTAGAATCTCCCCGCTATCGTTCCAATCCCTCGCACACATCATGTGCATGCAGCCAAAGTCAGCCGAATCCCATCGTCCCGTCTCTCGCACGCCATGCGGAATCAATACCACCAGCACCAATACCAGGCACGCCCACCATCTCCTCCTGCTGCACCCCCCCCCACCTACAACGTCTCCCACCCCCCCGGATTGACATCCGCCTCCAACTTCCTCGCAATCACATTCCCCACCTGCCCCTGCAGCCACACCTCCCTAACCAATTTATCATACCTTCTCCCATGCAAAAACAACTGATGATGCTTCCGCAACGTCGGGTCCGGCTCCCCATGCTTATCCAAATACGGCGCGTACGCCCAGCTCCCGTTCCCGGGCTCATGTAAGAGCAGCACCATGCACTTGCGGATATTGATGAAGACGCCAATTTTCCCCCCGCAGGTCCGCAGGTGCTGCGTGCAGCCGCCCTGGTTCTTGTCCTTCATGCAGCAGACCGCTTGCGAGCAGAAGATGGCGCCGCAGAAGAGGCAGAGGGCTGGGTCGGTGAGTTCTTTGCCAGTGGTCGGGCAGCGGCGTTTGAGCGCTTCTTCCGTGAGGGTGTCGTAGTGGAGGGGTAGGCCGACGAGTTCGAGGATCGCCGGGTGGGCGAGGGAGATGGAGGTTTCGGCCGCGGACTCGTGCTCGGTGATCATGGTGGCTTGCGAGATCCAGCGCTTGGTGATTTGGCGGAGGCGGTCGCTGCTGGTGCCTTGCGTGGTATAGAGAGTGCAGATCTGGTCGAGAGAGGGTAGGTGTAGGAGGGACGTGAGGCGCTGCAGCTCCGGGGCTTCCGCGTCGATGTTGTAGGGACACTCGAAGTCGAGCCCGTATCGTACGTGCAACAGGACGATCGACTTGCGCAGGAATGCCAGGGCGTACTTGTCGACCACGACGCGCATGGCCTGTAGCTCTGCGTCCGATAGCGGCATTGCGTACCGGTCCCACTCCATTGCCATCCCTGATACAGCCAGCTTGAATGCTTCGCTGACCGGTACTCCACCAGCGGTATCGTCCACCTTCATCCACTTGACCAGTCTCTTGAACACAAACACTGCCTTCACCACCTCCGCCCAATAGCACAGCTGTAGTATACTGTTCGCCTCCGCCACGTTCGGCGCCATGAAAGCCAGCCAATCCACGAAGAACAAGAACACATCATCCTGAAACAGCAGCTTCTCCCCACTGTCCTTGAGCTTGATGAACGCGATGTCACTCTCCATCCCAAAGAGCAAAGCACACATGATATCCCTCCGCTTGACCGTATCCTGCGCCACCATATTCACCCTCGGATTGCGAAGCACATTTACCGCCAGAAATGACTCCACCGTCTCGGACAGGATCCGCAGATGCGTCAGATTCTGCTCGCTAAGATCCGCCAACAACGACGTCGCGAGCGGCTCACTCGCCGCAGCAGCACCCCGATGCGCAATCTCAAACGCCGAGACGGACATCCCCAGCGCCCGCGACAGCGCCGCAACGGGATTCACCGCGCCCTCCGCCGTACTCCGCTGCAGCGTCGCCGAACCGAACAGCTTATTGACCCGGATCGTCTCGTCGATGCGATGGTACGCCCTAACCAGCTCCGCCATGCGCGGCTGCTCGCTCGACGACGAAGCCGACGACGACGACGACGCGAGATACTGGTCCCGCGCCTCCGCTGCGACGCCCGCGCCCTCTCCGCGCCCGATGCGAAACAGCGACGACAAGCTGTACCCCCTCCGCAGCGAGAATCGCGGCTGCTGCGACGCACTCCCCACACCCGTCCCAGCCGACGACGGATCCAGCGACAGCTCCTGCAAACTCGAAATCAAGCTCGGTGCGAACGTCGCGGCCACATACCGCGAGCTGCGCGAGGCATACAGCTCCTGCACCTGCTGCAAGCGCTGCGTAGCCGTCGCCGCGTCCTTCGTGAAAGACAGATCCGGGGCCGTCGCCGCGCTCTGCTCCGCCAGCCACTCACCCAATTCCTTCGCGGCGTGCAGTTCGTGCTCGCAGGCGCATTCCTTACCTCTCCATATTATGGGCAGGAAGGTATTGCCCAGCGCTTTGCACAACGGGCACGTGAACTCCTTCAGCCCGATGCGCTCGGGGTGGTTCCGCGCGATCTGGTTCTGGTGCCGTTGCGCGGTGGCGTGCAGGTAGCGCTCGAAACAGTGGAAGTGCATGATGTGGCCGCAGCTCGTGGAGACGGGGCCGCGGATAGTGTTCTGCGGCTGATGCGTGGGGAAGCCCTGTGAGAGACCCTGTCGCTCGAAATTCACGACCTTGCCGTCGGCCATGGTTCTCTGACCCGTGCGCTTGTTGTCGCCTGAGACGCCGAAGGGGCGGATGGCGTCCGCGGCGCGGTCGAGACTGATGGGCGTGTCGAGGACCTCTTGCACGAAAGCTGGGAACTCGACGGGAGTGGCGCGTAGGACATTGCTCTCGCCCAGGTACGCAAAAGTGCCGTAGAGCTTCTGATCGTCCGTGTCCTCCTGACACAAGATGCAGGTCCCGCTGGGGAATTTCCAGGTCTTCCGCGTCTCCACGAAACCCTCCGGCTCCTCGGTGATGGACATGTTGTCGAAATCGTCAAAGTCGTCCCCGAAAGCCGACATGCCCTGGTTCTGCATGAAGCTGTTCTGCTGCTCCTTCATCTTCGCCATGACCCGGGCTTGCCGTGCAAGAGCCTCCTGCTTCTTCTTGTCCTTGTCCTCGGTCGATGCCACTGACGCAGGAGAGCCCGTCGGCGTTCGGTCAAACAGCGCGCCCAGGAGTCCCGAGAGAGTACCCAAGTGGTCCGGACTGCGCCGCTGCATTCTACGTAGTACGTGCTTGATCGTCGGATGGCAAGAAGCATACTCGTCGATACCAGACAGTCGCACAAGCAACGAGACCACCGTGTCGCCTTGCCGTCCATCCAATCTGCTCACGGGCGTCGCAGCCAACCCCATGAAACCCTCCTCGCGTCCCTGCACACTGTCCTCAATGACAGCGATGATGACCAAATGCAGCACCATGTGCAGGAACGTCTCCACCCTCGTGACCTGCATCTTTGGCGCGGAACTCTTAATCCCGGCCGCGTACGCCAGCGCCGTACACAAGGTCTGCACGAACAATGGCGTGCGCGTGAAAGCCGCCAGATCTGCAAACAGACCGCTGGGGATGGCTTCCAGATGCGGCTCGTAGACGACGTCTTCAGCTTTCTTTCCAGTTTTCAGTCCGATATGCTTCTTGTAGATCCCTTCGGCCTCCTCGCGGTGATTCCGGCTGTAGTGCGCATAGTACGGATCGACCAACTCGATAGCATCGCGCTTCAGCTGGAACGTCCCCGTATCGCTGAGTCCCTCCGGTGGGCGGTAGACTGCTATGCTCTCGAGCACGCCGGCGAATTCGTCGCTATCGGAGACTTTATCCGTCACGCGTGCCTTGATATCCGAGTACGAGAGCGGCTTGAAGCAGAGGGCGTGGGCGATGTCGTTCCGTACAGTCCGGGCGTGCTGCTCCTTCTCAGTCGCAGCCGGCGTGAGATTACTTCGCTCGCACAGCACAATGACGAGGAGGTGGAAGAAGTCCTCAATAACATCCAGTTGCTGTATCTCTTCGTACCCGCTCATGACTGCATAGTCGCCTGTGAACCATCTCGTCAATTCAAAGCGATCGATCATCTGCGCCAAGAAGCGTTCGCCAGGTCTCTCCGTGTCAGACCCGCACAGCACGAGCCCGGCCTGCACCATAAGGATATCGCGCTGGTATCCCACGTCTCGGTAATTGACGCTCCGATACGTGTGTGCTTGGTGCCGGAGCGTGATGCCATTGCGAACCCACATCCCAGACTTCATCTGCGCCAGCCAGACGTACGTCCGTAACGGATGATCGAAGATAGAGCTCAGCAGCTCGTCCGGCGTCAGAGAGCTGGGTGGAGCCGGCGCCGCACGCGTGACATTCCACGGATCCTTCAGATCGCTGGGCGTGAAGGCCAAGAGCGCCCTCACCTCGCTCCGTTTCATCGCCTTGGCGTCTTCGATGAGCCAGGAGAGCAGGTAGTGCAGCGGGTGATGGAAACTCATCGGCTCGGTCTGCACCACACACTTCGGCACGCTGTACTGCTTCCCTCCGGCCTCGAAGGGTCCGACAACATGCCACGGCAGGTCCTCCTTCAGCTCCGCGGCCGTAAAGCGCCGGCGCTCATAACCAAACGAGTTGATCATAGTCACCTGCGCCGACGTCCTCAAGGCGCGCATCAAGAGCCTGTTCCAACCGATCGTTTCCGGCTGCGAGGCAAAGGACTCGGCGACTTGCTTGCAGAGCCTGTTCAACTCTTTCACGATCATGCTCGCGCTGATCCACGCGTCGCTCTCGTACTCGACGTGCTCTCCCGTGGCACGAGTGTTCGGGCAAACGCCTTGGTGGAGTTTGACAAGGTCCAGGAACTGGAGGAGGTATTGTGGCTCAATGCGAATCCTGTGTCGAATGAACTCGCTTTGACAGAGCCAGCGCAGGTCCATGAAAAAGTGGAAGATGCGTCGGTTGGTCACCGCGCCGGCGTCGAACGCCAGCGTTGCGCGCGGGTTGACGTCCTCGGGGTAGCCGACTTGCCTTGTCGTCAAGAAGGTGTAGAGCAAGGCCATGAGGTTGGTGAAGAAGTTGCCTCGCTCGACCACCTCTTCAGTAATGGACGGCGTGGTAAGCATCTGCAGGCTGAGGTTAATGATGCTGTGGTCCGGCTCGCGATCGGCTATGAGGTAAAGCTGAGCCAGATTGGTGTACAGCCCAGCAAAGCGTAGGCCCAGTATTCGCTTGAAGTTCGGTGTTGTGACCACTGTTGTGATGTAGAGATGCCGCAAACGTATCCGCAAAATCTTCCAAAGTCGCAAATCATACAGGATGAGGTAGTCGAGCCGCACACGCTGCCACAGATCCTCGCATGGCTCGCTCATACGTGTCTGGAACCCGCCTGGCTTCTCTAGCCAATGCTTGCTCGGCCGTAAGAGTCGTCTGTTCGGCCCCCCTTGCGCTTTCGGAGTCTTCGGCATGAAATTGTAAGGAGCTCTGATATTGGGTCGCGGGTCCGCCACAGCCTCACCATCGTCGCTATCGGCGGGTGTGAAGATACGTCTGCGTGCTGGCCTATTCCGCGGGGGCGGTGGTGGAGGAGGATAGCCCGCTAATGTCGCCTCCAACGCCTCCGTATCGTCCATGAAGTCGATATCCATGTCCGTAGTGTCTGCCCGACCATCTATGGCAGCATTGTACGGATGCTGCCTCTCCTCAGTCTCGACCTCCATGCTATCTTCCTCGACTACTATCTCGTCGTACTCGTCGGCATCGTCTTCATCGTCATCAATGCCATCATCATTAGCGTCAACCACAGTATTGCCGTCCAGCAGCTCCATCCTGACCACCCGAACGCCTGCAGCAACCAGCGGTGCCGGCACGGCGCCTGCTGCAACTTCGGTCTGCGCCGCTGCGAAAGTTTGCATGAACTCCCGATACTGCCGTCGGGAGCTGTTGTTCTCCTCTGATTCATGGTCATCCATTCCTTGTCGCCCAATATCGACATTCGTCGCCCGACTACCAGTTCGCCACCGTTTTAGCAGCTCCTCGCACACCAGGTTCCGCAGGACGTACAAATCGCCTCCTACAGCACAACCTGAGATGTCTGAGATCCAGTCAATGATCGTCGAGCACATCTGCTCTCGGAATGTGTCCCTCGAGCTGCGAATGGTGACTGTGACTTTGATCTGTTCGAGTATACTAGCCATTCGCAGCAGCTCCTGAACGTCGCGCGAGTAGTGAACGACAGAACGACCAAATTCATCCACTTCATGCGCGATAGCTTTGCCAAATCTCTTCGACTTGCTACACGCCCGCGCGACTTGATTCTGCACATCGTCCACGGTGTGCTTCTCGTCATTCCAGAGCACGAGGGCGAACTCGGGATTCGGATCGGTGGGTTCGTGCTCGTAAGGGGGTCCTAGCCGAGACTGTTCCTCGTCTTCGCGGATGGAGGCTTCACTCTTAACTAGCCGGAGCTGCTCTGGCGAGCAGGAGAAGATATCGCAGAGGTAGTCGATCGCCCGACCTAACGTCATACGCATGGCTTCCACAAGATCCGGCGGCAGCTGAGAGACCGGGAAGTTCATTGACGCCCTCTGCTTGCCCGTCTGCCTTGCCGGCTGCTCTACCGTACCGTCCGTATGTATCGAGCACGGTACCTCTCCCCTCCAAGCCTCCCTATCATTGCAGTCGCAGCAGCCGGCGTTGCCCGGCGAGACAGAAATGAAGACATTATGGCCTTCATGATCGCTGCTTTCGAAACACCTCACGCAGAGAACACACGTATCATCTGCAGCGCACGTCTTGCAGTGGTAGGTGCTCTCGCCGGTCTTGAAGATGTGCCCGCACGCCGTGCCCTTGGCCGCGGCCGTGTACTCGGCACCTTCTTCGGCTCCTTGCGCCTCTTTCAGCGACCAGGGCCTTGATCGATCGTCTGGCGTACCGTGTGGGAAGAAGAGGCAGAGGTAATCGTTGCGATTTCGCGCCAGGGAGCGGAAGAGGATCTCGCGAAGGTGGCGGTCGGCGGCGGAGGTGTAGCGGAAACCGAAGTTGATGGGCTGGTTCAGGAACTCGTCGCTGAGAGCGCGGTCGTCAGGTGTGAGCATCGTGGAGGGACTCGCTCGTGTTGCGCCGGACTTCAAGACTTGGGGGTATTAAAGGTTTGGAAGACGAGTCATGGCAGGCCTTGGTGAGGATGGGCCAGCTGAGCGATACCTTAATCTTTCGAGGGGAGACAATGCTGGAACGTGTGGTTTTGTGAGTGTTGTAGTTATCATGAAGGCAGCGATATGGCAGAAGTTGCTGTTTTATGGCAGCGTAAGCGGCAGGCACACTCAGGCAACGCGACTGGCAGCGCGCGAATGACGTCGCAATCAATTAGGTCCACGTGTAGTCTAGTCCTTCAGAAGTACCTTGCAGTCTCATAGTGTGATCTGGAGTACGTTACAGGCATTCACTCGAGCACAGCAGACTGGAAGACAAGGCTACTCTCATGCAGGTGGCAGGATGCCTTGCAGCGGGTTGAGGCTCCGCTTGCTTGTGGCTGTGACTATGTACACATCTTCGCCGCTACTCAGACAACACGCAAAGCACACCGTCCTCACAGCTTCGCGAGCTGCTCACCGTTGCGTGCACCAAATTCACCCGTATCCGCATCCTCTCGCCCCGCCCTCCCAGTGCGCCACAAAGGGATTCACCCCTTCTCGTATGCGACCACAGCTTCAGGTTACTCATCGTGCTCCATGTACCGTTGTTTGATATCCTTCCATTGCCGCTGACCATCACATTAGCACGCCTGCGATGTTGCCGTGCAAGCCAGTATACACATACGCCTCGGTTTATGCTGTTCCAGATGCCATTGGCTGTGGTCTCGAAGGCACTGTATACCACACATCAGCTCTTCGTGCTCCCTCCTACTCCGCTAGACCTCGAGTCACACGTACATCTCAGTCGCGAAAGCTCCTAGGAAGATGACGCCCAAGAAGCCAAAGTTCCGCCGTATCACCAGCCTGTTTCCTTGTCGGTTAGTGTTCAATCCGAAGCGTAGAGGTAGATGCGCAGTGGGCAACGCACGAATAGAATGTTCCGAGGAAGCCGTTAGGTGCAGGCATTGTGACTGTGTGACGCTGAACTTGGGGGGGAGTGAATAGTGCGTGTCGTCGTCGTTGCAGTCGAAGACCTCAAGGCAATGGGCGGAAGTTGAAAGTCGAGTCCGGCAAATGAAAGCTGTGTTCCGATTGGCTGCGCGAAAGTCGAGCGACCACCTTCATAACTGTCGCGGCTCCAGGTTCGATACATCCACGCACTCTTAGTAAAAAAGTCGCGACCAGATGCCTTTACTATGCAGTGGGCCTATCTACCAGCGAGGTGATGCACGCCGAGAATCGGAAGTATAGCCTGGAGTGACTGTCATCTCCCACAACGACCATCACAAGCTCAAGGCAGCAACACCGCAGCTACCTTAAACCATGGCAACTATTCCGGCCACCACCACCACCTCAGCCACCGCCAAATCCGGCATCCACAAACTCCCAAACGGCTCCACCGTCATCCCCGCCTCCACCCGCCCGGACGGCACTACGCGCAAAGAAATCCGCGTGAAACCCGGCTACAAGCCCCCCGAGGACGTCGAAGTATACAAGAACAAGACAGCGGACGGGTGGAAGAACAGGGGCAAAGGAGGTATTCCGGGCGCGGAGGTGGAGGAGGACAAGCTGCCTCCGCACAAGGCGGCTGCGGCCAAGAATGCCAGGAGGAGGGAGGCGAGGAGGAGGGCTGAGGGAGAGGAGAAGGTTGGGGAGGTAGAGAGCGCTGGTGATGAGAAGGAAGGTGTGGTAGAGGTTGGGAAATCACGAGATGTGAAGGCGGAGGAAGTAGATCCTGAGGCGGAAGCCACGAAGGAAGCCCGGAAATTGGCTAAGAAGCTGCGGCAGGCGAGGGAGCTGAAGGAGAAGAAGGAGAGTGGGGATGCGCTGTTGCCGGAGCAGTTTGCGAAAGTCATTAAGATCCAGGAGCTGATACGGCAACTGGATGGTCTGGGATTCGATGCTGAGGGCGAGAAGAAGGGAAGCGCTGAGCAGGAGAAGGATGGCAAGTGAGCGGTCTGAAGATGCTTAGCAAGACTCACACGCAAGCCGCAGATGCCTGTTGGACTACTAGACGGGTAATCCCGGGCCACAACGAATCGTAGGACGATTCGAGGCCATTCTGGAGCACCTGGACTCTGATGAGGCAGCCGGATCAGCCACCATGTCTGGTTGCTGGCCTGCGTGTCCTGAATTGTTTGTCGCCGCAACCATACCTGATCAGATGACTGCTCGCAACAACCATCATGGCATGCACTGAGCAACTCGCAAAGAACACTTCCACATGGCCGCAGCATCCCTACGACAGGCAGCTCTTTACGGTGTGCCGGCGCCGATTGGCATCTGCATGAGGTAACGAACCGCGCCGAAGTGGTGCAGTACCGTCAAGCAGGAGGACGACGGAGAAAACAGGGAGCATGCAAGCTTGGCCGAGGAAGCCACGGAGGACACCAGCACGGGGTTGACTTCTCGTGAAAATCGACTAGCAATCCCGATCATTCCTGGGACTGTGACAGAGCAGCAATGTTAAGCCGCCTCAAAGTTACACGGTGGGAGTCAATAGCACTCACTACCATTCCACCGCGTCTATCGGACGATCACCCCATGACCGTGGTCTCATCACCTGACCTCCCACATCTTCATCTTCCCTCCCTCAGTCGCCACAACCAACACGGCATGAACTCCCGATCCCGTCCCAGAGCCTACCTCTCCACTGTCTACGATCACACCCCCAGCAACGGCCACCCCCGTGATCCTCCCCAAAGGAGTCGAACTCGTCGGCCAATTCCGAAAGACCGTGCAACTCGGCAGGTGTACCAAGCGAAGAGCGTCGCGCTTCCATTTCGACGCCATGACCAGTAATTGACCATCGGGAGAGAAAACGAGGTGCGAGGTCGGTGTGGTGAGATGGGCGAGTGTTTTGGTGGGCTTGGGGTGCAACGGTACCCCTATTGTTACACCAGTCGTGGTCGTGGTCGACGAGGGCGCAGTAGGTGTAGATGCCGCCGGAAGTCCAGTAAGCCAAACTCTCCGATCGTAGATGTTGACAATCCCCGAACTACTCCCCACCACCACCCACCGATCTGTGCCAAAGGCCGACTTCACGAACTCGTGCTGCCCGCCCAACGCAATCGTCGTGGTGCCCACAGCTCCTTCATCCTGCCATCTCGCTACAACCGTCTGCGTGGCTACATTCCACTCTGTGACCTCCCCACTTTTACCCGCGATACACAACCCTTTCCCGTCCCGCCACCAACAGAAATCTGCCACGCCGCCTCGACTCTCGATGCGCACTTGAGTGACCCATTGGAGAGTGGAAGCGGAAAGCACATTCACCACCCCTCCACCTTTCCGCGCTGAGCCGAGGAGAGCCATGTACTTTCCGTCCGGGCTCAGCTTAAAACGCTCCATACTCCTCTGCTCGTGCTGCTGCCCGTACACTCGAGCGATCTTCTCCACGCGTCCGGTCTGCAAGTCCCAGACGTGGAAGTAGCGTCTGCGAGCTGAGAGGAAGATCCGGGAGTCCTTCGGGTGGAAAGCCGTGGTGGTGAGTGCTGAGCCGCGGATGTGGAGGCTGGTTAGTAAGGGGTTGGGAGTGAGCGCAGGGGGCGAAGAGGCGATGTGGTGGAGGGAAAGAGTTGAGGAGGGCCCAGAGGATAGGAGAAGCGGGAGCGTGGGGTGGAAGGAGAGAGAGGTGATGGCTGATGGTTGCCCGCCGGCGATGTCTTTGGTGCGTTGGATGTCGATGACCTCGGGACGGAGCTTGCGCTTTTTGCCTGTTGCTGGACCGGAGGAGCGGACGAGAGATTCGGCGTCTCGGAGGAGTTTGGACAGAGGTGCACTCGAGGGGACATCATCTGACTCCATATCTTCATCCGAGGCTTCGTCGTCGTCTGAACCAGAAAGTCGTCGTTTCTTGTGTGTAGGCTTCTGTATGGCGTCTTGGGCCCACTGGGGTCGCGGGTGGAGTAGTTCAAATTGCTGCCGTAATCGCCGGGAGTAGTCTTTGCCGTTAACGACATCCTCCGCTTCTGTACGTCGCAGCTTGCGCAACCGGGGAACGGAGGCGAGCGATACCAAGGTCCTCTCATCGTCGCTGTCTTCCCACGCTGCCGGCAGCTTAGATCTGAACGTGTCGTCGTCATCCAAGTCTTTATGTGTATTCGGCTGTATCACATCCGCATCTCCAGTGTCGGTGAAGAAGAGCTGCCCGAGTCAGCCACCGTGCCTGGCACTGCGTGTGTAGAACAGCCTGACCTACATCTGCGTCGTCCAGCCCTCCTAACCCAGTATCCTCGTCCGCACCCTGTTCAACACCCTCCTGTAGCTCGATGTCTCCCAACTCAGCTCGAAAGCCGGCGCTATCCCCAAACACCAATCTGTCCAGTTCCAGCTCCGTTACATCCTTCAAGCGTCCGCCCTCCTGCCCGTACTCGACATCTGACTCGACCTCATCGTCGCCCTGTTCCGGCGGCGTGGGCTGCTGCACCAGCGTTGGCTTTGGCGCCTTACTTCGTGACATGCTGCCTTCAACGTAGCTCAAGTCAGATGTTGTCGACTTGGATCAATGAATTCGACGTCACATGGCCCAAAATTTCCGATGAGGCTGAGTTAAGGTTTTGTGGAAAGGGCTGACTCAGGCAACCAGCAGCTTGGCCTGTCGCAATTATTAACAAGAACCAGACAGGAGCAATCGAACCTCACAGTCACTCTCTCACATCCCCACTCACACACCAAATCACCCTTCACCACCACCGACCCCATCGCTTATCAAACTCCGCTCCGCTGCAGTGAAGGTCGAACGCGATATTGTTACCTTCCACAGACACGCCCGTTTCGCCCGAAAGAGCGCCCCAACCTTGACCACGCGACACCACCACCAATACACCTCTACTTACTCCCTTCTTCTCCTTCGTTTCCTCTCACACCTAACCCACCATGGGCGACATACAGGTCGACGCGGGTAGCGCCCTTGCGCAGTCCATACAGGCGGCGGCACAGGCGAAATTGATGGAGAACGGCTGGGCGCCGGAGGAGAATGACACCACACTATCAGAGTACGTAACCATGATGCTTGTCAATGGGAAGGATATGCAGGGTGTGCAGTCGGAACTGGGCGGTGAGTTGCTGGGGGTGGGTGAGGATGATCCGCAAGTCGCCGAATTTACGCAGTGGTTATTTGATCAGGCGCGGAGCTTGAGCGGCCACTCGGCGGCGGCGCCGGTGCTGGCGGACGCAGGGATGGAGAGCGCGCCGATAGGTACGACCGAGGGCGCGGATGCGTCGAGTGTTGTGGACGAACAGATGGGAGATGCGGCGGTCGATGGAGCGTACGTGCAGACCCCTAGCCTCCCCCCCAAACGCGGATTGACACTCTCTAGACCTAGCGGACCGAAAGCGATGCGCAACGGCAGCGAACCGACCCGCGGACGAGGACGAGGCGGCCGCATGCTCGGGCAGATGAACCGCTCCATGGACCGCGCGCAAGACGACCCCTTGCGACGCATAAAAGGCGCCGCTTCCGGAGCCGGCAGAGTAGACGGGCACGCAAACCGCGCGCCACGAGGACCGCGGGGCCAGGGTGCAGCGAGTGGCATCCAGCGCGCAATGAACGGAGGAGGCAGCGCAAGAGGTGGTCACAACATGCAGCAGGCGATGAACAACCCCATGATGAATCAGATGCCGCAGGACCAGCAAATGATGTTCATGCAGATGATGGAGATGCAGGCGAACATGATGGCGAATATGATGCAGAATGGCGGTCAGAGCCCTGCCACACCCACCAACGGCATGGGCGGCGGCGGCGCACACCGTGGTCGCGCCGGCAAAAGCATGTTTGACCGCATAGACAAGCGCGGTGGCGGCGCACACCGAGGTGGCCGCCACGCTTCCGCACAGGACGGCGATGATACCGCGTCCTCCGGCATGGACATCGACCGACCGCTGGAACCCGAGCGGACCACCTCCAACCCCTTCGACACCATGTGCAAATTCAACCACAAATGCCTGAACCCCGACTGCCCCTTCGCCCACCAATCCCCCGCCAACACGCGGCCGGGAATTTCCCTCGACATGTCCGACACCTGCCCCTTCGGCCCCGCCTGCCAAAACACCAAATGCCTCTCCCGCCACCCCTCCCCCGCCCAACGCTCCGGAAGCGCAGCCGCAGTCAGCGCAATGGGCGGCACAGGAGGCGGCGCCAAGAGCGAAGTCGTCTGCCGCTTCTACCCCAACTGCTCCGCCGGCGCCCAATGCCCCTTCAAACACCCGGACCAGCGCGCCTGCCGCAACGGCGCGGACTGCAGCGTCGACGGCTGTCCTTTCGCGCATAGTAAGATCGCATGCCGGTATAACCCTTGCACGCGCCGGGAGTGCCCGTACAAGCATGCCGAGGGCCAGCGACGCGGGGTCTTCGCGGATAAAGTGTGGACGGCGGAGGGGGATGGGAGTGCGGGGGCGCAGGAGGCGATGGGAGGAGGGAAAAGCGGGAGGTTTGCGGGACTGGCTGAGGAGGCGGGAGGGGAGGAGTTGATTCTGCCGGGGCAGCAGGGTGCGTTGCCGCAGAACGGGGAAAACGGTGGGCAGGGGATGGCGATGGAGAGTGCGCAGCAGGAGGCCACGGAGGTGTCTTAGGAGGACTCGGAGGTGCCCTAGCAGGACTTCATCAATATGGACATGACTACGGAGAGCAGCGGTACCTTCCGCGCAGACGCGGCGCTGAGTACTGCTGTCGAGACTCCCCGCGCTATTCGCGAACGCCTCTCGGCTTCGGCGGCAAGGAAGGCGAGCGACTGCGCACGGGCCGAGGCGTTGCAGCGCGCATTGCTCGCCTATTCGGCCGGGGCGGGGCGAGACGAAAGGGAGGTGCTGTGTGTAGCGCCTAGTGAGCTGATCAAGGCATGAGAGTACCGCCACTTGTACTATAGCATCGAGCAGAGAGAGTAGAAGGCTGGGGCGCTCGCTGGTCGCTGTGATATTACGGGATCGAAAGTACAGTACATTTGCGCAGAGATGAAGTCACGCTCTTCTTACCGTCTGTGGTCCAGGTGCCTTCGGATCAACACCATTCTCTGACAATGGTGTCCGACGCGTGTCATCGGAAGGCCTCGCACAAGTACCGCCGTGCAAATTCTCCTGATGGGATCCAGCTACAGTGTTGTACAGATATAGATAAATACCCAGGCCCCATAACCTTACAGCAAAGCTCAGCGATAAAGGCCGTGAACTCCGTAACCCATGCGAACAAGCTCGCAAGCAATGCAATGCAACCCAGCAACCGCATTCCAAAAAAAAATCCAACGACGATTCTGCCGTAAACTGTTGACAAATAGCTCCACCCCATACTGGCCGTGAGGGAAAAAGGGCGGGTATCCTTCGAGTCCACGCGATAACCAGATGCAATAAAGATTTGAGCGCTAGCCTCCCATGCTCGCTTGTGAAATTCAGATGGAATTCTGAGGGACATGGTGTGTGATGTTGGATGTGATCGGGGACCGGTGTCTGCGTGGCGATGCAGGGGATCCGGATGGGGTGGGTTCCGGGGGAGAGCTGTTGGTTCGTGTATTGCGGGCAGTGTCGGCGAACCGAAGACTCCGAGGGCGCAGGAAATGCGTTGCACCGGAAAAGTATGATGCCATGGGTACACAGGGTCGACCAAGAGGTATCCTGAACCCCGACGCGTTCGCGCGACGCCGGGAGTGCGTTTCCAATCGAGAACCTGAGCGGCTCCAGCGCGCGTTCCTTTCCGTAGCGTAGTAGCCTTCGAGGACATTGAGACGGGCGTAGGTCCGGAGTAAGTGTGACGCAGGCGAGGCGCGGCGCTGCCCCACGTCTACGTGCTAGGTAGGAGCGCTAAAGGAAATATCTGCACTCGTGATCCCCTCGGTGATTCCTTCGTTCCGGTAGATGTGTCTCTCTTCCGGGGGCACATGAAAGAGCGTTTTCTGGATATTCACCAAAATGGCGTAGTCCACGGCGCACGTCGGCGAGATGGCGCTCAGACGCTTCAGAAACTTAATGGTGCGGGTGAGGAGCCTTTGGAAGCGATCTTCCTGGTCGCTGACCAGGAAGTTCAGGTAGGTGCTGAAGTACGTGGCGGACAGCACTAGCATGTTGCCGAATTGCCTGCGAATCGTTAGCACCCACTTGGCACGATCGTGGGAGATGAGTGTTCTTACGCGTGGGCTGTGCCATGGATGTTCGTGACGATCAAGCGATCCGGCACGCCATCGAAAGCAACAGTGCTCTGCATCGCCGCCCCGATACATCGATGGCAGCCCTGAATAACGTCTCCTTCGCTCATGGTTGCAATGGCCTCGAACAGACGCATTTCAGCTTCATCGCGCGGGTTGTTGTGCACGTCCTTGGCGACTGCACGAACAGCCACACCAGCCTTGACGTGAGGCATGATATGAAGCGCGTAGTCCAGAAAAGGTCGGTTGACCACATAGCGTGCACCCCAGTACTTTGCTCGTAGCCGCGCGGCTAAGATGTCCTTGGGAGGTTCGTCGTCGTTGTCCCAAATCAGAAGGGGAGGTAAGCCGGCTCGCCACGCGCCAAGTATGCTTTCATGACCTCTCAACACCGCGCGCACTTCTCTGAGCGGCTTTTTGCGGCATGCCGATCCGTACAATTCCCGGTGGACTTTGTTGAGTCTGCCGCGTAGGAACATCTGCGCGCTGTAGAACATCAAGATTTTATCGTCTTCCTTGTGGTTTCCCACTGTCCCGTCAAGCCCACTATATGTCTCGTCTTCAGTGACCCTGTTGGGATACACAAGCATGCTCTCAACGCCTTGGATCCGACTTGACGGAAGGGGCAGTTCGGCGAGGATGTCACTTTCCAATTGCAAGCACGTCCAGGAGGCCAGGACGATCATGTTGTGTCGCTTGTCCTTGATGCGCTTCTGACCTTGCTCATACTTCTTCTCAACATCGCCGTAGCCTGTCCAATACTTGTCATTGTAAAGCTTGTAGCGATCGAGCAGGCTGAGAACCGCACGGCCAGCCATTGTGATCCAGCTCATGCTCTCTTTCACTCGCGCTAGCTGTCCCTTGTACAGACCAGCAAGCAGGAACATCTGCGCATGAACGAGGTTGTTGCCGTCACCATTCTCACCGAGGATCTCAGTTGCTTTCGCAAAGTATGCAAGGCCTGGTATCACGTCGATGTTCCGGTACCCGGAAACAGAGCCGCCCGTGTCCAATGAAGACCGCCTACTCCGGGCGTGTTGGTGCAAGCTGCCGTCAACAGGTGGCGTCGGTTGAGTCGCGGGCGTGGAACTTGGCGAAATGGGTGAGGGTTTGATGGCTACAGAAGGCGTCGAGGCTGGAGAGCTGCTGCTGACACCGTGGCTACCATTCAACTGGTGCGTCACGAAAGCATTGGCGTTCAAGCTGTTGTGTGGAATGACACCCGGCAAAGGCATCTTGTGCTGGCAGATCTTGCCTAACGCAAGCACGAGGTATATCACGGCGTTGCCAGGCGAGCGTTGCGGGGGTTGCGTATCAGACGCTGTTGAGGGGTTGGCGTAGGTGCCGTTAGATCGTTGTCTCTTTGCTGCGCGGCCCGAGTCATCGTCCATATGGGCTACGAATGCCGGTCGCGATCTCTGTTTGTGCTGATCAGGGCAGTGACGTATGATGAACTTGTCGAACATGGATTGAAGTCGTTTCTGGTCCAGGAAGGGATGCATGACGTGAAAGTGCGTCATGTAGCTCGCATACAGGTCCCTCACCGTTTGCGGATCCAGGTCGAGGGTGCCATCTGGTTTCAAACCACCCCAATGATTGTAGGGCTCGGAGCGTCTGATATCACTTGACGGCGTTTGCGGAAGACCCGTACCCCAGAGACCTTCTGGGAGAGTAGGAGGATTCACTGATCCGCTCTCATTGCTACTGTCTTCGCTGCGGGCGGGACTTGATGGACCACCCGGCTGAGTGCCGTCATGCTCGTCAATGCCTTCCCCTCTGGAGAACAATCGTAAAATGCCACGGTCCTCGGCTTCCATGACATAGCCATCGTTGTTGGTCACGCTGGCGGCAGTCAACAGAGGTTGTACGCTGGGCCATAACAAGAGGAGCTTGTGTGGCGCGGTCCGGTGCTCGCCCGGCTTCTTGGACCCGTCTTCGGAATCGGAGTCCGCGTTCATTTCTTCAATGCGCTGGAGTCGGGCGTTGAACTCGTCCATCTTCGAGGTGAGCGCATCAAGACCAGTGGTCTGCGCGTCCATATGG
This sequence comes from Friedmanniomyces endolithicus, assembly GCA_030411845.1. Classification (NCBI taxonomy): domain Eukaryota; kingdom Fungi; phylum Ascomycota; class Dothideomycetes; order Mycosphaerellales; family Teratosphaeriaceae; genus Friedmanniomyces; species Friedmanniomyces endolithicus. The sequence continues at coordinate 288,237 of JASUXV010000014.1, forward strand.
TTCAGTAACTTTTCCGTGTTTTTGTCGGTTCTATTGACGTCAGTCAGGCATGAGGGCATCAAATTGGCCTACGTACTTTGCAGGTGGCGTGTTGCGGTACTGGCAGTGAAGACCCTGTTCCTTACAGAACGAGCACGGCACACCTTCGTCGCATTTCTGTTTTCGCGTTCTACACTGCTCGCAAGCCTGCGGATAATTAATCAGCACTTGTCTACTGGAACAAACCTCGGACACTATACCTGAGTGGCGCGCATCTGTTTTTTCCGTTGCATCTGCATAGCTGAGCTTGACATTGGCCCATAACCTGGCGGAGGGTACATAGGTGCTTGGTGCTGCTGAGGTGTGTACTGCCCATGGTGATTCTCCATGCTGGGCGGGGCATACTGAGGATATTGCTCGTGGTGAGACTGTGGCGGTGGCTGACCCGGAGGACCTGGAGGAGGGAGGCCATGCGGCACGCCGTTCGTTGGTGGATACCCCGGGTGGTTCGTGTATTCCATGTGATGTTGTGGAGGGGCCGGCGGTGGGTGTTGCGATCCGTCTGGACCTGGCATCGGTGGGTACGGTCCCGGATGCGCGGGTGTAGTGGGGGTGCGCTGGACGGTCGAATCGTGCGAGTATGTTCGGTTCACCGGTGCAGGCGTGGCGTGGCCCGAGCGGTTGTGCTGGCTGTAGGGATAATGCTCTTGAGGAAGGTGATGCTCGTGTAGGTTGGATGGGTGCTGCAGGGAAGGAAGCGTCCGTTGGTCATGCGCCGGGCCTGATGGCCCATACGGCGGGTTGATGGGCGGCAGGGCGGTACCTGTCGCGGAAGGAGGCGGCGCGTACTGCGGCTGGTGCGACTGTGGTTGAGGTGGATGGGGAGTATGAGGATGTGGATAGGCGTAGGGCGGTGCGGTTGGAGGGGCGTGGGGTGGCGGAGGGGCTGCGTAGGGCGTCCGTCGTTGGTAATCCATCACGACGACGGGCAGCCATGCAGTCAAGAGGGTGAGACGAGAGTCCGAGTAGACTCGGGGCGACGATCCGCAGCGTGGTCGGCAATCGGGGAGCGGACGTGGTGCAAGGGCGCGAACGAGCCGGTGCTGGGGCTTCCCACGTCGTCACGGCCACGGTCAGGCACTCCTCGGCATGATTGCGCCCAGCGCCAGTAGTGATAGTGAGACGGATAAGAGCGAGATTTCATCAGCAACGAGGTTAAACAAGGATTGTCGGGCAGCGAATGGCACAACTTGCGACCCGGCACGGTTGTGCTAGTCGTGTCGAAGAAGCTTGTGGGGCCGGCCCAGTGCGCCCCCTCCCCCCCCCCCCCCCATCGACCACGATTAGACTGCCGCCACTTGCCCGAACCCCTGGGTTCTCGATGCCGATGGCCCTGTCAATCAGCAAACAAGACATTGCCATAAGTATTATTGCATGTTGCAGGCTCCGCGCGGCCACTGGACAAGGGCAAGATGCTCGGGCGGTGCTAACGATGACACGATGATCTTGCGAGGATGATGAGGCTACCTTATTATTACCCACATCAATCCGATTCATGTCCCGGAGCTAATCAGGGAATACGGCAAGGCATGGGCGATGGACGAAAACCTAGCACGGGGCCGAGGCAAAAACCTTGTGCTGCTCGTTGGCGGTGTGAGTGGTGACACACCAACGTTACGTCGATGCGCTGTCGAGCAGCTCAGACGACGGGGCGGTCACGGTGCTGTCGTAGCCTGGGAGGGTGACGATTGTCGTGACACGAGAGTCTGGCAAGGGTGCAGTAGTGCAGTGCCGTAGTGGTGGAGGGCAAGCTGGTACTTACTCGGCACTCCCAAGCCCTACATGTGCCTGGTAACCTATAGCCTATATAGGCCACATGGCAAGACCAGACACGCCACCGCTACGAGATTGAAGATGCCCTGACCCTCTCGGGCCCCAGTCACTTGATTCACCTCCACGCGGGAAGTTGGCGACACACGTTCCATGACCCTACCCACGAAAGGTGCGCTGCCTTCTAGCGCGCCGTGCGACGCTTGCAAGCTTGCAGAACAGTGCAGAGCTTTCCACCCCTTCCAGCTTGCCGAGACTCTCATTTCCGCAGTACCCGGGCATCGCCAAAGCCGCATCGTTCCTTGACTCGAACACCTGCACACCGTGACACCGAAGGTCCGCGGCGCCAGCCGAACAAGCTCGACCTGGTCTCTGCCGTGTCAAAGACGGTCCTCATCACATCAGCGGTGGGTTCGACTTCTCAAAGATCGCGGCACACCAACTGTGCAATCCACAGAGAAAGTCAGGCGTAGAGCTTGCTCCTTCGCACCTGGCGCCTGGAACTTCCGCCTCGCTCTCCAGATCAGTCGAGGGTGAGGTCACCAGACTGCAGTCGGGGATCGCCCGTGATGTGAAACCGCGAGCCCTACATGTACCTGTCAAAAGATAAGGTAACGTAAAGTGCAACACTCAAATCTTCCTGCGCGAGAACCGCCGCAGCTCCTTCGATCTGCACCCAAAGTCGCACAGAGTCCATGACCCGGCGTTGAGATTGGCGCTGCGGCCTCGCCAAAGTCCCCAGCTTCGCAGGTTCACAACAAGAGTCATTCAACACGACGCTCCCGAAACATGCGCGACATGTTCATCATCACCGCGTGATATAGACGATGACAGGTCAGCGCTATGCCCACATTGGGGCCCGACGGGAGATAGGGATCTGCGATGCCCACGTGCGGACCCCGATCCCTGCCGTTTCTAGAATTGTTCCATGGCCTGCCGTTCGGAAAGAACCCAACGCACACGCCCTCGATTTCTCGCTTCCACGGGGCTTCGGCAGTTCGTCAAGTCAGCAATGTCGTTTCGAAGACGTATTCGGACCTTTTATCATCACATGACGCGGCTACATGTCACCGGACAGATAGGTCAAGCACTGGAATGGAAAGGGGCACAACACTCTCATTCAAGCGGTGTACAGCGTGAAGTGGGATGGACCAGTGGCCGGGTGAAGTGATGTGTCCCGTCGTTTCGCGAATGAGGAGTCGCGATGCTCATGTGATCACTCGACCGTCCACGACATGTTACACGAACCGTTTCTGCGATGGTGCTACGACAGGATGCGACACCACGCTGCTGCCTATTTAGCGACACGTCTCGGTACTGGTCATTTTGCCGCCATTCGCTTGACAAGCTGATGTGCCTCTCCGTACCCGGAGTAAATACCCGGGTGTCAGCTTCGTTCGATATTCTCCGCGTCCAACTTCGTCGTTAACAGTGTCGCAGACTGGCTGCTATGAAATACATGAAATACGACCAGATTGCGGCGGGACCATCCAACCTCATCGGATAGTCGTGCAAAGATACCGTCCAAGACTGCTGCAGATGCCCATTTCGTCATCACGCCGAGCCCATAATTCTGAATGTAAACCAGCCCATCCCTCATCTTCCACTCCTCGGCACCCACACGTCCAACCCATGATCAAACACCAAACTCATAAACCGACTGCGCCTCCCATCCCTCATGCCCTCCACAACCCCCGCCGCCCGAGCAGGCGAAGCCAAAGCCGGGACCTCGCACAACCCCTCGCGCTCCCCAATTTCCACCGGCCCCTCCACCCCCATCTCCGGGTTCTCCACTGCGTTCACCAGACACCCGCTAAATTGACAGCTATAGCTGAGATCGACCTGCTTTCTCGCGAGCGAAACGCGGTGGATATACCGTGACCGCCGACCCCAGGCTTTCGCTTCCGCGGCTTGGCATTGGCGGGCGTATTCGCGGTAGGCGAGAGCGGCGAGGGCGAGGAGGGAGGTGGTTGTGATGACGAGGCAGAGGACGAGGGTGGCGATGAAAGTCGTTCGGGGGAGGACGAGGTCGCGGGGTGTGAGGAGAGTGCAGGTGGTGGTGTTGGTTGTGATGTTGTGGACGACGCCTGGGGTTGTGGATCGCGAGGGTAGCATCTGTGCAGCTCAATTGTAGAGGGAGCTTCTTAATGCTACCTAGTATGTTGGCTTTCGAGGTTCGATAGTGTCGTGAGTGGTTGGAACGGTTTGGCTGAGTCCAGATGGGGGACCGTCTGGTGATGCTTGTGTGGGTTCACACACGAAGCGCTGACAACTGGCGTCCGCAACGATGATGGCGGCCATGGTCATAATAAGAAGCTATATACTGTCACTACAGGGTGCATACAACACATCACCGATGAAGTATCCTAAAAGCCAGCCGTTCGCGAAGCTGAAACGGCTAAAGCCGTGCCTCGTAGGAGGTTCTGCGGCAAGAGCCATTCTTGGAGAACTACCTTGATAGACGGCGGCATTGCGGCTCTGAACGTGTGCTCTATGGTCAATAGACGCAGTGTGTCCCACCATGCTGTCGAGCCTGCTTCGATATAGTCCCGGCCGCCGGAAGCTGGGCGCTTAGCGAAGCCTATTGGCCACGGCTGCACGCAAACTGGCGCGGGCGCCTACTCGAATTTGGCGGCATGGAGCGCTAGAGTCCGAGTCGCTAGTCGATGCGATGAGTCTCGATGCGATAGGAGTGGTGGTCGGAACCAAGCACAAAAGGTGCACCATCACGTGCCGTGCCAAGCCTTCTCACTTCGCCGTCTTTCTACCCTCAATCACCCTCATAATGTCAGCGGCAGAGTTCACATCGCCCTTTCGCTTCTTCGGCTTCCTCTTCTTCTTCTCCCTACCACCCTTTCCTTCATCACCATCGTCATCGTCCACCCCGGGACCTTGCTTCCACTCAGAGAGTTTGATCTTCTTTCCTTCCCCGTCGTCTTCCGCCTCGTCCTCGACTCTACTACTGCCAAAGCCAATGTCCATGTCTTCCAAGTCCCGATCCTGTTGGGCAAGCATCTGGGCGCGGCGTTTAACGCGGGCTTGGTGTGCTTCCTCGGTCTCGCCGTCACGGGCATCAGTATCCTCGGGGGCTCTATCGAGCTTGGCAGCTTTTTTGAGAACATTTTGAATGCCTGCGAAATGGTCTACCTCCGCTCCCGCTCCGGGCTTGGCTGTGTCCTTGAAGTAACTTCGAGGTCTAGCTTGCGGCCTATCATTGGAGTCTAGAGAATCAGCGGCCACCTCAATGTGTACCCCCGGTCCTGAGCTAGCTGTTTGCTGGTTGGGCGCCGCAGCTTCTTCAGTAGCTGAGCTAGTCCGACTCGATGTCTCGGAGGCATCGTCTTCGTCTGGTCTTGCGATTTCCGTCGAAGGCTCACTTGGCAACCGTGGTGGCGCTGAGTCGTGCTCGTCAGGTTCCTCCTGATCTGTATCTCCTTCGTCATCCAAATCGATGCCAAGAGGGTTGTACCCTGCGCCGACCCCTTCGAAGATATCATCGTCTCCGTCCTCTATGGGCGTGGGCGGTGGGGCCCTCTGCGGCACCTCAGCACCTGCACCCAGTACCGGCTTGCTTTCATCCGGCATGTCAACAACTGCCCTCCCTGCACTCTCTGTTGCACCACCTTCTTGACGCTTGACATTCGCTGGCCGCATCTTCCTTTTGACGAACCCATCCTCGTCCACGGTAATCAATACCTCCCGACCTTTGTGGTCGACTTCTATTCTACTCCGCTCTTTCGCGCCGACCTTACGCCACCGAGCATCTAACGATGGCGCAGCGTTCGCCCGTGCAGCAGCCTCGCGTTGCGCTTTCAGCTCAGCCATTATCTCGTCCCGGCTCCGCTTCTTGCCAGCCACAGGAGGCGGTGGCCCCATCATGCCCCTCTTCTCTGCCTTCTCGCGCTTCACCTCCGTTATCTCCTGTTCTCCTAGCTTGTCCAGCTCCTCGTCTACATCCGGTGCCGACTCCACAGCTGTGTCACCGCCGGCAAACCCTAGTACGTCCTCCCCCCTCTTCACGCGCTCAAGCAGCTTCCTATCCAGGCCCTTGACAAGATGCGTACTCGAAGCTTCACCACCAGTAATCTGATCCCGCAAACTCTCAAACATCTCAACGGAGATCTGGCCCAACTTCATCTGCTCTTCCAACGCCTTGATTCGAGCCGCTTTGTTATCCTCGCCGTCCCCAGCCTCCTCCCTCGCTCGCGCTCGATCCGTATAGCCTTTCGCATACTTCGCGCCTTTGGGTGCTGTGGATGACTTGAATTTCTTCGTTGGTCGGAGCGCAGCGTTGCGCTCACGGACCTGGCGGGCGAAGTCGACGTCAGCGCCGCCTTGCACTGTGCGGGGTGTCATTGGCATGAAGCTCGATTTCTTTGCCCCTAACGCAGAGGGTGTCACGGCGGACTGCGAAGGGAGATCGCCCTGGTTCTGGCGGGCGGGTGTGTCGAGGACGAGCTTGCGGAATTGAGTATTGTTCATCGCGAAGATAACGCTGTGGCGCAGGCGTGGGCTCGTGGTTCGGGTTACGCTGTCTCATTCAAGGTTAAGGTCGGATTGCTTGCTACCTTACATCGCTGGGGTCGCAACGACGCCGAACATTGCATGGATTCACGATGCATAATGTGGAGGAACGTGAATCTTCCATTATTGCATGTGACGGTGAATTGATCTTACCGTACCCCAGGAAACATGACTCGACGTACCTGCTCCATTGGGACAAGCAAGCGTCCCGTCCACTTCACTACATACTCCTCACTTCATCGGACACAGCGCTGCGCCTTTCTCCACATCGGGATCCATCTCTCTCACTTCCTATGCGGAGAAAATTCAATTCCCCGCAGCGTGTCTGGAGTGCATCAACACTGAGAGATCGGCACAGGTACAAGTAGGGGGATTCTATACCCATCTCGTTGCGTCCGCGGTCGTTGTCCCTACTCGCCCTCACATCGTCCGTAACGCACTGATGGCCCTCCTCGCTCTCTTCACCCTGTCCGTGAGCTTTCTTACCCTCAGCACTGCAAACTTCAATACCTCGGATACCTACACCAATCCTATTCTGCCTACAGGTGCTGATCCTTGGGTGGCAAGTTCTACACATCCACGACGTTACACACGCTTGCTCACCCTGATATCGGTATAGATCCGCTATGGCAATTACTACTACATGACCTACACCACCAACGACAATATCACGATCCTCCGCTCTTCGATCCTGACCGACTGGACGAACGCCGACGTGAAGTTGGCCTTCGAGCCCCCTCCAGGACAGAACTATTCGACCGATCGTGAGCTCATCGGTCGTCGGGGTGGTCAATCAGGGTTTTGATGCACTGGCTTATCCCGTCATTCATCGCGTAGTTTGGGCCCCCGAACTCCACAACATCGCCGGGACTTGGTACATTATCTTTACCGCCGACCCGAACTATGACAGCCCGCCACCCGAAACGGTATACCCTCTACCCGGTCTCAACCCGTAAATCTTCTTGGCGACCATCGCTAACTTTGCCATCAGGACATGCTCTGCAATTTCAACTGCCCAGCGGTCAATCACCGCATGTATGTTCTTCAAGGCAGCACTTCCGACCCTTGGACGAGCAACTACACCATGAAGGCCCAGTTGAACACATATGACCAGTTCGCGATCGACGGCACTTACTTCCAACATACCACGGGCTTGTACCACGTATACAGCTGCTGGTATTCCGCTTACGAGAGCTGGCCCTCCAATCTTTGCATCACGAAGATGAGCGATCCCTGGACAGTCGAAAGCAATGTCACCGAAAGACAGATCCTGAGCGTCCCGACTCAGCCTTGGGAGCGGACGCCTTACGGACGGATGCAGAATGATCGGCTGAGCTCGAATGAAGGCCCGGAGCAACTGACTAATCTCAAGACCGGGCAGCAGTTCATCATCTACAGTGCTGCGAGATCTGATAACAGGAACTACTGTCTCGGACAGCTGGAGCTCGTAGGCGACGATCCCATGAACAACCAGGATTGGCGGAAGAACAACGAGAACTGCGTCTTCTATCAAAACGCTCTCCAGCATGCTTACGGCGTAGGCCATGCTAGTATGTTTTCCCACCACCAGTGCTTAGCGAACAATGCTGACATGCTCTGCAGGTTTTACAACCTCGCCGGACGGCACTGAGGACTTCATCGTCTACCACGGTATGGAAGATCCCTACTCCGGCTGGAGTGCGCGGAACATCCGGACGCAGAAGTTCACATGGAACGCTGATGGGACTCCGAACTTTCCTCGGCCAGGATACGGACCATATGCTGTGCCGAGTGGGCAGAATACTAGCATGAGTATGATGACATAGCGTTGAGGAGTAATGGTGTACGAAAGTCGAATGTCATTGATGCATTGTGATGGATCCTATCGTTCAATGGCCTCGGACAGAGAACCGAGCTCCTACCCAAAGGCACTCTCGCTGTAGTCGCACGCTTATTCGGTCGTCGCTCGTCCGTGCCACCACTATCTTCCATGCTGAGCCTCCTGGAGATCAATGTCAAGACGCACAGCACTTGCTCCAAGCTCTTCGCCACCTGCCTTCCGACCCGCTCTCCAAACAATGCGGAGTATGTCCAGAAGATGCCTTGCTGCGGAGATCCTTGCGGCTCCGCCAAGCGTACACGCCTCGTGTGCTTCACCAACGTCAGACCTGGCGCCAACATGAGCACCTGCAATTCCTGCTAGCCCAGCCCTGGTGGCTTGTAAATCTCCGGACTCATGGGCATGCGGCCACACATGTATTGCACCGCGAAGCTGCGGATTCGTCTGCGTGTGGCGCGTTGCTCTTGCCGCAGGCGCGCAGCCCTCGAGCGGGCACAGCTTGCATTTAATTTGGGGAGAAAAAGCCGCCTGAAGCCCGACCTGCACCGCCGAGTCTGCAAGATGCCGCACTCCCTACTTGAGTGGGGAAGGGGAGTGTCGGAACAGGCAGAAAGTTGCCGGTGGTAGGTGCGTGATGGCTGATGGAGACTTGAAAGTCCCACTCTCGACACGATCGCACGCCTACTGGAGCGTAAGGTCTCCTGAGACTAATAGCCGGGTGCAAGGCAGGTCGAGTAGAGACGCAGAGAGACGTCCAAGTAGAGATGACGCTGGGGCGGCCGGTATGCGCTGCAGGATGAACACCGATGAGGGTAACGATGAACTTAGTCCCGCCGCTCACCCTCATCTCCTTCCTTGATCGGGCTCACGTTCCGGCTTCCGCTACCCTCACCGCTCCGTGAATCTATAGGCGTAGGGTTCACCTCCTGCAACGCCTGTTCTTCCACCTGCCGCTTCCCCAAAATCGCCGCGTCCTCATCGACATCCAACATGCTTCCATGCTCGTCATGATCCTCCCCTAATTCATCCTCGCCCTGTACTTCCTGGTAGCGCCCCTCCTTGTCTTCACTCTTCCCCTTGATGAAGCTGTCAATAATCCAATACTGCGCCGCATTCATCGCCAACGGGAATATAAACATTACGAACGCAATCTCGAGTGCCTCGTTGCCCTCGGTCCAGCGGAGTGCCCAGTCGCCTATCCAGGGTAGCCACGGCAGGGCAGCGAAAAGGAAGAAGACGAAGAGCTTCATGCCGGTGAGGCCGAGGAAGTAGATGAGCAGTTGTTTGGCCCACCATGTAGCTTTGGGCGGCTGCCCGTAGTTGCCGGACTTGATGGACTCGGCGGGTCGGGCTAGAGCGGTCTTGAGGAAGATGGCGTGGAGGACTTGCAGGAGAACGTAGAGAGTTGGGATGCCGATGGTAGTCTAGACGCAGGTCAGCATGGATACAACACTCTGTTATGGGACTGAGACACTCAGACGTACGTCGATACCGAGATTCAGCAGATAGAAAGAGCATGGATTCGGCGATCTGCCATTCGCATCCTTGCCGCTCTGTGCCACGACCGTCTTCGCCGCATTAACGACGTCCGTGGTGGCAAACAGGCTCATTGCAATGTTGAATACATGAAGCAACATCGACCCGAAGATCTGCTTGCTCACGTCGAAGAACCAGATCCTCCACGGGCGCTTCGGGGACTCGCGATACCGCTTCAAGACGAGAGAGAGGACGGCAACGGCACCGAGCGCGCCTTGCACGAGTAGGGCGAAGGGCCCGAGGAGGTGGCACTCGGCTGGCTGCCCGTCCTTCTCCGGCTTCGCTTCCTCGTCTCCCTGCGGCTCCAGAGGCGTAGCTGTAAGCTCATCCTTACCCTCTTCCTCGCCCGGAGGCGTCGCCGGCGCGGTAGCAATACTGAAGGTATCACCCGTTGCTGTCGCCATCATGCTCGTGCTCGCAAAGGTCAGGCTCTCCTGCTTCACGCCCACAATGTCCACCATCTCCGTCTCGAACACCAATGTCGCTCCAGGCCCAATGGGCCCCACTCCTCTGTCCCCATAAGCCAAGTTCGGCGGTATCGTGAGCTTCCTCCCTTCTCCAGGACACATGTCCATCAACCCCTGATCCCATCCTGCTATCACCTGGCCAGCGCCGAGTTTGAAGTTGAACGGGACGCCGCGCTTGTAAGACTCGTCGAAGACCACACCAGTGTCTTGCAGTGTACCGCGGTAATTGACGCTGATGCTGTCGCCTGATTTGGAGGGTCGCGAGCAGGAGACGGGTGTCGTGTATTCGATTTGGAGGCCCGAAGGTAGTGTCGTAGCTTCTTGGGCGCAGACGACAGCAATGACAGCCAGTAGCGACCCGGGCAGGAGAGTGAGGGAGTGCATGATGGCGGCTATGCTCATGGAGTAAGGAGACTCATGGCAGTAGGTATGTGCAAGAGGTTTCCGTTGGCATGTCACATGTGAGGCGAAGTTCGGAACAGACTGGAGCCCAGGAGGTCACCTCATGCTCGTATTACGGAATCGGGACCGAACCGCGCGTGTTCACCAACGCCACAACCCACGTCAGCCAAACACACGGGCATGGATGAACCACCTTGTCGACAGCATTCAGCTCATCTTGATCCCGGTGTATAGATGACGGTATGCGCAAGGAGTCAATCGGTACAACGGTCGGTAACATTTGAAACCCCTCCTTGACTACTGTCGGTTCGAAACAATGTCAAGCGTGGTGATACTCGATGTATAAAGTACGCAACTATAGAGCAGTCAAGGCCTTGCCTTGCCACGCCGATTCCTTCTACGCGTGCTCGTACACCATTGTTAGGATTGCACATGAGCGCCACTGCAGATACAGCCTCGCGGTATGTCACCCGCACGTTTTGAATCTAGCCCTCTCATCGTCCTGGCAGCTGCGCATGCACCCGCACCGCCGCCATTCATATGCTCAGACAGCAAGTACTGAGGTAGGGGGATAGAGTGTCTTTGCACCGTCACCTCATCGCCGCAACGCTAGCAGCTCAAGTCGCTGCAGCAGCTTATCCGTCAACTTCTCGTAGGATACCGAACACCTATTCGCCGCTTCCAGCCACCGGAGATCCACGCCCTGGAGGTACGCCTGCGCCTCGCCTAGTAGGCAGTCGGGCCTCTCAGTCGCGACCCACTCGTGATACTTCCACAAGATCTCTCTGATGTACAGCACGAATCGTCGGTCGACTCCCTGCATCTGGTCCGGTATAAAGCAGCGCCGGTGGAGTTGAATGTGCTGTGCCGGGAACTTGGAGTAGTAGGTCCAGGTCGCCGCAACGAGGTTGAAGCGAAAATCAAGCTGTGGGACAGTGACGGGCGCGCTTATGGTCAAACAGCCGGGCGCCGTGAATGTAAATGTCGAGTCCACACCTTGTTCGAGTAGACGCTCGCCGAGCGCTGCGTACCCGCCTCTGAAACGCTCCAGATCCAAGACCACTTTCTTCACTCTTGGGAATGAGCTCGTGTTGAACGTGCGCAGGAACCCGTCAAGATCTTTTGAGCAGGCTTTGCATTCCGTCCAGGGTCCACAATCGAGCCAGTCCACCACAACTATGCTGACGACAAGCTCCGCCTTGCACCTTGTGAAGCCTAGCTCTCGAGAAAGTATGCAGACGTCATCGTGGCACAAGCTAATCGTATTGCGCTTGTAGAGAATGGGTAGAGCCTCGTTGAATGTCGTCCGGCAGGCGAAGAGGATTGAGATGTCAGCGTGTCCACCGCGGACGACTTGGCGAAGCTCGTCTTCAATAGTTCCGTCAAGCTCTGTAATCAGCTTAATGCGGCGCAATGAGCAGTCGAACTGGAGAACGCGTTCGTAGATGTCTAAGCGGAGTTCTGCGGGTAAATACATGAAGCTGTTGGTAGCGGACATGGTTGATTGTCCTTAGTGTGGCTCGCAGGGTGGTGTTAGGAACTTTTCGCAAGGTATACTCAACTGCCTGGAAAATGACTGGACTGTCAAACCCCTTGTATTGTCGCTTGGACACAGACCTACTCTGATTGCCTATTGTGTCATGTGAAGTGAGCGTGTTATTGTGGACAGGACGCAGACCCGGACTTGGCCAAGGCCTTGCTTGACCTGCTTATAGTCACTGGGAGACGTAGAACCATAGAGCGGCCGTGCGAAGCGAGTGTTTTGGAGACACTTGTCGGGAGAGCGCCATCACGGTACCGTGTTAAGAGGGTGGTGAAGGTGTTGAACGTGGATGTGAAGAGCGATAGTAATGCTAATCGGAGTGAGGTGGGGCAGAAAGCGGTCGCCTCCGCCCTCGAGGCTTGGCATTCGGTTGAACCCGCATGCACTCGAACTTCGTGAAATTCGATGAAGCAAACGAAGACCAGCAAGCGACACACGCCTCAAGACACCCTTCACAATGGCGCCCAAAAAGAGCAGCAAGACGACCGACAGCATCAACGCTAAACTCGCCTTGACGATCAAGGTGCGCCCACAACGCGTTCCGAACGCTTCGAGCAAATTCTGACAATTGCGCAGTCCGGCAAGGTCACTCTCGGCTACAAATCCACCCTCAAGACGCTGCGCTCCGGCAAGGCGAAGCTCATCATCATTGCTGGCAACACACCGCCGCTGAGGAAGTCTGAGCTTGAGTGTGAGTATTGCGTCCTCATCTCTCCATGTCGCACCACCTGACAGAGCGACCAGACTACAGCATGCTCGCCAAGACCGCGGTCCACCACTTCTCCGGCAACAACGTAAGCCTCCTCCCAGCGAACCCAACGTACATGCCAGCCTAGCGAAGGAGCTTTCATGGCTCTGGAGGGCAACTTCTTGAGCCCTGAGAAGCAGCCTTGCCCAACGCAGGCTGTGGAGGGAGCAAAAGACTGATACGACATGTGATACAGATCGAGCTCGGCACCGCTTGCGGTAAGCTCTTCAGGTGCTCGACGATGGCCATTCTTGATGCTGGTGACTCGGACATCTTGAGCACGAACCCTCAGTAAAGGTTATGTACGGTGTGAAACAGACAGCGTAGGGTTGTTGGAGACGTACGGTCGCACAGCAAGTTAGCAAATCAGCAAGGGCGGCGTTCACCAAATCATTGCGGCTAAGTTTGCCAGCCGTGAAGTGATTCATCGCTCTTGGCTCCAGTAGATACCCTCGGTAGTACCCATATTCATGCGCTGTACCGTGTCACTGCACCGTCGTATCGTACTCGCTTACAAACGCGTACGGAGTTCGGATTGACTCACAGCGTGAACGGTGGAACTTCCCCGAAATGCCAAGACTTCCCTTAGCCGCACTTACAAATGACGCCGAATCGCTCGACATCGACCTCACGTCCGCCACCGGATTTCTCACACACACAAACACCTTCAACCAAACACACCCAATACCGTCGTCGAGATGGCACGTCGTCCTGCGAGATGTTACCGCTACTGCAAGAACAAGGTACGCTTCGCCATGACAACCACAAGAGGAGGGAGAGGCCCGGCCGCGACGATATAGGCCTGTGGAAGAGATTTGGGATGAGGCGACGGTTCTGACAGCATCTTCTCACAGCCATACCCCAAGTCGCGCTTCAACCGCGGTGTGCCCGACCCCAAAATCCGCATCTTCGACCTCGGCCGCAAGCGCGCGACTGTCGATGAGTTCCCCCTCTGCATCCACCTCGTGTCCAACGAGCTCGAGCAGCTGAGCTCCGAGGCGCTCGAAGCCGCTCGCATTTGCGCAAACAAGTAGGTGATACTTAAGTGAAAAGAGGAGATGAAGAGTGGCAGGACACTGACAAGGCCTTCTAAAGGTACATGGTCAAGACCGGCGGCAAGGACAGCTTCCACCTCCGCGTCCGCGCCCACCCGTACCACGTCGTCCGCATCAACAAGATGTTGTCGTGCGCTGGCGCCGATAGGCTGCAGACCGGCATGCGCGGTGCGTTCGGCAAGCCCAACGGCCTCGTCGCTCGCGTGACAATTGGACAGGTCCTGCTCTCCATCCGCACTCGCGACAACAGTACGTCAACACTCCTTCCTAATCGTCCTATGCACCGCTGATCATGGAATCCTAGACCGACCTACCGCCATCGAGGCTCTCCGCCGTAGCCAGTACAAGTTTCCCGGCCGCCAAAAGATCATCGTCTCCAAGAAGTGGGGCTTCACACCGCTCAACCGCGACGAGTACGTTACCAAGCGCCAGGCTGGGCAGGTGCGCGTCGATGGTGCGTACGTGCAGTTCTTGAGGAACAAGGGCCCGCTCGAGTACAACATGAGGCGATTCCCCGAGGCATTCGCGGCGGACGCTTAAGCAGCGATCTCTCCGGTGCGAAGTGTGATAGAGTGACTGAGTGGAGAGATGGTGGGGCATCAGTGGCGTACTAGGTAGGCTAGACAGCTGTCTGAGGGTGGCTAGACGCTCCAGTATGCTTGTTCACCGATCATCACAAGCCTCGAAACGATCACGTTCGCATAAAGCCTACTACGATTCATCTTCCTCCCTTTCCTTCACCTGGGATCTTACGTAGATCGTCCACATTAAGCACCGAGGCTTGATATCTGAGCAAGTAGCGCAGCGATTGCCATCAAGCCCGACCCTGCCTCTCCTCCTTCCTCCGCTGCATCCGCTTCTCGCGCCCCGGTGCCCTGCTACCCGGTACTTTCTTCATCGGTTTCTTAGCCCTGACCGTCTTCCCCGTCGAACCCGTACGCTCCGCACCAGCTGCACGTCGTGGATCAGCCCACACCTCTCTCTGCCACTCGCCCCTTCGCCGGAAGGTGTTACGTACCGGTCGCCATGAAGCGATCGAACAGCCCGGTATACGGGAGGGCGAACAAGAGACCGCCGATTGCCATTGGTGGGCATGTTCCCGCGAGGGGGTAGTCCGGGTCGAAGGCTGTGAGGGCTGCGAGCAGGAAGAAGAGACCGCCGAAGATCTTGAGGGCTGTGGCGACTATGCTGTTGCTGAATCGGGTTGTTTGGAGGCTCATGGTTGGTGATGCGAGTCTGCTGTGTCGTGTTGAAGGAGACTGGGTGCTCAGTATGATGTTTGAGATTGGAAAGCTGTAGATTGACTGAAGGTGGCTGGGTGTATACTCTGGCGCGGCAGTGAAGTGAAATTGGCTATGGGAGATGGAGTGAGGTTGATCACGGACTGCGTTTCTTCGCGCCCTGGTTTTAGTGACTGCTCGGGCAAGATTGCATTCACGACAATCTGCGTACGTTTGCTGCAGCATGCGGTCGACCTTCCGGCAGTGAAGAGGTCAAAGAAGGCATGTCGTGCAAACATCTGCCCAAAGCCCTTGTGAGGGATCATGTGCATCTGCAAGCCTTTCTCCGTGGAGCGTGGTCCTTGCTCACTCGGAGTGTTGGATGTGAGGCCCGTTGCTGTCGTTGAGTGAAGAAGAGCATCATTCGCCCGGTAGTGGAAGCATTGTACCAAAGCCCAGTCGTGGCTCCAAGCCAAGCCTCACGCTCGTGTACACGCTGACGTGCGCCTGTCTTTCCTTGTCACCGTGGAGAGAATCGACGTCAATACTTTACTGAGTCTGTTCGCGTCTGGCTTGGCATTGACGGTACTTCCATTGCCTCATAGAGCGACGAAACCCGACCTACTTCGCCACCTTCGCATCTATCGTGTTGGGTGTCTTCTGAATGAAAGTGCTAAGCCCATATCATCGATACAGGTATCTCTACATATCGTCACCTAATCACTCACCCATGATATCTGCAATATGCGGTACAGCAATCTCGCATCTTACGGTGAAGTCTAGAAAGGTGGCAGCCAGAACGGGTAGCCTCCGTTCTTGATCCTGAACACACTGAGCAAGAACGAGTACATGCCCAGGATGACGCCGCACCAAACGAAAACGGCGATCTGTTGGTTGCGGGGGTCGGTCATGCGGGGCACCTTGAGTGCCAGGCTGATGGTGGCGAAGGACAGGATGCCGTCTACGACGAGTTGATCAGTAAGTCGCGCGGCATATCAGTCAGGATGGTGGAGATGAGGAGAACTCACACATGGCAGCCACAATCTGCGTCTCCATTCCAAATTGATTCTGGAACCCTCCTGCGAAATAGCTGACGTGGCCCTTCCCATCGCCACCGACATACGGTACTCCCCGAATGTGGTTGAACATGTGCCCGGAGGTGAAGAGAAGGACGGCGATCAAGCTGATAGCGGCCCAGAGGTTGCGGTTCTGGATCACGGGAAGGATATACGGAGCCGCCACGGTGACCAAGGTGATGAGTCCTACCACGGCGGTGCTGATGACGGCGATCTTCACGTAGTTGATGGGGCGTACGAAGGCGGGGTGTGGGATGGACGGGAGTTGGCGGGTGATCCAGGCATGGATGGGTTCCGCAGTGTTGGTGCTAGGGGCATGCTGTTAGTTGACAGAAAGGCGAGCGGATAGAGCACAAGGTGAGTGCTCACCCAGAAGCGAATTCAAAGCGATGCGGGATGTTGTCCGGCTTTGCATTGGGGCCGGTGGTTGGCGGGAAGAGGAGCAACACGGGTGCGGTTTGAAGCATCAACTAGGTCTCGGATCAGCATGACAATACCCGTATGGCCAGTCTCGCGTTCACAGCGCAACGTACACTCTGGAACGTGCTCTTCCCATCGGTAAAGTCCAATGTCGCGAATATCAGTCGTCCCTCGCCCTTTTTATCCCCTTTCGTCCATTGCTTCCCCAGCAGTTCCCATTCCGGCTGGAACTCATTGCACAATTTGCAGCCAAAGCGAGCCTCCAACGCTGTCAAGAGCACGGCAACGGAGTAGTCCCGAGGCGTCTTAGTAAGGTCGTTGTATGCCTTGTCGTCCAGCTTCACAGGGCCACCGTTGGAGATCTGCTTGGCATGGTTCGTCTGGAAGCGGTCGCCGGACTTTTTGGCTGCGAGGGTGGTAAATGGCAGCAGTGCTGCTGTGACGAGTTGAAGGAGCTTCATGGTGTGCGATGTTGGCAATAGCTGTGTCTCCCGCAAAACATGATCGTACAGCTTCGTGTCCTCTGGAGCTTCGACAGGCACGGACTCGGCGCTTCGGCGAAACTGTTGTTCCTAGCGCCACCGAGCGTCAACAAACAAAGCTTCCCAGAACTCACTCACTTGAAGCGCGTGCACGCAGTCACATACTCACACAGCACAACGAGCATACGCACACATAGCATTGCGCGAACTCGATATCGTAACCGCAACTATGGTGCCCACACCGATGTTTGCGCATCTGGCATGCCACCAATCACTCAATAGCTCCGCGCTCGAGCTCAAATACGCCCGCAGCGCCCATTCAGTCGATATCATCACAAAGGACGAAGACGTCCGCCGCATCCGCTTCGATCTACACATCCTACAGGACGAAAATGACGAGCTCCGCGCGCTTCTCGCGCAAGAAGTGGACCGCTCGGATGCCTTCGAAGGCTTCGTCAAGGAAAATCTCGCGCGTGCCGAAGACGCGGAGGCACAATTGCAGGTGTTGGAAGAGGACACGCGAGCGAAAGAGCAAGAGTTGCTGACGATGAGAGCGGAGATGGGAGCTTTGAAGAACAATACCGAAGATGTGACGGCAGCATTGACGGAGAAGCTGGCGTTGACGCGTGAGCTGAGCCAGCTTCGGCCCGAGTTGGAGCACATGAAGGCACAAGCGGCAAATGCGGAGGTATTCATGGCGGAGAAGCTTGCCCTGCAACGTCAGATCTCGAACGTGCAATGTGAGCTTGAGAATGCGAAGCGAGAGGCGCAACGCGCGCTTGCGAAGCGGAGGAATACGGGCGTGGAGGTTGCACAGGAGGTGCAGATGGACGACTTGCGCCGACAGCTGGCAAAGGAGAAACGCGCACGTGAACGCGCGGAGCAGGCTGCGGACGTCTCGCAGGCCGATCTTGGCGTGGACGAGGTCAGAAAGGAGCTTGCTCGCGAGAAACGCGCGCGGCAGAGGGCGGAAGAGGCGCTCGAGGAGGTGCAACAGGACACGCAGATTGAGGATGTGCGCGGAGACTTGCTACAGGAGAAGAAGGCTAAGCAAAAGATTGAGGAAGCTTTCGAAAACCTGCAGAAAGAATTGAAGCGCGAGAGGAAGGCTGCTGCGCGTGCCGCGAAAGTCGCCGATGGCAATGCCGCCGTAAACGAGCAGGCCGAAGAACTCAGTCAAGAACTCGCAAAAGAGAAGAAGGCACTTGTCGTCGCAGAGCGGGCTGCCAAGCAAGCTGCCGAAGAGTTCGATGCGCAAAGGACTTTACTTGACGACAAGCTCACCCGATCCCGCGACAAGCTCCGCAGCATGAGGGAGAAACTAAGTGAGATGGAGGCTGAGCTCGCTGCGGCCCATGCCACCGCCTCCGCGACCACAGAACCGCCCGGGAAAGCTCCAGCGGCCACGAAGAACACGAAGAAGCGCACAGCGGCGCGAATCGACGCCGATGCCAACGCGCTCGGCACGCCCGGCGACGGGCCAGCAGCAAAGCGCAAACGCAAAGTCGCGCCAGCCGTAGGCGACAAGTCCACTTTCTCGATCACGCCGTTCCTTAAGAGGACGACGAGCGCTGCACCGGAGAGTGCCGACGAGAAGAGTGACGATGATGCCGAAGGCTCACCAGCGCCCACCAAGAAGGCCAAGCAACCTCTCGCAGTGCAACCCGTCAGCAGCACCAACGTGCCGCCCAAGAAGGCGCCCGCTCCGCGTAAACCCAAAGCTGCACCCGCTCTCGCAGTGGTCACCGAAGAAGAACTGGCCGAAGACGTCCACGCACAAGGCCAGGAAAACGCAGGCAAGCCAGTCATGACGTTGAAGATCAAGACCAAAGTGGTCGATGGCCCGGACGAAACGAACCCAGCGAAGAAGAAGCCGAAGATTCGGAAATCGATACACGAGTTCGCTTCTTATGCCGCGGGCGCCGACGAGCCGGTGAAGAAGAAGCGGAAGCTGGGCGGGCTGGGCAGGACACTGTTTGATGAGGAGGATGGAATGGCTCCTAAGGCTCTGCCGGGGAGGGGCCTATACGGTATGAAGGGGTTCGGGGCGTTTGGGGGCGGGAAGAAGAGTGGGGTGGGGAGTAGTAGTATGTTGGGGGCGAAGAGCAGGGCAGGAAGCACGCTGTTGACTGCTTTGGATGGGAGTGGGTTTCAATTCTCGCCTCTGAAGCGAGCGAAGAAGAATCTGGATGATACGTTGAGGGGTTGAGTGACGAGAGGTCGTCGTGAACTTGGGTGGCGTGTGTTGTCAAGGACACAAGGTTGAGTGGGCACCCACCTGCGAACCTTTCGTTATTCCTAAAGTACTCAAGAACCAATTCGTGTGTTGGTCTATCCAGTTTTCCGCAGACAGCATGATGTGATCGTATATGGCAGAGGCCCATCCGTAGCTCGTACTCTCTCATGCTCCACACAAGGCTCATGGCATGCACCGGCCACGCGTCCGCGTCCCAACAGATGTCGATAGATCTAGCACCGAGACTGCACATCACCACTTGTGCGTGATGGTGGCATCCGTACCGGTAATTCCTCGGCCACGATCCACAGCTTCGCCTTCCAACCCCCTTCCGTCAGTGCTGGCACTTGGTCTGAGTCGGATGACTCGGAGTCTCCAGTCTGGCACGCGGCGCATCCTTTCGGTAGGATTCTCGAGCGGTCAACCACACATAGCTTTTGCCATCGCCGCGCGCAAACTTGCAGCCCTCGCCAAGTACCGCCTCCCTCACGACACCCGGGCGCCGTCTCAAACCCACGAGATAAGCTTCCTTGCTCTCCTTCCGCGACGAATCAGGCTTGATGCGATACACCTTCTCAAACAGCTTCTTGAGCCGCGCCTCCAGCGCTTGATCCTCTCCGCCCTGGTAGAATTTGCAAAGGAAATTGCCGCTGGTGGCGAGGGTATCGTAAGCAAACTCTAGAGCTGCCAAGCAAAGGTCCTGTGCACAACAGCACTGCGTCAGTCACTCCCTTTGAAAGTCATGTGCAGGGCTGGTGCCATACCATACTGCCCGCATGATCCCGAAAAGCCATGCCGCTCGTATTCATCATCCTGCGCCATGGGTTACTAACGCTCTTGACCCACGTGCTGGTGGCCAGGGGCCAGGGTTCGCACATGTCGCTCAGCACCACATTGACCATCCGGCCCGCGGCCAAGTCCTGCGCCTTCTGCACCGAATTTGCGGTGGCAGCCTTTATTACACTCGGTTTGCTGACGGTGGGTGCCTCCGTAGCGGCCTTGCCGAGCTCGACCACACCCTTGCTCTCCTCATCCAGCTGCTCCTCGGTAACCCCGCCACCAAGATCCCCACCCTCTCCACGCGAATGAGATAGACCGCCCGCCACCCTTGCCCGGCCTCTCTCCGGATCCGCGACAAATGCCCTCATCTCCTCCCTTATAGCCGGTGACAAAAAGTCCCCCTGCAGCGTACTCACCCCCCTCGGCGGCTGCGCAGGGATGACATCAATCCCCACCACCCTCCCGCCCGGCGCCGTCCTGTTCACCGCGACTTGGCTCCACGAGCCGGGGGCATAGCCCAGATCGACGACCGTGTCGCCGGGGTGGAAGAGGCGGTACTTGGCGTTGATCTCGAGGAGCTTGAACGCGGCGCGGGACTTGAGGCCGGCGACTTTGGCTTCGCGGGCGTAGGAGTCGGTGGACTGGCGGATTTTCCAGCGGGTGGAGGAGGCGGAGGATGTGTGGCGGTGTCCTGGAGCTGAGAGCTGGAGGGTGGGGATTCGGTAAGGGTGTTGGAGGGTGAGCGACAGGCTGGGCCTGCGGAAAGCAAGGGCTTCACATCTTGTCGAATTGGTCGACGCTGACAGCACTCTGGCGACTGCCCCTATTCGCATTGACCAGCATGCGATGCGTATATGTGCAGTCGAAGGTGTAGCTTGCTATTCTCTGGTCGTGTCTGTGAGTCGCGACTTTAGAAGCCGAGGTCGTGTACACGCTCAAAATAGCCCATCGGAACCACCCTTACTAAAGAAACATGGACCTGTCGAGGGCACTCTGGATGTCATCAAACCGGTTATAGGTGGATCATATAACGGAGACCAAGTATTGGGAGACCGTGGACTACATGTCGTAGTTGCTTCAACACTTCTTCAGCCCTCCGTCCTTCATCTCACGATCGCCGTAGCAGCCGAGCCAGGAGATGAATGCCTACTCGAGCACGACATGACATGAGAAGTGACCTCTGAGAGAATCGAAGCATCGCAGGATACAAGCGTATACAGACAGCCGCTTCGGAACGCCCGGGCATGCTAACATCGCGGCAATAGGGTATCATCCAAGCCAACATGCCCAGCAGGGCCCCTTGGTCCACCGTACATGACACTATATGTACAGACAAATGCAAAACCACCCCGCAACCTCATCGCCCGTCTCCCCTAGACTCAGGCCGGAGATCCGGGGGCACAGGTACCGGCCTCTCCTCCCGACGCTCTCGTAGTCTAGCGTCGTCCCCAGCTTCGAGCTGTGTTGGCCGCTGGGCTTCGGCCTCTCGTCTGCTATCGGGCCTGCTCTCGGATTCCTTCGCGGACGTGATACTGCGCGATCGAGCGTGTCCGCTCTTCCGCATCGCGGAGGCAAACGGCGGTGAAGTATATTGCGGACCGGCGGATGGCGGCGGATTGGGCTGGTGACCGCCCTGTGCTTTGCGCTTCCGCGGCGACTCCTTGTATTCGCCTTCCAGGCCGTGAGAGCTCGGGTGTGCCGAGAGAGGCGCGTCTTTACTGGCAGGTGTGTGGGGCTGGCCTTTTGATTCGCCCGGCGGGACCCAGTGGTGGAAATATATCGACGGCGAGGACGCGGGCTGGTCCTGCGAGACCGTTTGGCTCTGTTGCAGGGGATGCGCGCTGCCCGGATTGCCTGTAGGAGGCTGTTGGACGTACATCTCGTTGGTCGTCAATCGCGGCAACTGGGTGTGAGTCGCCGACCGCGGCGCAAATGCGGGCGCGGCGCGTTGGATGCCGGGCTGGTAAGCGGAGAAGGTGGTCTGCAACGGCGCGTTGGCTTGCATCGGCTCGACAGCTTGTGTCTGCATTCCTTGCTGTTGAGCTGGCTGAGCAGCGCCATACGGAGCTGGGGCCTGGTTGATCATCCTTGTCTCTCTTCGGAGCTCGGGCGAACCTTGCTGCTGTATCTGCTGTTGCGCCGCCTGCAGCTGTCCAGCGTACTGTTGCAGCAGCTCCATACTACCATTCGCTAGATTCGAGCCTCCGATTCCTGCATATATCATCGGCACCATCGACGGCGGTACACCGGCTTGCAGCGACTCGCGCAACATGGACTGCTCGATCCGCCGTTGCTCGAGCCTGTAGCCCTCCTGTCGCGTCTTCTCCTCCTCCTGCTTCCGCTTGTCTTCCTCTGCTTTCGCTGCGAGCCAATTGCGCATGGAGTCCTCTTGACCCTGCCATTGGCTGGGAGGATGGGGCATCATACCAAGCGGTTGGCTCAATGACGGCGGAGCCTGTCTGCTCGGGTCTGGCAGGTTCATGGCGGACGGTGGAGGAAGCCCACGATGTGGAGTCGACATGGCGTCGTGTGAAGTATTGCTGGCCCGCAGCAAGTTCACAGGAGGATCGATTCGAAACGAGGGAGACACGCGAGACTTCGAGTGCGGGAACGGCGTGGAAAAATCATGGGTGTACCTGCTGTCGACTCCCGTCCTGACCGGCTGTGAAAGAGTGAGCAACATTAGACAAAGGGTGATGTCGTGGCATGTGAGGAACAAGTAAGAGGGTTGTCGTGCGAGGGAGGGGTTGGGTAGGCGGTAGGATCGTTACATACAGATGTCTAGAACTTTGGTGGTACTGTATGACGATCAAGCTAAGCTGCAGCCCAGCCAAACGTCGACGTTGGTTGCGCAAGATGATTCGTTCGTAGCTCTAAAGGCGGATGCCTGCGTCCGTGGTCGCAAGGCACGCCTATCATACCTTGCGGTGGGCAAGCACCAGGAAAGTCGCAACTGGCGGGCCGCGTAGCAAGGAGGGCCGAGTAGCCAAGCTGGGAAGGGCAGTAGTAAGCGCGCTCCTGTGACTGGTGACAGCGGCTGATGGTAGAATCTCAAAGGGTAGAGATCAGCTCTGAGCTGGGTGGTGGATGGCGATGGAGCACGGAGATGCCGCTTCCATGGCCGGACAAGACGACGAACTTTAACGTGCAGCCATGGTCAGGTGGCGGCGGAGGTTGGCAGCGACCGTTGTTAAGCCACCGCATAGACTGTCAATTTCGGCCCTGCAGCATCGCGCGCTGCAATCGCATGAATGCTGGCGGATCATGCGTAGGAAAGCGCGAAAGCAATGGGGTAACATTCCCCATACGGTCTGGCCCCCCGTGGAACGTCTTCAAACGTTCGCTTCGTGTCTGAAACGGGCGGGACACCGGCGGGGCTCGGCTTATTGCGAGCGCTGATCGTCATCGGCGTGCTGACCTCGTGGCGTACTCGTGGCGTACTCGTGATGACTATGCAGCGAGTCCAAAGGCTGACAGCGATCGTCCATGCGTCCGTGACCAACGGTGAGTTCGAAAGCAGCGTGCGTATCCGGAGGGCTGATGGCTTCGCCCGGAACGCAAGATCATGGCTTCAACGCGAGCATGTTGTTTGAGCCCTGGCCCCGTCGATCAAAAGCCTTGAGTCCCATCGGGCCATCGGCTCCACAAGCCTTCGACTTCACCGTAAAGTGGGGTTTAACGATGGCAGCTCTCCATCACCGGAGTATGGCTCCGTTCTTCGCCTCAGAGGCTTGAAGTCGGTGCATCCGTCGGTACCAATGTTACTCTCGTAGAAGGGCGGTAATCCGAAGTGTCGTAGATCATCACTGTACCACTCGGGCTGCGATGCTACAGCTCAAGACCGGGAACGACGCTACGCCTCCAGCTTTTCACTACCCATTCGCTTCTCGTCGGCAGCGTGCAGCAAGCGGCTCGTCTGATCGAGCCCGCCGAGAACTTCGCACTGCACATCTTGCCTCGAGTGAGGAACGCGCCTCGCAGAGGCGTCCTCCGCCACGCTCTGATCTGCGTACCACGTGCAGCAGGCGTGCAGAATGTGTGCACCTCACGCCAGGCGCACGTTTGCGATGTCACATCGACCGCTGATCAGCAAGTATCGATCGACATCACCTTTTCGGTCGAGTGCTGCGGTCCTGCGGAGCACTGCGTGTCGTCTGTGTTTGCGTCTGTGGTCATGCCTGTAACAAAGCGAAATGGTTGCGCGTCAAATTGGGCATATGCCGCATGCGTGAAGCATATGCAGTCTCGGTCTGCAACATAGCGTCATGCTACAGCTACAGCTGTATGGCGCCCGGAAGGCTTTTGGATCTGAGACATGCGGGACCAAATACCAGGTCAGCAATAAATGCAGGGCTCAGAGCTGCTGACGAGCACCTCCGGTACTCGGCCATCGACGCATGGTTACCAGATACAGTCGAGCGTACATTGAAGGGTTGCGTGCCGGCCCCATCGGAAGTGGATCGCGTCGCCTCTGGCCAACGCAGCAGCGATGATCAAGTGGCTTGTCGTGTCTTGGCCACGACCGGTCGTTCGGCCTACGTACATGTAGGGTGTTTGCAAGTCTGGTCCGGCTGGAGTAGGTGACGAAACTGAATGGTATGTGTACTTGCTGGTGTCGATGTGCGCGGTGCTGGCCTTTGGGACTTGAAGTCCAAGAGAAAGATGGAGAATTTATCTGACAGTGGCTTGTTACGAGATAGGAAGGAACGACGTCCCGGCACACCTCAGTCACATCGAGCCACTGGCGACAACCTCCAGTCTTTACCACGATTGGGCAGTTCCGCAGGGTCTATACTCCATCCCTCGCGATCACCTAAACATTATATTACTGGGGTAGTAGGTACAACACG
Organism: Friedmanniomyces endolithicus; assembly: GCA_030411845.1. Classification (NCBI taxonomy): domain Eukaryota; kingdom Fungi; phylum Ascomycota; class Dothideomycetes; order Mycosphaerellales; family Teratosphaeriaceae; genus Friedmanniomyces; species Friedmanniomyces endolithicus. Next base: position 313,204 of record JASUXV010000014.1, read on the forward strand.
CCTCCTATGGTTCCTCGTCTGGATATCTTTAGTGTACAAACATGCCGTGGACTCATCACCAACCACCCAGTACCCTCCTCCCAGCCAACGTAACACAATCGCCCATCCCAAAAGCATGCTACGCCTTCCCACCCCCTCTCTTCTTCCTCATCTTCCACTCCGTCCGCGCAACCCTCATCAGCAAATCCTCGTCCTTCACAGGAATAAAGGACGTCAGAACCTTCATCGCGACCTCGAAATCGGCATCCAGGATAATCTCCCGCGTGGCATCGATCAGCGCCGCACTGGTCGCATGCAGCACGTCCAGATCGGCGCCCCCGAACGCCGCTCCGGCCCCGGGAACGGCGTCGCCGAGCAGCATGAAGACATCCCACACCCTCAGCTGTGCCGGGAACGGGACACTCATATTGAACAGAGTCAGGTACCAGCGCGTGCCGTAAGAAGTAGAAGGGATACCGAACTCCTCGAGCTTGTGCGCGACGTCGCCGCTGCCCAGCCAGTCGCGTTCGAAATCGTTGAGCGCGGTGATGAGGCCGGTGAAGCCGGACTGGAAGAGCTGCTCGAGCCCCCGGAGCTGCCAGAGCCGGACCATCATGACGAAGGCCTGCTCTTCGTCGTAGTAGCAGAGGAGCGTCGCGGCTAGGCTGGCCATGCCCTGCACGTAGCCCGGTTCGGGGCAATAGAGGCTGATGGCGTGCAGGACGCGGAAGAGCAGGCGCTGTCCGCCGCGGTATCGTCGGCGGAACATGATGTGCATGTTGATCGTCCGAGGCACGTCGACGTCGATCTGGACATCGTCTGCGCAGTTCTCCTCTTGCAGCTTGTTGTACTGATTGATTAGCTCGTCATCTGGTACATGCTTCCCTCGTCGTTTGGCGCTCCTCGACAAGAAGCTGTGCCAGGCCATGGCGCGCCACCGGTCGGGGATGCCCTTCCAGGCACGACCCACGAGTTTCGGATCGCTCGTGTCGAAATCGAAACGCATTCCACCGCCTTTGCTTCCCGTGCTCTCCCGGACTGGCCGAGCCATCTTTTGCCACTTCTCCTCTCGCGTCCACTCACGTCGCTTTTGCGCGGATGCGGTCTTGCCGCCGTCTTCCTGCTCAGCGATCTCAGCAAGGCCGGGAGGTAGAGTCAGCATATCAGCCGCTTCAGCGAGAGTTCTACGGTCTCTGGAGAAGATTGACGCCGACGATCCTTGGACCGAGCGTCCTGACGTGAAACTATGTACAGAGTCGGGCGCCTTCCTAGTCGAATCGTCGTTGCTCGGTCGTGGTGGTACAGATCGCGAGGATCGTGCATTGGAGACCCCTCGCTGCAGCCTTCGATGTCGTCGCGGTTGATCCGCCTCAAGTCGTAATGCCGTCGCCACACGCTGAATGCCTTCGCGCCCTCCTTGCGACCCAGTCGACGGCCGCGAAGAGTTGCGATCGCGGTTCGGGTTGAAGAAGCCGTAGCGGTCGATGTCCTGACCCTGCAAATCGTCCCAATCCTCAACCCCCCCAGCGAGCTCGTGTGGGTGGCGGGCGTAGCTAGCCCGGGCAGTCTGCGAAGATGCTGGCCGCAGCGCACTCTCGTTCCGGGGCGGATCTCGAGTCTTATTGACCTCGAGGCCGCCAAAACTCGCGTCCGGCGTGTTGCTGTCTCTACCATTGGAAGTCTGGCCCTCACTACGTGGTGGTCCATCATCGGACTCGTGTACCCAATCCGCAGCATTCTCATCCCCGTGCTCGTACATGCAGCGGACCTTCATGGAGAAAGTGATCTCCTCCGCGGAAAGCACTCGACCACCTTGCAAGGCTGCCTGCAGCATGTGGATGCTCGGCTTTCGTCTCCCACTCACTAGGGGTTGTTGCGCAGGGACCTGTGCGTCCGCGACCGCACCCGGCGAAGTCTTCTCCTTGCTCGACTGATCTTCCGCTGGTCTTATAGGCTGTACGATGCCGTTGCTTGACGAAGGACTCTCTCCTTGTGCCGCAATGAGATCATTCATCTTCTTGCCGCCAAAAAGCAGACTGCCCCGCTGTGAGAACCCCAACTTATCCGACGCCAGATCCTCCAAATCAATGTCGCCAAAGCTGCCGGTAGGTATCTCAGACGATATCCCATGGAAACTCTCAATGCGCTGGTGCCCATTCACCGGCTCCTTCGGCCCCATCCGTGCCTTGTCCTTCGATTTCTTCCTAGCGAAGGGTGACCTGCTCCGTTCGACCGCTTCCGTCGACGTTCCATCGTTCACAACAATCGTAGGCAGCCCAGGACTTCGCGCAGCACCTGCCGCGCCGGGAGACTGCTGGCTTTCCGCAAAAGACTCGCAACCAGCAGTCGAAACAGAAGGCGCGATGCCGGAGTCGCGCTTCACATCATCCGAAAACGCCGAAGCGCGCGAACCAGCCGACACGATCGATCGCTTCTGAATCCCAGCCTCGCGCAACCCCGTGACCGAAGCCGACCACGGGGGTGGGTTGATCGACGACACGGGTACCGGCGGCACCCCATCCGCGGCATCCTCGTACCGGATCGTCTTGAGCAGGCCAAAGTCCTGGGGAGTAGGTGGCCGGCGCTCCAGCGCGCCCGCGCTATCGCTCGACATTATGGTACCGGGTCGCCGCGGGTGCTTCCCACTGCTTTCCGCTTTCCGGTGCCGAGAACGCGTCCGCGGTCGGGTAAGCGCGGTGCAAGGGAGTAGCACACGAGCGTCGTGGAAGCGGGAGTGCTGGGTCGTGGGGACATGGGGCAGAGAGGTGCTGGGTTGGCGTTATGTAGCACGGTGGTGAAGGTGGGTGTAAGGGGCGGGTTTCACGAAGGAAAGCATTGGAGGCACACGGTCCACACTACATGTACATGTAATGCGGAGGAGATGAAACCCGGTTCGAGGTTCGCGGCTGGCACGTCTTTAGCGCGACGAAGCCGCGACCCCGGCGGTCCACCAGCCACACCAAAAGTCGGAGCTTGGGGGCGGAAAATAGGCGCTTGGGAGGGCGAGACTTCGAGCCGTCGATCATTGTTCCAAAGTCAAACGGAAACGCGAGTCCGTTTCGGGCTCTTGCTATTCCACTTCTACCGCCGGCTGAAGCACAGGTAGGAGACAAGGGGGGCGAAGCCGAGGACCCCCTCAGTCGCGCCTGTGTGGAAGGTACATGTATGTGACGCGGCGGGCTCTAGAATGAAAAGAATGCCGAGCAGAGGTTCGTGAACAGATCTTGTACTGGTATACAAAAGCCCATTAAGGGGTGACTATCCAGACAAGCAAGTATGCTGAAAGTCTTAGATGTCCAGTCATAAGGTATCATTCAGATCGTCCACGACATCCTCTGTCCTGCCGTGCTTCTCATACCCCCAGACTCACAACCTAATGGCCTTCCTTCCTGGTCGCCCACGATGCCTCCCAGACTCCCATCACTTCCCCGCCAGCCAGCCAAGTTTACTAGGCTTGATGCGAGCCCCCACCCCCAGCACAACAAGGACAGAAGCCACCACTAGCGCCCAAAGCTGCATCTGCAGCACATTCGTATTGAATGGCGTCTGCGTAGCCGCACACACCGTCGCCAGCATTAACAAAAGCGTAAGATACCCTCCCACCCGGTGGTACTTGTACAGCGCTTTGGCATTGTCCACGCCGCCGTACAGCCCCGGAGTGAAGTACTGCGTGATACCCACCAGAGCCTGTCCGAAGACCATGATGTATGTGACGAGGCCTAGGATAGCGTGCGGAGACTCGAAGTGTTTGCCGCCATGGTCGATTTTGTTGTACTCGATGACGACTAGACCTGCGACCGCCGCGAGGAGGGCGACGTTGTTGAGCGCGGCGTGTGTGTATGTCCCCTGCTTCTTCTGCTTTGCTGTGTGGGTCGGCTGGAGGATGAGGATGGCTTGGATGAAGAAGAGTACGGCCGCTGAGTTGAGGAGCTGTATGATATAAGTCAGCCCCTCCCTGCATGTACAAGTGAGATTTATGAGGGCCTACGGGATGCGCAGAAAATAGTATCAAGTCATTGCTGAAGACGGCGCCCCAGACAATGGCTGCCAGGATCCATGCGCCTGCTTGCGCGACAACGCCGGTACCTGCCATGAGAGTGAGCGTCATAGTCCAAGTCATCCCTTCGGTCCCAGAGCTTACCAATGATGAAATTGTGGTATAGCGGCTTGTCCTGCTGGGTAACATCGCCTGGGCCGCCGAGCAGAGGAGACTGCTCGTCGTTGCCCGGCTGCTGTCGCTGTTGCTCCGCGTCCATGCTGTGTCAAAGTCTCGTCGATGCAGCGATGTAAGGAATGCTTTGAGGAAGCGCTGTAGCTCAAGAGCAGAATGCAAGTAACAAAAGAAACGATCAACGCAGGTGATGGCGGTGATTATGAAGCAGAAATGTAGCTCTCCGAAAATGCACCACATCACATGCATGCAGCGCAGCTCTCAAGCACATGACGTCCCGGGAGGATGCCGATCGTGCATGCAGTCGCTGAACCCGATCGTAGCACTCGCACGCACAAGTCATCATGTACATGTATCGAGCAACAGGAGTGGACAGGTGAACGAACAAGGTACCGTTCCCGTACCAGTCTGAAGCGCGGTACAGCTGCTAGGCCTCGACATCAAGCCTGCATACAAGCGTACCTCACTCCACAAGCAACGTCCAAGACTGTACACAATGTACAGCATCTCCCCCTCCTTAGACTCACTTCAACCCACCCTCCCCACCCTTCGAGAACCTGAAAACAAAGCTAATAGACACCGCCACGACCAACCCAGCGCAGAGCGCGCTCGGACCCCATTTGTCATGATAATTGACCGCCCTCCGCTTTTTCAGATTCGCCACCCGCCAGAGATAGATGCCCATACTGTAGAACAGCGCGATAATGGCGATGATGGTGAAGGCCCAGGCGGAAGCCAGTGAGATATCGTCGCCGAAGTTCAGCAGCGCGGCGGCGATGGAGCCGAGGATGATGGAGAATTCGAGCTAGAGTACGCAGTCAGTATGATATCCGCTGGGAGGAGGTGGGACTCCGACTCACCCAAGCGAGGAACGTCCGTTCGACAGCGAACGAGACTTTCGGTTCCACACGGACGGGCACATGAATCTTCTTCCCCGGAGGAGCCTTGAAGCGCTTCTCGGACGCTCCCCGGCCGGCCGGGATGCCCATCCTGCCCTCTCTGTCAGGGATCTGTGTCGGCCTAGGCATCGGCGTGGCATATTTGAGCACATCGAGGATCTTGTCGCCGGCGAGCGTCGCGTGCTTCTTGGTCAGCTTCCACCGGTAGCTCCAGCCGCCGACTCGCTTCGCTGCGGCGAGGTCCTCTTCCTCGTCATCGGAGTCGTAGAGTGGGTAGTCCTCTCCAGTATGTGTGATTGGCATGTGCGCCAACCGCTCCTCTTCGTCCAGGACGTTGCCATTACCATTGGCCTGTTCCAGATGTCGATCCTGTTCGTGCTGTTCCAGAGCGTCGCGGGCATCACGTAATCTCTGCAGATTCTTATCGTCTTCGACATCTTCCGCATCTGCCTCATCATCCAGATCTAGCTCCTCGTCAGAGTCCTCATCCAGTGCCGCGCTGGTGCTCGTCTCGGTGCTATGACCCGGTCGCATGAGGCCGAAGTTGTGCGAGACCGGTTTCCGGATATCCACATCCATCTGCGGCATCCAGAAAGGCAGCAAATTGATGCGAGACGGGAACATGCTCGCGGTGCCGTGGATGAACTTCGAGAACTTGGGCACGGCTTCCACGAGATGAGAGGCCGTCAGCTCGCGAATCCAGCCCGGTGGGTCCTGCCCTGCGGCCGTCTGCAACTTCACCTCCAAGACACCATACGGGAACAGCTCGACGTCTCCCTGTGGCAGCTGCGAGAACGGAAAGTCGATACCAATGTCCATGCGTCGCCAATTGTCACCAGTCCTCCGCTTACCATCCATGTTGTCCTCCCGAGTCATCGTAAGCTCAGTATCAAGCGACACCCGCACGCGCGCATCGCCAGGCAGCTGAAACGCCGTGCGATTGTAGAAAGACCGAGTGACAGGCACAAGCTTCCGGTCAATAACGCGAAACTGGATCTCCTTGGCCAGCTGCTCCAGGTCATTAATCTCTTTCTCGCTCTTCTTGCCCTCGCGCCGCGCCTTCTCGAAAATCTGCTCCGTGGTCATGTCGCCGCGCATATACGCGTTGACGTTCTTCTCCTTCATCGAGAAGCGCGCTTTCACGGATTTCTCGCCGGTCCAGTCCTCGCGGTGGGTCTTGCGCTCCACGAAGATGGTGTCGACTTCCATGCCGCCGTACCAGCGCAGACGGATGGCCTCGGCGCCCTCGGTCTTCTTTAGGCGGCCCTGATATAGCTCCCAGGTGTCCGTGTTGTCGTAGTAGATGGATGAGATGGCCGAGTCCTTCCTCTCGAACTCTTTGCTGGGGTTGAAGACGAGCACCGGCAGGTGCTTGAGGATGATCAGCTTCAGCTCGGTGATGTTGTCCGGATGCACCCAGTATTTGGTGGTCTGGCGGACAAAGTTTTGCTGCTTGGCCCCCGCGGAAGAGTCGCCCATGATCGGACTGCCTCTCGTGCGGACCAGGTCGTACAGCCTCGAGAGCTTGACGACCGTCCCATCGTAATCATCCTTGAAGAACGGCCTGGCGTTGAGTCTCGCGGCAAAGACCGGCTTCAAGTGCCAATGCGTCTGCTTGTCATGCTTCTTGATGATCTTTTGGAAACCGGTGTAGTTGAGCTGCGTGAACTTGGCCAGGTCATGGACGTCGGCAATGATATCGGACAGGTCCTCCTCCAGCAGCATGTACTCGTCCTCGGACGGCGCACTCGCCTTGGCTCGCTCATCCTGCTCCCCGCTCTGCGTACGACCGATAACCTCGTTGACCTCCTTCTCCGTCGAGTTAATCCGCCGGATGATCTCCTGGCTCTTCACCTGCTGGAACGTGAAGACCTTGTCCAGCTCCTCCTCGAGCCTGTTGACGAAGTGCTTCTCGTCATCTTCCGACCACTCTTCATCGGCGTGCTTTCCTTGCTGTATCGCGGGCGTATGCGAGAAGTTGGTGGAGCGCAGGCTGTCCTTGAGCTCGTCGTAGGATATGTAGTAGTGGTACCAGTCCTTGATCAGGGAGCTTCGCAGCTGCTGCCCGAATCTGTAGTCTGATATGAGCTCGTTTCCGCCTACTTGACTCCAAGCATCCTGGCCTGCTGAGGTGCTGTGCTGTGCTGGGTGACATGCCAGTGGATCTTACCTCATTTCTGACGGACTAATAAAGCGTTGCGCGTTGTGATTTCCTGCAGCCCCAAGGGACTTGCCTATACAGCCTTTCAATAATAAGTCTACCTGCAGAACTCGGATGTGCACAGAGAGCACAGTTCCGGCGCCATTGTTGAATTCGCCATTCGAGCTCCACTCCCTCGACCTCGGGAGGCTAATGAAAAGGTAAAACGGCCATGGACAAGTCGCTAGCAAACCAGACAGACGAGGACTGCACGTTTCATGCACATTGCCCGTCCAATCATCGTACGCTCTCGATCTACAGATACATGTACTTGTACCCAGCCTCTCTCTGCCATTATTGCGCGGCTGCCAGGTGAGAACAAGCAACCGCTGTTCGAAAGTCTACAACGAAGTCAAAGGCGGCGAGAATGATCAAATAGTGTGAAGCCAACAGCTTGGGGAATCACAATCTATCATGACTTCGTAGGCTGAGGAAGCATCTCTAGCTACTTGAGCAGCGGCCCACGCAGATGCAGGACCGCCCTGGCCAAGTCATATCCAAATTCAAAAGTGCATGTACAAGAATGGCCCTGATGTTTACTGGAAATCCCTATCATATCGCGGCAAGACATCCCTCCGAACTAGCGCTCTCCCCTCAAGACGTGTAGTCGGCGTAGATGGAGCCAACGACCGACGGCGCGGTGCCGGTGACGAGGAGCCCGTCAGACACCATGAAGTAAGAGTACCCGAGCACGTCCTTGTTCGAGTCTGGAAAGAACAAGTCAGCAAAACTTCAATGTTCCGCGCAAGTTGGAAGTACGTACCCATCCACGGCATAACGTCCTTGAGGAAGTTAGACTTGTCAGTGTCCGACCCATCAGTAGGCGCGAACTCAGAGACAAACACCGGCTTGCCACTGACCGTCGTCGCGTTGGTGACCTGCTGCTTGAAGTAGTCGCCCAGGCTGGATTCGGCATACCAGTGGATGTTCACGCAGTCGATGGTGCAGCCCGAGCAGGCGGACATGAAGGCCATGAGCCAGTCCAGGCCCATCGCACCACCACCGTTCGTGACGGCAGGCGCGCAGAGCTGAGCCTTGCCCGCGAACGGCTCCATGTACTGCTTCCATGCGGTAGCGGCGTCCGTGGGGGACAAGTTGGATTGCGTGGACATGTCCGGCTCGTTGAAGCTGAACAGGTACTTGCTACCAGCGCTGATGGCGGCGGCGGCGTTGGTGCTCCACGGGTCGGTGAAGTCGCTGCGCGTACCCCAGAGCGTCGGGATGAAGTTGACGGAGCTGGTGGGGGTGAAGCCTCCGGCAGAGGAAGCCCAGTTGTAGGCGTAGCCGATGTTGGGAGAGCTCATGAAGCACTCAATCAAAGAGGCGTCGTTGTACCCGAGACCACGCTTTCCGGTGCCAGTTGAAGCCGATGCGGAGCTCGAGGTCGCAGCCGCGCTTGAGGTAGTGCTTGAGATCGAGTAAGCCGCGCTGACAACGGCAGAGGAGCTGGACGGGGGCGGCGCAACGTAGCTCGAGGACGACGGGGTAGACGAGCTGGACGAAGCGGGCGCGACGTAGCTGGACGGGGCCGGGGCAGACGAACTGGATGACGAGGGCGCAACGTAGCTGGAGGGAGCCGCAGCAGACGAGCTGATGGATGCAGGCGCAGAGTAAGCCGGAGGGTTGAAGCTGTGTGCTCTGACCGGTTGAGAGTAGCTACTCAGCACGGCTGCGGAAGAAGACGAGGAATAAGACCCAGCAGTGGTGACGGGAGATACTTCGGCGCTGCTGGTCGAGGCAGTGCTGGAGATCGCACTAGCGGTCTGAGGTGTGTAAGCGGCTGGTCCACTCGGAGTGTATGCTGCGCTCGAGTTCGAGCTCGACGCAGGGGAAACCACCGCAGACGCGACAGAGCTTTGGGTGTAGTAGACGGTGCTCTGAAGGGTGATAGTCGTTGTGCTGGTGCTGTTGACTGGCGTGCTCGAGTTGGCGCTTGATGAGACTCCCGCAGAGACGGAAGCACTTGGGGTGTAGTAGACGGTGCTTTGCACGGTGATGGTCGATTTGGGCCGGCTGGAAGAGCTCGAGTTCAAGGCAGACCCTCTCGTCGCAGTCACGGTAACGTAAGTCTTCTCGGTCGTCGTGATGGTCACATCCGTCGTGCACTCGCTAGTCGACGCAGCGTTGACGTAGGCAGACACACTGGACGACGCCGAAAGGGCAGACGACGCGAGGGAAGACCCTGGTAGAGGAGAGACTACCACGACCGGTCCAGAGTGGGAAGAGCTGGCAGACGGGGTAGGATACCCAGTTGGTGCGCCAGTCCCAGCGGAGCCCCATACACCTGTCGCGTTCTCGCCCGGGTAAGGAAACGGCATGCCGCTACCGGAGGCGCTTCCCGAGCTGTGGTGGTGCTGGTGGCCATGGCCGTGATTGTGGTTTCCATAGCCCGGAACTGCTGCGAGAGCACCAGCGGCAAAAGCCAGAACGCTGTATCGGCTGACGGGAGACATTGTTCGAATTGTGTGTTGCGGTTGTTGTTGTTGTTTGGGTGTTTGGGATTGCGAGAGCTGCTTCTAGAGCGCTGAGAGGGAGCCGACCAGGGCGTTTGCTGGAAAGTAATGAATGTGGTTGTCGCGGAGGACAAAGAGTGCAATGAGCGAATGCTCGGAAAGAGAGATAGTCCAGCAAATTGGCCTGCGATCGTGGTTGTTGTGAGAGAGAGGGAGGAAGGGGGAAGATTGAAAGTAGGCGGGCTTGGTATATTTGACTTGACAGGGATGCATTAGGAGAAGCGCGCACTAATATCCGGATCACCCGTCGTTGGCCCAGGCATGGCCGTCGGCCGCGTTTCACCCTGCTACCGGACGGCCACGCAAGCGGCAATCTGGTGCGATGAGCGTGGAGGCGCATGGCATGGTGTGGACCAACTCTGGAGTGGGTGCGACACGAGAAGCGCATGGGTACTTCACGCAGGTCCGTGGACAGCATCGTCGGGCCTACCATCTCATCAGTGTCAGAAAGTGCCGGCATGGGCATCGATGTGCTTGGTGCTGGTCGGCGCGTCGTGAAGCCGTTGCGTTGAAATCATGGTCGCGAAAAGAAGTCAGCGACTGCCCAGATTGGACGGTCGTTTGATTGCGGACCCACAGACAAGACGTGGCGTTGCGGGTCGGGAACCCCTGCCGCTCAGGTACGCGGAAGCCAAAAGCGTCGCGATTGTGAAAATAGTCTTGTGACCCAGCGGCCGAAAACCATCACTTCTCTGGTGAGAGCATGCCGAATTTGGCGGGAGTTGAATGTGCGCGTCTGTGTAGACGGATGAGGAATGTTGACCGTAAGAGCCTCGCCGTCACGACGTCTGTTGCTACTACGAGTCGCGAATTTTGACCGGCGGTCTCCTCGTTTCAATGTGACAGCACCCCGGGACTGCCAACCGCCGCCACCAATACGTCGTGCAACCCTTTGGATCCTAAGAGTGGTGCATTGGGACTGACTGTGAACTCCATGTGGACGGACAGTCGTCATCCTGTCTCAGGCTCTTTATGACAGCCGTCTCTGACACCTCGGCATGCAGTCTGCTCAGGTCGTCTTCCGTAAGCTGCGATGACGACCCGCAGGGAAGAGTCTGCGAGGTGCATTTCTGCAGGTCCACATATGCAGCAGGAGACACACCTGCACGTGTTCCTTCGCAGTTCGGCGCGAACCGTGTGGGTACGGAGGGACTCGGGTGAGGTGGTGATCCAACCACGTAAGGTAGTCATGGTGGTAGGCCGGGCCTATGTTATCGGTGTAGAAATCCGTCGGCAACGTGATAGCGAGCCCTGCGTGGATAGATACGATTATTAGGTACTTTGGTGTCGACAACGGGAAAAGGAAGGATGTCAGTAAGAAGAAGAGGAGAGGAGAGCATGAAGGTGGAAGTGTGGAATGCAGTTGTTCGAGGTCCTTCGTTCTTTCCGTCATCTCGGGCTGCGTGCCTTCCATTCCCATGGCTACTTCACCTATCCCTAAACTGCACTGAACTGAGGTGTTCAGTTCCTCTCCTCGACCCAGCCCACCAAAGCAGGCCAGGGTATCAAGCTTTGGTGGTCAATCGCACATAATGCATCGCCGGCAGAAGACTGGAGTAGGCTACGTGACCCGGCCCCCGTCTGAGCCATTCGTGCCTTCACCTCCAGGAACGCCGCGCTGAGCCGAAAACCTCTCGTCCATCATCTCACTTCATGACCTCGCGCCGTCGGCCTGGAATCCCTGGCGAGTCGTCGCCAACAGCACAAAGGCCGAGCAAAACGCGACGACTGTGGTATCTCACAGTCCTCCTACGCAAGATACCGATAACTCGGCACAGGCGCCTCCTCAATCCGCTCCAAATACTCCCGCTCGATCAAACTCTCCACCCGCTTCTTGATCATATTGACGTCCGGCCGGAACTGATGCGTAAGCTGCGTGATCGTCTCGGTCAACAGCTGCGCGTGCGCCAGCTCTTTCCGTTGTCTGCGCGAAAGCAAACGTCAGCAGCCGCCACCAGCAAGTCAGTGAAGGAGTATGATGGGGTAGTGTACGTACTTCATGATTCTTACGACCGCTGCCTCGATAGCGAACCCACGGGAGTCGTTGTTCTTCTTCTCCGTCTCCTTTCTCTCACGGTCGCCTTCAACTTTGTTGCCTGCGCTCACTACGCCGACTTTGATCCGCAGGAACTTGGAGTTGTACTCGCTGTTCCATTTGAAGCGATCCCCGGCGTTGATGTCGCGACTCATGGGCTCCTTAATGAGGAAGCGTGTCTTGGGCGCCACGGCCAGACTCTGCAGATTCCGCTTCAGGTCGTCCAGGGGGATGTTCGTGCGGGCCTCGATCTCCTCCAGACTCGCGGTCGCATTTGTAGGAAGCTCGTTGAAGAGTAGAAGGATGAGCATAGCGTACGTTGAGCAGTTGACATCGTGCACCGCGTGTCTTGAGTTGGGGAACCGCGCCTTCAGATCCGCGTCACCCATGTTGTTCTGCCATGTCAGTTTCCGCCCGCTGTACTTCTGACTATAGAACCTCTCAAACCCTTCCTTCACACGGAGGATAGACGCCGGGTAGATGATCTGCGTGCGCCCTCCTCCGCCTTCCTGCTCGCCGCCATCAGTGCCGCTGCGGAAAGCCTCGAGCGGCCATGTCATGGACGTCAGGACTTTGATGCTGAGTTCGGCACGTTTCTCATTCGCGCCCTCATTCATACCTGCGACGTGGTTTCGGTAGCCGTTGGAGAGTTCTTCGCTGAGCGTCATGTCCTTGAACATCGCCTCGAGCTTCAGCGTGAAGCTGTTGCCAAGCTCAATCTTCATACGGGAGATCATCTGCTTCTCCACCTCCACACTTTGGCTCTTCTTCAGCAGTAAGCGCTTACAGAGATGCTTCTTGTAGTATGTCTCAAAGATATCCTTGTCGGATAAGTACCGCAGTACCAGAATGGACTTCTCGAGTGTGGCGTCGACTTCCGCCTCGCTCTTATCCTTGATCCCGCGTTTCATGTTGTCGTCGATGAAGAGCGAGATGTACTCGCTGCCGCGGGAGAAAGCGTTGATGACGTCGGCCATGCTACGGTTGATCGCCGTCGACACCGTCTGATCAGAAACGAAAGAGTGTTTGCAAATGTTGTCGAAGCGATCCTTCAGGGTCAGGATCTCTTCAACCCACTTCAGCGCTGCGACAGTCTGTTGATTGATCGCCTTCGCTGGGGCTCCTTTCGACTTGCCCTCCTCAGGCTGTTCCTCTGCCGTTGCAGCCTCCGCTTGTGGTGCCGCTTCCGAGACTGCTATTGCCGCATTGTTGATGTTCGTGCCCATCTCCGCGATGATCTTCTGCATCGCCTTCGTGAGCTCAGGTTTCCGCGGATCCACGCGAGCTTCCAAGTCAAACACCAGACTCAGTTCGTGCAGCTTGTCGTTGTCCACCATGAAAGCCACACCGCTTTCCATCTCAATCAGGCCCTTCATCTTGTTCCGTATCAGCTCGTCCTCCACCACCGCCTGTATCTTCGGTGTAGTGCTCTCGGAAAGTGTTGACCGACACCGATCATTCTCCTCGTCTATCCGCCGCTTTGCATGCCTGCAGTATGTGCCAGCGTCCGACTCTTTCAATAGCCTCTCTCCCTCGTCTCGATAGAATTCTGCGCTCTGACGCAGGAACTCACGCTCAAAGGGTTTCAGGTATAGTTTCGCGTCCTCCACCTCTTGACTCGACTGGTACAGACCTTCAAGCATGTACACATTCGACTTGATGAGGAACTGATCGATGCTCTCGCCGTCCCGGTCCATTTGTATTTGGTCTAGGATAATGCGCGTGAGGATCTCGAGCAGAGTAGGCGCGCCTTGCCGAACGGGTGTCCGTAGAATTTGGTCGCGAAAGAGACCCATGGACTTGGCGAAGATGGAAGGCTGGTGGTGGTCGGTACAATAAACGCGGTCCTTCTTTCAGTCAGCCAATGCCCGTCAATTTCACTACGCACTCCCGCTACTCACCATGTACATCAGCACGTCCGTCAGCATACCCATGCACACCTGGTGATCCTCCCATGCCTGCTTCAAGCTCTTCAAGAACTTCTCGCCTGCCTCTCGCCGCTCATTTGTCGTCGCCAGCGTCCTCCCTGCGCCGTCGGTGAGCATGAGGGGCGCTGACAGCGTCTTCACTATCCCTGACCGCACATTTGTACCCAGCCATTGTTCCTCGAAGTGTGCGACTCGGTTGTAGAGCTCCTCGCCCTTCTTCTTCAGCACAATCTTGTAAGCGTTGCGGTATAGTTCTTCGAACGAGAGGGCGGAGGCATTCTTGGTGTGAATCTCTCGGAAGGCTGTCTCTAGAATGCCCCAGGTAGTGTGAAAGTCAACGTCGGCGCCGTTGAGGCCCTGTATCGTCATGTTAGCCAGTGTAGGAGTAGCAGAGCATGTGTGACGAGTGACGGGCGAAGCGAATTCGGCTTCGTTTGCCCGCTCACTGTCGTACGAACTTACCCTCCTTGGAGGCCGGATCTTGGAAACCATCTTCTTCGCTGGAACCATCCTCACCTCACCTCTCCTCGCGCATGTGTGTGAGGTGTTGCCATGCGACTATGGTGGGGCAGAGTGATTGTTTGTTCGTCGGTTCGTGATCGTAATGAGGATTACGTTGTCGTGGAGGGTGGCTCGATCTTGCTGGTAACGTATATACGTCTCTGATAATTGAGCGAGTATGCAGAGGAGGCGGAGGTGTGATGAGGGTGAAGGGCGATAGTAGTCAGGTGAACATGAAAGCGTCGCCGGATGCCTCCATACCTCAAACCCACGCCCTGCCCGCATTTGCTTCCGGATGCGTCCCCGTTTATACGGATGATCGACACGGGACGGACCGCCCCGATTGCCCGGGCGTTGGACTGGAATGTCCACTTGTGTGGCATGATTGTCATCCCATGCCACCGAACACTCTCCGAATCTTGAACGATGTTCGCGCTCCCATTACTCAGACAGGCAGTTAGGGCAACAATGCCTGGACAGGCGTCGTCCCGGGTCATCAGAGCATATCATGCGCCCTTCCGATTACCGCAGCGATGCTTCCACCTTGCGCGACCATCCGCAACTACGTCTCGCGGGCGCATAGCAGCCCAACTCCGGCACGACTCCAGCGCGGCAACCACACGCGCGCCAAACCCTCTCACAGATGCAGACCCGCAAGCTGTATCGTACTCGCCTTCAACTGCCGAGGAGATTGCAGCTCGTAAGGCGCAAGAACCGGCATACGAGATGCACTTCACCTGCCGCAAGTGCCTGCACCGCTCGGCCCACCGCATCACTAAGCAGGCCTACCACTTTGGTACGACGCTCGTCACCTGTCCGGAATGTAAAGGCAGGCATTTGATCAGCGATCATTTGAAGATCTTCTCGGACAAGAGCATTACAGTGGAGGATCTGTTGAGGGAGAAGGGGGAGCTACTGAGGAAGGGGAGGCTGGGTGAGGATGGGGATATTGAGTTTTATGATGAGAGTGGGAAGACTGGAACGTGAGTGACAGGCCGGATCGGTCAATCTCTACTCCACTGATGTCGTGCCGGAGTCTCGGTCGGCGACTCAGCGACTTGCACTTCAGCGCATCAATCATTACACGGGGTCAGCATGCAGAAGCAGAATCCATGTAAAGATTAATTTGGAGGCAACATGCCATCAGCAAACACGAACATTCTATTCTCGCTTGGGCGAGAGCGCGGTGCGACAACGGTGGGCGAGGAGAAGTGATGGTGCTATGAATCGTCGTCCAGGCCGCCGGGCCAGCAGCAAAAGAGCTGGTTGTTGGCAACATACAGGGATTACGTTGCCGGCAGGCTTGGCTTCGACCCATCGACAGTCGCCCACGATGGCTATTGCGCCAGCATGTTTGCAGAACAATCGTGCCGGCCATTTGTGTGAACGCGAGGGAGCAAGCTGCTGAAGGCAATCTTCGAGGCCACGGGGAGTTCACGAAGTCGCATCGTGCAGTTATGAAGGGCTTGGTGGCCTTAGAACATTGGGTGACTGATACGAAGTGTTGTATTGTTGAGTTTGTACGTAGCAAATCCAACGGCCCGTTAGACCAATTCTCTCCTGTGGTGGCGCGATCAAATTGCTATGAAGCCTTCGTGGTAACTAGAAACCGTACAACTGCGTGGACACAACGGCGACGGCTTTTCCCCAGTGTTAAGTGCCGAAAACGGGCCGGCAATGCAGTCCACGACACATGGCGTTTTGAAGCGCACCATGCCTCTTCGGGGATCGGGTACAGGGCGGCGGAGGTTGGGCACTCCTCGGGCCACCTCGACACACTCGCGGATCGATCCGAGGCATCATGGCCGATCTGTCGAGTACAATCTCCGTCTGCATGTCTGCGGCGCCGTGGAACCGGGTGTCCTATCGTCTACCATCGAGGCTTGTGTACGACCCATAAATCGGCGCAATCTGAAGCTCCGGTTGAACGTACTTAGTCTTACGCCCGGCGACTCGACGTCTACACGCAAAGCGACCTGTGACCATGAGGGTGCGAAGCTGAGGGGCAGACTACGCGTAGAGAAGAGACAGCACTGGAGACATAGATTCGCATGGCTGTAGCATGGACCGATACGGGCTTCCACGAAAGCAACGGCCGGACGCGCCTCAACCTGCAAAACGACTTCTGGATGCGACTCGAGACAAGCGCACTCATACGGACAGACTGCGCAGACCCACGTCAGGGAAGATCAGAACGGCAAAGGACAGCAACGAGATCATACGAGTGCCGAGAAGGACGGCGGCATTGGACAGACCCCGAGCAGACGAGGATCCGAATGCGCGACACTTCACTGTAGCAAATGTTGGCCCAGGAGGCCAGCTATATCTAAAGCCCAGTCGCATGCCGCCGTCGAGCTTCGCCCAGGCACCAGCGACTCCACCGGACACTTCAGACGGCGAGCACGCAAAGCGAGATTGGCCCGGAGAGCGCCAGAGCAATGCATCTGGTACCTGGACACCGCAGCTTCGGGCAGCGAGGGCCGGGGCGTGGGACCGTACCATACCTGTACCACCGCTCAGTCTGTCTAACGCGCTGCTAAAAAGAAGGCAGCGATCTCACTCGTTCTCCACGGCCAGCGAGCACGAGCCTGTTCCGACTTTCGACGCGAGCGACTTTCAGCTGTTAGTCAACGGGAAGGGAACCGGGTCACGACCCAAGAGCTCCGTTGATCTTACAGGCGGCTTCCTCGATCTGCATATACCGCATTATAGGCTCGGTACGCCACAATTTAGCGAGCGAGGAACGGCGTATCTGCATAGTTCAATGTACACCGCGACTACCAATGATGACTTTCGCTCGTCTACCATGTCGCGGGCCGAATACGACAAGATGTTTCCAGCACCGCCTGGCAGGGCTCATGGCAGCTCGGCGACCCCTCGTAACCTCTCGGAGACGTACTTGCACCCTGCAGCGGCTTACTCGCTCACGTCGGCAAGGACACCCCCGACACCGCCCACAGCAGTGCCGTCTCCAGCAGCGACCATCACGCCGGCAACCTTTGAAGCGGTAGAGGCGAACGCCAACGATCCGGCAATGGTGCGCTTCAATCCGCAGGGCCGTATTGCGGCAGCTACTCCAGCCAGACTCGTCGCTCAGATCACATCGCCGGTGTTCTTGGATTACGAGTTGCTCTCTGATTTCTTCCTGACGTACAGGACTTTCCTGTCCAGCCGTGACCTCTTGGAATACCTACTAGCTCGGATGCGGTGGGCCTTTGGTACTCTGACAGACGCCGGTCGCATCGTCAGAGTACGCACATTCGTCGCATTGCGACATTGGATACTGAACTACTTCGCCGACGACTTCGCCCTGGACACCGTCTTCCGGCAGCGTTTCTGTACGCTTGTAAATGAGCTGTCACATACCCTACGTCAGCGCCAAGACCGGGGCGGCAGCGACATGAACATTATTGGCGAGCTGAAGAAGTGCTGGAGAAGAACCTATGCTTTATATTGGCCGGCTCAGGACATGCCGGCTGAATCACCCGAGGCGGACATCTCGCCTGGCGGCGGGATAGGCAATTCAATGTTCGTGGCGTCGGAGAATAACCTGAGCTGCCCTCCCCCAGCGCAGCGCCCAAGAGCTGACTTCAGACGTGTGTCTGCACCGCTCCTCATTTCGGAGGAGAAAGTCGCACCAGGCCAAGACAGTACGATGCGAGCTTTCGGCCCAGGCAGTATGTCCACCACGCGTACAGCGAGTATACCAGCCTCACCTATGAGCGAACAAAGCCTACAGGTCTTGTCATGCTCAGTGCCCTTTCTGCGACACATGAGGCCCATGACGGAGGCCGAAGGGCGAGTACGCAATGCCCGACCCGTGGGCCCTAAGCGTAACCCTCCTATATCAGAACCGCAGCAGAGGCCACAGCAGCACAAGCGAAGTGGCAGCTTCAACGACGCATTGCGTGATGAACGGACACCGTTACCATCGGCCAAGGGTGAAAGCGTGGATGCTCGAGCTCTGCCTGCAATTGTGCTCGCTGGTGGTCTGGTGCGCGGTCTATTGCTTCAGCCATCCCCACCCAAAGTTGAAATGTTGATACCCATCAGTCCCGGAATCGACCCTCGCGCTGTCCGTTTCGCAGGGCTGGACGAGAGCTACTTTCCAGATCGGGCCGGACAGAATGGCGGCGTTAGGAGGATAGTTGGTGATGTTCGGCGGGCGTTGAGCAGCCGGCCCCGGTACCAGGACTCGCCGACGAGGAGTCGCGGTAGCCATCGGTCTACTAACTCGTCAGGCTCGCATCACTCTGCTCAAAACACTAGTGCAGAGAAAGCCAATCACCACTCGGCGTGGCAGCAGTTGCGTGGTCCGCCTAGAGTGGATGTACTCGGCGAGATGATTGGCCGCTCGTACGACGAAGCCTTCCTCGAAGCCAACCTGCCGAATCCCGCGAACGAGCAGGCTCATCAGGAGCTGGCAGCGCAGCAGCAGCAACATCAGCGTGCCTCTGGCATAGCTCCGGACGAGTCAGATCGCGCCTTTTCACTTCCGCGTCCAAATTTCGACCGTTGGAACAGTCGGCTAACCACAAGCAGTCGCTCCATCGTCATCATGGACGACACCGGCTTTCCCATGCACCCTCAGCTGCTTGGCGCGCTGCCCTCCGTGAGATCAACCTTGGAAGACATGGTACCGAAGCCTCTGTTCCGCAACCCCGAGGAGGTGTTTGGGAAGATAGCCGGACACGAGTATCACGCGGGCGCCCTCGCTCGTCAGCCTACACCACCGCATTCCGATGGCAAGGCCGAGCTTCCTCAACCGCCATCAGACATGCACATGCATAGCTCGCTCGTAGTGCCCGACAGCTGGTATGCCGAAAGAGCAGTCTCGGACACTGGCGCCGACATACTTTCAGCTCAAGCACAGGCGCGCAAGTCTTCCGGTGTGCACTCCCCGACTATGAACGCGCCCCAGATGCGTCATCAGCTTCGGCGACGGCCTGGCGGCGATCTGAAGGCTGCCGATCACGTCCACGAGCTGGAGCCAGTCGCCCGGCCGGATACGTACGGCTCGCTGTCGACGGTCTCGCGATCTGGGGAGACGTCTGGCGTGCAGTCGTACACCCTGTCCGGCACCCACTTCTCCGGCCAGGACTTCTCTGCGTGGCGCATGCCTACTCAGTCTGTCCCGGCTCAGAAGAAGGACTCGGTCAGTCTGTTGTCGATGGAGCCGGATTTGAGGGCGTCGTTTCAGGTCGAGGTGACGAAGCTGGCGAAAATACCGGACCGGCCGCACGATGGAGGCATCGAGGACACGTTGAGGATGCTCGAAGGGCATGGAGCAGAGCCCGCAGGAACCACGACCAACGGTGGAGGAGATGCACGCTCACCTCCAGCTCAATGGCAGCCTTGGACTGGGTCACTGGATGACGACGATGCAAAAACATCAGCTGAACATTCGGCGGCTTTTGATTTCACTGGCGAGAAAAGCCCGATGACTGCGACGCAGGGTGCTAGTATCCACCGACATTCCAGCTCCGAGGCTGTATACGAGCACAGACTGCACTCTCTGGGCTCGAGTGAACAGTATGGCTCCTCGGAGGCGCAGGGCTCGACGGCGCCGGTGCTTCCTCCCTCCTCAAAAGCCGAACACTTCCCCATCCACCAGCCCCAGTCGCCACAGACACCGCCGAAGTCCGTGGCATTTGCGAAGGAACCAATAGAGCCTCCAATGCCAGAGAAAGTCGATAGAAGTACGAAGAGTGACAGTGCGCCGAAGTCCAGCACTCCGCAAAGCTCTTTCTTATTAGACGACAATGAAAGCTTGAGCGACATCTCGACCGAGATCGCGGATCACTCCGGCGATGAAGAGCTGGGCGTGCGCAGCTTCTTCTTCGATGACAACATGGACGACGATGATGTGCTGCCTCACTCCTTCAAAGCGCCTCCCACGCCGCCTTCGACAGTGGGAGCTCCACCAGACCAGTCTTCGCCTGAGAGGATGCCTGCTCGCTTGAAAGCCGCCGATGATGTGGCTCACAAGCTGAAGGAAGCTCAGAGTGCTCCGAAGCTGATGTCGCCGAACGCTGACCGGCAGCGTATGCAACAGCAGCAACAAGTCACTGCATCGCTTCAGCCGCCACTGCCGGAGCTCAGGAGAGTTCGCACAGCTCCCAGCGTTCAGCCACCCGTTCACCTTCCCTTTGTTCTAGCTTTCGAAAGCGAAGTCGTAGCGGAGCAACTCACCATCATTGAAAAGGACGCGCTGGACGAGGTGGATTGGAAAGACCTCATTGGTCTCCGCTGGCAACAAGCAGCCCCCAACGTCCGCAACTGGGTGGAGTACCTGAAGCTCGACTACGTCACCGGCGTCGACATCGTCGTCGCGCGCTTCAACCTAGTCGTGAAATGGGTAGTCTCCGAGATCGTCCTCACGACCGCCCCAAGCGAACGCGCCCGCTGCATCGCCAAATTCATCCACATCGCCACGCACTGCCACCGCCTCCGCAACTACGCTTCCCTCTACCAAATCACTCTCGCGCTCCTCTCCGCCGACCTCTCCCGCCTCCACATGACCTGGGCCCTCGTCGCGCCAGTCGAGAAACAGAAACTCGAGCGTCTGGAGAAACTCTGCCAACCCATCCGTAATTTCCAAAACCTCCGCGCCGAAATGGAGACCTCCACCGGACAAGACGGCTGCATCCCCTTCATCGGCCTGTACACGCATGACTTGATGTACAACGCGCAGAAACCCGCGCGCATCGAGCCCGAGCCGCCGGGTACAACAGAGGCCCTGGTGAATTTCGAGCGGTACCAGACGGCTGCGACGATTGTTAAGAGTCTGCTGAGGTTGATTGAGGCGAGCTCGAAGTACGTGTTTCATGCGCATCCGGAGGTGCTGAGTCGGTGTTTGTGGCTGGCTGCGCTTGAGGATGGGGAGATTGTGAGTCGGAGTAAGGCGCTTGAGCAGAAGACAGAGGCGTGAGGCGGTCGGATCCCGCTTCTTTGGGGGGTTTGGAGAAGATGTGCAGCGATCTAGCGACGGCGTTTTAGGGAAGGAGCAATCCAGTATCAACTAGGTCCACACGGAGATGGAGGGATGGAGGACAGCATTTGCCTTGTATATAGCCCAGATCCTCTATATATGAGCATATGGTATATCAACCACGAGCTCCCTTTTGCTAGTCATCAGGGTTCCCGGCGGAGGCATCATGAGGTCGTGAGTGTCGAATACACCCAGATACAGCTTAAGCGCACTGACTCAGGCCCGCTCCTTCTCGTCCAACGGTTGTATCAACCTTAGGATCCCCTCACCATCTGACATTCCTCAGGACGCTACCGTCTGAACTTCCTTTCCACCTCCCAGCAGACCTTACTTACACACTAAGGTATGGTACTGAAAAGCGTGGCTTGCAACCTCGTGTCCAGCTCTGGCAACGTATCGAGGACGCCGGCTTCTGAGTACTCGGCACGTAGCTTTCAGTACGCAGAAGGACCCCATT
The DNA here is from genome assembly GCA_030411845.1 of Friedmanniomyces endolithicus. Classification (NCBI taxonomy): domain Eukaryota; kingdom Fungi; phylum Ascomycota; class Dothideomycetes; order Mycosphaerellales; family Teratosphaeriaceae; genus Friedmanniomyces; species Friedmanniomyces endolithicus. The sequence continues at coordinate 334,878 of JASUXV010000014.1, forward strand.
ACGCAATGAGACCGTGATCATGCTCCATCTAGAAGTGTACTCTGCCCGCAACAGCGCTCTTCTGATCGTGTCCGCACACCCGCCATCACCGCTTCAGCTGGGCAAACCGCTTGGTCAACTCATCGACGTCCGGGATCTTGCCACCCGGCCCAGCCTCTTTCTTGTCACCATTGACCTCCTTCGCCTTGGTGGCATCCATCATCTTCTTGCTCGGCTTGAGATCCGGCGGACCAGGCAAGATGATCTTCGGCCGCACATTGTCCGTGCTGGGTGACGGCGGAACCACAGACACGGGACTCCTGGGCCCCAGATCCCGCGGCGGCGTCGCACGACTCAACTCCTCCGTCGACAACGGGCCCTCTAATGACTTGACCTTCTGACCTCCTGACGGCTCATCATCATCCTCATCCTCATCTTCACCAGCCTCCTCCTCCGCCTTCCTCCGCGCTTTACTCCCCCGAGGCCAATCAATCCCATACGCCTCGGCAATCGTCGACAAATACGCCTCCACCAGCTCCTTGCTCGGCGGCTCCACCCTCAACCGACTCGCCACCCTCTCCGCGACCTTCCCATCCCGATTCTCCACCGCCTCAAGCGTAAACTCCTTCCCGTACTTCTCCGCCAACAACCCCCTCACAATGCCCAGCTCCTTGACCCCCTCCACCTTCGGCGCCGCGTAGATGATACTCTTCACCGCCTCCTCCAGTCCCGGATCGCACTCCTTCTGCTCCAGCAGGCCCGCGCGCGCGGTCAGGAGCTCGCAGTATAGTTCCAGGATCTCGAGGAGCTCCGTGTTCATGTCCGAGCGGATGATGTTTTCCACGCGGATCCGGGCGCTTTCGTCTTTGCCTTGCTCGAGGAGTTGGGCCATGGCGCGGCGTTGGACTTTGGCTAGGGCGGCGTCTTTGGCTTGGACCATGCGGAGGCGGGAGACGGAGAGTTTGAGCTGGACTTTGATCTTGTTGATGAGGGTTGTTGAGGGCGCCATGGTGGGCGGTGTGGTATTGAACAGGCGGCAGCAGCGACTGGAGGACTACTACATGTAAAGTACAGACGAAGTCCAGTCGTTGGACTCGATACTGGCGCTGACGATGTTTGGAGGGGCACATCAGCGGGGCTTATATATTGTTGCCTTAGGCATCCACCTTGAGGAAACGACGACGAGCGCAGATGGTTGCTTGTGAGGCTGAGCGAACCGATCGAACGTGGTTGAACGCCTTGCAAAGCACAGCGCGCAAACCGAAAAAGCATCTTCCATCATGCCTCCCTGGAGTCCTCCTTCCTTGAACAAATCACGGCTCCCACGCCTTTACTGTTACCTCCCAAACACAATGGTATCTCGCCAACATCATGTCCCAACCAACACATACGCCTCGCAAGAACGAACGAAGCGACCAACCCAAAACAACCCATCAAACAACCCCCGCCACCTCCCGAACCCTCAAAGCCGATCAAAAGCATTCTCAATCCCCGACGCCACCAAATCGCTCGAATCAATCGCCTGCCCAAAATACGGCTTATGCGCCGCCCTCGTCAAATTCATCCCGCTCAAATTCACCTGACTCGAACTCGCGCCCGGCAGCGCCGAGAGCGCCAGACTCGACCGCGACTTCCGGGAACTCGCCACCGGCGTCCGCACCGCGGGCGACATGGTGATGACTTCCATCACCTCGTCTTCCTCCGGCACGGGCGGCGGCGCCGGGATCTGCGTCTGCAGGGAGAGGCGGTGCTTCAATTTCTGGGCTTGCGTTTTGAGCGGGGATGCAGCAGGTGCTGCGGCGGCTGGAACCTGCGGGGGCGCGGCGGCGCCCTGGAGAGCGGCGAGGGAGTTTTGCCGGTGCTGCGCTTCTTGCGTTGCGTGTTGCTGTTGCGCCCACGCGTTGCCGTTCCAGGCGATGTTGCCTACGCCTCGGGCTGGGCTCTGGTTTCGGGCGAGTCCCGCGCTTGTGATCTCGTGGCTGAGCGGGGATTGCGAGCGAGTGATGCTCTCGTTGCGGAGGGTGGAGACGGGACTCATGGCGCCGGTTCGCAGTGGGCTTCGGATGATGGAGACGGGAGAGTGCGCGCGTCTGAACTCCGGGCTCGCTGCTCTGGGTGAGTTTGAGAAGGCCGGCACGTTCGAGGTGCGCCTCGCTGGCCGATGCTCAAAGGGCGCTTCCACGCCATTTGGGTTCCAGCGCGTTGCCACCTGCTCTTCTGCAAGGACAGGCGGCGCCGACATGCCAGCTTGCAGTCTATTACTCAGTGTGCGCCGCCGGTGCTGCACGGTAGCTGACTTTTGAGGGCCGAAATCTGCGCTTTGGAACAGCGCTCCGCCGAGCATCTTTTGCTCATGCAAGGTAACGGGGGGAGAAATGCTGCTCCCGCCTCCGCTGCTGCTATTGCTCCCGCTGCCTGGGACGCTACGCTGATCACTTGAAAGCTGGTGCCCATTGGGTAGCCCATGTCCGTTAGGCACACCATATCCGGTGGGCATGCCATGTCCGTTCGCCCGGCTTTGTCCGTTAATGTGGTTGTGTCCGTTCGCCTGGCCATGTCCATTCGCTACGCCATGTCCATTGGTCATGCCATTGCCGTTGCGCATTGGCTCGCCGTTTGACACGCCGCCCGGCGACTGTAATTGTCATGCAGCTGAGCCTGGCATCTGTGGTACCTGGGCCGGTCTTGAAGGAAGATTTGCCCTCGACGCATTCGGAGATTCCGATTGCGAGCGCTTGAAGTCCGGCACCGGAGGTCGCGAAGTGCTGGGTTGTGTTAGCACGTGCAGCACATAGCCTCCAAAACAGTTGTAGACGCACCTCTTGCGGTTCTTCCTACTCGCTCGCGAACCAAACAGCTTCCTCAAGCCTCTCGGCTCCGGCTCCTCCGGCGGTGATTGCGGCTTAGGCTATCGTCACGTCAGCGCGGTCCGATGCCCTCTTTCCGCCCAATTCAACGTACTTCCGAGTCGCTGTACTGGCTCGACCGCGCCAACGAGCCACTCCTCGCGCCCGCTTCCAGCTGTCCGATGGTCGGCGGCGCCCACCTCTCCTCGTCGCCGCAAACCACCACGTACCACCCAACCTTTTCTTCCGGCGCGAGCCTATCCCTCAATTCCAGCGCAGCGCCCCACTGTTCCGTCGCGATACCCTTTGTTGTGACATCGTCAATGCACACGCCCAGCTTCACCTCGTGCACGATATCCGCTACGTACGCATACGGCTGGCTGGCTGCGCTCGGACCGGTGTCATTCGGGTCGTACTGTTCGATGAAGCGTAGGCCGCGCAGGTGTAGCATACATTCGGGGTAGAGGTAGTGGAAGTTCTGGAGGAGGGCGAGGGTGGTCTGGGGCGCGACCAGCCATTCGGCCGCCGCGTCGTCGAGGTTTTGGAGGATGATGTGGACGCGGACTAGAGGCCTCGGCCAGCGAAAGCCGTGGAGTAGGTAGGTCGGCATTGCTGACGCCTAGGTCGTCTCGAGGCTCACGAATGGGATCGCGGTCGGAGTGTCCCTCTCGTCCAATATGAATGCTGCGTCTTTCTGGTGTCACGGCGCACTCAGTCTGTGTGTCCTGACCACTGACGCGCCGATGTGCCGGTAGTGCCTCGCAAGACTCGATCAACAAATGCTCGCCAGTCTCGCAATCCAATTGAATCTTGCTAGGCCTTTGTCCACACTGTCTCGTCCCGGGACGGGTGCGGGCAACGTTTTGCAAGATCTGGGTATCGCGATATCTCTCCCGGTCCCTGTCCACCGTCGGCGTCTCAGTGCCGACAAGGCATCATATGCTCCGGCGAAAAGATACCTAGCGTGTTGCCTGGATGTGGATGTAGCGTGCAGGCGGCAGGCTGTATTGGGCGCACGCAGCAACCTTAAGGTATAGTAGAATGTCGGGTATGCACCTATATGATCGGGTCGCTATGGAGATATTCCAGGGTAGATGCCGTAGTGTTCGCGTCAATAGCTTCAACAAGGAGAGTAACGATAATGATGGTGCTTTTGGTGCGATGGGAGGGAGGTAAGGTAGGAAGTAGGACAAAAGGGAACGATAGAGGCAGAGCGGTACTACTGTACCTATCGAATCACCCCATTCAGCCTTGCGTCGATGCTCGCCTGACCAAATACGCCTTCCGATATTGGTTAATGATAACAGGGTCGACGCCCTCAAGTCGTACCATATCTGATACGGTTGAACTAATTCAATGGGTAATCTCCGGTGTAAGACTGTTGCTCGTATATCAGGTGATTCATCGACTTGTTCCATCTGGGCCTCAATTTATCGTCGTCAATAGCACCAATGATTTGCAGCAGGGATCCTGACTGTCCGAGGATCCTTGGCGGGTCCCGATCCGGTGCATGTGCATTACCGCCGGAGTATTAATTATCAGGGTCTCTCGGACAATACATGTACCGCCGGTCAACGGCTGTTTACGGACAACATGGTCCTCCACCTCCTGGGCAAGAAGTCCTGGAATGTCTACAACACCGCCAACGTCGAGCGGGTGCGCCGCGATGAGGCCGAGGCACAGGCGAGGGAGGAAGCGGAAGAGCAGCGCATGCAGGACGAGGATGCGGCACGGCGGATAGCACTACTTCGAGGCGAACCGGTGGCACCACTGCTCCCCGAAGCTGTAACTCCTGGTGAGTCGGACGCGCGAGGAAACGCTAAGGCACGACGAGATCGAGACGAGAAGCACGATGGCGAGCCTCGCGAGCGGAAGCGGAGGAAACTGCACGGAGAGGACGATACGGACCGTGAGATCCGGTTTGCTCGCGAGGATGCGGAGGCTGGTCAAAGGGCGAAGACGGTGCTGGTGAAGAAGGATGTGGACGATGCGCCATTGATCGATCATGCCGGCCATGTGCAGCTGATCCCGGCGCCGGACGAGAAAGCTATACGCAAGGCCGGGAAGAATGACGCGGCGGAAGCAGAGAAGGCGCAGAAACGGAAGCGCGAAGAGGATCAGGTTACTATGCGCTTCTCGAATGCGGCGGGCTTCAAGAATGGGATGGAGAAGCCGTGGTACGCTTCCAACAAGCTTGCCGGCGTGGAGGAACGTGGAGCAAGCAAGACCGTAGTCTTGACTGAGGTCAGTGAGAAAGACGTCTGGGGCAACGAAGACCCTCGCCGTAAAGATCGGGAGCGTAGTCGTATCTCGTCCGGTGATCCATTCGCGGCGATGAAGCACGCGCAGCGTCAGTTGAAGCAGAGTAGCTTCGACAAGGAGAGGTGGCAGCGAGAGCGGATGACCGAGCTTGAAGAGCTGAAAAGGACGGAGGAGAAGCAGGAGCGTCTTGATAGACGGCGTGAGTTGGTTGATAATACTGGCTTGGATGGTTTCAGTCTCGACGCTCCTCACACGACCGAGCGGAAATGTAGTGAGCGGGACGTACACAAGAGGCGACACCATCACCACCGCAGTAGGGCCCGAGTAGACGAGGCACGTGCTACTGATCAGCCTCGCCCGAGACGGGAGTGAAGACGCTGCTGTCAATTCACCAGTGGCAAGTACCGTTATGGAATATCGTTGTGGGTCCTGAGCCGGAATGCGCTGCAAGGATTGAAATCGATCGCTGTCGCTACCAAACGAGACAGGATCAAAAATCCAACGACCAGTCCTAATACCATCTCAGCCGTACTCAACGGTATCTACAGCCCAGCAATCACACACTCTTCACGCCCTTCCTCCTCTTCTCACGAATAATAGCTTCCATCCGGGCAATCGTGCCCTTCAGCCCAACACCCTTCTCGCAATTATCCTCCAACCACACCTCCATGCGCTCCCGCACCTGCCTCATGCCCCTCAACACCGGCATCTTCCCGCCCTCCTCGCCCTCCAAATGCGCCAGCGGGTTCAACAACAGGTGGAACACCTCGCTCCAAATCTCAGTCTGCCAATACCGCTTCAAATTCTCCCGAATCTTATACGTCCTCGTCGCGCCCTGGCCCAACGCCGTCCCCGCTTTCTCCCCAATAATCTCCATGTACTTCCCAAACAGCAAGCTGTGTACAATACCTGCTAGCCCGTGGTAGTCGATCTGGTACGTCCACGGCCGCAGCTCACGCATCTCCGCGCAGTCCGCTTCCGTCGTCTTCCAGTCCGCGATGAAAGCCACGCCGGGCACGAATTGCTTCATATCGACGCCCCGGCCAAAGTCGATCAGGCAGAACCCCTTGCTCGCCCAGCCGTGCGCACCGGAGGGAAAATACGTAGGACTCCAATCCGTCTCGGCGCCCGGATCGTCAAAGCGCACCAGCACGTTGTCGCCCTTGAGATCCCCGTGGATGAGCTGTTTACCGTGCAACGCTTCCACAGTCCGCAGCATCTCAACCGTAAGCCACATCGCCGTCGTCTCGTCCAGCCCACCCCCGTTCCCGCTCTCCAAGCGCGCGATATTCAGGAGATCGAGCAGCGTGCCTTGGTCGCGGTACTCCTCTACCAGGAAACACTCGTCGCGGAAGAGATGCATCTCGTGAGCGCGGACGACGCTCTCAGCTGCACGGCTGACGCCTAGACGGCGGTGCGATTGTCGGATCATGTAGAATTCCCAGGCATTGGGTGGGTCTTCCATTTTCACGGCTTCGAGGTGCTTGCGGTACGCTGACTTGCCGACACGGAAGGGCGGGCGGTTCTCGTCGCTCAGCTCGCTATCGACTGGTGCTGCGGCGCTGTTCTCGACCAGGTAGACTGGGGCGAAGGTGCCTTCGCCAAGCTGGCGCTTGACGGCGTAGGTGCCGTCTGCGCCGTTCAGAGACAGCGAAGGCGGTAGCGAGAGGGTCTGAGCTGTCTTCTCGATACTGGTGCTACTTCGGCTGGCTTTAGTGAGCGTTTTGATATACTTTCTGATCTCCGCCGTCCGGCCGGATGTCGTCTCCAAGCGTTCGTGGTAGCCATCGTAAGAGCTGAGAGACGGCTTCACCTGCGACAAAATAGTCTGCCGTAGGCTCGGATCCATAGGGTTGCACTGCGCATCCTTGACTATCGGGCCTTTCTGGACAGGCTCAGGCACTGATGGCCTCTTCGTCTTCGCGGCCAACTGCGACTTGGCCGTCCCCTGACCGAGGGAGATCGTGCCTTTCGTAGTCTTCGTCCTTATCGGCTGTAGAACCTTCCTCTTTTCTTCCGCAAGCTCGGCAATAACGTCCTGGAACGGACTACTTTGCGGCTCATCGTCTTCAAGTAACGGTTCCGGTGAGACGCCGGTGGCCTTCCGACTCGGAGTCTTTGCGTTGAAATAGTCCTTCTCGGTCCTGATCGTACTGGCGCCGAGCGAAGACTCGGTCCGCTCCACGATCGGCGTCATGAAAGGTAGGCGATGGTTGGGCAAGCTTGGCAAGCCCCTGGACAGGGCCCCGGATGTCTCCTGGTCTTCCGAAAGGATGGGCACATACTGCGTTCGAGGATCTTCCAAAGGCGTCACCAGCTCCTCTTGCTCAGCTTCAGCACCGGCCATACCAGTACGATCATCATATACGTCCCAGGTCGTGCTTTGAGCAGACTGCGACGCGCTGTCGCCTGCCTCTCGCGGTACATGTTTGCTGGTTGTGAAGTCTGACCAGCCAGTCACGTTGGTATGCACATCGTCACCACTCGCGGCAGGCTCCTGCGCGCCGAGTATTTCGTTCCTCGTCTCGTCCCCATACTCACTCGCTGTGGCCGAGAGCTTGCCGGTAGCCGTGCTCTCATCGCCAGTGGTGTAATCGTCGTCGCTCTCATCATCGCCACCATCGACCTGCTCGGTCTGTGAGGACAGCGGCTGATTGAAGATGCCGTAGATCTCGTCCATCGCCTCCTTGGTGTTGATTGTCATTGTGGGCTCAGGGCGGTCGGAAGACTTCTTTCGCTTGAGCTTTGGTCCTGTCTTGGGCCCAGTGGGAGAGTCCAGGTTGAGCTGAATAGTCTTGGTTTCATTCTTGATATGCTTCACGTCCAGGACCTTGATCTTGCGAGTTCGGTTCGCCCGTTCCTCACGTCGTAGCCGCTTCGCTATATCGACTTCCTGCCGTCGCGGTGGCGGCGCCGCATTCTCGTCGTTCTCATCGTTGAGCGTGAGAGTCCTGGCGAACTTTTCGACAAGTCCACGTCCTTCTTGGGCAGGTTGTACGTGCGGTGATGGTTGACGTGGTACATCTTCAAAAATGGCGAAACCACGCTGCTTTGGCTTGACCTGCTTCGAAGGGTCGTCCATATCTAGATCAAGGCTGCCTTGGGCAGGCTGCTCAAGATGCGATTCCTGTCCTGGAAGCTCCTCCTTGATTGACAATTCGACTGCCGCGGGCCTCTCATCGAGCTCTCCTCGCGATCGCGGAGGACTCCAGTCTCTATCAAGCCAGCCTCTGTGCCTGGCCCTAAGCTCCTCGAAGCAAAACTCAGCACCAGCCTTACCTGCTCGCGGATACACCACATCCAGATCGACGAATACAAACTCCTGTCTGCCGGTCTTCGGGTTCACAGTGCATTGTTGATCGTGAGTCTGACCAGACAAGGAATTCTGAATGTGCATGGGCAATGATGATGTTCGTTTAGATGACTGCATACAGGGCGATGTTTAGTCCTGCGCCCGTAAATACATGATCCGGCATCTCTCTCAGAAGAGCGAGTTAGCTTACCTCATCCTTGAACACCATTAGCTTCTGCATCCCACCGTTGGTCTTGCCGGATACCAGCTTCTCGCCTGCCCAGGGCTTGGCCTCTATCGTATTCTCCTTCTTGCGATTTGCAAGCGTGCCAATGTTGTCCCAGCCTTGGTTGCTGCTGCCAGATTCCGGGCGGGATGGCATCTCGGGGTCAGAGAAGATGGCCATCTTCGAGCTCTTGCTCTTCTTTGCGGCTGTTGATCGTGCCTCTTGCTGCACTGCGACCGGTGACACAGTAGCAAACGGATCCATCTTAGCCACCAGGGCCTTTCTCACGACTGGCAATGCAGGACTTGTGGGCTCCGCCGGGTCGAGCTGCCTAGCATCCATCCGTCTCTCAAATTCACCAAACTTGCGCAGCAACCGCTCTGACGGACGAGCCTCTTTCTCCAAGCCCATCCTATATACTTCTGAGGCCTGCTGCCATCGTCCCGCATTCTCTAGCCAGGCAGCGAACTCTTCATAGTACAGTGCGAGACCTTCGCCAATGCCATGACGCGCCAGGTATACGAATGTCTCGCGTGGCGCATCGGAGAAGAGGCGGATGTAGTGGAGCCATAGCTTGAGGTACCGCGGGTCATTTTTGTAATGCGACGATGACTGGAGGGACTTCGTCGCCCGCTCTAGGAGGGGCAGCAGTTGCGTTTGCCGTGCTTGCGGTGTGGGATATGTGTCGAGGGTCCATCGTACGTAGCGGTCGTACACCTCCAGAGGGTCGTCTGCCTCGTCAATGCTGGCAAGCTCCTTCTCGTAAGATGCCCGTCCTTTCGCGTGCGCGTCTTGTGTATTCGCGGGCGACGGGTTTGCCCCGAGCAGGGGAGGCGAGTAGAGCTGTGCGAGCGCTTTTGCGGAGCGGCCGCTGGGAAGAGCGACGATGTTCTCCTTGTGAGACTCGATAACTTCGAAGTCAATTAGGTCGCCGGTGCCTGCCATGTCGCCGTCACGTCCGGTAGATCCAGTGATGTCGTCGGTATCGTATTGGAGAGAACGAGCTTGAGCTTGTGTTCGCGTAAACAAGCCGTTGCTATGCGGTTTGATGTGAGACCTGAGGCATCAATAGTTCAACGTCGAACTTCACCGTCGGGCATGTGCTACATGTACCTACATTTACTTGACCTACATACGTCGGGTGCATCTTCCCTCGCGTTCACAACCTAATGGACCGAAGTGGAGACCTCGCACTTCTGGCGCCGCCCAATGGAAAATACACCCTACCCAACAATCTTTCGAACAATAAAAAGAGCTGCGCGGCTCATTTCACTGTGCCATACATTAATGACAGTGTCGTCTCTGGCGGAACCACTGGCATCGTTCAACTACTCCCGTGCCGGCACGTACGAAAGGCGCCTTTCCCAGATGACCAGACTACCCGAAGAATCAGCTTGCGGGACTTGAAGCGCGAAGCTGAGATCTACCAGCGATTACCGCATCAGAGGGGAATTCTTCGGATGATTGACTACTCACCAGACCACGGCGTGGTCTTGGATTTCATGGAGCACGGTCACCTGGCTGGGTACCTGAAGAAATACGCACGCCAAATTTCCCTTCGTCAACGGCTTCTATGGGCCTCTGAAGCTTCTGGGCTTGTGTATCTTCTACACACGCACCGTGTCATCCATTGCGACATCAAACCGCGCAACTTCCTACTGGACCCCATGCTTCGACTATGTATTATCGACTTTGCAGGATCGTCGCTTGATGGATCTGCCGCTTCGTGCATGCAAAGTCCTCGATTCTGCTTGCCACAGCACGTGGACGATGATCCAACAGTGCAGATGGACCTCTTTGCCCTCGGTTCAACGCTTTATCAGATCATGACCGGAGAGGAACCATATCCTGATATCTCCGAAGAAGTGGTGATAGAGAGATTCTCACGTTACGAGTTCCCAAGCTTGCTTGATATTGACTGCGGAGATGCTATAAACAGATGTTGGCGTGGTGAGTGCGTGAGTGCTCAGGAGATCCAAGACGCTATCGAAGACCAGGTCCGCTTCACGAGACCGTCCCCATTGTACGATGATGTACTTGAGGCGTTCCCAGAATGCGAGGGCACTTAGTTGCCAGGAGACCACCTCTGCGCTCTCTACAAGACAGCGCTGAGCTTCGCACTACGCCTTAGGTGCGTCCGTAACCTTCATCATCGCACCGCGGGCAATGATCCCTTCGCCTCGACGAAGCTAGGTCCACCACCTTCAGCTTGTCGCCGGTGCAATCGGATCCACGGCTCGTCGCTTGTGCGCATCGCACTACCCTCACAGTGCGCTTCTCGGTATGGCCACATCTGAATCGGTACTCGGAAGTCTCCTTGTTGCACATCCTTGGAACGATCAACAATCAGTCTCGTCCTCACAAGTACTGACTCGGTTCACCTTGACCATGGTATCGAATCGCACGGACTCGTGCTTAGAAGGTTGGTAGACGGAGGTTTGATTAGCTGGAGGAGACACAGGAGCATCAAGTGTGATAAGCATCTCAAGCTCCAGAGACGGTGCATTTGCGGGGCTGCCAGCGCACGGCACACTATTGCTCCGATCTGCGGTCTGCACCCACGAGATCACCAAGCGTCCTAGGACCAATACTCAATTACGATGCGCTTGACGCATGGGGTCAGGCATATGGCGTTGACAGACAGCGCAGCCCCTACACATTGGCGTACGTTGAGGCTAGGCGTGGCGCAGACAAGCTCATGCAACTAATCCGTTCGCTACTGAGCTTCACGTTGCTTGTTTCAATGGGTACGATGTCGCTGGTTGTGCATCACTTTCAGCAGTCCCTCTATCAAAGCGCAAGCCTGAAGTCGGCTTCGTGCTGGAAAAATGGTGACGGATTAATCGCCGTAGTGTGTTGCATGTGGAGGGGACCGAGGGACGTAGATGCGGCGAGGCAACTGATAGGAGTTGCTTACCCGTAGACAATCGTTCCAGACCATATGATGCGCGGCTGCATCGACCAGTGAGTGCTGTATCGTCTGTGCAAGTGTAAATGAGTGACTACCTCACTGATGAGGTCGTGGGGGCGACTTTAGGATTTCACCCCACATGATTCCCTGCCAGCGCAGTGTTTTGGTTCGCGACACGCGACCAGCCCTGCTATTGGCTCATCCACATTTTCCTGTTCCCAAACCACAGTCATGAGTATCTCTCACGACGACGAAGAGGCGTCGCTAGAATCTCCCAAGCGCAAGCGATCAGGATCACCAAATGGCATAACCCAGCACGACGGAGCGCCCGATGCGGCATTACAGTATGGCTATGATGAAGAGCTGCCAAGTGAGCTGCACTCTCCTGCCGAGAACGAGGAGGATGGTATGGCAGCGAAGAGGCAGAGACTCGAGAGACCGAAGACGTTGAACTACAGGCCTTACATGACACTGCGTGGACATAAGCGAGGTGTGGCGGCAGTCAAATACTCGCCGGATGGGAGGTGGATCGCAAGCTGTTGTAGGCGATCACTCGAAGCTGGCTGAATGAAGGGTGGTCACGCTGACAGGCACTCGCAGCGGCGGATGCAACAATCAAGATCTGGGACGCGGCCACGGGTGCTCTCTCACGCACCCTCGAGGGTCACCTTGCCGGCATCTCCACCATCTCGTGGAGCCCGGACTCAAAAGTGCTCGCTTCCGGATCCGACGACAAGATCATCCGCCTGTGGGACATTGCGACCGGCAAGCCCTTGCCTCTGCCTCTCATCGGTCACCACAACTACGTATACAGCCTCGCCTTCTCGCCAAAGGGTAACATGATCGTGTCGGGATCATACGATGAAGCAGTCTTCCTGTGGGACGTGCGGACGGCGAGACCCATGCGTAGTCTGCCGGCGCATTCTGACCCAGTCAGCGGTGTGGACTTTGTAAGAGACGGGACGTTGATCGCTTCTTGCTCAAGTGACGGCCTGATCAGGATATGGGACACGAGTACCACGCAATGCCTGAAGACATTGGTGCACGAGGACAACGCGGCAGTGACGAGCGTACGATTCTCACCGAATGGGAAGTACGTGCTGGCTTGCACGCTGGACTCAAGTCTCAGGCTGTGGAACTACGTGGATGGCAGATGCATCAAGACGTATCAGGGACACAAGAACGAGAAATACAGTATCAACGCCGCTTTCGGGACGTACACCGCGCAGTCAGAAGAGGTGTCAGAAGGGGAGAAAGAAGAGCACGAGAGATGGGCATTTGTCGTCTGCGGTAGCGAGGACGGAAGGGCGGTTCTATGGGATGTCAGCTCAAAGGACGTTTTGCAGGAGTTCAAGGCTCACGAGGGCGTCGTGCTGGGGGTGGAGGTCGGGCCGGATGAGACCATTGTGACTTGTGGCGTCGACAAGACGATCAGGATATGGAAGAGGCAGCCGCTACCGCCGGACACCAATGGCGTGAACGAGTCCAAGGGCACGGTGCCAACCGTAGTGCCTCCACCAGAGGACTCGACTCCCGCGAACGGGACGCCGGCAGCTACGCAAGATGAGGCCTGAGGGCTGAGGCTTCGCATACGCATGTCAGGAGTGAGTGGCGAAGCGTAGAGCAGCTGCAGTACCTTATCCGTGCAAGGCACGTAGGATAGATACGATAGTCTTTCATGTCTCCATGTCTGCAAATGTACCGTCTTTCCCCAAACCCCTTCCTTATTAGCCTCACCTGTTCGATGGACCCTGAGGCTGCTCGTAAGGCTGAAACAACCCCGCCAAAGACCTGATCAATTCGAAACGCGGGAGTGACCGCCTGGAGCTGGAACGGCCAAAGTCGTCCAACGCATTTGAGCTCCGTTGCCTTTACAATCACCCAAACACCACCAGCGTGCACGAGTTGCATTCGCCCGTGTCGGCATCCCATTGATCTTCACAGGTCACCTCCATGTCGGCCACCTCAAGCATGACCAGTACATTCCGATAGCCTTTCCGCACCGACACCTACCCACCAACACAACCACATCACCATCCATCATGAGTGACCTCTCAACCATCCTAGCCTTTCCGCCGGACGACGTCGCGAAACTGACGCCCAAGAAATACGACGATGCCATCACCCGGTACCTCCAGCGCATCGAGAAGTTACCCAACACTGCATGGCTCAGGTCGGTGGACAAGAAGAATCTGCTGGAAATGCTTAATCCTGAAGTCAACTCTATCCCCTTCATGGTCTCGCTCGCTGCTCAGATCCGAGCTGTAGGCAAGGACTGGACTAGAATAGAGATCCTCTTGAACTACGCCGTCATCTTCCTTACCACTTTCGACCCGGTTCAAGTGCGCTATGTTGGCGCAACGTGGCTTACTGTACTCGACTGGACTCTTGACACCATACCCCAGTCCAGCAGCTGCGACCTATCAATCATAGCGTCTGCAATGCTAAGGCTTGACCCGACCGTCGGTACCTTCACAAGCACCCACCTCCGCTTCCTACGCATATGCCTCGAAGCCGGTGTCCCAAGCCACGCACTCCCAATTCTCGACAAAAACATCTACGCCATGCCTACCACACCACCCAAGTTCCTGGCTGACGAGTTCCTATGCGACGACCTCGAACTCAGCAACACCTTCATCACGCCAAAGTCCGGCTTCACGCAGAAGATCCTGCCGCAATATGTCCTCGAATACTATCTCGTCGGCGCACACATCTACCTCGGCTTGCGCAACTACGCCCGTGCCCGCCTCTTCCTGGAGTATGTTCTGTTACACCCCACTATCCAACACGCCATCAGTGCGCTCCAAGTCGAAGCCTACAAGAGATGGGTTCTGGTTGGTCTACTTGCGGAAGGCAAACCCTACCCACTCCCGCGCACGCACGACAACGCGGTGATGAAGGGCGTGCGGGATGTGTCCAAAACCTACGATGCGCTGGCTGAGAGTTTCATGAAGAGAAACCTAAGCAAATACCGGGCGGAGATGGATGTCGGGACGCAAATTTGGCACGAGGATGGCAATCTACGACTGGTGAAGGAGGCTGAGAGTGCCCTACTCAGATTCCGAGTCATAGACCTGCAGAAGACGTTCGCGGCGCTGCCAATCGGTCGCGTGGCTGCGCACGTTGGCTACCCACCAGAGACGACGCTGCAGTGGGTCATGGAGATGATCCGGCAACGTCACCTCCGCGCCAGTCTCACCCCGAACGGTAACGGTAACGCGGGCGATGCGGTCCTGCGCTTCCATCACTCCACCACAAGCAGCATCGCTCCAGCCGATGGTGATCTCGCGGCCCAGACTCAGCGTATCGAGGCTCTCGTCGCGCACGTGCGGGATGCGGATCGGCGGCTGCAGCTCACGAAAGAGTACGTCGAGTACACGAAGCGGCAGAAGCGGTCTGGTCCCGACGCGGCGGATATGGCGGACCAGATGGATCTGACGTGGGAGAACAACGGGCCCGGGATGACGGGGTCGGCGGCAGGGGTGGTGGGGATTGATGACGATGATGGGGACGAGGACATTATGGGCGGGTTTTGAACGCCACAGTGGCGAAGAAGCACCATATGCGATATGGGATGATGAATACTACGCGATATGACAGCTTTGAGGGCTGCATTCGAAGCGCGAAAACAGCAAACAGCGATTGGAAGGTCCAGAGGCATGAGCGACGGGGGTTTGCTTTGCATGGCGTACCTCGTCGTCTATGGGTCGCGAGCTGCCACTACTGCTGATGCGATTGCGGACGCAAAGCGTCCGAGGCCGACGACTGTGATTGACCTGACTCAGGTACGATCCGCGATGGTCCTGCAGGGTCTTGCGCGACACCCACTGGAATGCGGCCATGTACACGACAGATAGCGTAGAAAGGTACGCCCCGCGCGCGAGGATCGACGACGTCGTCGCTCAAACCTCTACCTTAATACTGTCCCTTGCACTCTGCGGTCGCTTCTGTCCATGTCGAAGAATCCTCATCACGTGACCTTCCTGACGACCATGTTTCCACCACTGCACGCCCCCCGTAGATCAGTCGCCTCGGCCGTGATGATCCGTGACACGACTCCTGCCGGTCCCCTCCGATGAGTATGACACGGCGGGCGTACGCAGCCCAGTGGACCAGACCTCTCCGCCCCCCCCGAGCCGAGTCCTCCACATCTGGGGACAAACGAAATCCGGCACTCCCCCCCCCCCCTCTTCCCGTCTTGCGAACCAGGATTTCGTGACCAGATAACCTCCCTTCTCAGAGCCGAGTTACGTAGACGCATGTCCGAACTCTGCCCTGAGATGATTGTTGATGATGATGATGATGAGATGCGTCATCCCTGTCTCGGCGGAGTTAAGCGGGACCGGCGGGGTAAAAAAGAGTTGGCGCGTTCCTGAGGTGTGGAGTTGGGGATCGGGTATCGTCGCGCCGATCGTTGCCGGGTGCGGATACTGCGCTGTCTCGGAACGATGGTTCCTGGCATGATGATGAGATGAACTGTCGATCGATCGGGAACACAGGATCGTCGTGATGATGACAGCGCAGGCTGTTGTGTACCGAGGTCTATGTTGTTTTAGGAACTGAGGTGATAACACAATATGCAAAGAACAATAGTGTGTATCGTAGACATAATGCGCAAACCCGTGCGATGATATAATCCATTGTTGTCGTGCCAGTCGTCCCGTCATCAGGAATTCTTTACCCAAATGCCCCCCGCTTCCCGAGCAGCCGCTGACCAGTGATCCCGACTCGCCAGGGCGCGGCGCCCAGCGCAAACGCCGAGTGTACCAAAACACAACACCGGATCGAAGAAAGGATGCTGGAGATCACCCTCAGTCCCCTCCACCGTCCCACACATTCTCAATCCCAAGCCAATACCGCTCCTGATCGCTCGTCCACTTGCCCTTCTCATCGATCCCCGTTCGCTTCACCGACACGTCGTCCCGCACACACTCCTCGTCGTCCCGCGCCGGGCTATCGTGCCACGAGAACATCAGATCCTTCTCGGCGAAGATGTAGCATTTCCGCGCCTCGTGGGGCAGCAAGTAAGGGTCATTGAGGTCGTGCCGATTCTGCCGGCATCGCGCGTCGTACTGCCAGTAGTTGATCGTGGATACCACGCGGATGTAGACGACGGTGAGGAGGATGTAGAGGAAGGCGAGGAGGAGCTGGGGCGAGCGGGTCGCTGTGCGGATGGAGGGTACCACGAGGCGCGGGACGGAGTCCATGATTACGGCGCGCACCGCGAGGCGTTGGTTCGTCCGGAGTTTGTAGGCGCGGAGGAGGTGGCAGCCTTGGGCTGCGCCGCAGCCGCCGAAGAGGTGGAGAAGCACTTTGGGAACGGCGTTGTAGGAGGGCTTCTCGTCCAGTGTGGTTAGGGCGTCGAGGGCGTTGCCGATTCGTCGGTCGTAGGAGGTGGAGTATTCTAGGAGGAGTAGCGCGGCGTCCGGGTAGAGGGCTGCGTAGCCGCGTTTGTAGAATTGGATTTGTTCGTCTGTCGCGTATGGCCAGAGTCCGAGGACGACGGTTTCTGGAGGCGACGACATGGTAGTTGGTGACCATGTTGGTGTTTCGGTGGGGGAGGCGGACCGTGGGCTTGATGTTGGTGATGATCGTACCGACATGCGCCGGTGGACAGCACAGTTCAACCGGAGAGCCTTTTCTTCGTCGTGAGAATCCATGTTGATCAAGGTGGTCGTGGATGAATGTTGAAAAGGCAGTTGAATGCCAGAATCTAGAAACTCCAGAGAGTTGCCCAATGACCGGGTTACTTCGGATTCCCCGGGCGTGTGTGTGTAACGGCAACGTTGAGCCGCGGGGAAAAGAATATGGTCCAGTCTTTGCCAAAGATCTGGATCGAGTCTAGATCGTTTTGGTGTGGTGCAGATCTGGTGAGTTGCGTGGTGTTCTGTGGCGTGGAGTGCGACTGATCTTCGATGGCTAGGCGTGTGCACCTTCCGACATCTGCAGTCGTCAAATTGGTAGCGCAATGGAAGTGATGCAAGCACCGTTGCCTGTCAAGTAAGATCTGATAAAAGGCAGAGCGGCGATATAAGAGTGCAATCAGCAATTCCGGCTGTCTGGTTCACCAACGCGCCCAGATTGCACCCCGCAAATGAGTGATGGGTGTCGACAAAGTGGTGATGTCGTGGACGCACTCGAGACGCAGACCCCTGCTGTAGTCCTACACGTGTGAAAAGCACTCTCCGGCGTCAGCCTGAAGGAGTGTCTGGTTTATTATTGATGTCCGGAATGCAAGGCGCGCAACCAGGTCTGCTGTGATGCTCCACACTCGTTGATACTCCGAACAGATCTAGGGGGTGCGACGCAACTGCGAACGCTTCCGACAACGATGTGGCGGCGACTCGTATCGAGCCCCAAACGTACGGCCGGTAGTGGCAGACGCCATGCAGCCCAGGAACGCCGATGCGTTATTAATTTATTATGCTCAACGGAGACTGGCGGATCTTCATCAGTGCAGATGTGCTTGAGCCTAGAGCGAAAGTCTGCGGACATGGGACATGCACCACGGGAAAGGCGACCCGCCCCGATGCGTGGTTGTCCGCAACAGCCATCCAGCTGCCGGCGTGCCGCACGAGACGGCCGTGAACCTGCTCGCGAAAGGCTGCAGGTGCCAATAATGAAGCAGTCTCACAGTCTGCCGCCCACTATGGAGATGGAGGCAGGGCAGGGTAAGCGGGTGGCAGCCTTGCAGGGTAGTTCGAGCCCTCGAGGCAGGAGTCGCGAGAGCCTAGAATATACTTTATTACCCAGAGTCCAAGATGAGACCATTCCTCCGCCGCTCGGCTCCAGACGGTGGTTTGAAGAGCAAGATCTAGATCGACTTCGTAGGGCATACTCGGCCGCTTGCACTACTCTGACAAGCCCCACAACGATGTAGACTCGTAGGCTCTTACCAGGGCAGAGTCTCAGGCATTCCTTCCGCTGCAAGCTTGCAACCACAACACCAAATAAGGAAATCGTGATTTGTGCGCTCGAGATTTGTACGACCTCACCACAACCAGACGGAGATTCGTTCAGCCGCTTTCAGAGTCAGCCTTTCACGGCACCCGCTCCGATAAGGCCAGATCCTTGGCCCGTGCCCTGGGCCTGGGGTTGGTGTTTCAGGAACCGCCAGTGGGTCCGTGCACTCGATGTCTCCCCACGATACGCAAAATATATCCGAACCTCATATCATTGCGCAGCCGGCGTTGGGTCCGAGGAGTGACGACTGCTACTGATGAGAAAGGCAATTGTGTAAAGTCTCTCCCTCGAGCCGCGGGTCGAACTTTGGACGCATGCGATTGCATCGATGACATCCGCTCCTCACGTCTCCGGCGTCGTGGAGAAACGTTGTTGGCATGTCACACACACACACGGAGCTGACGTGGACCGTGGAGCGTTGGGGTATCTGAACGCCACCTGATGTGCCCATCAATTCAATTCAATAGACGCCTTCGAAGTCCAAAGTTGGTGGCCTCACACAATCAGCTCAGGCACGCGACCTCAACCCACACTGAGTCAACAGACTTCCGCCACGAACTCCACTCCTCGGAAATAAACCAAAGTAGGCCTTGCCACCTACAGCAGGGTCCGAACCCAAATGCCCCTGACCGAACGCCAACGCTTCACTCGCTTTCAAACAACGATAAACAGCATCTCATCAGATTCTCACACCCGTCCCCTTCTCAGTCTGCGCCTTGGAGTACTGATAAAGCATCCCCAGCACCCCAGTTTTACCTGCCTGCTCCCCGTCTTCGTCCGCATCGGTGTCGCTCTCGGTAGTGTCTTTCTCGGGGTGAGCGAGGTCGTGGAGGTCGATGTCGTTGCGCATCATGACGCTTTCGCTGACGCCCAGCGTGCCTGGACTTCCGAGGAGCGCGGCGCGTTTGCCAGAAACGTCTGGCCGCGTTGGCGGCTTGCCACGGTCAACCGCGGGTTGGCGCGGCGACGGGTGACCTAGTCCTGCGTGGGAGTGAGGTCGGTCGTACAGGCGTGGCTGCTTCGTTGGCCCAGTGTTACTGGCGGCAAGGCCGGGTTTGGTAGCAGTGACATCGGTCTCCTCGGCAATAGCCGACGGCGACAACATGGGAGGCCACGCTGGTGGTGGATGCCACCCTGCCTTGCGACCGGGCTGCCGCTGATTGTAGTGATTGTAGTACTGCGTGAAGTTCTGCATCGATGCCGCCATCTTGTCGTCTTTCAGGCCGTAGTAGTCGTCCCGCAGACCATCAGGCTCTTGCAACACAGTCGTCGGATCGGCGGCATTGGGGTCCTTCTTGAAGCCGAAGACGGCAAAATTGCACTGGTACCCGATGCCATCGACGTGCACCGTTTGCTCCCGGAAGAAGTCGATGATGCGCTCACTGCGCTTGCCAGCGTTCCGCAGCAGGATCCACGGCGCGACGATCAGACTCAGGATCTCCTCGACGAAGATCAGGACTTTCATCTGATATAGTGTCGAGAACTCAGAACGCACTTCGGTGGTGTGGAGACGATCCCTCCATTGGTTTGGAATGTAGTGCGTAAAGTACAGCACCGCCCTAAGGTGCAGCACTGGGTCATGGACCTCGTCGTCGTCCGGCAGAGTACCTTGAGCCACACCGAACACGCCCACCATGATCGTCAACCAGAACACGGCTGTGCGACCGAACGTCACTTCGAAGCCCAGGAACAGCTCCGGGTCGAACAGAGTGGCGAGAGTCAGCACTGCCGCTATGGCACCGCTGATAAAGGCAACGAAGCGGCAGATTTGATCGACCTTGTCTTTTGGGAACTGTCTGAGATACTGATTCGCGGGCTGTGATGCTTGCCTCAGCCGTCGCTCGAATAGGTGGTCCAGCTCGTTGAACTCGCGGATCTTCCATTCGGCGAAGGGCGTGAAGGATCGTGCGCTAGCCTTGGATGGATTCCTAGTGAATTCCGTGTAGTAGCGGAAGAAGTATGTCACGCAGAATCGCAAGATGTTGAGTGGTGCTACGAGGATACTCGTCAAAGCCGCGAATTGAAGCCGGGTCTGCAAGGCTTGGACTAGGACTTTGCGGTTCCGTACATCCAAGCAGAATGGCCGGATACTGCCTTGCTCGTCAAAGATGAAGTTGGTCAGGCAGAAGTCGATTGCCCACTCCAGACTTTTTGAGTAGAATTGCCGCTGTCCGATGAACGGCAAGGGTAATGTGAAATCGAGGATCTCCTTGTTATACATGGCGACATAATAGTTCGCTTGTCGCATTAGTCGGTTTGCAATCGTCTCGGCGTTCATGCGCTGTTGAGGTTTGCCATACA
This sequence comes from Friedmanniomyces endolithicus, assembly GCA_030411845.1. NCBI lineage: Eukaryota > Fungi > Ascomycota > Dothideomycetes > Mycosphaerellales > Teratosphaeriaceae > Friedmanniomyces > Friedmanniomyces endolithicus. The sequence continues at coordinate 355,658 of JASUXV010000014.1, forward strand.
TCACGTACTTCTTAATCGCGGGTGCCATGTCGGCTGTGGCAACGTTGGCATTGTGTAGCTTGACCAAGCCATCGACCACGCGCACCCAGGTGACGGTCTGGATGTCTTGGTCACTGATACCCAGTACATGGCTGTAGAACGTTTGCATGCGCAAGAGCTTGCGGATGCTGCCAATGGATCTCGCCAAGCTGGTACACCAGTATATTACGAAGAAGAAAAGCGCGGCGTTCTTCAGCCAGGGCGCTTTTGCCATGCACTGTGGGATCAGAACCTCTGCAATTGACTTGCTGAGCGGGACGCTCTTGTAGTCAATGCACGTGGTGAGGAACATGGCGAAGCCGAAGACGAAGAGCTCATTCAATAGGCTGATGGCTTGCGACAGCAGGATCGACCAAATTCCGTGGCCGGTGTAATACTGATAGACTTCGAGCAGGAAAGCGTCCAGATTTTGTGCATTCGTATACTGCCACATCGCTGCCGCTTGTGGGTCTCTTTGCGTTACCGCAGCTGTGGCAGCACTTGAGCGATGCCTTGCAGAGCCAGGTCGCATGTGTCTCGGCGAACGAGAGGTGTGTAGCCCATGTTGCTGCTGCGCCGCCTTCCATTGCGCTTCGGTGCGGACTTGTGAGGTGCTCGGTGGTCGTTGCGAAGCTGGTCGACTCGCTGCTGGTTCGCGCTTGTCGTCCAGCAACAGAGATTCCGGGACGTCTTCCTCTTCCTCCTCCACTCGCCCGTTGCCTTTGTTACCGAGCCACTTGTGAGCCCCTCTGATCTCCGGACTGACTGTTGCACTCTGGGCAGCATCAGAATCGAGTTCCTCGTCATACAGCAAAGCTTCCGGGTCATCATCGTCGTGAAAGGGTTCATGCTCTGGCACGTGTCGTGCCTCTACGTCCGCCTGGCGGGCAGCGTCAAGTCGGATACCATCGTACACCGACACGTCGCCCTCCGCGACTGGTAGGAAGCGTGACAGGACCCGTGAGGACATCATCTTGCCGGCGACGAAGGAAGGGATGCCGTGGTGTGTACTGTCGGGTCCAATGAAGCGGCTTGGCTCTCATGGGGTTGGAAATCGAAATAGGAACTTAGCCTTGCTATAGTCGCGACCCGAGCGCTGGCTAGGCATGCCGCCGCCGCCTGGAGACCTGCTGTTGGTGCGAGGCCTCGAATATGGCTGACATGGACAAACGAGCACGCGCTCAATTGCATGTGACACGGCGGGACAAGAATATATGCCTCAGGCGTCAATCTCCTCTACTTCAGGCTCCTCGAGGTCGTCGCTTCCCCCTCCACTCCCCATCACAGACTTCCATGTGTACAAACCACCAACGCGGCAGTACGAAAGAGACGACCCGTCCTCGTCACCTGGCTCGGTGACCATGTCAGGCGCCAAGCGTCCTGCTGAGCATGTGGACACCAATTGTCGCGCTGCTTGTAAGAACCGCCACGCCTCACGCTGAGCATCCGAGCAGCCTCTGGAAGCCTCCGTGGATGATCATGACCAGAAGTACATATACCTGGTACTCGCCGACGTCCAATTGGGACGACGGGGTATCCTGGAGTCCCGCAACGAGAGTGGCCGGGAGCTTGACGTACATGCACGCGTTGGACGGTCTCGGTACCTACATGTACGAGCAAAGGCAGGCATCATGTGCTGCAGCACGATAGCCTTATGACTACATGTACCCGTGCTGTGTGCGTGGCTGCATTATTTGATCGGCTTACCGTGGCGAGGAAGCACTGGTCGGAGCCTCGCAGTGCACCTTCTCCCCATCTTACCACGTCTCTTGCCAACCGTGAGTATCCCACCCAGTATTGACATTTTCTGGCGATTGTGGTAGCATATATTTCACCAATTCTCACCTCTGCCGTCTAGCGCTTGACCTAAACACCCCTGGCATCCTTCTCACGAGATCTTCTATCAACTTCAGCACCCGTCAAAGACCGACCCGTTCGGCTACCTTACTGAACTCTTGGCTACTGGCTCCTTGACCACTCTTTCTACGCTCTGGCACGTATCGAAATGCGCTTGGATCAATTCTCGGCTGCCATCATCGCGGTATCCTATGCGGTCGCACCATGTTGTGCTGCTCGCCTTGAGCGGCACACTGCTGACGCATACGCACCTCAACGGGCCACGTGCCCGACGTCCTCGATCGTCCGGCCAGCCTCTTCGCTTGCCACAGGCGAGGCTCAATATATCGCAGCGCGGAAGATCATTGCCGATGCGGCGCTCGCAAGCTGGCTGAAGAAAGTCAATGAGACCTTTGACACGGACACGTCCACGCTTCCAACTCTCGGGCTGGCTGGCAGTGGTGGCGGGTATCGAGCGCTCCTTAACGAAGCCGGCATTCTTCAAGCAATGGACGCCCGCGACAGCAACTCCTCGGTCAACGGGCTGTATCAGGCGTTCACCTATCACGCTGTGCTCAGTGGCGGCGGCTGGCTTGCCACTTCGCTTGCAGCGTGGAACTGGCCTACAATCTCGTACCTGCAGGAGAACGTGTACGAGCCGAATCTCCAGAATGGCCTCCTACTGCCCGGTGGCTTCTACGCTCCCTTAGCTTACGCTCAGATCGTGTGTTTGCCCATCGTTTCTTCCTCTATTCCATTGACTAATGATAATGCAGCTTGCGGATGTCGCAGCCAAAGCCGCGGCTGGCTATCCAGTCACAGCTGGTGACATCTACGGGCGTCTGCTAGGTTGCAACCTGTTTCCAGGCACCGACGGAGGCGTCTCTCTCACCATGTCCGGCCTTACCAGCTCCAGCAACTTCACAAAGCACAAGGTTCCGTACCCCATTATCACCTCCATCGGCACAAACGCCAGCAGTGGCAACTGCTCGGAGCCGCCAGACACCACACAATACGAGTACACGCCCCACGAATTCGGTTCGTGGGACAAGGGTGTCAACAGCTTCATGCAGATGGCGTATCTAGGATCGAACATGTCCAACGGCGCCGCCGTTCGCGGAAACTGTGCAAGTGGTTTCGACAACCTTGGGTTTGTCACTGCTTCTACAAGCAACGTATTCGGCTTCTTGTGCAATTCTGCCTACAAAAGTGCAGGCGCTGTTGCGCAGCTTGCGGACGCGCTACAGGTACGAGCCTGAGATGAATAATGAACGTTACGGACAAACGCTGACACCATGGGCACAAGAACGCCATCCTCGAGGTTGCAGGCACCACGACAAGCGGGCTGTTCAATGAGATACCGAACCCATTCCATGCGTACAGCCATGCGAGTGCGGTATCGAGCGCAAAGCTTTTGACGCTCGGCGACGGCGACCTGTCAATGCAGAATGTACGATACGCTGCAGGATCATAATCGTTCGGATCTGATTTTATCTGTTACTGACGATACTGGTGTGTAGGACCCAGTCTGGCCATTCTTGCAGCCAGAACGCAGCGTCTCCGTCCTCATACGTATGTAAGCTAGCGCTTGTGGCATACCCGCCATGGTAGACGCTGATGCGCGCAGTGGCCGATACCTGCAGCGAGAATACCACAAATTCCTCGTGCACGGGTCTATCTCTACACAACACCTTTCTCGAAGCGGAAGCGCAGGGCCTAACAAAGATGCCTACCATCCCACCAACGTCCACTTTCGTTGCACTGTACTTGAGCAGTCAGGCGCGGTTCTTCGGCTGCCATCAACCCGATGCCGTTACGATTATCTGGCTGCCGCTCGTCTCCTACAGCGGCACGACCGCCAGCGATATCAGCAGCGTCGACATCGAAGTCAGTAAGGCGAACACTGACAGCATCATCCGGAATGGTAACTTGATCGCAACGCAGAACGACGATCCGCAGTGGCCGACTTGTCTCGCTTGCGCAATCTCGCTGAAGACAGCGGCGTCTCTTCCGGCGGGTTGTGGTGCTTGCTTTGCTAGATATTGCGTGACTTGAAGTGTCCGACGAGTGTCGAATGGAACAGACGAGCTCAGGTATCCAGGCTATACTCGCGTGAGAAGCGCCTGGCGGGTTGAGATGCGTGGGTGCTGTGGTGCTGATGATCCATGAATCTTCTCCGAATAGTGGTAACAGTGGCAAAGAAGTGACTTCTGGTCGACTTCGAAATCACAATTTTCATGACGGTTTGCAAAGCCTGTACAGTGGTCATCTTCCAGGATTGCTTTCAATTCCTCCGGGTTATCTCAGATCGTTCCTGTGCCGTCGATGGTCGACGCATAGGGCGGGCGATTTTGGATGACTGGAGGCATGGAATACCGGGCACTTGCTGACATCAACCACAGCTCACTTACGTGTACAAGAGCTGTCCCCGCAGCTCATGTTGGTGAACCTATAATAACTTGCGGTGTAACAGCAAGAACTCCAGCTCTCGCCTGTCTCCCGTCCGCAACTATGGCGAGCGTTCTCGTCTTCGGAGCGACCGGCGTGGCCGGCATCTACATCGTCAATGCTCTCGTCGCGGCAAAACCATCTTTTCCCCGTCTCGGCATCTTCACGTCGCAGAATACGGTCGATACCAAAGGAGAGCTGATACAGAGACTGAAAGGCGAGGGAGTGCATGTACACGTTGGAGATGTGGGCTCTGACCAAGACGTGCTGGCTGCATACAAAGGTAGACGACACTTTCTCTGAGGTACCCACCTATCGTACAGCCTACTGAGCAGCACTATTAGACTACGACACCATCGTCCACGCCGCAGGCCGCAATGCCATCCTCTCGCAGATCGGCCTCCTTCGCCTGGCCGAGCAGTCACCGCAGATCAAGCGATTTCTTCCCTCTGAGTAGTAAGCTAGACAACCAGAACGAGCAATGCCAGCATGCTTACTCCGGAGCGCTCCAGTGGAACGGATGTCGAGTACTCTCCAGCGTCGGCAAACGAGAAGCCGCACCAGCTGAAACTGAAAGTCCGCGCCTACATCCAGGAGCACGTCAAGCGTGTCCAGCACACGTACGTTGTGACCGGGCCCTACGCCGAAATGGCTTTGACTAGGATGCCGCCGGCTGTCGAGGCAGTCGGCTCCTTCGATGTACATGCCAAAAAGGCTACCCTGCTTGGTAGCGGCGACGAGCCTGTCAGCTATACCACGATGCCGGATCTGGGGCGGTTTGTGGTGGCGACGCTGCTGCATCCCGAGCCGGTGCGCAATCGCGCGATCAGAGTCAACTCCTTCACCACTACTGCGCACGACGTGCTGGCCGAGTTTGAGAAGCAGACGAGTGCGAAATGGAGCGTTTCGCATACTTCTTTAGAGGAGCTCAAGAAGTTGGAGAAGGTGGCTTGGGAGAGTGACAAGCCGTTCGCGACGGTGTATACGTTGCGGCGGATTTGGGTGGAGGGCGGAACGCTGTATAAGGAGAGGGATAATGCTCTCGTTGGGTGTGAGGATAGCGAGACTCTCACCACGCTCGTGGAGAGGGTCATCCGGACACAGACTGATGAACGTGCAGGTGGTCAGCTGTAGTAGTGTGCTATACAGCATGTCAGTGAGTCCAGTCTCCAAACTCCAGCGCCCTCTACGCAGCCCTCCCGGTGAGTGACGTGTACCATTGGCATAGGAGGCCTAGTAGCCCGGAGCCAGCTCCGCAAATTCCACAATAATGACGTTCTGCGACAGTGACGGGAGGCTACATGTAGTAGTTTTATGAGGCTCGGGTCTGCCCAAACCCTGTGGAAGAGTTCCGGGCCGTGGCTTTGCCGTGGAAGGAAGCAAACCTGTGGACAGACCGTTGGAGGAAGGTGCAGCACCAGTTGCTTCAGCGCTTGCGAGTGAAGGCGGAAAGCTAGAGTCGTCAACGCCAGCTGCTCGCCATCTCAACCGTTGTAGGAAGCAGGCGTAATGATGGAAGACAAACGCCAGGTTGCTGCGAAGACGGGAGTCATTCGACGGCAGCGGCCGGATCCGGAGGAGTAAATTATAAGGGACGATCAGACCGTCGGCAGTTGACGAATACAAAGCACTCGCGCCGTACGGCGCCTTCCTAATCAATTCGCAAGGTCGAATCGGTCGTGGATGCGCGGCGAGGAGGATGTGCCGGTCACAGCAAGACCTGCAGTAGCCGCGATTATTAACACTTGAAGGCTGTTGGGTGTGTGCTGTGTGTTGCAACTTATGCCCCTCGAAGAGACAGACATGCAGGCCTAGAACTGCACGTACCCATGCAGGGCAAACCTCCAGAACTCTGTCGTCGGTGTGTGTCTCGAACCAGCCAGGCGGTCCACCCGAGCAGAATTATTACTGCAGACGGGAGTGTCCTGGCTGTCCAACGTGTTGGCCTGGAATTGGCATGAGTGTTCGTAGCATTGATTGTACCAGAGGCGGAACACTGCTGGTGTTGTTCATGTTGTATTGGAGGAGCTGACGGACGCCACAAGCTACGTCAGAGTCTCGGACCCTCGCGAGACATCCGTCGTTACTCGCTAACAGCGAAAGCGCATGCACCGACAACCGCTGTCTACGTGTAAGGTAACTTCGCGCGCTATACCATATCGCACTCTCGCGCTGAACCGTCTGAGTGCGATCAATACATGGTACCCTTCTCGGCAAGCAACCGTGCGCTGCCGCCAGTGTATGACCGGAAGCGCACGCAAAGGGCGGGAGGAGGAGGAGACTCGGGCAACGCGATGATGAATTCCTCGACCGCCGAGGACAGTCCCGACGACGACGACGATGGGCCGGAAGTGCTAGATACAGAACGAGTCCCGACCGAGACTGCTGCGAGACCGGCCGGGACAGGGCCTCCAACCTCTCTGCGACCGCAACTCATCCGGTCACCAATGAACCTTTCTCCCGAGCTGGCGCAAGCGCCGTACGACGAGGCTGCAGAGGTGGAAAGCAGGCAAACGGAGCAGGGCAAGCAAGCGGATAAAACTAAGCAAGCGGACAAGGGCGTTGGCAGCAAGTCGGCTCGGAATGCCAGCGGCCCTAGTGGTGACCAGACTGGAAGACCAGAGATTACTCGCAAGATTTCTGGCACGGAAGATGAGAGGCTGTCGAAGCTGAAAGAGGCCGTTGGTGCGAAGCTCATGCTCCAGCAACGTAAGCGTGGAAGCTACTCATCGAGCCGGGTGTCGCCAATCCGCGAGGAAGACAACGCAGCCATATCTCCGTCTCTGAATGCTGCTTTTGCCAGTCCGGCGGAGCGAACGACAAGGCCACTATCAACGTCAACCGAGTCTGAGCGGACAGTTCGGGCAAGCGTGCCACCGACTCCGGCGGAAAGCAAGCCGCTGCGGACACCCTCTTATCCTTTCCCCTCTGTACCGGGCACACCACGCACCTGGTCTACGAGCTTCCATCAGCCTTTCACATCTTTATCGCCCACGGTGACGGCGCGATACGGTGACAATCCAGACACCACTGGTAGATCAAGGAACGATGTGACCTCCAGCAACAGCACGCCTGGCAGCGCTTCACAGGACTTCTTGCCCCGTGGGCAAGGGGTGGCCGAGCTGGACGATCCGCGGTTCCCGACACCCAACTTGTACGAAATGGTGCTGCAGCTGAACACCGAGCCAGGTCCTGAGCAATGGTGGGCGACGGTGACCAACCTCATGCACGACCATTACATGGCCGATCGCGTTACACTTGTGGTACCATTGGATCCCACAGATATGGAGAACGCTCCGTGGGGTCAGAAGGCCACCTTCAGTATGAACGGCCGCGAGGAATTCGTGCCTCATACGACGCTCCAGGAACAGACTTCGCATGTGCCGAGGACGGAGTCAGTACTGCGAGGACCGTCTCATGAGACTACGCAGGACTTTCATATGCAGAAACTGCATCCGGAGAGATTGCGGCCGCGACTGGAAGCGCGTCACTCATACGCCGGGCCACTACCGGGCCGTGATTCGCACGGGGTAGTACCGAATGAAGGACTACAGAAGGTTGGTGCGAGGCCTCAGGGTCCATTGCGGACAATGACACATGCGCCGGGGATAGCGAGCAGTGTCGAGACACTCCGAAAAGCTCCGCAGCGCTTCGCGTCCACGAGCAGTGTCGGTACCTTGCGACATACCTCACTTTCAGATCCAGACTTCAGCAGTATCGCAGGCGGAATGGATGCTGGACCCTATGCCGAAGTTTTCTCCATAGCGAAGTCATTGGACCATGAGATGCATCCTTTAATCGAGTCTGGCGGCGTCAACAGGGTCCTGGAACGTGGAAAGGTGGTCACAGTGACGCGGGACTATGCACCCGAAGGCTCTGCAGGCTCAAGCAATGGTCGTAGTGCGGCTGGAACGCAGAGTGAGATTCACACAGCAGCAGCTACGCCCAGAGAGACGCCAATTGCAACTGCAGCTCATCCCTTCGGCAATTACCGTAGCGTCTTCGCGTCGGAAAATACCTTAACGACACGGCGAGAGTACGAAGAGTACGAGCAGAATCCCACCTCTCCGTGGTCACAGTCTCCCGCTCCTTCACCAGCCATGCAAGCAAACGAGGAGGCCAACCCTTTCTTCCCGAGCGAGGAGCAGCAGGTTGAGGACTCATTCGACCCAGCATCTGCCACACCACGAGACTATTCGAAAGTCGGTCAGGTCGAAGCCATTGGAGTTGATCGTGCTAATACGGTTATTCACGTCCCCTTGGTCCACCCATCGCTCTCGCAGCCAATGCAATCGCTGAGGTTGCAGGAAGCCATGAGTCGGTCCGACATGCCTCGAAGAAGCAATACGCTTGACATGGAACGCATGGCGCCCATTGCTATCCTCTCGCTATTGACCTCGACCGTCCCGTACCCGCCTAATTTGACGCACTCCTTGAAGCTTCTTGGGCCACACCTTGCAACGTCCTTTGCCATCGCTCAACAGTTCTCGTCGATGCACCCTCAATCTGTCAGCATCCGCCACAGGAATACGACTTCAGGCCACCATGCCAGCCACGCCCCAATGATCGTCGCGCCGACCTCCCTTGACGACCTAGTGAACGCGGAGCTAGAAGAGGCTCCAGGCTCCATGTCAGGCAGTATGACCAGCCCTTCAGATTACTCGGGGCGATCAAGACACAGCCCGACGAGCTCCATTGCGGGGACGCCTGGCTGGGATCCTGCATCTCACGGCTGGACCTCTAGCCGATCGGTTACTGGCACTCCAGCATTCACTGGTCCCGAACTGTTCGAAAGCTACTTCGACCCAAACAAGAAGCCTATCCAACGGAGTGGCAGCAACGCGGGTGCATCGGTCCATGCGACGCCGGCCAAGTCTGCGGGCAAAGGTCTCTCTCAAGAGCATAGGCGTGATGGACGCAAGCCGTCGCCTACCGGCAAGGACAGTGTGAAGCACGTATCGACCGACCACAGAGCGCATAACGCTCGATCGCTGAAAGAGGAACTAGCACCCTTGAAGTTGGCAAGAGAGCAAAGTCCAGGGCGGCTCACCGACCCGCAATCGCCGCAGAGGCCAAGCATACGACAGACGGCCTCGCACTTTGTCGACGAGAATACGGCAGACGCTGCCAGGCGTCACTCACTTCTGCAGTCTCGCGGAGCGGACTTTGAGACCTCCTTCGATACGACTTCTGGCGTTGCAGTGAGCAGTGGCGTCGGTGCACATGCGCGGAAGCCTTCATACCCGGAGGATATGCCACCACCGTCCGAGCGTCTTTTGCGCACCATCATCGACTCGGTTCCTGTGCAAATCTTCACCGCGAAGCCCGACACCGGCCAGCTATCTTGGGTGAACTCAAAGTTCCTGATCTACCGAGGCCAAGAGCCGCGGCAGGTGCTAAAGGAGCCTTGGCTAGCAATACACGTTGAAGACCGTGCCGAGTTCATGGCAAGCTGGCACCGATCCTTGCGCACCGCGCAACAGTTGCAGCAAAAAGTTCGCTTGGAGAGATTCGATGGAAATTTCCGTTGGTTCTACGTCAGAGCCGCGCCGCTCAAGGACAAGCGGCAGCGCATAGTCCACTGGATTGGTACCTTCATGGATATCCACGAACAGGCTCTGGCAGAGCTCAACGCCGCTCGTCAACATGAGACGGAAAAGTCCGAAGCCAAGTACCGTGCGCTTGCGAACTCCAGCCCGCAGATCGTCTTCGCTGCGTGCACGAAGAAGGGTGTGATCTTTTGCAACTCTCAGTGGCTGCACTATTCGGGACAAATTGAACAGCAGGCGCTCGGTATGGGCTTCATGGACCATGTGCATCCGGACGACCTGGTCAAGTGCAAGCTCCCGAGCTTCGAAGAAGGATCCGACAAACCCACAAACGTTCCTACTTCTGTTACACGGACCAACACTACCTCAGCGGCGTCTTCTAGTGGCTCGTCGGAGACGGAGAGAGGGTTCAACAGCTCGGAATCGTCGCCAGTCTCGACTATGCCGCAAAGACAACTGTCAGAACTAGCCGACACCGGCATACTGAAAGCATCGCGTGATGCGGACGGGAAGCCCTTCTACTCGACTGAGGTCAGACTGCGATCCAAAGACGGCGACTACAGGTGGCATCTCGTGCGCGTGCTGCTGGCCGACCCGCTCGTGCAGCAAACCCACGAGGAAGAGACATGGTACGGTACGTGCACGGACATCAACGACCACAAGACCCTCGAGCGCGATCTGAAGGAGACCATGGACGAAAAGTCACGCTTCTTGAGCAACATGTCGCATGAGATTCGCACCCCTCTCAACGGCATCATGGGTATGGTCAATTTCTTGATTGACAGCAGCCTTACCTTGGAGCAGATGGAGCATGTCAATATCATCCGTGCCAGTACAGAAGGGTTACGCGGTCTGATCAACGATATTCTGGATTTGTCCAAAGCTGAGGCTGGCATGATACAGTTGAATTTCGATTGGCTGTATGTGAGAGCACTCATCGAGGAGGTCAATGATCTCACTTCGGCCATGGCGCTCGAGAAGGGGCTGGAGCTGAACTACATCGTGGAGGAAGATGTTCCGGCCCAAATCAAAGGCGACCGCTTCCGCGTGCGACAGATTCTGCTCAACGTCATCGGCAACGCGATCAAGTTCACGCACAAGGGCGAAGTCTTCGTACGCTGTAGTATCATGACCGAGGACGCACCGGACGTACTCGCTAAGAACGAGATGTTCATTATGTTCGACGTCGTCGATACCGGCCGCGGCTTCACCAACCGGGAAGCCGAGCATTTGTTCAAGCGCTTCAGTCAGATCGATGGTAGTAGCACTCGTCAGCATGGAGGCACCGGACTCGGTCTTGTCATCTCCAAACAGCTCTCTCAGCTGCATGGTGGAGACATGAGCGCGAAAGGCGTGCCGGAGAAGGGTGCGACGTTCTCGTTCTTCATCAAAACCACGTTGCCATCGAAGCGCGATCAGCCGCCCATGCCACCGCCCACACCTGCTGCGGCCGAGATGCGGATGCTACCGGTCTCACCCGACCCAGCCATGACACCGACACCCGCCACGAAGGCCACGCCAGGAACCAGGTCCGTTCCAAAATTCGCGATGGAGACCACGCAGTCGCCATCACCGTACATGACGCCCGGTCCTGGCCGCGACTCTCCCTCGGTCTCTTCGGTAAGCTCGGATCACTCGACTCAATCTTCCGCGCGCACCGATAGTCTCAAGTCGATACGTTCATCGGCGTCCTCGTACGTCCCCGATCCCGCCTTCGTGCGGCCGGGTATTACCCTGTCGCTACCAGGAAGTGGGAGTAAGGTGGAGGCGCCGGCAATCAGTGCAGCGTACTCGGAGAATTCGGGTGCCACGGTGAAGGCACCCCATATTCCTGGTGGCCTCGCAGTGGTGTCCCCGGGCGGCAGCCTCGTACCTCCGATGTCTTCGATCTTGGTGATTTGTCCGCTCAGGTACAGCCGCGAGGCTACTGTGAGGCACATTGAGCAGACCATGCCGAGCAACATCCCGCATCAAATCACGGCTCGCGAGAACCTGCTGGAGTGTCAGAAGTTCCTGGGTGGTGACAGCCCTGTCCGCTTCACCCACGTGGTCGTTGTGCTGCAGGCTGTGGACGAGATAGCGGCGCTCGTGGATCAGATCTTGGCGTCGCCGCCACACTCGCTGACGTCCATCGTCATTATAACAGATTTGTCGCAGCGCAAGAAGATTATCGAGTACGCGCCAAAGTACAACTTCGAGCAGCTGAGCAAGGAAAGGCGAGTACGCTTCGTGTTCAAGCCGCTCAAACCGTCTCGCTTCGCTGTCATCTTTGACCCTCAGAAGGAGCGGGAGATGAGCACTGATCGCAACCAGGATAGCGCTCAGACGATGGCCTCCAACCAGAAACAGATCTTTGAGGATCTGAAGAAGAGACTCGGGAACAGAGACAAGCGCGTACTGCTTGTCGAGGATAACCGAGTCAACCAGATGGTGAGTGCCCCCAATCCACCAATCCCGCAGAGTCCCCGCTAACAACACTGCACAGGTCGTCCTCAAGTTCCTCGGCAAAGTCGACATCAAAGCCGAAACGGCCCTCGACGGCGTCATCTGCACGGACAAAGTCTTTGCGCAGCCCCACGGCTACTACTCCATCATCCTCTGCGACCTGCACATGCCGAACAAAGACGGCTACCAAACCTGCAAGGAGATCCGCAAGTGGGAGAAGAAGCACAAGGCCGCGCACCTGCCCATCGTGGCGCTGTCGGCGAATGTGCTGGGCGACGTGCACCAGAAGTGCGTCGAGGCCGGGTTCAACGGGTATATTACGAAGCCGGTGGATTTCAAGGAGCTGAGTCAGGTGTTGATGCAGTTTATGGATCCCAGTGATCCGGGGGAGCCTTTTGAGTTGATGAAGAGGAAGAGTGGGCATGGGCATGGGCATGGGCATGGGGGGCATCGGTAGGGGTGGTGGAGGTGCAGAGGATGAAGGAGGCGTCGATGGCGACGTGATGAGAATGGTTGACACAGTTTGCATGGCGACGGAAGGATGAGGAAAGTTCTGCGGAGAGCTCGGTGCGCTGCTGTGCATGGGTGAGAGAGAGTCCCTCGTGTCATTTGGCGGCATATCGGATCGGAGCAAAGTCACTCTTTTTTGGCCTTTTCGCGAAAGCATCATGGTAGCGTTAGGAGCGTGGGAGCTTCGATTGAGTTATTCGCGGGGGACGGCGCAGCATCTTGTACGATGAAGCTGGAATGTGGATGTTACCTTACCATACTGTTGGCCTGGAGGGCCTCGGGAGACGCAAGGGTCACCGAACAAACCCATTCCTTGCTCCATGTCGAACTGCTTCGAGCGCTACCCGTGTTCAACCGCTACGAAATGGCTACGAATGCGGTGGTTCTGTGAGCTGTCAATGCCTAGGACGTGCGACAATTCTGATTGTATTTCTACACTTGAAACGACCGGCTGCAGTCCATCAGCATACAGCGGCGCTCATGCAGCTCACCAACCAACGACCTACTCCTGCACACATCCCTCTCTGCTTTCTCGCTCATCCGCGCTCAATGTGAAATATACTGAAAGACAGCACTAACATCCTTCTCCTCCGTCTCCTGCCTCAACAACAAATCCTGAATCCTCCCCATCGCCGCGCTCGCCCCCTCATTCACAAAATGATTCCACGTACTCGTATCCCCATACAACATCGCCGGCGCTTTAATCGTCTGCCTCCCCTCCTTGCACCGCTTACACTTGAACGTATCGTGCGTATCGCTCGTCGTGCCGGGCCGGTACTGGAACAGCTCGCGCAAGCTATCGAGACTGAAATGCCGCTCCACGTCCTCGGCGCTGTCCACGACGCAGGAGGAGAGGGATTGCTTGTGCGATTGGCGCTGGAAAATCTTTTCTTCGATCGTGCCGGTTGCGATGAAGCGGTAGACGAAGCAGTCTTTCTTCTGGCCGTCGCGCCATACGCGGGCGAGGGCTTGTTGGTCCGCGGCTGGGTTCCAGTCGGGGTCGAAGAGGACGAGGCGGTTGGCGCCGATGAGGTTGAGGCCGCAGCCGCCTGCTTTGGAGGAGAGGAGGAAGACGAACTCGGGTCCGTTGGGATCGTTGAACTTGTCGACGAGTTTCTGGCGCTTGTTGACGTTCATCGTGCCGTCGAGGCGTAGGCAGCCGTAAGACCGGTTCCGGCAGAGCTTCTCGAACACGTCGAGCGTTTGCGTGTAGTTGGATATCAGCACGATCTTGTCGTTGGTGTCGGCGCGGATGCGCGCGAGCATGCGGTCCAGGACCTGCATCTTGCCGGAATACCATGGCTTAACGTCGCGGTCGCGGCCGCGGGCGTCTTTGGGAACGTAGTCGTCTGGAAAGTGGGCTTCGCAGCCCGGCAGATCATCGGGGAGGTTGAGAAGATCCGGATGGTTGCAGAGTTTCTTGAGCAAGCCGATGGCCTTGAGCGGTTGACTGCCTTTGCCGCGGAGCAGGCCTTGGATTTCGGGCGACTTGATGAAGTAGTTGTAGAGGTCTAATTGGAAGGGAGCGAGGTTGCAGAAGACAACATGCTCGTACTTGACTGGTAGATACTTGGAAAGTATGTCGTTGGTACGGCGAATAATGAATTTGTTGACTTTCGTCAGCAGTTCTGTGAGGCGTTCGTTGCCTTTGGCGGTGTCGGCGTCCGAAGCTGCGGCATCGCGACCACGCAAGATGGGTATCTCGAATTGCTTGCGGAAGTCCTGGCGTGTGCCGAGATAGCCAGGGTTGGCGAAGTCAAGGAGGGCAAAGTACTCCGACAGGTCATTCTGGATAGGCGTGCCAGAAAGAATGACACGCTTCTTAACGTTCAGGCTCGTAAGCGCTTCGAAAGTCTGCGACTCACTGTTCTTCAGGCGGTGGCCCTCGTCGCAGAGCATCAGGCCAATTGGCTGGCCACTCAACTCTTGCACATACATGCGCAGCGTCTCGTACGATACGATGAGCACGGGTCGAGTGACTGCACGTCCTGTCGCTGACGCCCATTGCCGCATCTGTAGCGTGAGCTCTTCCTTCGAGGCTTTGCCGTCACACGCGAATGGCACAATGGCGTCCGGACCCAGCCACTTCACCAGCTCGTTCGCCCAATTACGAACCAGGCTTGACGGACAAGCAATCACACACTTCTGTATCGTGCCTTTGCCTGCCTCAGGCGACTGCTTTAGTAGTGTCCACATGAGCGTGATGCACTGCAACGTCTTGCCCAAGCCCATCTCATCCGCCATGATGCACCCTTCGGCATTGTCATCCATCAGTCCAGTCGTGCAGCGGTACAGAAACTTGACACCTTCCACCTGATGAGGCCGCAGTACCTTTGCCAGTCTTGGGTCGATCACGACAGGCACCTTCGGCCGCTCGCCCTCCACCTTCTTCTTGATGCCCAAAATGTCCGCCAAGCTCTTGTGCATCAGCGGCTCGTCCATCTTTGGCTTGTCGACCTGCGAGCCCTTCTGCTCAATGACCTCCGGCACGCGCTTGGCGTCCACAGTCGGGTCATACAGCACAATGGCGAACTCGGCGGTCGGGTCGTGCAGCGGCTTCGTCACGAATACCGTTCCCTGCCGTAAGCCCAGGAGCGGTGGCGGCTTTGAGACCACATATCCGCCGGTGTCCTTGATCTTCAGCGGAACGGCGAAGCGGGTTCGGAACATTGTTTCCTTGTCCTTGGGCTTGAACACTGGGAAGCGATTCGCATCTCTTGTCGCGAGCGCCAGGCGGTCATCGTTGCTGTATGCTTTGTCGCCATCTTCCGTGCTGTTGTCACCTCCCGAGTAGTCAACCTTCCGCCTCTTGCGTGCTGGCTTCTCTGAGGCACGAGTCGACGTGTGGATCGGCGAGCCAGGGCACTTGAAGGGCTTGATCAGTCGATCTACTGATTGAGGTGTGCCGCCATAAAGACGTCCGCGGGGTCCATGTGCTGGTGGTGCGACATTCTCCTTGTCACTGGCGGCGACGGTCATCGTTGCTGCGGTGTGTACTGTAGCAATGTCGCAGTATTGGTCTTGAAGGAACAACGGATGAGTGGCGAGTCTTACCGGAAGCGACACGCGAGGCGAAGACGCGAGGTTCATATCGCGCTAGGCAGCGAGATCACGTGACTGTACTGGCGACACCTGATCGGTGCATTTGGGATGTGCATGGAAAGCTACATGTATCTAGTACAACAGTCAAGAAGACCGATTAACGGGTATTTTGGTTCAGGAAGACCCAGAGACGCCAGCGCTAGACTCACACATCCTACTTCCCTCACGCGCATCAACACAACACAAATCAAACCTCCTTCCCTTGACTCTCTTTCCCGGTCCCACCATCCTTCCTCTCCAGACTACCTAGACCCAGAATCGCCAGCTTTCCAACCCGGTACGGATGATCGGGATCCTCGTACTCCAGCCGACTGCTCTCCCACGAGATGTTATTGTACGCGTTCATCACGCAGAAAACGGCATTCCAGATGAAGACAAGCAGGAACAGCAGCCAATATGCTAGGTCGTGCAGATGATGTCGGCGAACGTACGCTTGGCAGAAGGTCGCAAGACCTACAACTGCCGTGGGCTAGCAAGGACGTGTTAGCACGAGATGAAACGGAGATGAAGGTAGAGAAAGATGATGAACTCACAAGCATAAGCCTGTTCAACCTCACGGCCAAGTAAAGGTACTCCCTCCTCGTCTGCAAATCCCCTTCATCTCGCACCCAACTCGCCCGCTGCGCCATTCCAGTCGCCGTCTGCAGCCACCCAGCCCAATGTAGCACCATAAACGCAGTCATCATCGCGATAAATGGGTGGCTCGAAGTGTGGTGACGAGGAGCCACCGCCGCGGCGACAACGAGACAACACAGGGAAGTCGCCATCCAGAAGTAGAAGAGGATGGTTTCCTGAGTCGTGTTGAGACCCCAGGTCTTTTGGGCTGGGGTAGCGGAGTGCAAGGCATGCTGTTCCTCGGTCTCGCCTAGCCCGTGTGCGCCGTCGGTGCTGTGGTGGTGGTTGGGGCCGATAGAGTGTGTGGAGTGGTGGGGGTCGTGGTCGAAGTGGCGATCGTGGTCCGTGTGCTCGTGAGAGTCTGCCATAATATCTGCGGATGCGGATACTCTAGAGCGATATGAAAGACCAGCGGGGCTCCTTCCGTCTGTTCTCAGTCCTTGGCGAATGTCTTAAGAAAAGGATGCTGGTCCAGATAGACCCAACAGGTAGTGTCGAGGAGGGAACTCCGGAGGGTTTCCAGCGCTTCCCAAAAGAAGTTTTCCGTGTGCGTATTTTGGCTCTCGGTCCACTGCTTCCACCGGGTAATTCCCTGTATCTTTGTCGTACATGTATGCTTCCATGTTGTTGAGGAAAGGCGTGCGCGAGAAGCCGATCCGATGTTCCTGAACGGCTGACTCAGCTCGGGGCCTCCCGATGCCGTCGATCATCCGCAGCGGCCTGTCCCGCCACATCCCACCTTGAACCCACAATCGCGTCCCTGGAACAAGCCCGGTACGTCCAGAACGATGGATCATTATTGTTCGCGCGCATAGGCAGCTTGCACCGGATCATCAACACCGAATGGGCAATCAGTCTTGCCAACGTTCAGCGCCGATGCAACAGTCGCCTCGACCAAAGACTGAACATGGGGCATATCCGGTTCGACGATGAGGGGGCCACGCCGATCATCCGTGCCGTACATCACTCGGACCAGCTGTGGACTGTGGCCAAGCCACCGAGGAGGTCTACAAAGATCTTCACCGTTTCTGCGCCGAACGCGACGTGGGAGGAACCGCAGCGAAAGCGTCGACGCACAGTCAATGATCGGTTCTGGTCTTCCAGGGACACTGATCGGCAATGGAAAGGCAAGGATGGGAAGCCGTGGAAGGTGCATGGACGGCTCAGCGATCCCTTGGCGTCGAAGCACGAGAGTACGATCCGGCCGGCGGTAAGCGTGGCCGTCGCAGAGGTCGTGCGAATGCGAGATGCTGGCGGTGTAGGGTTGTCAGCTAGGAGAGAAAGAAAAGGGAAGAGGCAAAGGCAGAGCGATGTCGAGAGAGGGGCCGACATCGCTGGAGAGCATGCTGGGAAAGATGCGGTCAAAAGCGTGCCGGATGAGAGCGTTCCTGTTTACACGGCATCGAGTAAGGAGAAGAGGCGCTTTCGGAAGCGGGACGCTACCGTGAAGAAAGAAAGCGGATCGACTGAGGCTGTCACGGACGGTAAGGTTGTGCCAACAGGAGACATGAAACATGCGCCTGAAGCGAGCCGGGAAAAGAAGAACCGAAAGAAGAAGCCAAAGAGGTTGAGAGAGCCTCGTACGGATGTCGAGGATATTGCAGTGAAGAACCCACCGCCGACCGATGCGACTACCGAAAGCATGCACCAACAACCTGTGCATGACCTGAAGGTAGAGGTAGCGAATGCAATGTCCAGCGGAGCGATGCCGCAGCCGAGTATAAAGAAGCGAAAGCGAGGACACACTGGGCAAAAGGACCATTCGTTCGCCGCAGACCCTCGCCTGGAAGGCCAGACCGGCGCCGTAGGGAAACCGGAGTCGAAGAAACGCAAGAGGAAAAGCTTGACTGTACCGACTTTAAAGACTGAAGCGGTAGATGCATCTGCCACAGCACCTGTCGAGCGCGCGAGTCTCGACGTCGGTGACACTGTCGCCACGGCTGGCAATGTCAAGGAGAGACAAACGAAGCCAACACATCATAGCGTACCGTTACGAGCGCCGAACATCAAAGTCGAAGCCGACGTCCAGTGGAACAACCAAGGTCAAAAGCTGGAAGGCGTCCACCGACGGGTCCCGAGCTCGGGGATCGAATTCGAGAAGGTCATTAGCGAAATACAGTGGGCGCTCGATGACGTCCAACGAGTGTGCTCATTACTCCCCCTTGGATACAACAAGCGTACTCCGTCATCTGCTTGGCTGCAGGAGATTCGATGGAACGTGCGGAACATCGGTGATCACTTGCATGAGCACCTTGCTAAGGAGGAGGATGCGCTCGTGCGCGCGTGGAGTATCGTATGCGGGAAGTATATGAATGGACATCCAAGGAAATATTACTTTGCCACGGGCGATGCGTGGCGGAGGCAGTACATGCGATATGAGATGAAAGGAGAGGATGCAAAGGAGCATCGGGAGCGTTTCAATGGGGCTTTAGAGATTCGGAATGCTCACGCACAGGCGCTGGGTTCTTCGCGGTTAAAAAGTTTCTGCACTGCCGATTTCGTCAACAAGGAGGAGCAATCCATACCGGGGGCATCACTCGACGCTGTGCCGGTGGGCTCGCAGAACTTAATTCGTTCCGGCTCTCCGAAGACGGCGCTGAAGGCCTTCGTCACAGACCATAGCCAAGTCGGTGGCCCGATGTCGAAGACGAGAGAGTTATCCGCCAAGAAACCCGATTCCAAATCTAGTCGCGGCGATGTCGAAAGCGAAGGTGAGTGGAAGTATGTTGCAAATTCGAGGGATGGAGTGCACCAGGATCGTGCACGCGATTCTATATCACCAGAATTTCAAAGGCCCGGAGCAAGAAGATCGCCAGGCCCCAACCTCGATCGCATTACTCCTACCTCCCTACCGGATCCGGTGGAATCTGGCCCGGCGAGAGGACCATTTACCAGCATTGAAAAGGCTGCTGCCGACGATGTGCTTGAGTACATTTGCAAACAATACGATCTCGACTCCTTGGGAATGCGCGGGAACATGAGTGACTGGAAGAGACTGTTGCCAGAGCTCAAGGTCGAAATGAGGTATGCTCTCCCCAACCGGACCAAAGATGCAGTGCGCGCATTCTGCCAGAGACGCTATATTCCCAAGACGGAAGGATTTTGGACCAAGAAAGAGGACGAGATGTTGCTGAAAGCGCGCAGCCAGTATAGCAATCGATGGAGTGCTATAGCAGCTCTGGTGAACGGACGTACACGCCAGCAATGTAGGGATCGCTACTGGAACAATCTGCACTTCGGCGAAAAGATAGAAGGTGGGTTGTGGGGTCGAGACGAGGAGGTCAAGCTCATCTCTATAGTCTCAGAGTGTATCAAGCAGATCAAACAAGCCATTGTTGCCAAGGGTGACCTCATCAACAAGATGGAGGAGGTGGATACTTTGGTCAATTGGAACGTTGTGTCGGACAAGTTGGGAACGCAGCGGTCGAATCATAAAGTGAGGAAGAAGTGGAAGCAGCTGAAGCGTAGAAATCCGGACTTGCTGAACGCCATGGAAGACGATTATAGGCCTGCGCTTGCTGTTACGGCTTGGTACCATGACGGGCAGAGTGATCCACAAAAGAGAGCCGCAGCTCAGTACCGATCTTTTGAGAGGGGCGATACTTACGATGTCCTGGTTGAGATCCACAAAGCCATTACTGATCACAGAAAGATCTGGAGTGAAGAGGTCGCGGTATGGACAACAATTGGCCGGGGGAGCCAGGGCAGTCGCTTCAGTAGCGCGTTGAGGAGGAAAGCATATCAAGAGGCCCTTGGAAAGTATGGGAGAAAGAAGGCTGTGCGGGCTGCTACGACGATCGCAGGGAAAGCCAAGGCCATGGCAGAGTCGATGGAGTGGCGTATTGCGAGGCGGGGTACTACGTTCGTGAGGGGGTACGCTCCTAAGCTAAGAGGGAAGCAGGTGGCATTGCAGAAGGAACATGTCGAGCACGGTGGGGACGATGCGGAAAAAGTGCTCGCGAGGAGGCAGCTATGTCTGAAGAGGCGCAGGGCAAGAAGATGGCGGGAGAAGGTGAGGGAGCGCAGGCTTGGTGGGACAGATGGGGATGAAGAGAATCGTGCCGCAGTCGAGAGTGCACCAGCCAAAAGGCCTCGCCCTGTTCGGCTGCCGAGGTCGAAGAAGGTATCACTTTCGACAGAGATGGTCGGAAACAGCGATGAGGATGAAGACACTGACACGGGGGCTGACCGATGCCCGTTGAGCGGCAGTAACTGTGGCAATACGGACATCTAGACCGTTCTCCCCGACTATCCTCAGTATCCTGTGGCCTACGACAATAATCATTCCAGACCGCGAGTGTACTGTGAACGCAAGGCCAGCTGGCAAGTGGCAGGAGCTACGGAGTCCGTGGTCGGAGCCTTTGACGACGTGCTCAGTATGGTGGGGTGTTGCGGAGGAGAGTCTATTATGTTTGCATGTGCGACAGGCGTTGAGCCGGCATCGGCTGTGATTCCACTGTGGACGTGCTCCATGGGCGGCGATGCTCCGCGTGGTGCACAGCGCACCGCACAGACGTCTCGCCAGCTTGGTACCTGTAGGTCCCCATCGAGCGCGCTCGATACATATCATGGGTCCACGGCATAATAACACAAAGGCATTGTTGTTAGTTTTATCATCATTTGCACGAGTCATCTCCATGCGTCTTTCTCCACGCTCGACCCCGCACCTAATGGCTTGCCACAGTCTCCGCTTCACCATTCACTCCTCACTGCACGAGTGCCGGGTCTCAGGAACGTAGTCATTGTAGCGGTGACGCAGATGCGCCCTTGACATTGTGATTGCCAACGCAGTCCCCTAGCCAATTACGCCAACAACGTGAGTCTCCGCTGATCATCGACGCTCCAACAACGAAAAGATGCACTCCATCCCCCTTATTGCGAGCCTGTTCGCGGTGGTAGCAGCTGCACAGACGAATGGCCCTATCGTTGACCTGGGCTATGCCCAATACCGTGGCACCCCGAACCAAACCTTCGGTGTAACCACCTTCTTCGGCCTCCGGTACGCTGCCTCCCCAACCGGCCGTCTTCGTTGGCAACCGCCCGTCGCTATCGAATACCAAAACGACTACAATTCGTCGACCATCATCGATGCTACCGAGCAAGGTCCTATTTGCGTGCAGACGACACCCTTTTGGAATATCACCAACACGACGAGCATCCCCGTCCAACCGGGTATCGAGGACTGCCTCCTCCTTGATATCCTGGTGCCCGCTCAACCGGCCAACTCTCGTCTGAACGTGTTGGTGCAGATCCACGGTGGTGGGTACGCAGGCGGGAACTCCGAGACGTACCCTGGCTACGCGCTGGTCAACCAATCGGCGGGTAATCTCATCTACGTGAGCATCCAGTACCGACTCGCTGCTTTCGGTTTCTTGGCCGGCTCGGAGATTCGTGAAAACGGCGTCGCCAATGCGGGTCTGCTCGATCAGCGCGCCGCACTGGATTGGGTCCAGAGGAATATCAGGTTCTTCGGTGGTGATCCAACCAAAGTGACTATCATGGGAGGATCGGCTGGTGGAGGATCAGTACTCAATCAGATGATCCTCTACGGCGGTGAAGACAACCCTCCTTTTCGTGCCGTCATCTCCGAGCGGCCGTGGGTGCAGACTTACCATAACAACAGCGTGCTGGAGATGCAGTTCCGGGAGGTACTGAATGCCACGAAGTGTAATGGTTTGGCATGCCTTCGCGCGCTCAGTGGTGACGAGTTGAACGTGGGTCAGCAGGTCGCTCTTATCAACGCGTACGTGAACAATCCAAGGATGTACGGTTTCGGGGACTACTGGTATGGGCCAACGGTCGACGGAGAATACGTACGCACTACACCTGAACCATGCAATGATCACATCGTAACATGATTCTAGATCCGCGACTTTCCATCCCGCGAATTGGGCGCCGGGCACTTCTCCAAGGTCCCCTTGCTTGTGGACACTGAAACATACGAGGGCTTCATCTTCAGCAACCAATCTCAGCGTACCGTCGCGGACGAAACGGCGGACTTCCAAATCATCTTCCCATACGCCAAGAACTCCTTCTGGACCCGCCTGTATGAGCTGTATCCTGCCAGCGCATTCAACAGCACCTTCTTCCAGCGCCAGACCATCTACGGCGACTACATCATCAACTGCCCGACCTACTACATGGCGAGTGCCGTCTCCGACTTCGGTCTACCGGCCTACAAACTCGTTTTCAACGCCGGCACTGAGGAGCACGGCGCTACTCGTCCGTTCCTGCATAACACGAATGCGAGTACCATCAACAACGCAACGCTGGCGCTGTGGATGGAGGATTGGTACCTATCCTTCACAATCAACCAGGATCCGAACGCGCAGTCTTTCAGCGGCGAGTCGAAGCCGTACTGGCCGGCCTATAATCTGCCGGGATCGATGAACTTTACGGTCATGGATGTCAATTATACTATGGTTGGGCCTGTGCAGGATTTCTGGGCCAGCGGTGGTTGTGATTTCTTTAGAGGTCAGAGTAGCGTCGTGAGGAACTGAGAACGTTGCGAAGGCGCTCCCATGCGGTGTCATATCGATTGCGGACCGGCGCCACGGGTTTGGGTACCGTATAGCTGCTTGATACTGCACTGAAGATACCGCAAAGCTCAACCTCCAGTCCGTCGTGCATTGACTCAATGTTGTAAGCTGAGTGGGACGCTGAGAAGGCAATGAGAAGGCACGGATACAATTACTGAGTACTATGCGAGGCTATGTATTATGGTTGACATCTTTCGCAGCCCATGGATATTCTTCTGGGTCACGTATCTCGATCCTTCCCTCCAGGCGCAGTCACATGGCTGCATTCAGCGCAATGCTCGTCCATGTGCAAAGCGCCACATAATGCACCAACCCGACCGTACCCTCCTTGCCGAACGCCCGCAAACACTGATCCCACAGCTCCTGCGACAACGGGCCGCGGACATTCAGTAAGAAGTAAGCAGTCTCGTAGGCCAGATTGCCCACTTCACTCATGCCTTCAGCCTTCTCTCCTGCAGTGATACTCTGGCACTGTGCATGACTGAGCAGCTTTAGCTTCATGGCGATCTCGGTATGAGCCTGCGTTGCGTACACTGAGCCAAAGTGCGCCGCGCAGACCAGACTGACAACCTCTCTCGCATCTAGTGGCAATACGCCTTGGGTGGCTTCGCCGAGGCCGACGAGCATGTCGAGTGAGAGTCGGCCGATCTCCGGAAGGACGGCGAAGAATGGGAAGGGGCCACCAACGGCTTGAGGTCGTTCGGCGGTGCCACTTGCGGCGTCCAAAGGCTCTGCTGCAGTCGAAGTCGCGTTGTTGTCTGGTCCGACTACTCACTCGACGGACGAGTGGAAGAGGCCCTGGAGCTCCTGTTGGTCGGGACGTAGTGGGTCTCGCGGTAGCTTTGGCAGGCGAAACATGACTGGTTGCGAGGATGGAGGATGCTCTCCCTGCTGCGACCTCATGCCAGATTGGGCACTTGGTGTTCTCTTCGGAAGAGATGCCAGTCTGTTTCCGGCTGATAGCAAGATGGGAGTGTATAACTAGCCATCAGCTGCAAGAGCACTTGATACATCACGACGTTCTATGCTGTGGTCACCCCTCGAGCGGACTGATGATGCAGGGTAACTCGCTGCGCATCGGCGCGAGCCTGATTGCTTTGGATAATCCACCAAGCAAGGATTAGTCCCTGGGCTTCATGAGTCTCGCGAGGCCCTTATTCTCAGGGCGTCTGTTCGAGGTCGGTGTGAGAAGGCAGAGGTGTAGACATGTTGTTTGCAGAGGTGTAATGAATTCGACACCACTACATATGGTGGCAAAACATGAGACGAAGTCGGATGAGTCTCGGGCGGTCGCGACGGACCGTGCCGAGGCTGAGTAATCTGAGAACTACGGTAGCGCGTCCAGGCTGCGGACGAGATTCCCATCAACGCGACGGCGTGCAGCGAGATTACACTTACTTCCGTACCTGGACGAAGAGCAGAGCGTCGGAGCGCATAGAACAACGCCTCGTGAAAACATATCTACCACCAACGCGCGCGCACCAAGCAAATCACGTGCCAAAGACAAAGACCGCTCGTCAAGAGAGGAATGTGGAAAGTGCGACACTCCGACCAAACAACTTTTTCTCACCAATCCAACTCACTTTTCCTCGCTGGCGATTGCACTTCTTCAACCACTCACTCTCTCACCCTGAACCACAAATACTGACCTTTCAGACCCTTCGCCACACGTCCCCACTCCTCTACCGTTACACTCCACCCTCCGCAACACCTTTCGCCATGTCCGGCAACACAGCGGTCTACTCGACCGCCATGCTCGCAGAGCAAAAAGCAAAGCCGTACAACAGCATGGCGGGCCGGCTCCAACAGCCACTGCTGCAAGCGCTGGAAAAGAAGGGATACGGCTACATGACACCGGTGCAGGAGAAGGTGCTCACTCAGCTTCCAAGTTTCACATCCGACTGCCTGGTTCGAGCAAAGACCGGGACTGGAAAGACGATCGCCTTCCTCCTACCATCTCTACACAGCGTTTTGACAAGTCAGAACTCGCGTGCCGGCGATGTCCGCATCTTGATTGTTTCACCTACCCGGGAACTTGCCATGCAGATCAAGGCGGAGTGCGACATGTTGACTTCCGAGCTCAGGCCTGCGGTCGAGTGCCACACGGCCTTTGGCGGCACGGCGAAAGACCGATACCTGAAGGCGTTCCTGAACGGCAAACCAACTGTTCTGGTCGCTACCCCTGGCAGACTGAACGATTACCTATCCGATCGGTACGTGGCAGAGAAGTTCAACAACCTTCACACTCTCATCCTGGACGAGGCAGACACAATGCTGGAGGCAGGCTTTCTACCGGCCATCACCGAGATATTACGACACCTGCCACCGAAGTCGAATGGCTGGCAAGGAATGTGCTTCAGCGCGACGATGCCACCGAAGATCAAGCCTGTTCTAAGCAAGGTATTGAGGGCGGACCATGCTGAGATCTCCACGGTCGATCCGAATGAGACACCTACCATCGAACAGGTCGACCAATACTCCGTCGTCATCCCGAACATCACCGACACCTTTTCCGGTCTGGCAGCCTTGATCGCCCAGGAGCGACAACGTTCGCCTGATGCCCTCAAAGCCATCATCTTCGGCACGACTGCAAACGGTGTCGGCTTGATGTACGACCTCTTCAAGAACCTCCTTGGTCGCGAAATTGACGTCTTCGAGCTACACTCTCGTCTGTCCCAACCCGCACGCACCAGGACAACCGAGGAGTTCAAGAAAGCCGCCTCGGGACTCATGTTCGCCAGCGATGTTATCGGGCGCGGCATGGACTTCCCAAACGTCGACCTCGTCATTCAAGTCGGTCTACCGAGCAATGGCGAGCAGTACGTGCATCGCGTGGGCCGTACAGCGCGCGCTGGCAACCAAGGACGTGCCGTCATCTTACTCACGGATCGAGAGAAATACTTCCTCGCGGTCAACAGGCATCTACCCATCAAATCCTACACGCTCGACATCTCCGCCACCGCCACCCAAGCCGCGCCAGCCATTGAGCGGGCTTTCATCGGCGTGGAAGAGACCGCCAAATCGAAGGCCTACCAAGCTTACCTCGGCTTCAACAAGAGCTTCACCAAGCAGCTGCGCATCGATAACGTTGGGCTAGTGGCTTTGGCGAACGAGTACGCGGGCGCGATGGGTTGTCCGGAGGTGCCGATGATCGACAAGATGGTGGTGGGTAAGATGGGCCTGCGCGGAACGCCGGGGCTCAATGTCGGGATTGTGCAGAAGGCACCGCATGCTGGAAGGGGTGGAGGAGGTGGTAGAGGAGGACAAGGCGGTGGGCCACGCGGGCCGCGAGAGGTGCCGAATGGCGGCGCTTCGAATGGTGCGCCTGGCGCGAATGGAGGAGCTGGCGGGAGGCGGGGTGGGAGACAAGGTGGGCAGAGGAGGAAGCAGCCTGTGTGAGAAATCATCCGCACACTGTTGTGGATTGAGTTCCTTACAGGTTCCTGCCGGACTCCGGATTCCAAGATCGAGCACTGTTCGATGGGAGAAAGCGGATCGAGACTTGCTGTTGGCGAGTGATGGCTGGGCTTTGCACTCACCGAAACTATGGCCGCCCTAGGCATATTAGAGGAGGCCGGACGGCCGTGGGCTAGCCGAGAGAGCCGGTGCATTGGGTAGAGCTTAGAAGAACTAGAGCATAGAAGAAACGTGCGAGGGATGGCAGAGATAGGGTGTATTATAACATGCATGCTTTTCAAGCCACGCGAGTACATGTGTATGCCACTGTTGTAGCGCCGCCTCGACTTGTGCATTGTCCCGAGTCTTCTGCGCTATGTTGTCTCTCCAATCTTCGCGTGTTGTGATAATGAGGCTTCGAAGGTGCAGGTCGTGCGGATTGCGTGAATTAGGTGGCAAACTCGACCTCCGCGGTACGAAGACATCCTTCTTCGGGTGATTACATGCACACGCATCTCTCAACAACAGTACGACCATGTAGACGGCAGCTCTATAATTTACCTATTCGCCTATGCCCAACCAAGCTCATAAGGTACCGACGCGTGAAGATGAGCAGTCTGGATCCCTCCGAACGCCGTTCTGAGGCAGCGCAACGCACGGTAGCGAATAGTCCGCGCCGCGCATATTACGACCTCACGCGAAGCACGATGGAGCACTATCCGCCCCCGAACGAGCCAGTGATGGACCCGCAGATTACTGGTGGCATCGCCGACTCTGGCATTTCGGGCCCTCTATACTCCCACGGCGCGGAGCCAGTGCCGCCGCAATCCGATGTTGATGATTTCTTACGGAAGAAACGCAAAGCGCGAGAGCACAAGGCGTGCTATCCTTGTCGACAGCGGAAGGTCCGGTACGATAAATGCTGCGGCGGCTGTGCCATTGAAATAATCATAATCTGACGTGCCCGACAGGTGCGACCTCTCGCGGCCGTGCAGGACGTGCAGCGATCGCGATCACCCGGAGCTTTGTTCCTATCATCCTCCGAACAAGCGGCAGGACATCAATCGCAGCTTTCCGATAATCAAAGCAGAAGACGGCCCGCCGGACGCCGGTTCCGTGACCCTCGGTCGACCCGAGTTCGACTTACTTTGCAGCAAACTTGAGGGTCTGGAGCACTCGGTCGCTGAGTTGCGGCGAGAGCTGCACAACAACTCGGCAAGCCGCGCGGTGAGGCACGAGAGCAGTGCCTCAGCCGGCGCCAACAGTCTCAACGGCGATACTCCGCAGCGCAGACCCACGCACACAGACGTCCATGGCATTCACACCCGGAATGACGCGGGAGAGATAGTGCACTTGGGCGGCGGCTCGATCCCGGCAATGCTGTATGCTCTCGGTCAGGGTCAGGGTCAAAGTCGTGAGGACAAGATCAAGCTGCAGGAGTTCTTGGGGAAGTCTATCTTGCCACTCTTTGGTCTCGATAATGAGTCTGCTACGTATCCATTTGTGGACCTTTGGGGACTACCTCACGGCTCTCTGCAGCGTGCGCAGGAGCTGGCCAAGGCGTTGCCGAACGATGCGCAATGCTTGCAGCTGTTCCGGTGCTATCGGGATCTGGGCTGGGTCATCTACCCTGGTGAGTCCACTCTGCTTGAGCCCATGGCAGATGTCCGACACACTCGCTAAACATGTCATCCTTCACTTTATAGGTGTTGCCGAGATTACCCAGTTCGAGCAAGAATTCACCGAGTTTCTTGTCAACAGAGCAGCCACCGTGGGCTCCATGGACGGTGTGACTGAGCAGAGTATCTACGGCAAGACGCACCATTGGCTGGCTGTGCTATTCGCTGTGCTTGGCAGCGGTGCCCAATGCAGCGCCATGCCTCGGAGAGAGCGAGAGCTTACGTCTCAGGTCTACAGTACGAACTGTTCATGCCCGAAAGGGACGCTCGCTGACGTTGTAAACAGTGTGCTGCAGCCTGGAATGTCTTCGACAAACGAATTTCCTCTCACAGCCAAACATAGAAAGCATCCAAGCGTTGAACGTCATTGGCATGGTCATCGCCAACAACATGAACGCCGGCACGGCGTGGAGTCTGCTCGGCCTCACGATACGACTCGCGCAAGGCTTAGGCCTGCACCGCGACTGCCCGCCCGCCGTTCCTACCGCAACGGTATTACCGAGATCGAAAACCTGGTGGGCCATCATGTGGCAAGACAGCCTCCTTTCCATGACCTACGATCGCGCCAGCACGACCGCGGACATCGCCAGCAGCTCTATGCCCATGCCGCAGAACATCGCAGAGGTCGGCGAATACCATGCCTCCATGTATCAACTCTGCAAAGTTGGCCTCGACATCGTCCGTGACCGCGCCATGCGCCTGGAGCCCGCCGAGCAGTACTCCCGCATCCTGCTGTGTCGCGACGAGATCGCAACCATCACGCGCAACTCCGCCGCCTACCTCCGCGACACCCGGCTCTGCTCGACCGCGAAAGAGCGTCTCGAGCACTACGGTCTGTACCTGCACTCCTCCTACGCCCTCTCCGAACTCTACCGCCCAGCCATCAGTCCCAGCGCCGCAGACTCCGAGATCGCCAAAGCGTTCCGTGCGCCGTGTCTGGAGAACTTGGCGAATACCGTTGAGTCGTACTTGGGAATCAACAACATCACGCCTTACGCCCAGCAGTCCTGGGGGGCGATGCATCGCGCGCTGAGTTCTGCGCTTTTACTAGGGATTCTGGGGGAGCATACGCGCAGCGAGCGGGCGCGAAGGCTGATTGGGCAGTTCGTGACTGTGATTGGGGATATTACGAACTCGGTCGATCCGCAGGAGATTTCTTTGCCGTTCCAGCGCGGGTTACTGGCATTAGCTCGATTGAAGGTCCAGGAGCCGGGAGGGGGGACGACAGGTGGGCAGTACGCTGGTAGTGGGGAGACTGCGACATTCATTGGCCGGCACGCTGGCAATGGTGCAGGGAGAGAAGGGGAGGGTACTGGTGGTTTGCCTTTGCCGGATCAATCGGCGCTGTTCACTCCAGCGGACTCCTCGGAGCACGGAAGCTTGCTAGGAGAGGACCACTCGCCTTATGAAGTGCTGAATACCATACTTTGGGGAGAGTCTTAGTACTGGCTCAAGAGAACACCGCCTGGAAAACATTACCGGGACTGCTCTGCATCGGAGCGGAGACGAAGAGCGGAGGCTCGGAACCGCAATCCATCCGGCCCCGTGCCAATTTGATCCTTCCAGGCTGCCTTCTCCCATGCTACATCCATGCCTTGCTCAGTCCACACTTCACTCTTCACTTCAACATCACCCAAAACGTCGACAATTCTGCAATCCACGACAGCCTTCGTCATACCTGGAGATGCGTGCCTGGACCCGACGACGGCGAGGAGCCGCTCGCGCTGCTCTCGAGCTCTCAATCATTGCGAAGCCGGCCAATCCAGAACCAGCCTCCAGCGATGTCTTGATCCGCGTCTCGCACGTCGCTCTACAGTTCAGCAGCGAGGGCTTGTTCAAGCTCCTCCCGGTCCTGCCGTTCACTTATCCCCCGGTCCCAGAACTGGAGTTCTCCGGCACCATCGTGGCCGCTGGAGATGCTGCAGCGGCTGATGTACGAGACACTGGGACTCGGGTGATAGCGTTTGTTTCTATCCCGGACATGATTCTCGGGCGAGGAGCCTTGGCAGAGTACGTTCGCGTTCCCAGTGGCAATGCTACGAGGCTTGCCGAGGATGCGGATATGGTCGCTATGGCGGGTGTGCTTGGGAGTGGCTCGACGGCGCTGAAGATGTTACGGGTGGGTGGTGTGCGAGCTGGAAGCCGTGTGCTGGTCAATGGTGCGAGTGGATCGGTGGGATCGCTTCTAGTACAATTGTGTAAGAGGCGGGGTGTGCATGTGGTTGCGGTAGCGAGTGGTGGCAACGAGGAGTTGGTCCGTGGACTGGGCGCTGATGAGGTACGTTGCTCCGTCTTGGATCTGAACCAGATCATCTCGTCGGCAGCTGATCACAGCAAGTAGTTCATCGACTACCGTATGAGTAACCCATTGCCGGACTATCTGGGTCCCAATTATGGAAATGAGCCCTTTGACTTCGTCCTCGACTGCGTAGGGCTGCAGGCTCTGTACACCCACTCGCCGTCATACCTCAAGCCCCACGGTGCCGTCATCAACGTTGGAAGTATGGAAGGAGTTGCCGCCACGCTCTGGAATTGGACCACGAACACCTGGTGTCCGATCTGGCTCGGAGGCATTCCACGACAGTACATTATGTCCCTACGCCGCCAACCAAGGATGATGCTCTCATGCTGGTGAAGATGGTGGAGGAAGGCGAGCTCAAGGTGGCGGTCGATTCGGTCTTTGAGATGGAGGATGCTGTCCAAGCGTACGAACGAGTAGCAACCAAGCGAGCCCGAGGACGGGCGGTCATCAGGGTAGAGCGGAATTAAACCTGGTCCTCTCGTCGTCGTGCAAAGCTCAGGCCGTCCGTCTCGGAGGAGTGATTAGGTAATTCACCACCTACAGTACTTGCACGTGGATGCCGAGACGGAAAATGCAAGGGGGTTGTGCAATAAAGGTACAGCTACATAACTCAATCTCGCAGTCTCTTCCCATAGCGCCAACTTTTCAGAAATTCACAAAAAGTAGTGCTCGCTCGCGGTTGTATCGATGAGAGCCCCATCATCCCTGCAAACGCCACGCGCTATGCAAAAAACATCATAGCACAGTTGGCTTCGCTGCAAGTCGGGTATCTCCTTTGGTGTACATGCCGATGGCAACAAGGTAGGAAATCGCAATGCAGTAACACCATCAACCCATCTCGCCAGTGATGGTGGGTTGGTTGATGGCCCAGGAGCCCGTCCTTCCCTCCAGCGCTTGGGTCTGGGAGTAGGGTTCCGATACTGCGGTAAGAGCGGAGCTGACAAGCTAACAAGCAATAGCAGTACCATTTGCGCCGGTAAGACATTTGCGATCGATCATCGTTGGGTAGTGGGTGGAAGTTGATGGTTGGTGGATGGTGGTAAATTCGGAGTCCGTGGAGTGGCGATGCGTAGTACGTGTCATCCCGCCGAGTTCGTCATGCGAGCCACACCCTTACTTCCCCTTGTTCAACTCGATAACCTTGACATCAAACACCAACGTGCTGTTCGGCGGGATGTCCTTGCCTGCGCCCTTGCTCCCGTACGCCAGATGCGCAGGGATGGTGATTCGCCTCTCGCTTCCGACGCTCATACCCACGACGCCGATGTCCCAGCCCTTGATGACTTCACCAGTGCCGAGCTTGAAGCTGAAAGGCTTGCCCTTCTTGTTGCTGTCGAATTGCTTGCCGTCCTTCTGGAGCTTGCCGATGTAGCGCATGCCGACGCGGTCACCCTTCTTGGCGGCGGGGCCGGTGCCGAGCTTCTTGTCGTCGATGGTGACACCTTGGATGGTCTTTACACCAAGGGTGGCTTTGGACTTGTCTTCCTTGTCAGCGGTCTTCTCCGTGGGCTTGGCATCCTTGTTGGCTGTCGGGCCCTGCTCAAGGTCCTTGGCAAACGAGACCTTTCTGTCGGACTTGCCGGAGGATGGAGCCTCAGCAGTCTCTTCTCCAGCCTTGGGCGCAATGGCAGCAGTCCCGTCATTCTTTTTCTGCTTCTTCAGCTGCTTCTTGCTGAGCTTGGGCTCGGCCTCACCAGCCGACTCCTTCTGGATCATCTCGTCAAGCGTCTGCGGCTCAACCTCCTCCTCCGCCGGGCGCTTCTTGTTGGCGTTCTTGTCAGCACCCTTCTTCTCAGCTGCCTTCTTCGATGCCGCGATGAGCTTGGGCGCGTCATCCTCCTCGGCGACCTCAGTAATGCGCGGATCCTCCATGTCATCGAGCGCGTCCATCTCGTCCAACTCATCCTCGCTGGGCTCGAGATCGTAGTCCTCATCAGACTCATCATCCGGATCATACATGTCTTGATGATCATGGTCCGGTGCGACGTAGTTCCCGGTCAGGTAGATGCTGTGAGTGCCGGTGACCTTGAAGAAGACCATTTCCTTCTCACCGATCGTGAGATCCAGTGGCTGTTGGTAGTTCTGAGCAGTTGTTAGCGTTTCAGCATTGGAAGTAACGGATGGCTTGATAGATGACCAACCTTCTCTGGGTCGAGCGTGCATATGACGAACTCCTCGATCTCGTCCTCGCCATCCTCACTGTCCTCCTCATCCTCATCCTCGTCGCTGGCGGGCATTTTGCCCTTGGCCTTGATAGACTTGGAAACACCGTTGACGCCGTTCGTCTTCGGGGCCTCATCGTCATCATCATCATCATCCACATCCATACCATCCACCTCGCCAAGCTTCTTGAGGGCAGCGATGACGCGAGCCTGCTTGGTCTTGGACGGGTCACTTGGGCCTCCGTTCGCGTCCTCGTCTTCATCCTCATCCTCCGAGTCCTCTCCATTCCCGCCAAGCATCGCGTCCATCTCGTCGGCATCGAAGTCTTCCGAGTCGTCCGAGTCGTCTTCATCGTACATATCCGAGGCATCCAGCGGCTGGCGGATGATCTTGAGCGTGGCGCGAGGGACGGCACCTTCGTCACCCAGAGGCGCGGCAGTGGGGTCAATGGCGGCCATGGTGATACGGAAGGCGGCCGGAACGTCGCCGCCAGCGATCACGGCGACATCGTCGGGGATGACCTCCTGGCCAAACATGGCCATGGGCAGCATGCCGGACATGATGGATGTGGGGTGGGGGGGTGTGCGATGGATGTAGGCGCGCAGGCGACCAATGCTGACTACCTGCTGGTGGTGTTCCTCGTCTTTTTGACGAAGGTGTAAGTCTAGAAGAGTGTGGGAAGGTCAAGGATGTAAAGAGACAGGTGAGGAAGCGGTCGAGGCGGAGAAAGCTTTCGGACAGAAAGTTTTGCAGCTCGAAATCTTGGCGTTTTGGCCTGAGGCATTCACGTCTGCTGGATCCGACATTCACGTCAAAGGTACTACCACACCTTCCATCAACCCATATGCATTTCTACCCCATCCACCCTATCCTGCAATAAGACGTCTACGTCCTGCCGTCCACCATAGTTATGGGCACAGAAAACTCATTCACACCCATGACTCCGTGAGGTACGATGGGATCGCGACTTGACAACAAGTCGACGCTGGTCCGCAAGCGCATCGAGGGCCATACCTTCGAGGATGAGGGCGGCGAGGAATATGAGGGCTCCACGTTTGGCGGCTTCAATCAGTACTTCCGGCGCAAAAAGATCAAGTTGCAGAACCTGGACGCGCAATTGCGAGCGCAATCAGAGGACAAGCCCAAGATCTTCAAGGGCGTCGTGTGCCACGTGAACGGGTATACGCAGCCGTCACTGAAGGATCTGCATACTATGGTGGTGCAATATGGGGGCGGCTTCGTGCAGTACTTGGATGGGAAGACCATGGTGACGCATGTACGTAGATACACATCCTGATAGTGCTGTCCCGACTCGACTTTACCGTTCCCCGAGATCCACGAGATTCTTGACACCTGTAGACGTGCGAATTCATGGTAGCGATGTATTGGAGCTTGTGCTAACGGTCTGCCTTTCTGCGCAGATCATCGCGAGCAACTTGACGTAAGCGAGCATCTGCCAGACCATCCGGGTAGACACTAACTAACATAGCCCGCTCCAGCCCGAAGAAGAAGGAAGAATTCAAACGTTACCGCATCGCCAAGCCAGCCTGGATTGTTGACAGCGTCAATGCCGGCAGACTCCTCCCTTGGGATGCCTACCGCGTTATCGATGAAGGTGTCGGGCAGAAAGTACTTGGCTTCGAGAATGGTACTGTCATTACACAGGCAAATCGGAAGACCCAGGGCTACAAGGAACAGACTGATACTAGCTGGTATACCACTCAGCTGAAGGCTAAAGAGCTTCAGACAGCCAGCAGCTCTTTCCGGAAGCAGCCGAGCTTCACGCAACCCATCACACCACAGGAGGAAATTGAAGATGATGAGTATCCTTTGCCAGAGATTACGAGTTCGATTGAGCGTGCAATGAGTGAAGTGGACGATTTCGACGATGATGAGGTGCCGGAGTCCGTTGAGCGCCCGGATGGCTCGCTGGAGACCAAAACAAGACTGGGAACACCACCTCCCACCAGCCCACCAATCGTGCCAGCAGATCATAGCGCCACAGATCACCAAGTGGTAGACGCCGAGCCGAGAGCACCCACTCCAGAACAGACCACCCCTCTCCGTGCACGTCAAGGCTCGCAAGAACCCGATTACTCCATGGCCATTGTTCGCGACTCCGATGCCCTCCGTTCCATCTCGCCCAGCCGGCTAGCCAGCATGACGGCCGAAGAGCACAACGCCCTCCTTCTCTCCGATCCCCGCATCCGCAAATCCACCGTCGTACACCCGGATTTCCTCGAGCAATACTATCGCGAATCTCGCCTCCACCACCTCTCAACCTGGAAGGCAGACCTGAAAGCCCAACTCCAAGCCCTCGCCGCTGAGAAGACGTCTACACAGAAACAGCAGCTAAAAGTCAAGAAGCTGCCAGGTCAGAGGAGGTACATCATGCACGTCGACTTCGACTCCTTCTTCGCTGCTGTATCGCTGAAGAAGTACCCTCAGTACATCGACAAACCGGCGGTCGTGGCGCATGGCGGCGGCTCCGGCTCCGAAATCGCAAGCTGTAATTATCCGGCTCGCGAGTTCGGCGTCAAGAACGGCATGTGGATGCGGCGCGCGCAGGAACTGTGTCCGGAGATCAAGATTTTACCTTACGATTTCCCGGCTTACGAGGAAGCGAGCAGGAAATTCTACGATGCGATCTTGGCTACGGGTGGCGTCGTACAGAGTGTCAGTATCGATGAGGCGCTGGTCGATATTAGCACGATTTGCTTTGCTGAGAGTGGGACGGATGGCGTCAAGAGGGATGAGGGTGGTGTCTTTCGTGAGCAGGCGAAGGCGGACGCGATTGCGCAGAGTATGCGCGATGAGGTGTTGGAGAAGACGGGTTGCGCTGTTTCGGTCGGGATAGGCGGGAACATCCTGCTCGCGAAGGTGGCTTTGCGCAAGGCAAAGCCGGCTGGCCAGCATCAGCTGCGTCCGGAGGAGGTATTGGATTTCGTTGGGAAGCTCGAGGTGCAGAACTTACCCGGTGTGGCGTGGAGCATCGGCGGCAAGCTGGAGGAGATCGGTGCCACGCTCGTCAAAGACATACGCGAGCTCACGAAGGAAAAGCTGATCAACACCCTCGGACCCAAAACCGGCGAGAAGCTCTACGAATACGCCCGTGGCATCGACCGCGCAGAAGTCGGCGATCAAGTCGTCCGCAAATCCGTCTCCGCCGAAGTGAACTGGGGCGTGCGGTTCGAGAATCAGGAGCAAGTGGACGAGTTCATGCATGGTCTCTGCGGAGAGCTGCATAAGCGATTACTGAAGGAGCGGGTGAAGGGAAAGCAGTTAACGATGAAGGTCATGCGGCGAGCGGGCGATGCGCCCCGGGATCCGCCGAAGCATCTGGGGCATGGAAAGTGCGATACGGTGAATAAGAGTGTGCAGTTGGGGGTGGCGACAAGTGAGCAGGGGGTCATTCTGAAGGAGGTTCTGGCTATGATAAAGAGTTTTGGAATCTCGCCGGGAGAGTTGAGAGGGATTGGGGTGCAGATGCAGAAGCTTGAGCCTTTGAAGGGCGGGATTGGGGCGGAGGGTGGTGTTGATGTGGGGAGTCAGCGGAGGCTACCGTTCAAAAGTGGGCAGGGCTCGAAGATGCCACCAGCGGCTGGGAAGGACGTGTCGAAGGGGCCGGATGAAGAGAAAGCGCCCGAAGACCTGATCCAAGATGGTATTAAGACACCTGTGAAGGCTCAGCGCTTCGTGGATGCGATCAACAAGCCCAGCGTGCCCATCCGGCCCGCCAACCCGAGCACGCCGAGCAAGAGGCTGCTGAACACGCTGGGCACGCAGTTCGTCTTGCCCACGCAAGTGGATCCCAGCGTACTCGCCGAGCTGCCCGAGGACATCCGGTCGAAGCTCGCCAAGCTCGTCAAGCCTGTGGCTGCACCGCCTCCAGGCCCTCAACAAGCCAAAGCAGAGATCGAGCAGGTGTCACGGCCGCCCTCCCGCGCACAGTCACCAGCCACCTTATTAGCTCTGCCAAATGAGTCGCAGCTGGACCCAAGCATCCTGGACGCGTTGCCGGAAGACGTCCGTACAGAGATCCTTGGCTTCTACAGCAACAAGTCGCCAGGAAGCAGGAAGCGAGGCGAGCAAGCCCTGCTCCCACAATCGCCGCGCAAAGTCCGCTCGGTGACCATCGCCAAGCAGCCCGTGAAGCGGAAGCGAGGCGGTGGGCTCTTCGCAGGTCGTCCGCGAAGTAATATGCGCAGCGGCGATCACTCCACTCTAACGCAAGCCAACTTCGTCGCGCGG
Organism: Friedmanniomyces endolithicus; assembly: GCA_030411845.1. Taxonomy (NCBI): domain Eukaryota; kingdom Fungi; phylum Ascomycota; class Dothideomycetes; order Mycosphaerellales; family Teratosphaeriaceae; genus Friedmanniomyces; species Friedmanniomyces endolithicus. Next base: position 392,511 of record JASUXV010000014.1, read on the forward strand.
CCTGTGAGCCGGCATCTGCAGCACGACGAGGGCGGTGGGACAACTACAGCGACTGATACGGACGCCGAGCCAGCAGCACCTGCGGAAGAAGCGGTGGACCCCGAGTTCCTCGCTGCGCTTCCGGAAGATGTTCGTCGCGAGGTCTTGGCTCAGCAGCGTAATGCCCGGTTACAGCGAGCGGGGGGTATCGATCTCTCGCTGCATCAGCGGCCTAGAGCGCAGCAGCGGGGCAAGAAGAAAGCTGGAGATGATGAGGCGGTGCCGGAGAGAGTCCTGATACTTCCCCCGCGACCAGCTAGACCGACGTTCACTTCGCGGAGGTTGACTGAACTGCCGGATCTCAGAGAGGCGGTCAAGGCATGGTATCTGGAATTTGAGGACGAAGGGCCGTATGATGAGGATGTGGTGGCGTTAGAGAAGTATCTGAGGGCTGTGGTTGTTGAAGAAAGAGACCTTGGGAAGGCCTCCGCGGTAGTGCAGTGGCTATCGTGGTTGATGGAGGAAGGAATGGAAGTGGGAGAGAGTGCCAGTATTGCTTGGAAAACTGGACTGGACAGTATTGAGAAAGCTTTGCAAGATGCGATATTGGGTAGGGTGGCAAGGGGGTGAGGGGGTTGCTTGGATGGCCTCCTCGGCGAGTTACCTGCACGTACCTCGCCATGTACATGAACAACTCGCCCAGTTCTGGAACAAGAGACTCGGTGTGATGGCAACACTGTTTGATCTTAGCCTGGCAAGTGTGCTTCTTCCTGTGTATTTGCGGGCACTCGACATGCCTCGAGTGTGACTGACAGGCACCTACACGACCGACTTCCAGGTTCCTATGCTCGACTTGGTGAGTCCAGAACACATGTACATATACATGTATACATGAGATGAGGTTTACATATGTCTGTGCAGTCGATCGGGCCGAGATCTGGGGCGAACTGGTCTAGCGCACGGACTGATTACCCCACATTCATGGACCTCCGCATCGACATGCCGCACATGTCCAGTACAGTACAGGTAGATGGGGCCTAGGCATGGCTGTCTGTCGTCTGATCTATTCCATCTTGTCAAATCTGCATCGTAGCATTTATACCGGTGTCGTACTCCACTGTATTTGCTCTTAGGGACCGCAACACTGGTGAACCAGACGATACTACTTACGCACGCAGCCGAGACCGAAGGAGGAACAGGGTCTACCTACCATTCAGGCGAGATCCCGACGCGACGAGCCGCCTGTCAGTCATCCGCCCGCCGCAACCAGCACTACCCGCTCGGCCATCCACTCCACTCCCCACACCTCACGAGAGGCAGTAGTATCGCTATCCATCGCCGCCACCGCGCGATGACCTGAGCCAGGCGGTCGCTGCCATCGACGGGAGCTGTACGATAATGACGCCGGCATGACCCTGCTCAAGCACACGAACGGCACCGGCAGTAGCGGCCTCAGGACGAACACTGGACGGCATGGCTCTACCGAGAGCTCCGGCGCGGACTCGCTGCGCTCCATGGACACGGTCAGGGGGCCGTTTGGGAGCTTCGGGATGCAAGGCGGGGTGAAGGAGGAGAGGCCGTGGATCAACACCAACAAGAAGCTGCAGTACGTACAACCCGTCGCTGTGTCTAGGCGAGCTCGGCATGATTGGAGCGTCTTGTTGTATGAGATGGAAGAGGGCATGTGCATTGAGATCACTGTGTGCTGGGGTTGTGGTTGGTGTTGCGCATCACAGATCATGAGCTCCGTGTAGAGGTAATAGCCGTGGCTGAGTGGAACATGACGCGGGACATGTCTGGGTCGGCAAAATAGCGATATATTGGCGGCATCAGGAGAGACACACCGCTAACAATAGTGATACTAGACTCGAACGCAAGGATTCGGAAGTATCGCCGCTCACCGTCAAACCCGCACCGGCCAATGCACGCGGTACCATCGCACCATGGGAACAGCAAGAGACGACGTCGCCGGCCACCCAGCTGAGCAACTATCGCAGCGATCTCTCCGTCCTCCAAAGCTCCGGTAACATTCCGTCGACCACGCAGCAGTCACCATCCACTATATCGCCCTTTGCAAGTGGCAACGGAGAAGGTCCGCCGATGGCGACATCGATCTTCGCGGGCAGCTTCTACAACGACTCAAGCGAGAACCTGGGACAGATCTCGCCCGGCTTCTCCCCTCCGGATGGCATGCGCTTTCCCACAGATGGCGACGACCGCAGACCGTCTGTTGCTAGTGGGACCACCGTCTCTTCGACGGGATCCAAGTCAAGCTTCAGTGGCAAGTACAAGAAGAAGCTGCAAGGCTTCTTTGGCGAGGAATATCCAGGCGCGGATGGCTCAGCGAGCAGGCAGAACTCGGAGACAAGTTCTATCCAGGGTGCGCCGTTGCCAGCCTTTGCGCCCGGTGGCGGTTCACGGGAGCGTGACAACTCCGTCAACGATGCAATGCTGCGTAGCACTCCGCCGAGCCCGACCAACGTTTCAAGACCACGGACACCTAGACCCAGTAGCGAAGTTACGCCATGGGTCTATCAGGACGCGCAGGTACGTGGCTGGTCGCGCTTACTTTGAGGCAACTGCTGACAATGTGCACAGGAGCCGCCACGCCATTCCGATTCCTTCTTTCCTGATCCGAACAACGGCCGGACACCCAAGCAGCCCGTCTCAACCCACCATCGCTTGCACCTGCCAGGTCACCGACACAACCGCAGTAATGAGGAGAAGCAAAATATCAGTCAAGCATACCCGCAGCGGCCGTCGACGAGCCAGGAGCAGTCCTTCAGCGAAGTGGGCCGTAACCGGCAGGCTTCTGCCATGAGCTCGGCGGTCAATCCGAAAGGTCGTGGTACATCTCCCACGCCAAGCTCGCACAGCACACAGAGTCGCAACACGCACACAGAGCGTTCTTCAGGGGATGGAGGTGCGGGACACAAGCGGTCACTTCTAGCGCGCATGACTGGCCGACACAAGCATGACAAGCCGTCCGCCGAAACTCTGCAGACGTCAAGTTCTACGACTTCGCTGGCTACGACCAACGCAGCGCTCGGTAAGACACGCGCAGATACAAAGTCATTCGCACAGCCTTCCAAATCGACGCTTCGGCCAGATTTCACAAACGGCGAAGTCACACCACGCAAAGAGTCTCGGCTGCCGTTCAAGAACAAAAGAGGAGACACTGTCTCAGATGTGCGAGTAAAGGATCCCAATGCAACTTCGATGGAAGATGGCTCCGCTTTGTGGCATCTAGACACAGACATGTCACGCTTGGAGGGCGTTGTGGACCGCAAGAATCCACCGATGACGCCGCAGCAAGGTGCACCAGGCGAGATATACACCGGTTGGATTGGCGAGACTACTGCGGCCAAAAAGGCTGCGCAGGGTGAAGATGGTGGCATGTGGGACGCACCTGATAGCTGGGCCGTCAAGAGAGTGGCGGACGTAAATCAAGGACGCCTGGGCGAACTCGATGAGGATGGCAATGTAGCGCGAGATGAGGATCCTGGGGCAATGTATTTCATGCGCATCTTCCGAGCCGACAGTACCTTCGCTGTCATATCTGCAAGCCTGAACACGACCGCGGCGGATCTGATAGGAATGATGGCGAAGAAGACCTTTCTGCAGGACGAATTGGACACGTACCAGCTCGTTATCAAACGACAAGAAACAAGTCGACAGTTGGAGGTAGGCGAGCGACCGTTGGTGATACAAAAACGGCTCCTGGAGATGGCCGGGTACCAGCAAGCGGACCGGTTGGAGGACCTCGGGCGAGAAGATCATGGATATCTGTGTCGCTTCACTTTCTTGCCGACCAAGATGAGTGGTTACTCTAGTCTGGACCGCGACCCGGGCTTCAACAAGATGCAGCGCTTCAGCCATATCGACCTCTCCGGACGTAACCTGGTCACCATACCGATCACGCTGTATCAGAAGGCGACGGAGATCATCACACTGAATCTGTCGAAGAACTTGACGCTCGACATACCGAAGGACTTTGTGCAGAGTTGCACAGCGTTACGCGAGATCAAGTTTACTGGCAATGAGGCATGGAGATTGCCCCAGAGCTTGACGATGGCGGTCAAGTTGCAGGTGCTTGATGTTTCAAACAACCGACTCGAGCAGCTGGACAACGCGGATTTGGGAAGGCTCACAGGCTTGCTCAGTCTCAAGCTGTCGAACAACAAGCTCACCGGTGTGCCGCAATACTTCGGAGCGTACCATGCGCTACGCAGTCTGAACTTGTCGTCCAATTCGCTGACCGAGTTTCCGGACGCTCTGCGACAGCTCAGTACTTTGGCCGATCTGGACGTCAGCTTCAACTCGATCTCCAATCTGGGCAACATAGGCACTCTCACCAATCTCGAAAGGCTATGGGCGACGAACAACAAGCTCTCGGGGCCGTTCGACGAGTCATTCAAGTCTTTGATCAACTTGAGCGAGATTGATGCTCGGTTCAACGCAATCAGCAACATCGACGTTGCGTCGCAGTTGCCGAAGCTCGAAAGGTTGATGTTGGGCCACAACTCCATCTCACGTTTTGAAGGCTCCTTTGCGCGTCTCAGCGTGCTGTTCTTGAACCACAATCCCGTTACAAACTTCGACTTGACTGCACCAGTCCCGTCTTTGACGGTGCTCAATATGGCGTCCGCGAAGCTGTCGAGTCTACCGGATGCGCTGTTTATGAAGTTGTCGGGCCTCACGAAGCTGACGATCAGCAAGAACCACTTTGTCCAACTCTCGTCGCACATTGGACTGTTATCGAAGCTGGAGTACTTCAGTATTGCGAAGAACGAACTCAACCGCCTGCCGGCCGAGATTGGCCGGCTAACGGAGCTCCGATACCTCGACATTCGCGAGAACAACCTCGGACAGCTCCCGCCGGAGATCTGGTACGCGAAGCGTCTGGAGACTCTCAACGTGTCGTCTAACGTGCTCGCCGACTTCCCAAAGCCAGGTGCTCCACTGCCACCTCTGCAAGAAGCCATCGTCACGCCCGCGTTCGCGCCGAGCGTCTTGGGCACGAGCCCGGATTTCGAAGAACTCGGTAAACTCGAGGACTTCCAGATGCGGCGGCCGAGCCAAGCGAGCGGGATGCTGTCTATTGCCTCGTCGCCGGGCACGGTCTCGCGCAAGGGGTCGGTGGTGTCGTATAGCTCGTCGAAGCCGACGTTGATTGGTAGGGTCAGTACGGCGAGCACGACGGGCACTATCACGCCTACGATGAGGAAGGACTCGACGTTGAGTAGTAGACTTGCTACAACGTTTTCGAGTAGCTTGCGGCATTTGTTCTTGGCGGACAACCGGCTCGAGGACGATGTATTCAATGAACTGGCTCTGCTGCCTGAGCTGAGGATCCTGAATATCTCCTACAACCAGCTGTACGACATCCCGCCTAGGACGATCAGGCGGTGGACGCATCTGACTGAGCTGTATCTGTCTGGAAATGATCTCACGAGTCTGCCGTCCGAAGACTTAGAGGAGGGCAGCAGCTTGAAGGTGTTGCACATCAACAACAACAAGTTTCAAGTCCTGCCTGCGGAGTTGGGCAAGGTGCAGAAGCTGGCCATCTTGGACGTGGGTTCCAACATGCTGAAGTACAATGTGTCGAATTGGCCGTACGACTGGAACTGGAACTGGAACCACCAGTTGCGGTACCTCAACTTGTCCGGTAACAAGCGCCTAGAGATCAAGCCGACAGCGCAGTCGCTCAGTGGCAGAGACCAGAAAGATCTGACTGACTTCTCGAGCTTGACGAACCTGAGAATACTTGGTCTGATGGACGTCACCCTCACCATCCCAAGCGTACCGGACCAGGCGCCGGACCGGAGAGTGCGGACCGCCGGCAGTGTCATCGGCACGACCATGCCGTACGGTATGGCAGACACGCTGGGCCGCAACGAGCATCTCTCCACCGTCGACCTCGTGGTCCCACGTTTCCGCGGCCACGAGGACGAGACGCTCATCGGACTCTTCGACGGACAGACCCTGTCTTCTGGGGGCAGCCGTGTTGCCAAGTTCTTGCACGAGAAGTTCAAGCACCATTTCATCGAGGAGCTTGAGAAGGTAAAGGCAGGTGAGACCGCCGCGGACGCTCTTCGGCGGACGTACTTGGGCTTGAACAAGGACTTGGCGACTGCTGCGACACAGGCGCTAGATGCGAAAGAGCACCCTAGCAGCGCGCTGGTGCACCGTGGCAGCATATCCGGGCCAACACTTGACGAAGACGATCTCTCCTCTGGAGCGGTGGCGACGGTCATGTACTTGCACGGGATGGAGCTGTACATGTCGAACATTGGCGATGCGCAGGCTCTCCTCATCCAGTCTGAGGGCGGACACAGAGTCCTGACGAGGAAGCACGATCCAGCCGAGACCTCGGAGCGTGCTCGCATCAGAGAAGCGGGCGGTTTCGTGTCAAGGCAGGGCAAGTTGAACGATCAGCTCGACGTCTCGAGGGCTTTCGGGTACGTGCAGCTCACGCCGTGCGTTATCGCCGCACCGCACGTCACCCGCGTTGACATCAAGGAGTCGGACGAGATGATCTTGCTGGCTTCCCGCGAGCTGTGGGATTACCTCACGCCGGAGTTCGCGGTCGATGTGGCGAGGCAGGAGCGCGGCGACCTCATGCGCGCGGCGCAGAAGCTGCGGGACCTGGCGATCGCGTTTGGCGCGACGGGAAAGATCATGGTCATGATGGTTGGTGTCAGCGATCTCCGCAAGCGCGAAAAGGCTCGCTTCAGGACGCACAGCATGAGTATGGGCCCGTCTGGGTCACCGGACGACTACTTCACTACCGTGACGCGGAAGGGGAAGAGTCGCAGAGATGCTGTCGGGGACTCGAAGCTCGCTCGTCTGGACCAGGAGGTGGACGCCCCGACTGGAGACGTCACGCTCGTTTTCACGGACATCAAGAACAGCACCGTCATGTGGGAGACGTATCCCAACTCCATGCAATCTGCCATCAAGATGCACAACGAAGTCATGCGCCGGCATCTGAGAATCATCGGAGGGTACGAGGTGAAGACGGAAGGTGATGCTTTCATGGTCGCCTTCCCCACCGTGACGAGCGCGTTGCTCTGGGCTTTCACCATCCAGACACAGCTCCTCGAGGTCCAATGGCCGCAGGAGATCATGTCGAGCATCCACGGCGAGGAGGTCCAAGACGCGGACAGCAACGTCATTTTCCGCGGCCTGAGCGTGCGCATGGGAATTCACTGGGGCCGCCCAGTATGCGAGATCGACCCCGTGACGAAACGAATGGATTACTTCGGCCCGATGGTCAACCGCGCTGCCCGCATCGAGGGCGTCGCCGATGGCGGCCAGATCTGCGTGTCGTCCGATTTCATCCAGGAAGTGCAGCGCATGCTCGAGAGCCACATCGAGTGCGACCGGACGGGCTCGACCGGTTCCGAGGACACGTTGAGCGACGATATCATGAGCCAGGCGATCCGGCGCGAGTTGCGCTCTTTAAGCAGCCAAGGCTTCGAAGTCAAGGATTTGGGGCAGCGGACGCTGAAGGGACTCGAGAATCCGGAGTACATCTACCTCATGTACCCGCACTCGCTGGCCTCGCGGTTGGTAGTGCAGCAGCAAAAGGCGGAGGCGGAGAAGAACCGCATGGACAGCAGCCAGAAGACTTCCGAGCAGCGGGACCGGTCGGAGTTGACGGTCGACACGGAGAACGTGTGGGGTTTGTGGAATGTCAGTCTGAGGCTGGAGATGCTATGTAGTTCGCTGGAGAGCACGGGGGCGTCGGTGCTGAAGCCGCCGGAGACGGCGTTGCTGGAGCGGATGAAGAGCCGGAGTGGGGAGGTGACGGATCGATTCTTGGTCAATTTCATCGAGCACCAGATCAGTAGGATTGAGGTATGTCGCTGTTGTCGTCGCTGTCGACTCCTGGTGGATTGGGAATCTTGCTGACCCTTTGTGCGTCCAGACTTGCATCTCCACGCTTGCGATCCGGAACATGATCCGGCCGTTCAAGGACGGCATGCTGACTCAAGCGTGCCCGATGCACGACATTCTCACCGATCTGACGTCGCAGCTGGACGAGTTGAAGAAGTACAAGGAGCAGGACGAGGAGATGACGCTGGCGGACGCTTGAAGGTTCAATGGCCTTTCTTTGGGTGTGGTTCCGTGTTTGTTCTTGAGCGTAGCATTGTGTTGGCTGGGTTCTGTCTCATCGCACTGGCGTTGGGGATGAATCTGTTGAGGGGACCGTGTACCAGTACGGGTGGACATGGGACATGTTGAGGCTGCTGGAACGATGTCACGCCGTCATGACTGGCGTCTTTGTGGGAAGGATCCTGGCCATGAGCTTTGGATACTTTGGCCTTTACGCATCTTTGTGGATTACTACCTTACCTTCACTGAAGTGGTGTCAATGTGATGGACATTTCCAAACTGTCACGTGCCGGCCCCATTGTCGGGCTCGTCACTTCACCACTCGAAATCTTCCTCCTTTCACGTTGCTTGCATCGACGCCGACGCACATGAGAGCCTCGGACCTCACCTGCGAGAGCTGCTGCCGAGAGCGCCACCAATGGGGCATCTCATGCAAGGCAAGCAAACATCGTCGTCGGTTCGATGCTGTCCAATGATTCAGATTCCCAGCCTCACCGAGTGGCACGACCTCCGGTGAAGGCTGCCTCGTGTACGACAGCCGACCTTCGTACCGTTGGGCAGAGTATCGCCCCATTATCACTGTCCTCTGGGACGTCACTTTGCTTTGATAGCTTGTGCTAATCTGCTCAGCCTGAAAAACGTGCAAATCCGCCGAGTGAATATAACCAGGAGATACATCTGCTGTCCTTACTGACTAGCAGCCAAGAGTGCCCACAGCTTCGACCATGGCTCGACCGTACCCATCACAGTACGGAGACTACGGACGCTCTCGGGATGGATTCCATCGACGGCCATCTGTTGCGAGCGAGCCGCCGTTCAATCACTCGAGAAAGTCGTGGACAGACAATGGCGTTCACTACACCGTTGAGACAGGCACCTACACTGGCCCTGGCTTGTCGTTCAGTGCAGCGAGTAGCAGCGCGACCGGCCTCTTCGGTGCCTTCACTGGATCTGAATCGCGGAGCTCGAGGCACGCTTTCGGTGCTGGTCTGCTTGAGACGGCGGCAGGTCTGCTAGGTGCTGTGAGTGGTCTGCATCAGGCTATTGGTCCTCGTAGCCTGCATGCTGTGGATGGAGAATGCCGGGACCGATTCGATGAGTTCGACGAGCAGCCGGAGAGTGAAGATGATACGGCATATGGTGATGCAGCGAGCTTTAGTGGGACTCGACCACGCTCTATGTTCTCTCGCTTCAGAGACAAGCTCAATGAGAACCGTCAGCGAGCTCGCGGGGCCCCACACACCCCTGAGACTTTCCCAGCAAGGCATGCACAGAGCAGACGGCAATCGCCGTACACCGGGACTCATGACGAGCCGACTGACCCCCATTTCGACCGTGAAGACCTGGACTATCAAGGGTACGACAGACGGCGTCCTGGTACCAGGACGAGCTACACGGACGACACGCTCTCGGCCTTGCGGCAGAATATGGAGCATTATCGAGCTCAGGTCAAGAGAAGTAGGGAAGCCCTGGAACGCGCTTCTCGCCAACGGAGCGTGGACATCCGATCTCTGCAAGCTCTGTTGGATGAGGTGAAGATGCTTGAGCGGGCGTCAGCTGCGGCGGAGCAAGAACTGCAGGCGGAGCAGGACCGTGCCAGACGTACAAGTCATCAGGGGCGACAACAGCATCACCGGCAGCCTTGCCGGCGCCATCGAGCACCACCGACACCTCCGGACGATGACGACGATCTCTTCTCAGCCGCCGGTTTCGGTTATGTGCCTATCCACATAAATGTTCACCAAGGGTGTACTTCACATGCGGGCTTCGATGAGTTCCACGGCCCTGATCCTTTCGGGCACGCCATGTTCGGCGCCTTCGGCAGTCCGTTCGGCGCTTTCGGAAGCTCTTATCTCTTTCATGACAACGTACACCGGCTTTTCGGAATGCCAAGTGGTCCGCAGTTCAACGCGCCGCGTGCTAAATGGCCACGCTTCAACCACGCAAATGGTGGACCGCTGCCTCAGACTGGGCCGGGCTTTGCAGGCATCACGCCTCCGCCAACTCTTGCGCCACCTCGGACGTGCCTGCTGCCCGATGAGGCGAAGCGGCTGTTCCGGATGTACAACGAGCGATGGAACGCTCTATCGCCGACAGATCCCAACATCCCATACCCGGCTCGTGGATTGCTAGCGGCTGCGCTTCAAGATGGCAACTCAATCTGGGCGCCGATGGTCGACTCGCCACTTACGACGTGGTCTGAAGAGACACTCATGCAAGCAAACGCGCAGGCCTTCTACCTGGGCGTCGTTGGTATGAAGCCTCAATACAGCGAAGCGGGTGGCAAGGTCTCGATGGCCTACGACAAGGCCGAAGCGAGTCCGGCGCAGGTCAAGCAGCTGGTGGACTTGCTGAAGAGGGAGAAGACGCGATGGCATTCGGATCGTTTGGGAAGGAGGAACAAGGGTGTACCTGGTCCGAATGAAGGGCTGCAGAGTGACCCTCGGGCGAGGGCAGTGTTTCATGCTGTGTGTGAGCTTATGGAGTGTGTTCAGTGAATCACTGGAAGCTGTGAATACGATGCAATCAGACGAAGAAAAAGCGACTCGTGGCTGGTACGACTGGGAGGCAGTCCAGCGCACCTGAAACTCACCTACTACCATCTTACACCACAGTTTGAGAGAGTTACCCAGCGCCACGGTGCTGGAAACGGTGCAACGAGTCTTCATTACCTGTCTCACAGCTTCGCCTCCCCCTTGATAACATCCCGAAGCAACGTCAAAGCCTCGACAGCAAACCTCTTCATGTTCCCCACCCGATCCGTCCCCAACCCGGTATCCAACTCCCTCACAAAAGTCCCCTGCTCGCAATCCACCGCCAGCGCCACATACCCGGGCTTCCGATTCGGCGTCGCGCCCCCCGTAGGCCCCGCAGTGCCCGACTCAGCAATCGTATACGTGCTCTCGAGATCCTTCCTCACGTGCTGCGCAAGCCCGGTCACGATGTCCGTCGTGGGACCCTTGTAGTTGGAAATGGTTTCCTGGCTCCAGCCTGCGAAGGCTATGCGTGAGGGTAGCGTGTAGAGGGTCAGGCCGCCTTTGTAGATGCTGCTTGCGCCCGGCGTGCTGAGGATCGAGGAGCTGATTAGGCCGCCTGCGGCTGTTTCGGCGATGGAGACGGTTTCGTTGCGGGACTTGAGGAGGGTGGAGATTTGGTGGAGGATGGGGCGGAGGTCGGCGGGGGGGAAGTCGTGGTCGGGTTGGGTGGACATTGTTGCGTGGTTGGAGGGAGTGTTGGTAGGGGGACGGGCAGGGCGTTGGAAGTGGGATGTTTGGATTGTTGGGGTTTGGTTGGAGTAGGAGCGGTTGCTGGGAGTGTTGCTGGAAGAATGTCGTGATGTTGAAGTAGCGAGTCGTGGTAAGTGCGACAGTCGTACTACATGTACTGCCTTCATGTAGAGCGGTCGTAGTGGATGAGTCGGCCACGGTACCTTATCAACGTGATGCCCGAGCGGTGTCGTGCCTGCCAAGCTGGGATGCGGGGCTGCGATTGCGGGGTGAAAGCCCCACATATATTGGCAGTAATATTCGCTGCTGTCACTACATGTAAATGTACGAATGCATCATTCCCCAGTACCATTCCGACCACGAGGGAAAGTACACGAGACGAGGGACCTTCAACATGATGCGATGATGGGTCTGGGCAGAGCGGGTCACCCCTTAGCACTCAGGGCCGAGCTAGACCCTGCTACTCGCGTACACGGCTTCCCAAGATCGTCGATGCGCTTCGGAAACTCCAATGATGCGCTGATCAACCGTAAAGACTTGCTCTGGATGGAGAAAATTGGCAGCCGATCCTCGCCCGCGCCAAATGATCCTACGATAGCCATGGCCTTTCTCGGAATTACGGGCTATGGCGTCTAATCTGTCGGCGAAGTCGTATTAGCCTCCTCATCAGAGAGTCAGGATGCAGACAACGATTGCAGATCTGTACAGCCGTACCACGCACGAACCTGCGCAAAGCATAGGTCGAAGAGTATGTCGGCGGGTCAAGTAGCGGATCGACTCTGAGAGCAGAGAACCATCATTGTCGCACCTACGTGTACCAAAATGGAGATTGGCAGCGTCACGAGCGAGGGGCGGATTGAGAGCGCGCTAATTTTGCTACATCAAACTACCATAGTGATGATAGGAGGCAAAGTGCACTTCAGAGTGTATGGAGGGATGCTCGGTGTAGGTGTGGGTGCGGGTGCGTGTGCATCTCTAACAACCTCAACGCCGACGCAGATGAAAACGAGCAGGCTCGTCACTGAGTTTGAGCCTGTGCGTCCCAACACGTTTGAACATCGACGACCGCCAGACGTTGTGTACGCTTTCGGCCGTTCTTTGACCAGTTGAAGAAGAGCGCGCGGCTCCTCCTTGCTGTACTGAGTGTGGAGTCCATTGTCTTCGACCAGTCGACGTAAGAGGTGCCCCCACGGCCCACCGCGCGTGGCCACGACAGCGGTGACCTCTTGTCTCACCAGCTGCACAAGACGACTGCACAACCACAAAGACGCATGCTGCGGGTGTACCTTGCGTTAGCGGCCGTAGCCGTGGCTCCGCTTGGCGTTATTGCGCTTTTTCCCCACGTTTCATTTCCGACGTGAAGAGGGTTCGACCAGTGATGCACACTTTGTCGAAGCCACAACGCGCGCTCTGGAAGTGGTTTTCTCGGTGCGCCCGCGAACTGTTGACGGCAGTGCTGATGTCGACACCTCAACGAGCCCCACCGCCGTCTCGGAGAAGGGCCGCGAGGCCCCGACTCCGCGAGGTAGCTCGTCGGGTGCTGGGGTCATGTCGCCCCTGCCAAGATGGTTGGCGGACGATGGCGACGACGCTCCAGGCTGTGCGTCGATGCCAATGCCAGCAGAGGCTCAACAGCTAGACAGGATGCGATAACAAGGGCCCACGAATGATGCTCAAGGGGTCTCCGAAGCTGACATCTGCTACTGCACTGTACTGTAGCACGCGTGATGATTGCTCTCAGCCCGAGCAGGGCCAACAAGACAACGTTGGCGGTTGAGGGATGAATGAAAGGGATCGACGCAGTCCGGCTGTCGGATACGAACGGTTGGCCGGGGATGGTGTCGGACGGTCTGTGGCAAGCGCCGCCCGTCGGGGTGCGCGCGACTGTGATTGGGTGGCAGGTGGGATGGAGCTGTTTGAGAGTCGGGCGGTACCTGCATCCGACCCTTCTCTCAGTCGTTGCTTGCTCCTGCCCACTTGCACATACAAAACAGCCTTCCTTGCCCTTTCTGTGCTTTTCTCCCTCCCTTCCCTCACATACAACCACGTTCGTTCTTCATCCCATTTCAGCTCTCAACAACCACACTCTCACCAACAACACCCGATTCGATTCAAACCCAACCATTCAATACACAATCCAGTCCCAGACTCCAACATCAAGATGCGTTTCACAATTGCTGCCGCCGCCCTCGTTGGTGTAGTCGCCGCCGCCGACAATGCCACCGCTTCTGACGTCTACGTGACCGACGTTGTCACTGGCTACACCACATACTGCCCGGAGGCTACCCAGATCACACACGCTGGCCAGACCTGTACGTAGTCTTCCGCTGACCATGGCAAATGGAAAACTATACTGACTGTTTTCCAGACACCGTCAGCCAGGCCACTACGTTGACAATCACCAACTGCCCAGGCGGCTGCACCATCACCCACCTGTCGAGCTACAGCAGTGCTCCCGCCGTCCCGGTCTCGACATCAACTCCCGTTGCCCCCGTCACCAAGAGCTCCAGCTCGAGCGCGGCCGTTGTCCCGACACCATACAGCTCGTCAGCCAGCATCCCAGCAGTTGCACCGATCCCAGTCCCGCACTCCAGCTCAAGCGCGGCCGCCGTCCCAACTCCATACACCTCCTCGGCCGCCGCCCCGACCCCGTCCACTTCGACGGCGAGCATCCCAGCAGTCGCCCCGATCCCGGTCCCGCACTCAAGCTCAGTGGCGTCCGCACTGGTCCCTTACCCGTCGACCAACGGCACGGCCCCGACATCTTACTCCGCAGGCTCCGCGTCGCCCACCGGCTCTGCCTCCGCCACCAAGCCAGCGACTTACACCGGCGCTGGCAGCAAGTCCTACTCTGCGACTGGTGTCGGCATCTTGGCCCTGTTCGGCCTCGTTGCTCTGCTTTGAGTGGGTCGACGAACTGATCGTCTGAGCTTGCGAGGTGGTGTTATATCTGGCGCTAATGGAAAGTCACGGCTGCGGTCAAGTCACAACATGGCATTTTGCAAGCATATGAATATCTACCCGAAGCTGTTTCTGCTTCTGCTTCTGCTTCTGCTTCTGCTTCTGTGTACTCGTCCTTCGTGGCGCTAATGATGTGGTGGGATATGGTGGCGCTTCACAGGCATTTGATTCTGAGCCCTTGAGCGGGTGGTGGTGGATCTTTCGTTGAGATATGGCGTCTAGGCGTAGCTAGCCGAATACAGATTGAGATATCTTTTATGGCTGGTGATGGGACGACGACGTACGTTTCCTTTCAATCAGACTCTCTACCTTATTCATGTTCCCCACCTATGGCTCTCCGGAGCGATAAAAGCACGTTAGGCTCCGAAACGGGAAGGTACGACTCACATCATCACCACCTCACATACCACACGTTGATTGTCAGAACTGATGGACTTCTCTCCACGTGTCAACACCACTACCCGCAAACCACAACTCTAGAAGACGTAGGTGTCGTGCGCCGTCATGCAATGTTCGGGTTGGCACAATGCACAGAGCCCTCGATAGCGGGAGAGGTGAAGTCAAAAGTCCAGCAAGGGCGCGTGGGACGACAGATGTTTCATCGATTTGAAGCACAACGTCTACTGCAAGGGATCAGTACCAGATCCACAAGCGGCCATGATTGGGAGTATCCAGCATGAACCACCCTTCGCCATACACGGGTGATGAGTATGCCGTCCGAATCGGGAAAGTACAGCTCGCAAAGCAAAGCAACGTGCATTGGACCGCGGTGACGATGTCGATTGTGACTTGACCTCATCACCGTCTACATGCTTTACTAGACCATACCCCACACTGCCTCCCTTCCCTCACACACTCCCGCCCGCACACAAAACCCCACCCATCTACGACAAAACCTTCTCCCTCAACGTCCCCAGAAACTGCGCCCAACTCACCCCCTGATCCGCCCGATCCTCCACCAACAGCGTCTGCGCCCACAGCCTCAAACTCGGCTCCCCATCCTCCCGCACCAAATACATCGGCGGGCGAATAATACTCCCCGCGCCCAACCCCCTATGGTCCGCGCTCTTCTCCACCACCGCGCGCACCCGCTCGTTCATATCCGTGTCCAGAACCGGGAGCGTGGTTTTGCCCTGCTTGAGCTGCGCCTTGTCGTCCGTGCCGAAGACGTCGGCGATGAGGGCGGGGACGGCGTCGCGGCCGAGCCAGAGGAACTGCGTCTGCCCGTCGTCGAGGAGGTAGAGGCCGAAGGGGACGAGGTTGCCGGAGGAGAGGTTCAGGGCGGGGGGCATGGTGATGGCGCCGGTGGTCGGGGAGGGCTGGCCGGCGTCGTCGGGCATGTCGTGCAGGCTGTAGAGGCGGGGGTAGATGTACTGCATTAGTAGAGGTAGGGGGAGGGTGCTTAGGAGGCAGAGCGCGGCGGAGCGGAGATCGGTTGGGATTTGTGCGCTCTTTCGTAGACCGAGCTGCAGGGAATGTTAGTATTGCGTATCTCGTCAAGCGTTTTGATGTTGGAGAGCGACTCACATTCTTCATCAAGCCCAAGAAGAGGATCGGCAAGCCTCTCATGTTCACCGGGAACTGCAGCCCTCCACCACCCATATTGCCGCCACCAAGCTCCTTCTTGTAAGTCTGCAACAACTCAATGACCTTGGCCTGCACCGCATCCCTCGCCGCGTCCAGCCCGCTGCTCAGCGCTCTCTCAACAGCCTTGTGGCTGAAGTACGCCGTAATAGCCAGCTGATCAGCTGACGCATACACCTCTGCGAGAATCTGCGTGGTTGGTATACTGAGCGTAAGCACCCTGATCCGTCGTTCACCGTTGCATGTCGTATGCAGAACACCAACTTGCAAGCATACAAAGGCCTTGGTAATGCTCTCATCGATTGCAATCTCTACCACATACGCCTGGTCGCGCGGCATGGCTGGGAAAGCGCACAGATCACTCGAGCGGTTGAAGAAGTTGCCGTAGAATGCACTCGGCCGCAGACCCGTGGTTGTGCGTACACGCAAGACAGCTTCCAAGCCAATCTCGGAGCTGAGGTACTCGCTGAATTCGGAAGCAAATTTCATCGCGTCTTCGGTGCGAGCTGCATTCCATGCCGGGTAGATGTAGGTCTGACCACCGGTGTAGCGAGGCAAGTTCGATAGCGAGGCGACATCTTGGTATTGGGCTGAGAATAGGAACATGTCGATGCTGACCTGTGTCTTGCTGCACTCCACCGCAAACGATTTGTAGAAGGCGTTTTGCGTCTGTAGTAGAGAGCTCTCCTTGGACGTGCCGAGTAGCTTCTTGTCCTCCCGGGTTTGCAATTGGCCATATCCAATGTTGGGCAGCGATGCGGAAAGCACCGTCATCTTGCCACCAACATGCGAGATCAACTTGTGGCCGGCTCGGAGCGCGGAGCCCATGGCGGAGGACGGATTAGTGGTGTTGGCAAACATGCCTTGCAGCTTTTCCAGAAACGTCTCGATGTTCGCCCGGCACTCTGAGAGGTTGACCAGCAAGTCCTCCGGAGTAGGGAGGAATGGCTCGTCCAGGTCCGAGACTACTAGCATCCTCGCCTCGTTGCTTTCGCTACCATCCCGTGGTACCTGGAAGTAATGCAGGGAGCTGTCGACGGCCATGAAACCAAGACGCGTTCGGCGGTCAGTGTTCGGTATTCTCTCCAAGCTTTCCAAAATGCATCTCGCGGCGGTGGCGAGCAGTCCCGAACTCACGCCCGCGTAGCTTACATCGAACAGAAACAAGTAGATCAGCGGCTGCGGTGCTCGTACCATGTACTCCTGAGGCGCAACGAATTCGCTGACAGAATAGTTCAGCTCCGGTCTTTGCCACCGGTCCACACTCTGCTGCTTGACACTATCCCAGTCGAAGCTTTGCGGGACATCGTTCGTGAGGTTGCACATGTTGCACCGCCATCTGTGCGAGTGATCGAGGAAGCTTGCGAATGGGTTGATGTAGGTCCGACATCTTCTGCAGCGCGCAATGACTTGATCGTACTGCACAGGCACATCGTCTTCGGCGTCGTGGAGGGTGGCGTAAGGCTGAATAACGAGCGCAAATGGCAGTTTGCTCTTCTTGAGAAGCGAGGCTGTGGTGGGCATGGCATTGAGTGTTGACCTCACATACTTCGGTGGGCAATTTGCGTGTGGTGAAGGTGTGACGGATGACTTGGCTGCTCGTCAGTTTCGAAACACGACAAGTACGCAAAGATGTACTAACATTAGGCGGCAGTATAATAGGAGGCGGTGCCTGATCCAGATCGCTAACGTGGAAAGGCTGGCCTTGCATGCTGATGTCAACAGGTACCAAAGGGTTCAATCGCATAGCAGGTTGACCTGGCGGCTGCTGAGGTTGCGGCGCACTACCCACGCCCATCTGTTGGAACTGCTGAGTGACACCCTGAACACCCTGCTGTATCAAACTAGGAGCACCTTGAGCAGAGTAGGCTGGCTGAGGCGGCTCGTATCCGCCTTGCGGCGCACCGTACTGAGGCTGACCGTATGTTGGCTGCTGTCCAGCCTGTGCGTTCGGATCGCCGTACCCCGGTTGCTGTGGCATGCCGTACGAGGGTTGAGCGGGCTGCTGCTGGCTAGGAAAGCCGTACCCTCCTGCTGCTGGTGCAGGCGAACCCTGGAACTGTCCGCCTGCTTGCTGCTGGCCCCCTAGCCCGGCATTTGCGCCCGCCCCAAATTCATATGCCTGACCTGCGTATCGATCGCGCTTCTTCTTCCCACCCGCAGCAGGTGCAGGCGCGGCTTGTTGCTGATCATATGCGCCATCCTGGTTGATCTGCCCGCCTTCCGGGTCTGGCCCTCCATCGTCGTAGGGTTGCTGTGGGCTCGCCATGTCGGCGCTTGTACGGAGCGAAGGGTACTCGCGCTCGGTGTGCTCGCTCTTGTCCTCACTGCCGCTGATCGAGGAATGTCGAGGGTAAGCGAGGTCGGAGGTCGCAGTGTTGCAGCTCCTGCAATCCGAACAGGAGATACGACCAAGGGGAAGACGTGCGAATGCCACTCACAAGGCGCAGTACGAGTCCTTGGGCTCAAAGATGCTGGTCTTGAACGCCTGCCGTGATGCTACTGAATCTCAATGCCGCCACTGGTTGTTGCCCGGACAGTCATGCGAGACTGGTTGCAAACTTCGTGAGGTCGTCAGGAAGTCGTCAGGAAGTTCGGAAATATTGGCAGCCGCCTATTCTCCACACAGCAATTGAGAGATGGTAAGGTACCTTAGCTTCGATACTTCATTGTCGTCTGGTGAGGCCAAGTGTTGTAGAAGCTCGGAATTCATTGGAAGCCTGAGGCATGAACAAACAGCAACAAGAACAGCAGCATGCACGATGATTCACGTATAACTGCCTACATGTACTCATCGAAATGGTAAGAGTCGTCTGTACAGTTGCTAGTCGCGCTTATGCCCGACCATACCGATACCTCTCAGACCCCACAAACAGATCACGACGGTGAACACGATACAAGCGAAGCTGTACCACCATGTCGCCCTGTACCCAACCATCAACGCCGCCGGACTCGCTTTGTCGACTATCTGGGACTCCGCCGTGACAGTGGAGGCAATGACAGCCACCAGTGCAAGTCCAACAGCCTTGCCGATCTGGCTGACCGTGTTGAAGACTCCGCCTGCGAGGGCCTGAGTCTTGGCAGGGAAGACTGACGTGATGAGGAGGTTGGCGATGGTGAAGAGGGAGTCTGCGCCGATGGGATTGAATATGTTTGCCAGAAAACCTGCGACTTATCAGTAGTGTCCCGCGCGAAGTACTCTCCTTGCAGTACTCACCAGTCTCCCAATAGTTGCTCTCCACTCCGGCGCCGACTAGCACCAGCGGCGCCACCACGCTCAAGAGGCATCCGCCCAGTACGAGGTAATTCGCCTTCACTCTATGTACCACCAGGCCCATTATTACATTGCTCAACGTGCCCGATACCGGAGCCGGCAAGAAGTACAACGAAGTCCGTATCGCGCTCAAACCTTGCGCCTTTTGGAAGTAAAAGGTTAATATCGTCTCCAGTGCGTTGAATGACCCCCAGGTGAAGAACACAGCAACGCAGATGGTAGTGAACGTCCTGTTTCGCCACAACGAATTCGGGATGATCGCCGGTTTGCCAAGCCGCTCCTGCCGTCCAACCCAGAGGATGAAGACTGGTATAAGCGCGAGCGCAATCGTCAACGATGCGATAGTGGAAGGCTGCCGTATGTCCGCCGTGCTGCCTGTGATCGCCGAGAAAGCATAGCTCAACAACGCCAAACTTCCAGATGCGACTGCGGCTCCAACCCAGTCGATTTCTGTTCGCAGCCTGCCGATCTTGTGGCGCCAGGTAGAACTTTGTGGTCCCTCGGCAGAGCGGTCATCGATTTCTTTTGGCAAGCCCCAGATTGCAATGCCGAGGACAGCAATGTTGAGGATAGCAGCGATATAAAAGCCCCAGCGCCATCCGATAGTATCGGTAAGGACACCACCTAATGCGAGCCCGACACTGAAGCCTACTGGCTGTCCGCCTCCCATGGCCGCGAAAGCCATGTCTCGGCGCTTGCCAATGAATGAGGAGGTTATGATGGAGACTGCGCTGGGGAGACAGAGACTGACAGCCACTCCGCTAAGGCCTCGAAAGAGGATGAGCTGGGCGGAGCTTCTTGCCAGACCGCATCCCAAGATAAAACCTGCCTGCAGTACGGTTCCGGCAAGATACATGAATCTGCTGCCCAAGGCGTCCGCAATAGTGCCAGAGAAGAGCAGTGTGCATCCGGTCGTTAGCGCTTGTATACTGCTGGGCCAGAGTTGCATCGAATCGGGGATATGCAGCTCCGTGGTGATCGTCGGAAGCGCAACCGTAGTGAGGCCGTTGAGAAGAGTAGAGATAGCGGTCACCAACGTGACACTGGTAATGATGGCGGCGGTCCGGCTGGCGTCTGTGATTGAGAAGGGCACTTCTCTTGCCGATATCGTCGGTTGCAGCGAGTGCAGTGGGATGGCATCGTCAAGCTCGCGATCGCGCTGGAATTCTTGCTCTCGAGTAGATGCATCTCGGACCCAAAAGGAGCGTCGTAGGCTGGACGTTGCGACTGCTTCGGGAGACGATATGGTCTGCAGGCGGACCGTTGTTGCGGACATTGGTGGAGCTTTCAATCGCTATATGTATGTCGATATATGTGTCTACATGTACATGTAGATCTGAGGTTCAAGGTGGTCGTTAAGCGCCCCACAAATCCTTACCTCAGCGCCAAGGCTGCCTACAGTGCTGTTCATGGTATGTTCGCCAAGCCTCCTGCGAAAGTCTCTGTGCTAACGCCGCCCATGCAAGTTCATGCAGTGCGTCCGACGAGGTCGACGCCGTAGCGGGAACGAGGTCGCTGGTCGCTCTCTTCAGCCCCAGCTGCCTGCTTTCAATCGTTACCCATTGTTTCTAAGCGTGTGAACATTTCGCGACTAAGCTTCGGCGGCACGGCAGTCGTCCCAAGCTTCCCAGTACGCCGGGCTGAGCATGCTAACACCTTCAAATATGGGCCCTAAGCCGTGGTATGGCTGCCCGTGAGGAGCCTCTGCGCCATCGAGCGGCTTTCAAGCATAGTCCTCCCGCTCGAAGGTATCCACCATCGACATGATGTCCTGCGTCCGAGGTCCCGTGTACTTCTTACGAGCACCTGCCCACCACCAGCCCAAGGAGAAAATTCCAACAAAGCCTGCGACCGCAATGGCGTAGTTCATGTTTGTCGCCGTAACAGGTCTCGTGGTCGGGAAGAACAGCACAACGCTGATGAACACCACCCAGCTGATGGCCAGGATATTCAAGGGCTTACTCCATTTGCCGAGTGTGTATGGTCCCTCGATGAACTGTACGCGGTGTGCGTATACTTGATGTGCGAAGAGGACGGCAACGTAGCTCAGATCCAGGCATGGCGCGCAAAGGTTGAAGATGGCCGTTATCGTCTCGGTCGAGCCAATCCCAATGAGATTTAGACAGCCACAGAACACCACTACTAGCCAGACGGCGTTGACCGGCGTACCGGTGGTGGCATTGATCTTGCTCCAGAAGCTGGAGAATGGTAACGCTTCGTCGCGGGCGAAGGCATACGTCATGCGCGCATTGGCTAGCAAAGCCGTGGCGCCGGTGAAGAATTGGACCAGGATGACGAAGAAGAGCATTGCTGTGCCGCCTGCTCTGCCGCCGGCGTTCAGGAAGATCTGCGCGATCGGGAGTCCTGTTGGCGAGGCTACAATGTCGTTCATGTAGTCTGGTGTGAGACAGAAGGTGAAAGTTATGTTCAGTAGCCAGCCCAGGACGCCCGACACCAAAACCGCGAGGCGAATTGCGAGCGGGCCTCGCACAGCGGCATCGTGCGTCTCCTCCGACATATGTGTCGTGCCGTCGTAGTCAGTCATGACCCAGGCGACATTCAGGAAGCCCAGCAAAAAGGAGAAGCCTTTGCTACCCCAGCCCGAGTGATCCTCGATATCGGTGAACACAAACCTGGCGCTTCGTTTGTCAGGCGTCAGGATCAGAAGTGCGATGCAAATGCCAATGGTCGCCAAAATGTTGATTGGCGCAAACCATAGCACAACTCGGTGCAAAGCCTTCGTCGTCAGAGAGCAGATGGCGCCAAAGACCACGAGCGTTAGCAGAGCGACCAATACTGTCTGCGCTGCCGTAGGTGAGTACCCATAGCTTCCATCGGAGTACCCCGAATTCAAGCTTGCGCCGGCCAGAATCATCTGGCCGATGGTGTAGGCTAGCGATGCAACTCCGGTGGCCTGGCCGAGGAAGTTGCACCAGCCGATGATCCAAGCCCAGATAGCGACGTGTTCCGGGGGCACGACCTGTTTGGTAACGAAGTACATGCCCCCGGCGGTCGGGTAGGCAGACACAAGCTCGGCGACGCAACTGGCTATGACCATGGCCATAACGGAGCCTATGAACCATGCCCACACTGCGGTCGCAGGCCCGCCGAGGCTGATGGGTACGCCGTATGTCGCTGGTTGCGATCCCAAGACACCTAATAGCGAGATCGCATAGGAGGCGGTCGACCATTTGTTGAACTCTCGCTTCAACTCCTACGTGGTGTGAGCAAGCCTCCATAAAGCAGCACAGCTTCTGTACGCACTTGCTTGTAGCCAATGCGCGCCAAGAGCCTCTCATCATCGTCTTCGATTGTAGCCATTGCTGGCCTACCGGCTATTGTGACTCGATCCTTCTCGGCCTGCGAGGTGGATGCTGCATAGAAGGGAGCGTCAGACTTCTCATTGCGGCGTGTGGTGTCCATGACGGCAGCAGCACTCGTTCGACCGGACAACAGCAGAGTGAAGCGCAACAGGCCCCGGAGGAGCGACAACGAGGTTCAAGAGTCTAGATGGCGGTGAGAGAGTAGGAACAACTATTTCGAATGGTGCGTGAACCTCCCATCAAGCGAGTTCACACCTGATTCGCCGCAAGAGAATTGAGTTGGGCATTATGGGATTCACCAGAGGGGTGCGGAGGTAGGTTTGACACTTGACAGCTGATGGAGATGCGGGCATAAAAGGCATCGCATTGCTCAAGCACGAGTAGACATGGGTGGGAAGGGATTGGAAGTTTGGACCAGGCCAGTGCCATGGTACGCTCCACTGAATGAAAGTATGGGAAACTTACCGGGTTGCCGTGATTGACGGGAGTCCAAGGGGTGTCAGAGAGTCCGGAGGGTTATCTGCAGCCCTTGCAACCCTCGTAGAACTTCACCAAGGAAGACTAGTATTCCGATCTGCTCATGGGCCATAGCAATAGGTCCGGTAGGGCCATGCCATCTCATGCGCAGTTTATCCAGCGAATGAGCTCCAACTAGGCTCGGTAACGTACCAGTCTCAATGCCGCAGGCCTGTAGCAGGTGCCTGCCGAATTCCCTCGCGCAGGATGAGCCGTGAAACAAGGCCGACACCTAGCGGGATGCTCTGTAGCACGCTAGAAGCTCTGCCACGTGGATAGAGGGTCGTGGTTCCAGCCTCCAGTATGTGGCGGTCGCGGGTGTGCAATGCGACGATGGGTTGTTGCGAGTCTTGATGATGGCACACTACCACGGGTAGACAGACACTGCTGTCAAGTGCAATCTGGGTTGCAGCTACTGGACATCTGCCGAGTAAGGTATGCAGCCTCCTCGCATGCTTTGCGGCGGTGAAACCTGAGGTGGGTGCGCGGATCCGCTCATGTCGAGAGTTCAGACGCCATTGTAGCGGTGAGGGATTGCCACGTCGACAGGCCGGTACCGATCCTCGCTTGGCCCGTGGTCCGAAGGATACGATTATACGAGGAGAGCGAGTGAGTGGTCGTTGGTTCAGCAGAGTACCGAGACGAGTAGATGCGAGGCCACGATAAACTCGCAGACGTTGTTGTGGAAGTGAGGTGGGGCAACGCAGGCAGCACGTTCGGTGCGCTGGTACATGTACAGGGCGACGTGGCGAACATATAATCGCTAGGTACTGTACATGTAGGGTCTGTACTGTGTGACATGTCGGGTCTATAGTGCCTTCGCTCTAGGTTCTAATAGCATTCTACCTACGGGACCTGTCTTCTCCGAGAAGCCAGCTTCCCGGGAATGTATCATTCGGCCACGCAGCCATGTATGCCTCACCACACCCTTGACTGTCTTCCCTTGATAAGGAGAGCATTTATTCCTAAACAACATGGCATTACTCTGCACCTCGAACTCGGCCTCATCGTCGAAGACTGCGACGTCGCCGTCCATGCCCACCTTCAGCGCACCTTTCTGGCGCTCGAGACCGACCTGCTTGGCAGTGTTGACGGAGCACCACATCGCTATGTTGCGTAGCGTCTCGTCGGTCGGCAATGAACGGCGCATAGCCTCTGTCCACAAGATGCTGATGCCGAGTCCGACGGACGATATGCCACCCCAAGCGCTGAAGAAGTCCCCTTTGCTCTGGTCTGAAGCTTTCAAGCTGCTCTCAGCACCTGGCACATGGGCCGGGAGCAATTTGAGGTTTGGTGTGCACGGCGAGTGATCCGAGACTACTGTCTTGATGATACTGTCTTCCGTGTCGAGTAGCTCCCGCCACAAACCGTCTTGATTCGCTTGCTCGCGGATCGGCGGACAGCACTTATGCCGCGTATCACCCTCTTGGATATGCTCGGCTGCGAGGCTTAGGTAATGGAAGCAGGTCTCCGTCGTGATCTTCACGCCTTCTGCGCGAGCTTCTCGTATCATCGGGATAGCTTCGATTGCTGACAGGTGCACGATATGTAGAGGTAGCTTGGGCGCCAGGTGTGCCAGACTCAGAACCTCGGCGATTGCGTAGGTCTCGAAAGACGAAGGCCGCGAGTCTAGAAACGTCTGATACCGATCTAAGGGGCCGCTCGGCACTAGAGGCGGCAGCGAGAACTGGACATCGTCGCCAACTGATGCGGATACTGGTGGGATCATCTCAGCGTGGAACATCACGGTTGTGGGCTCGTCCGCCAACTCCTCGAACACCGCCGCAATGTCCTCCGAAGACACCGCCGGAAACTCCTCCACACCACTATCAATCATAAAGCCCTTGAATCCGCGTACACCGCCTCTGACCAATGACTTCAGCTCGTGCACATTGCCAGGAACAATGCCACCGTAGAACCCCACATCGACCCAGCATTGTCCCTGTGCGGCCGCAATCTTCTCTTTCAGACCGGCTACTGTCGTGGTGGGCGGTATAGCATTGAGCGGCATGTCCACGACGGTCGTGACACCGCCAAAAGCCGCCGCCCTCGTCCCGGTCCAAAATCCTTCCCATTCCGTTCTGCCCGGCTCGTTCAAGTGCACGTGCGCGTCCACCAGTCCGGGAAGGAGTACATGCGGACTGTAGTCGGTATATGGCGTGCCCGCTGGGAATGACGATGCTTCCAAGACTGAATGAAATATCGAAATGATCTTGCCCGTAGTCGCGGATATGACAATGGTTGCTGCGGTGAGCCTGTCCTCAATGACTGCTCGCGTCGAGGCGAGGACTGTGATCTCTGAGCCATTCGTGTCTGTTATCGCGCCGGGATCGATTGTGTGCGGCGCAGAGGTGCCTGTCGCATACGGTGCCATCTCGCAGCCTGCCCACTACGGTCGAGAGATCGACCGAGGTTTTGGTTGTTCCGACTCGGGTAGTTCCGATGTTCTAGGCTTTCGCTACCTTACATTCGACACATGTACGGGACTGTATGTGAATGGAGTAGAGTAGTGCATGTGATAAGGGAACCATAGACCATACCACCGTGCTGAAGCCAGGTGGCTCACCCAACAGCGAAGACAGCGGGTCTGGACTGTCGGATATGGGCGATGAGGTTGATGAAGGACGACCTTCGTCGGGGTATTGGCAAGGCAGAAAGAGTATACTCGATTTCCATTACTCGATGGTGCGGGATGAGGTTGGTCGTTGGTCATCTCGCCTGCGTCCGCCAAGAGTGTCGGAAATCAGGTGACTGCAAGCAAACAGCAACAAATTCACACATCAATGCAATGAACAAGCTGATTTCCACTCATACGCACTGCCTGGGTCCTGCCGAGCTCGAAACCCAGTCCGTACTACCTACGGGGTGCGATGTAGATGCTGTGCGGCAACCAATTTACGGAGATGCCTCAGCCAGTAAAGCGCTCTCTAGTCTGCGGTACGCATCGTTTGGTATCTGAGAGAACCATTGTCTCCAAAAGGCAGTAGTGAGTGTCAGACTCAGGGTGGTTGGGGTCATGCCCACGTCTATCTTCCAGTTCGCTGGTAAATGTTGGCGGTCAAGGAGCTCCTACGTCGTCGCTCATACACTACCTTGTTAACGCTGTCATCTTCGAACTTTCTTGGAAGACCTGCTCTTCGTCCGAAACGATAAGGTAGCTTCATATGACGTTTGAGGCTTTGCATGATTCGAGGAAGCGATGCCCCAGTGTTCGCCAGCAATGGTGGCGATGGCATCAGATGCATTCCGAGTCAATTGAAAGCGTTGTCTCCGGATTGTCGCAAGACGGAACATTGAATTATATAGCCTGTAGAGGAGTCTGTTTTCACCAGCTTCAGCATCCAGTGATCATGACATCCTGTCTGCTTGGTTCGGAACCTCCAAACCTTCTTCTTCTTCTTCTTGCATTTGAATTTCAATTTTGGCAAGGTTTTGGCAAGTGTCGCACCCCTCGTCATCACCTGTGCTCCTGGCATCAGATTGTCGCCGAGGAGCAAAGCAAAGATAGAAGCCTCGCAAGCTACGTTGCTCCGGTGGCTCTACAATCGGCTCAATTGACAAGGCAATGGAAGTGTGCAGGTTCGACTGAGAACTTGTACCGTTGGAGATGCGGCCGCCTGTCTACGGCGCACTCTTGATTGGAACAGCAGTGGGTAGTCCTGTCTGTCGCCGGTCTCACAATGGAATGCCGCGACATCCGGCCCAGGTCCCGAATCAAGCCCACCGCGGATACCGGCATCCTCTCTCATTTCGCCGCGGCGGATGGGTCGCCTCGAAGGACCGGCGTGCTGAGGACATTCTTGCGAGAACAGCGCGGAACGCGACAATGTTCGGGTGAGGGGTGGGAGTTGACAACGATATCGAAGAAAGCCCTTTGATGTATGCCACAAACAGACGTTCACCTACCTTAAACCTCCTGTTGCTCTCTTGGCGCCCAGCCTTTACCACGTGACCTCTTATCTTGGCGCGATGGCCCCCGAATCCGTATATCTTCGCGAGGCTGCGACAGATTCCGGAAAGTGCTCGGCCGACCAGCGGCTGTGTAAGGAAGTAGCGCAGGTCACGACTCACGAAACATCGTTTGCAATAATGTAGGCCCGACTTCTCATTCTGTTACAAGCTCGCTCACCCTTCTCCTCACGCGACGTTTCGTGCCTACCCTCTGCGGCCTGCTCATGTTCCGATCCTTTTCCTTGGCGTTACTTGGCCTCCCCTCCTTTCTCTTGGCGCATGAGGAGGCCCTCTACCGGAGCGAGGAGTACAACGCGGGACAGCAAGGGGAATATGTCGAGCAGCATTTCATTTCGACGAACGTCACGGCACCGAGGATCAATTTTATGAGACCGTATGATATCTGCGATGATGGATCATATCTGTTCATTGCGCCGCGAGGCGAGAAGACGCAGTCCTCGGTCTGCATACTGGATGCATCGGGAAGCCTTGTGTGGACCAGCAACGACTACCATGGGCAAGCGTACAACCTCCAGGTCCAGGTATACCACGGCGAAAGCTACTTGACCTTCTGGGCTGGTGACAATTCGGTTGGTGGGCACGGCGTTGGGCAGTACTTCATGGTACGGTATGCTGCCAATTGGACCACCAAGGCGGCGTCGCTAACCGACCGTGGCCATGCAGCTGGATCAGCATTACAATCTCTTTCGCACGGTGACCGCGGCGAACGGCTTCCCAACCGATTTGCACTCCGTAAGCAGGAATCCATAAAGCCGTGTCATGCTGTGCACTTGTTTCATAGGACATCTGCTAACCCTTACACCCATCGCGACTAGTTCGGCATCACGCCCGCCGGCACGGCGCTCCTGACCATTTACGAAGTCATCCAAGCGAACCTCAGCGCCATTCCTATCAAGCAAGACATTCTTCAGAGACCGCCCAAGCGACCTATATTTCGCCCCATCAATAAACCTCTTCCGCTCGGGCCAGAGAAAGGCTTCGTATGGGATTCGTTGTTTCAGGAGATAGACATTGAAACCGGAGAGCTGCTGTTCCAGTGGCGAGCTTCGGATCACTTCGGCTACCAGCAATCATACGAGCCCATCGCGAGCGCGACCGAGGAGAAGAGCTGGGACTGGTTCCACCTGAATAGTGTGGTCAAGGACAACGCTGGTAATTACCTCATCTGCATACGCCATCTTCGTACGATCGCGAATATCGACGGGCGCACGGGTGATGTACTCTGGCAGCTTGGGGGCAAGTTCAATAGTTTCAGGGATCTGTCACACTTGGCAGCGACGGAATTCATTGGGCAGCATGATGCGCAATGGGCGCCTGGTAGCAACTACACCGAGATTACTTTGTTCGACAACCGCGCGGACTGGACATATCACGATGAACAGGTGTCCTGGGGTACTCGGGTACGAGTGGATGTCGTGAACATGACCGCGACTTTGGTCGCGGAGTACATACATCCGCAGCACGTGTACAGCGTATCGCAGGGCTCATATCAGACGCTGCCGAACGGCAACGTACTGCTCGGCTACGGCAACAACGGCGTGGTGTCTGAGTTCGCACCGAATGGAACGCTCTTGTGCGATGCTTACTTCGAGCCGTCGAAAGACTGGACGTCCGGCAATGTGCAGAGCTATCGGAACCTGAAGTTCAACTGGACTGGTTTGCCGAATACCAAGCCCAGCTTAGCTTTCGCAGGCGGTTCGTTGTACATGTCATGGCATGGATCGACGGAAGTGCGTAGTTGGCTCCTGCAACATGCTTCCGAACCCGAGGGGAGCTTCAGTCAGCTGATGAGGACGCCGAAGGACGGCTTTGAGACGCGGGTCGACTTTGGCGTGAAGATGAAAGTACGCCAGTACGTCCAGGCCACTGCCCTAGACAAAGACCATCAGATTCTGGCTGTATCGGACCCTATCGATATCGGGAGGGACCTGGAAGCCATAGAGGACGAGCCTTGGGCGGTGGAAGCAGGTGAGTCAGACGACTTTGAGGACGAGACGGAAGCTGAGCAAGCAGAAGCACTAGAGGACGTGCAATTGCTTATGATGTTCTCTGGACTCGCACTCATCAGTTCGCTCTTGCTCTGCTGGCTGTGTATCGGCTCGCGGATCTTGCGGCCTTGGAAGGTCGTGAAAGCTACCGTCCAGGGTTACAAACGCAGCGACGAGTTCCATCAGATTCCACTAGGACGGCAAGGCGGAGTGGTGTCTTATGTGCAGGCAATGTGGTCGAGTGTGGTAGGCCGTGGGAACATGCTGTATCGTCCACTCGGACAGGACGAGCAGAACGATGTACCGTTACGTGGCTTCCCTAGATAGTGCATCGACGCGAGTATTATAGTCATGCTCGGCACTGGTGTGTAGTTCATTTTCGGCATGTGATGCCAAGCCACAGTACTTCACTTCACATCTTCTCGACCAAGCCTTCACAGTTGCCCTCTCTACATCCTCCCCACATCCCATGGATCCGACCTTTAGTGCAGATGCGCAAGTACAGCGCCTTCGCCAGCATATCGCCGCGACCGAGTCGCAACTCACTGCTCTAAAGTTGCAGCTTCAGCAAGCGGAGCAAGCAGCAGAAACCGCAAGCTATCTGAACGGGGCATACCAGGGTGGCTTGGCGGCGGATTGGAGAGACGAGATATGCGGTGCGCTCCAATATGATACACCGAGGCCTCTCCCGGAAGACACCTGGCAGGATGGCGAGTCCGGCGGACCTACGTCCGCCAAGTGGAGGACAGACCATGTGAGCCAGCAAAGGTGGCCGCTGCAGAGTGAGGAGTACAAGAGATATGGCCGGCAGATGATCATGCCGGAGATTGGACTCCACGGCCAACTGCGACTCAGGAGCGCGAAGGTACTCGTCGTGGGTGTTGGTGGACTGGGCTGCCCAGCTGCTGCGTACCTCGCGGGCGCCGGAGTGGGAACGTTGGGCCTAATGGACGGCGACACCGTCGAGGTATCGAATCTACATCGGCAGATTGCGCATAGCTCGGCACGTGTGGGGAGTATGAAGGTCGATAGTGCGGTGGAGTATTTGCGATCGTACGTAGCACACATCTCTCGTGTAACCGCTTGTACGCCATGTTCAAAGTCTGATGGCTTCCTCCTCCAGTCTCAACGATTGCGTGCACTACGAACCTCACCCACACCACCTGACACCGGAGAAAGCTATTTCTACCTTTGAGCAATATGACTTGGTCCTCGATTGCACCGACCACCCGACCTCACGCTACCTCATCTCCGATGCGTGCGTTCTGACCGGCAAACCTCTCGTCTCCGCCTCGGCACTGAAGACAGAGGGCCAACTCATCGTCCTCAACAATCCTGCTCGACCACCAGGAGATGCAAGCGGAGGCCCCTGCTACCGCTGCATCTTCCCCAAACCCCCACCTGCCGAGACAGTACTCAGCTGCGGCGATGGCGGGATCCTGGGACCTGTAGTCGGCGTCATGGGTGTGCTACAGGCGCTTGAAGCTATCAAGCTACTCACCGCTAAACTTCCACCTACTGATCTGGACTGGGCTATGGATCTAGCAGCAGACGAAGTACCTGCGCCCGCAGAGCTTGTACGCCCGACTATGCTCATATTCTCAGCATACAGCACGCCCCAATTCCGCTCAGTGCGTCTGCGCTCAAGACGAGCAGCCTGCGCCGTTTGCTCGACTGAAGCGACTATAACCCGCCAAAACCTAACAAGCGGATCGCTAGATTACGTCGCTTTCTGCGGCGTCACTACACCGATCAAAGCCCTCGCGACGACCGCTCAGGTGACCGCGACACAGTTCTCACAGCTCCCAACAGATGGCAGCAACGTCCTCGTCGACGTCCGAGATGAAACGCAGTACGCCATCTGCGCACTGCGGGGCTCAGTCAATGTGCCGTGGACCGGTAACGCAGACACCTGGCTCGAGGAAGCGATCCGTGTCGGTGCTGTGGCGGAGCTTGGAGATGGTCGGGACCGGTATTTTGTCTGTCGACTGGGCAACGATTCGCAGCTGGCGGCCAAGGCGGTGATGGATAATGTCTTGGAAGGCAGGGCGAAGGACATCAAGGGTGGTTTCAGAGCGTGGCGGGAGGAGGTGGATCCGAGTTGGCCTGACTACTAGAGGTGGCTTTGCGTTGTCATTCTCGAAGCACACATGTCACGAACTTCTGGCCTCCTGTCGTCGACCCATTACAACAGACCATGTTTGACGGAGTTCTGATTGCTACCACGCAATATTCATGGTCTCCCGCCTCACAGCTCCCAATCACTCTCGCCCGAATGCCCTCCCACCCAAATCAGTAAGCTACTCGTGATCAGCGCTCTCAACCTGTACCTTATACCCCACCCCATCCCTTCCACCGACCCACCTCTTCTTCTTGCCAACCTTCTCCACCCCGTGCACATCTTCAGCAAAACTACTCGACTGAGCGTCTTTCGCGAAAACAACCTTGAGTCTCAACTCCGGCTCCCCCTTCCCGTTCTCATCCCAGATCGCGGACAAAGCCAGCCGGCCAGTATTACGTGCCGTGGTACCAGCAGGGTAGACAGCAGCGACAAGCGCGGCTACAGCGCCGAGGTAATTGATCCACCACAAAGTCCACGGCGAGTCGACGAGCTGTTCCATAGCGGTTTTGAATTGCTGGTCCGTGGGCGGGACGTCTCCTCCCCAGCGTTGACAGAGAAGCAGAGCGAGTAGAACGCGGTTCTCGTGCAGTACGCCGTGGACGCTGGCTAGGATCCCGGAAGTGGTGCTTCGGAGAGCGGAGGAGGATTGCAAATCTTTGCTGTGGGTGGCGTGGTGGTACAGTAGATTAGCGAACGCTTCTAGTAGATCCTTCGTGAGGGTCTCGGCATAGTGGTCAGAGGCATGCTGTTTCTTGTCCGATTTGGGAAGGGCGGAGAGCAACAGTTGAGTAATAGCGCCAGAGGTGTTGGAGGTATCGTAAGTCTCCGTTGCTACGACCAGAGGATGCTGAGATCGGGTTTCGGCAGGGAAATGCGAGAAGAGATGCCCTTCTCTTACACCTCCTTGACAGAAACGTACTTCCTTGATCTCCGGCAGTGCTTCCGCAAGAGCATTCACGAGGAAGGCTACGGCGGGCACTTGGCCTGCCCTGCGATCCGAGACACGGAAGATTTCATCTCCGTCATCTTCTAGACTGGCCACGGCGGCATCTTTTACGGATGCTGTATCGAGGAACTGAGCTCGAGAGCAGCAAAACCCGTTGATCACTGGTATAGGGTATGGTTGTACATCGTGGCGAGACATCAGAACGTAGCCCCAGCCCCGGAAGCCACCACCGGAGAGATAGAGCGTGAAGCCTCCCTCAGCTTTCGCGAGGTCCTGAAGCGATGATGGGACTTTGAGGCTGGCGTAGGCATCTGTTACAGCATGCTGAACTTCTTCCTTCAGCTCGGCAGTGGTCCCATTCCGTTCCGCCTCAGCCACTCGCCGTGACATGGCCGCTGCACCGTATGGCATACTCACCGCACCCTGCTCCGGCATTTGCACATTGGCGAGACTCCGCGTATTGATTAGCCAGCTGAGCTGCGTGCTTCCGCCACCTAAATCCATGACTAGTCCGCTAATATCCGGTAAGGAGGAGGCGACACCCATGGCGCCCACACGGCCTTCTTCTTCCTTGGCCAGCATTGCCACGTCCCAGCCTACCGTCTGCTTGATACGCGCGCGAAAGTCGTCGGAATTGATGGCAGTGCGTGTGGCTTCCGTGGCAAGTATCTTCACGCCATCTTCCGGTACGCGGAAGTCAAAGCACGTTCGCTGGAACTGCTGGAATGCAGAACAAACAGCCGAGATGGTCTTTTCGTCGATGGGTTGCCGTTGACCCGTGGGGGAGTACTGGGCGTCGTAGAGGGAGATGGCTTCGCGGTGTTGGTACAGCGTAGGCATGATCCGGGCGGTTGGAGCTTGTAAGCTGGAGATAGAGAAGCGGATGCCGTTGCTACCCATGTCTACCACCGCGCGGAGGTGTTGGGGGGCGTAGACGGTGGCCATGCTGTGTATACTCTCAAGAGTGCGGTGGATATCGTGGAAGTGGTAATCAGTATGACAGGACCGACGATGTCGGTCGACGTGGATCTTTCCTGATCTATAAGAAAGATGGTGGAAGACGGAAAGGAAGTTGTAGTCGGGTACATGCATGCACGAAGCTGGGCTAGGAAGAGGAAGAGCTTGCAAACATCCTTCGACCTCAGGAGGTCTCGCTTGGTCCGATATAAGTCGGGCCTACATAGTGCCACCACCAGCAAAACTGTTCGTCGCCCGGGGGTGGGCACGCTGATGTCCCGTTCAGCATACTGATTGTCGAGATATGAGCACAAACGCCGGAGTAGACGAGACGATCAACAATTTCCCGAAGTCTGGTGCCTGTCCTGATGCAGTCTGGCGCGGGCACACCTAGGTACATGTAGCCTGGGAGAAGCTTCACATGGGGGTAGGTTGTTACCGTGATCACTCTCTCGCACTCTTACACGCCGTATAGAAGTGTACGTGGGTTGGCGGGCAACAAAGAGGTGATGTCCATTCTCCATAATAAGTGATCGGCTTTAGCGGTCTTTACCTCGCGAGCCTCAGGCTCCGAAGCCTCGGCTTTGCGATAAAGATACATGAATGAGCTCGAAAAAGTTCAAGTTGATTGCAGACGAACAGCAGTGGGTGAAGGTGACAGGAGAAGAAGCCGGGCACTCACCGCACCACTGCAGCCAAGATGAACATCTCGCAACCGGTCAGCAGTCAGGTGGCCGCCGTCCACTTCGACCACCTCTCCAGCGCAGACATCCACGCTCTCTCCGCCCGTCGAATCACCAGCTCCACCACCTTCGACACTCTACTCAACCCTGTACCCGGGGGGCTGTACACGTCAGAGCTGGGCCAGTATGGCGATGCGGCCTGCACGACCTGCGGGCTCAGGAACCCGCAATGCCCTGGTCATTGTGGCCATATCGAGATGCCGGTACCGTGCTATCATCCCACTTTCATGGACCAGACGTTGAAACTATTGCGTGCCATGTGTATATACTGTGGCAAGCTAAAGATGGCTCGGGTGCAGGTCGAGCGGGTGAGGTGCAAGCTACGACTGGTGCAGTACGGGTTGTTGAAGGAAGTGGAAGGCTTGGATCACCTGGCTATCAAAAGTGTGCTCGGCGGGAAGGCTGCAGACGAGGAGGAGAATAGCAGCGATGATGATGAGGACGGTGATACCAAGAGCGTCGTCGCGAGGCTCGAAAGCTATACCAACAATGCCATCAAACTCGCCAGGCAAAACGGCACTCTGACGACGCACAAGACAGAGGTCACGACGATTGCGCGCAAAGCCATTGTATCCGAGTTTATGAGCAAGATTGCGCCGGGCAGGAAATGTGCGAATTGCCAGGGCCTGAACCACAAGTACCGGAAGGACCGCTACGTCAAGATCTTCCGGAAACCGTTGACGGAGAAAGACAGCCATGCCATGATCCAGAGCGGGCACAAAGCCAAAGATCCGGTTGTAGAGTGGCAGAAAAGAGTGCAAGCGGAGAAGGCGCGGAAGGAGAAGCGCGAAGCGGAAAAGGACGAAGGTATAGCCGATATGTCTGGTTCCGCAGATGAAGAGGAAGAGGGTGAGGGCGACGACGTCAACATGGACGGCGAGGCAGAAAGCGAAGAAGACGTTCAAATCGCAGGCGGCGACATTCTGGACTCCGCCACCGAAGCAGTACGCAGCAAAGCCAAGAAAGAAGGTGAACATGAAGAGTATCTCAATCCTGCCCGCGTCCACGCGTACCTTAGCCAGCTTTTCGAACGTGAACAAGACATCCTCTGCGCCGTCTACGGCCACACAACGAGACGGAAAGGTTCCAAACCTTTG
The DNA here is from genome assembly GCA_030411845.1 of Friedmanniomyces endolithicus. Taxonomy (NCBI): domain Eukaryota; kingdom Fungi; phylum Ascomycota; class Dothideomycetes; order Mycosphaerellales; family Teratosphaeriaceae; genus Friedmanniomyces; species Friedmanniomyces endolithicus. The sequence goes on from JASUXV010000014.1 coordinate 427,321, forward strand.
ACACCCGACATGTTCTTCATGCGCACCATCCTCGTGCCACCCAACCGCTACCGTCCGGAAGCTAAAGCCGGCGGTGAGGTGACGGAAGCGCAGGAGAACACACTGTACCGCAACATCATCAATTCGTGCGACCAAATGATCATCATTCAACGAGAACTATCCGGAACACAAGAGGTGAATCCCCGGTATCGAGCGAGGTCTTACGCCGATCTGGAAACGACCTGGATTACTCTCCAGGATTCTGTCAATAGTCTCGTGGATCGCAATCTGGCGCCCGTCTCTGGACCTGCTGCGAGAAGGCTACCTGACGGCATCAAGCAGAAGTTGGAGAAGAAAGAAGGAATGTTCCGGAAGTACATGATGGGCAAGCGGGTCAACTTTGCCGCGAGAACGGTCATCTCGCCAGACCCGAATATCGAGACAAACGAGATTGGCGTCCCGCCTGTATTTGCGGTCAAGCTAACGTATCCGGAGCCCGTCACCGAGTGGAATGTGGAGGAATTGCAGGAAGCCGTCCGAAACGGTCCACATGTCTGGCCCGGCGCAGTGGCAATCGAGGGTGAGACGGGCTCAGTGATCAATCTTGAGCGCAAGAACGCGGAGGAGAGGACGGCGCTCGCAAACCAGCTGCTCGCTCCCTCGGTCGGCAGCGTTAGAGGCACGCGGCCGAAGAAAGTCCACCGCCATCTCAACAACGGCGATATTGTCATCATGAATCGCCAACCCACCCTCCACAAACCGTCCATGATGTGTCACCGTGCGCGCGTACTTCCGGGCGAGAAGACGCTACGGATGCATTATGCCAATTGCAACACGTACAATGCCGATTTTGATGGTGACGAGATGAACATGCACTTCCCGCAGAACGAAGTCGCGCGGAGTGAGGCACTGGGGATTGCAGATACGGATCATCAGTATCTGTCTGCAACGGCCGGCAACCCGCTACGAGGACTGATCCAGGATCACATCAGTATGGGGGTATGGTTGACGAATCGGGATACCATGTTCGAGAGGGGAGAATACATGCAGTTGTTGTATGCTGCGCTCCGGCCGGAGAGCGGGCACTGTTCATCCGGCACGATCGAGACTCTCCCGCCTGCGATCATGAAGCCGAAGTACTTGTGGACGGGAAAGCAGGTCTTTTCTTCTATCCTCCTCAATATCTTACCCGCGGGTTACGAGGGGCTGACGATGGAAGGTAAGAGTACCACGGACGCTAAGTTGTGGGGTGGTGATGGGAAAGGAAAAGAAGAAGGCACAGTGGTGCTGCGGGATGGGTATCTGTGTCAGGGGATCATGGATAAGAAGCAGATAGGGCCTAGTAGTGGCGGAGTGGTGAATGGGGTGTATGAGATCTATGGGCATGTGGTTGCTGGAAGACTGCTGAGTGTGCTAGGTCGCCTGTTGACGAGGCTAGAGGTTGTGAGAGGCTTCTCGTGTGGCGTGGATGATCTCATTTTCACGCGCGAAGGAGAAGGGCAGAGGAGAGAGGCGCTTGCGGGCGCTGAAACAGTGGGTGGCGAAGTGGCGAGAAGGTATGTGGGGTTGGAAGATCAAAAGGGCGCCGGGCAAGGTCGAGAGTTGCAGCGGCGACTTGAAGACGTACTGCGCGACGAGGCGAAGTCGCAGGGTCTGGACCAGGTCACCAATAACGCCACCAAGGACCTTTCCTCGGCCGTCACAAACGCATGTCTACCCGCGGCGCTGGTGAAGCCCTTCCCGAATAACCAGATGCAGACCATGACTTCCTCTGGCGCGAAGGGAAGCAAAGTCAACGCCAACCAGATCTCGTGTAACCTCGGCCAGCAGGTTCTTGAAGGTCGCCGTGTCCCCAGCATGGTCAGCGGGAAGACCTTGCCATGTTTCAAACCTTTCGAGTCGAGTGTGCGGGCGGGCGGGTATATCGTCGACCGGTTCTTGACGGGTGTGCGGCCGCAGGAGTATTTCTTCCACGCCATGGCTGGACGAGAAGGGTTGATCGATACGGCTGTCAAAACTTCTCGATCGGGGTACCTGCAGCGGTGCGTGATCAAGGGGATGGAAGGGTTGAAAGTAGAATACGATACTTCCGTTCGGGACTCCGATGGTTCCATCGTGCAGTTCCTGTACGGGGAAGATGGCCTGGACGTGGCGAAGGCAAAGTATCTCTCCGATTTCAAGTTCGAGGCTGAGAACCATTTGAGCTTCTTCCAGGGACTAGGGGTGCGGGAGGACTTCAGAAGGGTGATGAGTGAGGAGGCTGGCGAGTATAATAAGAGTGCGTGGAAGAAGTACCGGAAGACTGGGAAGCTGGATGCGAGTGAGCCTGCGCTTGGGGTGTGGAGTCCGAGTCGGTTTGCGGGAAGCACGAGTGAGAAGATACTGGAGGAGGCGAAGGAGTATATGGATGTCAATCGGGATCGCTTGTTGAAGGACAAGAAGAAAGGGATTGAGGGACGGCTAACGAAGAAGAACTTCGAGTCCATTCTGAATATCCGATACCTCAAGTCCGTAGTCGAGGCAGGCGAGGCTGTGGGCGTCGTGGCTGGACAGTCCGTGGGAGAGCCTTCGACGCAGATGACGCTCAATACTTTCCACTTGGCTGGTCACTCGACGAAGAACGTCACGCTAGGGATTCCGAGGTTGCGAGAGATTGTCATGACGGCTGCTTCGAATATCGCTACGCCTACTATGACTTTGAGAATGGGGGAGGACATGAGTGCGGATGTGGCGAAGAAGTTCGCGAAAGGCATATCGAGACTGAGTCTTGCTGAGGTGATGGACACGATTACGGTGACGGAGAGGATCGGGAAGGGCTTGGCTTATTCGGAGGCGAAGATGTATGAGGTGCGGTTGGAGCTCTTCCCCGCGGAGGAGTATATGAAGGAGTATGCCATTCAGATCGATGATGTGGTGGCGACTATTGAGCATCGGATGTTGCCGCGGCTGCAGGCGGCGGTTCGCAAGGAGATGAAGAAGAAGGGGGATGATAAAAGTTTGAAGAACCGGGCAGCGATTGGGCAGAGTGCGGGTACGGTGGAGCAGGAGCGAGCGCAGCCTGACGCGGATAGGGAGGGAGGCGATGATGATAGTGATGGTGAGGGGGACGATGATGCGACGCGGGACAAGTACAAGTCGAACAAGATGCAGGCTGGGTATGAGGCCTACCAAGACGATGAGGAGAGGGGCCTTGCGGCGAGAAGTCGGAGGGAGGGGACACCCGGGGAGATGGAGGTGGAGGAGGACGAGGACGAGACGTATGGAGGTAGCCCGAGGCCCGGGCCATCTGAAACGGAGAGTGAAGCGAGTGGCGAGGATGATGATAAGCAGTCCCCACGAAGCGCGCGGAAGCTCATCGCGAAGGATCGAGAAAATAGGATCAAGGGCGATCGCAAGACGAACGATATCACGCGATTTGCCTTCGACGACGAGAAGGGCGATACCTGCACCTTCACACTCGAATACGACTCCAGTACCGCCAAGCTCCTCATGCTCCACCTCGTCGAAGATGCCACCCGGGCCGCCCTCATCCAATCAGTACCCGGCATCAGCAACGCCATCCTAGATGAAGGCGCCACCAGCAAGGCCAACGGCGTCCCCATCCTGGTCACCAGCGGCGTCAACATCCCGGCCATGTGGACCTACCAGAACGTCCTGAACCCGAACCACATCTACACCAACTCCATCCACGCCCTGCTCCTGCACTACGGCGTCGAAGCCGCGCGGGCAGCTATTGTCATCGAACTACAAAGCGTCTTCGGCGTCCACGGCATCAGCGTGGATCCCAGACACTTGATGCTGATTGCGGATTACATGACCCGCGGTGGGGGTTATCAGGCGTTCAGTCGGATGGGGTATCGGGGCAATCCGTCACCTTTCATGAAGATGAGTTTTGAGACTACGGTGGGGTTCTTGCGGGATGCGGTGTTGGAGGGGGAGTGGGATGATCTGACGAATCCGAGTGCGAGGATTGTTACGGGGAGTATGGCTCGGGTGGGGACGGGAGCGTTCGATGTTTTGATGGGCGTTTGGGGGAGGGCAGGGGAGGCGGAGGAGATGGACGACGGGGATGGGGATATCGAGCTGGAAGAGTAGTCGGACGGATGTACTTCGGATGGTGTATATTTGCCAGAAGAGCTCGGTGTATCGGAGGCTTGCCTGGAAGAGTAGCTGAATGTATGGCGGAGAATGTGTCACGTGCGAGACGCAATTGGATGGGAATCATGATCGAGGCGAACCAAGACGAAACAGGGGTGACAATATCGTCTGCGAGTCGCCACGATTGTTGTGGAACACTCTCGATGACTTCTTTGTCATGGCATTTTGTCGACCATGTCGCGTCGGCGAGGGATTGGACAATGGACTGTCTGAGACACGTCTGGTCTGGGTCGATGCGTCTACGTCCCGCACAAACGACGTGCTTGCAGCCTCAAGGCTTGGGCTGGATCAAGCAAACATGAGCGCAGGTGATTAAAGCACGGAGTCCGTCGTTCGACAATGGAGTAGAGCACGACAGACACATTCAGACGAGTATGCCCCTAATCAGGTACTCACGATGCTCAACGGACGAGCTCAAAACATTCGCCATTGCGCGCAACATCCAAGTCAGCCCGCCCCACGCCTTCCGCCACCGCCGCCCCAGCAGGGCAGATCACATCAACGCCCTCAAACAAGCCGACAAGGACTTCAGGTTCCGCTTCCTGGACCTCGCACCTGAGCTCCGCAACCGCATCTACCGAGAGCTGCTCCTCTTCCACGACTCGTATTCCTGCCGGCCACGGATCCTGGCGACGTGCAAGACAATCCACAGCGAGGCCGGGGCTATACTGTACCGCGATAATCTGATTGAGATCAAGCTCCGGCGCGGTGCCACCGATGGGTACTGGGACTCCATGGTGATTGCCCATGGCAAGGATTGCGGTCGTCTGAGTATGTTCGGTAGTGCCGACGACTTGACGGCTTATCAATGGCCGGATTTCCTGCTGCGCGCACAGTGGATCAGGGTCTCCACCACTTTCGAAAGTATGCTCAGCAACGCAAAGGATGTGAGACAGCAGCCGGTGGCAAACAGGGACAAGCAGGACATCAACTACGCCCTCTACTCGCTGTGCTCGTTCTTGCAGGACAAGCACTGCCTGGTGGCGATCGAAGTGGACGTTGGGACAAACATGTCCACCATACTGGCCGATCCGGGGCCGGGAACGGACGAGGAAGTTGCGCACGGCGTGCTCAGTCCGCTACAGCTCTTGGGCCCGCTCTCACTCTTCCACATCATCAACAGCGACGGCTCGGTGACACAGCTGACTCAGTCGTCGTTTCCGGTGCACGCTCGTCTACAGGGTGGCGTGCTTGGCCCGCTACAGTTAATGCTCTACGAATTCGATGCGTGCCACACGCTCTTACCCTTTTCTCAGTCAAGTGTCGAACTCCATGGCCCGCTGCATCGGCCGTTGATCACGCAGGCCGTCCGTGGATTCGATGCGCATGCGTACCGAATGGCCGTGAGCCAGAATGAGCTGAAAATGACAACTGTCTTATGTACATCAGACTTTGAGTCCAAATGCAGCGTCATAAACTGTGATCTCAGGTCTCACATGGACGAATGGAACTTGGATGTGCTGGAGGAGGCGTTGACTCTGAAAATCCTGGGACCACAGATGGCGTCGGTAAAGAACATCCTGGAGCAATGGCGCAGCTGTCGGGGTCGTCGTAAAGAGTTGGAGGAGGCTGGAGATGGATTGGCGGCTTGACAGCGTGGGTGTGGTGGTTCGGCGATGGGCAAAATGGCATAATCGCGCGTGAGAAGGGAATGGCAAGCTGCATTTCGGCTGCCGGGCAGCTTGCTTTGCTTCAGGTGTCGAAGGGCGGGAGAAAGATCTTGTCGGCAGCCTGCGTTGATTAGACATGGTTGAAGCCGGCCTCGTGGAGTTCGAGATGGCCTTCTTCACATGAGCGAGTTGAAGCGACAAGCAATGTAATATCCCTCCTTCGAAATTGGACCGGTCTGCTGCGCCCACATGGCTCATCCATCGTTGTCGACCTTGACATCGTCTTCATCGTCTCGTGGTTGCCATGATGATGATGATGGTTCAGGAGTGACGAACTCGCACGGGATATACATGCACGTCCGCACCTTGGGCTCCACCACCTGTAGCTCGTGTGAGCCGCCGGGGGTCGGTCCGCTTGCCATCCATACCATAACCCCCTATGCCAGCTCCGCTCCTACGCAACCATGGCTTCCTAAACAATGGCCGGGGAGGTCTAAGAAATGTGAAGAAAGTCCTACTGATCGAGACTACATACGAGTCGACGGAGGTGAGGTCGTATGCACACTGTCACGTGCCCAACCCGTATTCTCAATTTCCCAAATAGAAATTGCACAGGAACGGGTTACGCCCGATCTATAATTGAGGTAATTTCCCTCCCACATGCAAGCTCCAACTCAATAATGTCATCCGCCCGATGCGCCGATGGCCGCAGTGGCCGCCGCCCCAAGCTTCGCCCGCGCCGATCTATCATGGAGTCATTAGACGGCGCCATTTTCGGGGTCAAACCGTCAAAGAGAAACGGTAACGATTGCGTCCCATCACCGTCGCATCATCTCGTCCTCGCTGCCCGAAGGCGGTGCACAATTGCATTTTACACACTACTGTGTTGCGCATGTCGTGTGACCTCCCCTCTCCCACCACCACCACCCACCGCCCGACCAGTACCGCTGTACCACCTGCACCCTCCAACCTCACTTCACGCCACCAGCGACCGGCACAGAATTCATTTCCTTCCTTTGCGCGAACGCATGTAATGGTCAATCGATAACAGTCGACAACGGTGGTCCAGATGTCCGGCTGTAATAGTAGCAGTCTCCGGCATGCCGCGATCATCTTATTAATAATCCCTTTCTTCCTGTCGGTCTCGGCGCAGACACTGCTTTTCACTGCGCCGGCGACGACGGCGCTCACGGCGTTGGGCGCGACGAATAATTACACACTTGGCGACGATGTGCGGATAGCGTGGCAGACGGGTTTTGCGAAGACGACGTTGAGGGTGTGGCAGGGACCGCGGGGGGATGGGTCGTGGGTTAGGAAGGTGTTGGCTGGTACGTGGAAATATTGGCATGGAAGTTCGTATGCGGGCAGATGTGCTGATACTGCGACTTGTAGAGAATCGGTCACAATACGATACCTCGTTCACATGGACGGCGGCGCCGATAGACAATATCCCGCTGTCTAGAGCGTTCCACTTCGAGCTTACGAACGCGGAGGATGGCAGTTGTGCGGGTTGCGCCGCGGACAGCGCCGACTTCTACGTGACTCGGTCCTCGACGACCTCCTCGACGAGCACTAGTGCCTCGTCCACAGCTCCGCCAGCGACAAGCGCATCGCCCTCATCCTCACCCACCGCGGCGACCACTCCAGTCTTGCACAACAATCGCCACGCCCTTGCGCTAGGCCTAGGCATCGGTCTCGGCGTCGGCTTACCCCTTCTACTCGCCCTCCTCGCGCTCTGCGCCTTCTGCCTCATCCGCCGGCGCAAGAACCAGCGCCGTTCCGCGAACCTCCCACGCGGCCACCAGCCCAAACTCTCCATCTCCGCACCCTTCATGGTGCAACACGACAAAGCGGTCGGACCCCCCGGCTCGCCGGGCTATCCGCAGGTTGCGTACTTTGGCGCGTACAGACCGGGTAGAGACGATGACGCACACCGCGATCGCTCTTCAACCGGTACGGCGAGTACAATGGCGTCATCGTATCACGGGCCCTTCGAGTTCGAGCGGCCAGGAAGCGGGCCGGGTTTCGATTCGAGGAGTATGGAGCGAGAGATGTCCAGCATACCGCGCTCGTCGCCGCAATATGCCCAGTCGGGTTGGGGGGCTAGTTCGGCAAGCGGGAGTCAGCGGACTGGGACGCCGAAGAGCGATGGTCATGGCGGAGGGCGGCGGCTGACGAGTATAGATGAGCATGGACCGCCGCCGCCGCGAGCAGGGACGCCGGAATGGCCCTTGAGGTCGTGAGGTGCCGGTCGCGTTGTATATAATTTAAATGATACCCATGATTTTTGCGGACACGCGCGGAGCAGTTCGGTTTCTCGATTTCATCCAGGTCGCATGTGTTCTCGCACGTCCCAGACCAGCACTCGCTCGTCCCAAGCGCAGGTCGCGCACCAGCCTTCCGCGCCGAAGAGGCACCAGTCGACGCCCATCGCGAACTCCGTATGTGCGTCCATGCGACCCAACTCGCGTCCGAACCCGGCTCCACTTCCACCTTTCTCGACATTGCTCCCGTCCGTCCACACACGGCACGTCATATCATAGCTCGCGCTCAATAGCACATCGCTGAGGTGCGGGCTCCAGCTGATCTTGCGCACCGCATACTCGTGTCCCGGGAGCAGATTGACGGGTCCGGACGGGTTCCGCAGGTCGAAAGTCCTGATCACGCCGTCTACGCCTGCAGTAGCGAGTACAGAGTCGCGATACTTATTCCAGTCGTGCGTCAAGCACTCCGTCGGTCCCACACTCCCCTGCCCATAACCGGGCACTGGCAGCTTCGGCGGCGCATGTATCGGTATCGCAAGCGTCATATGGTTCTGCGCGCTCGCCTTGGTCCTCAAATCGTACACCCGCAAATGACTGTCCCGACTCACGCACGTCACGATATCCGGGTGATGCGGACTGAACTGCGCGCTGTACACACAACTATGCACCGGCAGCGTCACGAGGCTCTCTTTCCTCTCGGGGGTCCAGATCTTGACCGTGCCGTCCCAGCTACTACTCGCGAAGCGGCTCTTGTCCACCAGGCCCCAGTGTACGGAGAAGACCTCGCGGCCATGCTCCTGCCAGCCCGCGACGGGGAATTCGCCGACGCCAATGTCGAAGAGCTTGAGGCTGCCGTCGCCGCCGGCGGTGAGGAGCTGGTTCTCGTGCTGCTCCGACCAGGCGGTGTCGAAGAGGCAGTCTTGGGTTTCGAAGAACTTTTCGCAGGCGATGCCGTTGGAGGTTAGGTTGAGGATGTAGAGGCGGCCGTTGCCGACCAGGCCGAAGTTGGCGCCGGCGCAGACGGCGAGGCGCGAGTCGAAGAAGGGGGAGTATTTGGTGCTGTAGGGGTTGAAGCCGGCGGTGCGGAATTCGAGCATCTTGGGAGGGAGGTGCCGCCAGGGCTGTGTATGGGCTTGTGCTATTGCATGCCAGGTGATTAGCGGGCTCGCGAGCTCCTTGTCGTGCTCTACAAGATACGATCTATATCTTATGGATACATGTAAGTATTTGATGTACGGACGAGGATAGGGTGACCTGGAGGTTCATGTGGCCATGACATCAGGGCCAGTAATGAAGCCGCGGCTACATGTAATAATTTCACGTGCCAGCGACTGGAACGTTTCATCTTCTCACATGGACACCAGGTCACATATACGGGACCTTGGAATGACTGCACTGGGCTGGAATTGATCAAACAAGATGTCCGACGACGCGGTCTCCGCGTCCGCCAAAGGCGCGACCTTCATGGTCCTCCTTCAAATCGGTTCCCGCGCCATCACCTTCGCCCTCAACCAAGTCCTACTACGCTTCCTCTCGCCCCAGCTACTAGGCGTGGCAGTACAGCTGGAGCTCTACATTATCTCGACCCTGTACTTCTCCCGCGAGAGCCTACGTATAGCGACCCAGCGACGTTCCGATGGCGGCGTGCAAGCGGCGATCAACCTATCCTACCTTGCCATCATAGCTGGTATGCCCGTGGGAGCATTGCTGGCGCACCTGTATCTGCAATCAAATTACCCGGACGTGCCGTATCTGACGACTGCGTTGCGTATTAACGAGTTGACGGCTATGGTGGAGTTACTGTCGGAGCCCGCGTTCGTAACCGTTCAGCAGAATATGCTGTATAAGACCCGTGCGGCCGCTGAAGCTACGGCGGTCATCATGAAGACTCTGGCGACCGCTGGGTTCGTCTTCTGGAGCCGGCACAAGGGCTACGATATCGGAGTCTTACCGTTCGCAGCAGGGGAGCTGGCGTACTCGACCTCACTCACGATCGTCTATCTAACGCAGACGGTCGGGGTGGCGCGCCTGAAAGGCTTCACCTTGATGCCAAAGAGCATGCAAGCGAGGTGTGTCCGCTCTGCACCTCCAAGCGTAAGTGTGCTTTCATTAATTCATTTCCTAGCCAGCCCAATCAACAGTACATCTTCTCTCTATTCTCTAAGCCTTTACTCCTTCTCTCCGCTTCGCTTTACTTGCAGACTGGGGTCAAATGGCTTTTGACCGAAGGTGACAAGCTACTCGTATCCGTCTTTGCCACACTAGAAGACCAAGGCATGTATGCGCTCTCGGCCAACTACGGGGGCTTGATCGCCCGAATGCTGTTCCGGCCCATCGAAGACAGCTCTCGGAATTTGTTTGCCAGACTCTGCGCCACCTCGCCTCCGCCGTCAGACCACGAGAAAAAGAGCGGCTCCACCACACCACCCAAGACCGACAAACCCGCCAATGGCAACCTCACGCAAGCTGCCACAATCCTCCACAACCTCCTCCGCTTCTATTCCATCGCATCTCTCATTGCCTTCGCCATCGGTCCTACCGCCGCGCCCCTCCTCCTCCAAGTCGTCGCCGGCTCCCGCTGGACGGCTTCCGGCGCCGGCGAAGTCCTAGCAACGTACTGCTACTGCATCCCCCTCCTCGCCATCAACGGCGTCTCGGAAGCCTTCGTCTCGGCCACCGCCTCCACCGCCGAGCTGCAGCGCCAGAGTATCTGGATGGGAGCCTTCAGCGCCGGGTTTGCGTTGAGCGCTTACGTGTTCTTGAGAGTGCTGGAGATGGGCGCCAAGGGGTTGGTATTGGCGAACTGTGTTAACATGGCTTTGCGGATCGTTTTCAACCTTAGCTTCGCGACGGGGTACTTTGAGAGGCAGGATGTGACTTTTAGACTTATGGATATTCTACCAAATGTGTATGCGGTGGGTGCGGCGGCTGTGGTGCCGAGTCTGTTGGCTCGGACAAAGGGTATGCTGGGTCAGTATGGATTACTAGGTGAGCTGGTCACGGTGGGCGTTGTGGGCGGGACGTTCGCTGCGTTCATGTGAGTTTTACCTTTGCTACTCAAATCACCCGCTGTGGCTAATGCTTCACAGCGCTGTCACGGAAAGGCGATTTTTGCTCGATTGTTATCGAAGATTCAGGGCCTAGGGTCTAGGCGACGGACAATGTTCATGAGCAGGGCTATCTCGTTGTCAGATACTCCGTACGCATTCTGGGATACCTTCGAGGCTCTGAACTGGACTCGGCCCAAACTCCCACCCGGTGGGGACTTTACGCTCTACGACGTTCCTATAGACGCATAGGAGAAACGTGGACCAACGAGGCTGCCATGCAATTCTCTCGTAAGGCCTGTAATGCTCAAGCAGCAATCGTCGCTAAGTGTAGGTCGTGGTAGTTTCGAAGCGACATCTTCCGCACGTCGCTCAGTTCGAACTCTGGTGGAAGCGAACGATCCGAGTCCACGAAAATCGTTATCATGGAATCGAGCGTGGCGCACATGGTGTCGTAGCGAGTGTCGCAGGGCATGGGCCATGGGCAAGGCTTGACTCTCTTCCGAAAGCCGTGACGATACTCGCACTGCAGAGCTTCCAAGTGGGTACAAGTTCTCACGACCCACGAGCAATTCTTCACGATGACTGTGGGGACTATGGTGATGGTATTGTTAACATTACGATTGTTTGTTTGTTGAATTGATGACGGGCGGTGGGGCTGGTCATTTGTTTAAAGTATTGTTTATTAGCGCCAGGTACCATCAGCGTGATTACGCGCTAGTTCGCTTGTGTCGACGGGTGGACTCGCAATCTTAAACAGGACTCAGGAGACAACTCGCTGCTTCGTCCAGCGCTTGCTTTCTCCTTCCGTTCTTCAACGCCTCTCCTCCTCCCAGCGATATCAAAGTCACTCCTTAGCCGCGACAGTGCTGGTATACCGTCGCCCTTCGTTTCGGCGGACTTGCAGCGTGTCGCAGCAATCACATTCCTTCACCACAATCGACCCTTAATATTGCTGCCATTGTTGACCAGTGCCCACATTCCTTGCCTCGCCCGCAACACTCAGGCATTACTACGTCGACCACCACCGCCTCCAGACCATCCCTCCCTTCGACACGACATCGACATAGTCGACACGATGGGACTCCACCATCAAGCCACCCACGGACGCGTCTTCCGCGGCATCGACGCGACCAAGCACCTCGAAATGCGCAAGCGCGACAGCCACGGCACCAAGATTGTCATGAACGTCCCCGACCACATGAAGGCGGCCGCTCGCCCTGCGGACCCAGAGCAATTGAAGTACATGGTGAAGGATGTTTCCACCGAGTTAGTCGCGACCTACACCTCCGTCGTCTACCAGACCCTATCTGCCAACTTCGACGGCCCGATCGCCGGATACACCACCCTTTCTGCCGCTCCCACGCCGACCGTCGTCAATGTTGCGCAGTCTGGTGCGACTGACACCGCTTCCTCTGCCGCTCCGACCCCGACCAACGCGCACGAGTCCGCGTACGCCTCCGCCAAGCTCGCCGCAATGGGCGCTGCCTCTACCACCGTGATCGCAACATCCGTTGCCTCTGTCTCGCCGACAAGCGTGGCCGCCTCTTCCACGTCGGTCGAGGACGGTAGCAACAACAAGTCCAACTTCCTTAACGCCCCGACCATTGCCGTCGTATCCACCACCGCCTCCGCAACTCTCGGAGCATCTGCCGTTGGTGGCACCCCTCTCGCCGCCACCCGTGCGGACGCCCTCTCTGGCACTCCGGTCTCCGCTACGCGCGCTCCCATCGCTATGGACGGCTACGGCATGTCCACTGGCGCCAAGGCCGGGCTCGCTCTCGGCATCATCGCCGCTTTCGCTCTTGCTGCCGGTCTTCTCTTCTTCTGCTGGCGTAGACGCCGCAACCCGAACGCTCACCAGGAGATCCACGACGAGAAGCGTGCCAGCAAGAGCAGCTCCTTCTTCGGCGGCAAGGCTATGTCCGAGAAGCGTGCGTCGGCTATCAGCGTCGCCAATAGCATCCGCTCTGCTGCCTCCACTGCTCCACGTCTCAGTCTGCGCCCCGTCACCCAGTTCCTGCCAACCCTTTCTTCCGACAACCGCAAGAGCGCTGGCAACTCGCTCGATCCTGCCTCCGCTGCCATGTCGGAGAAGCCGAGGAGCATGTGGGAGCGCCGCTCGCAGACCACGCAGAATCCATTCGACGACGCCGACGCTCAGGACGAGAAGACCGAGGCACCTGTCAACCCATTCGACGAGCCTGAGGCCAACGCCAGCGAGAAAGCATCGGCTGATTCTGCCGCTACCGTCGCTGCCGCCACCGCTACAGCAGATGCGTCTGCCCCTCGTGGCCCGAACAACGTGCACCGCGTACAGCTTGACTTCAAGCCGAGTATGGAGGATGAGTTGGAGCTCAAGTCTGGACAGCTTGTCCGCATGCTTCACGCATACGACGATGGCTGGGTAAGTCACTCGCCATGTATCGATGACCACCTGATCGACTGCTAACGTTGCTCTAGGCGCTGTGCATCCGCATGGACCGTTCGCAGCAAGGTGTTGTCCCGCGCACTTGCCTGTCAAAGCTTCCCGTCAAGCCCCGTCCCCAAGGCCCGCCATCGCACGGTCTCAACGGTCCCCCGATGAGCCCCATGGGCACAGGCATGACCCCGCGTCCTCTCACCCCGACTGGTCGTGACCGCACTGCCAGCCCTGCCGGCATTAAGCGCCCATGCACGCCGACCGGTGTCCCTGCACGCAAGCCCGTGCCAGGCCAGGCCGTCTAAGACTCGGCCTTTCGGATTGTATTCCATTCTCACTTGACGAATTACGCGGGTGATTCTACGATGCACTTACATACCATCACCGTTACCAAGGGCAGCGGGAGAACTGGAGTTGGGTGGCGCAGACTGGAGAAGAGAATCAAACCTACCTACCTTCTTTCCCGTAGCCTCGACGTAAGCAATCGAAGTCGAGGCTACTGCTTTTCTCGCGAGCTGCGATTGTTGTGTACAATATGCGAGGATGGGGGTGTGCATATTGTCTGCTCTGGGAGGAGACTACGCGAGCAGTGACTGTCCGCCTGAGCCGCTGCTGGTCAGCCTGGCGGTTCAGTATGGGGGGAGAGGAGGGCAAATGGAGATGTACATGTAGCCTTTTCGCTGAGTCCCGGGGGTTATATCTCTGCAAATGTGTTCTATCAATCATCATTGCGCCTTCAGTCACTGTGATCCAAGTAACGTGACGACGTGTGCGAATCGCGTTCTTCTTCATCCGGACCAGTGACTGTTGGCGACAATGGCAAACAAAGACAATAGGGAATGCAACCTCCCGACACAGCCAACTAGGATAAGTTGTATGAATGTAATTAATGGTCATGATGTCGCCGTCAACTCTCCGTCGTATGACGTCGGTACGCAATGGCTTTCCGCGATGCTTCAGCGACATGGCGAAGCGGCGCATCAAGGCTCGCCTCGAGCACACCAGCTCCGACATCCGCAGGTCAGCGCCAGCGCAACACCCAACGCCAGCGATCATATCGAGACCCTTCTACAGCGCTCGAGGAGCGTCCACGTCGAGACCACAGCCCACTGACTGCTTCGCGAGGTTCTCGGAACCGCAGAGAAGACAGCACTCCACTTTCACGCCAGGATCGCAGATCAGGCCAGCGACCTCCACGAGACCGATCGCCTCCTCCTCTCTTGCGAGGACCACGTCGATTTCGTGACCGCTCTCCATCGCCGGGATCTACTCGAACCCACGAGGTTGTCTCACCGACACCACCACCTCCACCTCCAGATCTTGGCACCTTCGACCGCGCCTGGATACTAGACCGTCTTGAGAAGCTCAACCGCTTCGGTGAGAACCTCCTCACGGACTCACAACGCTACGACGTTTGCATCAACGTCGTAGAACGAGAATTAGCAGACTTCCTAGATCAGCCTCTCACGCACGCAACCTACCACCAGATCACTCCAGTCCTCGCTAACGCGGTACTCTACGCCAAAGCGGTGACATACGCTCCGGACTCCGCCAACCCAGTCCAATATCAGCAGCAGCCCACCATGGCGACACCGCTGCTAGGACAGTTCCTCGTCCAGATCAACGGCTTCGTGCAAGCGCGTAACGAGAGCGGCTTAGCGGATTGGATCGCATTGGAGCCGCCTTTCAACGAGCAATATGGCGCAATGATACGAGAGATACAAAGTGCATACCCGCGAGGCAGCGAAGATGCGCTGGAAAAGAGATGCTCGAGCGCGCTGAAAGCGGCGGCGGAAGGGGACGATGGGAGTCCCTGGACAGCGTTCACCAAGTTCATGGCGCAATACCTGGCGTATCTGAGGGATGTGAGCGCGGACGTGAATCGGTACCTGGATACGTATGCGCTGCTGTCGGAGTTGCAGCAGAGGGCCAACAGTGCGCTGAGTCACAGTACGCTTGGGCATTTGATGCTGCCGGTCGTGGTTGCAAACGCGAAATTAGTGTGTCGATTGGCTATTGGACTGGACAAGCAGCCGGAACTCATTGCGCACTTGAAGCGCTCGGGTGGTGGAGGAGCTGGCGGTGGCGGCGACGAAGGCGGAGCACGCGAGACGCTGCCGGAGCGAGCAGCCAACATCCTCCGCCAAGCCTTCGTCACCTGCCTCAACGACCGTGTCTCCAGTCTCTCCGCCGCCGGCAAGCCCGAAGGCAAGAAACGCGGCATCTACATCATCGCCAACCTCTGCCTCAAAATCCTCTTCCAGTGCCGCAAGACGCGCAACGCCACGCAAATATTCGAAAATATCTACAACCTCTCCCCACCCCTCCTCGCGTACCCGAAGCGCGAGCGCGTCACCTACCTCTACTACCTCGGCCGCTTCCTCTTCCAAAACAGCCACTTCTACCGCGCCCAACTCGTCCTCCAAACCGCCTACGACGAGTCCCCCGCCCGACCCGAGTGCGTGCGCCAGCGCCGCCGCATCCTCATCTACCTCATCGCCAGCAACATCATCCTCGGCCGCTTCCCCTCGCAAGCCCTGCTCAGCCGGCCCGAAGCGCAGGGTCTCGCGGCGAAATTCGTGCCGATCTGCCTGGCGATCCAGCGAGGCGATCTGGCGGGTTTCAGGCGGCAGCTCGATATCGAGCACGGCGAGCACGCGGAGTGGTTTTTGCATTTCCGGATCTTGTTGCAGTTGCGGAATCGGTGCGAGGTGCTGGTTTGGCGGAGCCTGGTGCGCAGGGTCTTTGTTCTCGCTGGGCATAAGCCTATGGATGATGGGGTGACGAATAAAGCTCCTACGCTGGATGTTAAGTACCTTGTAGTTGCGTTTCGGAAGATGGAGGACGCGGCTACTGCTGCGGATGACTATATAGACCCTGATTTTGAGGGTGTGGACTACGGCGATACGGGGGAGGAGCTGCATGTCGATCAGGAGGCTGTGGTTAGTAAACTCACGTCGCTGATTGATCAGGGATTATTGTGCGGGTTCATCTCGCACAAGTTGATGAAATTCGCGGTCACGGGGACGAAAGCCAAGGGCGGTGATGCGCTGGCGGCGGGGTTCCCGAGGGTCTGGGCTGTGCTGAGGGCGCGGGCGGAGAAGAGCGAGGGGGGTGGTGGGGAGGTGCCCGGGTGGAAGAAGAAGGATGGTGGGGTGGGAGGGCAGAAGGCTGGGTCGGGAATGGTGTTTAACTTTAGTAGTATGCGGCCGGTTGGTGTGGTTGGGTAGGTGGGCTGGGGAGACGGAAGAAGGTTGTTATATGGAAAGACCTCCTGTCAGGATACGCTTACGTCAGTCTGGAGAGAAGGTCTGGAAAGCTGGACGAGGTACTGCCAGTACCGCTGAGCAGTCGAAGCAATTGGCAGCAAAGTCGCTGCCAGACGGGCCTGCTCGCTTCAGCGCATTGCTTTCACTACCGAGCGAGCCATCTCAAGATTGTTTCGCTTTCGAATGCCCCCCCCCCCCCCCCCGGACTCGGCTATTAACCCTGTACATGGACTGCAGGAAGAGGGCTTATGAAGAGCAAAGTCGTTCAAGAGTGAGTCGCAGGACGCTCTGTGCACGTGACCTGCCGTACCTGCCTGGCGTTCGTGTGACCGACGATACCCTACCGTCGACACATACCAGCCAACAGAGACCTTCTGATTCATACAGTAACCACTCTCAAAGTGCGGGATCATCCAGAGCGGTTACTTTATGGAAGGGATAGGTCAGTCACATGATCGCCATGTGCAAAGATAGGACCTAGCAACGCATTCCAGCAAGGGCACGCAAGGGCTACACCATGCTATCGTCTCGCCCAATCCCAGTTTGTTCAGCTCAGGCCACTCTTGGGAAGCCCGGACTTTCCCCTTCCTCGACTGCTCTGGGTCTTGTTTTGACTCCAAGAGTCAACCGGAAGTGTATCATTGGCCGACATGTTCGACTCCTCATTCACCGTGGCGCTGGGGAGGCCAGAACGCCTCTGAAGCGGCAGCAGCCCCGAGGGCAATCGTGTAACTCTACTCTGACTCTGGAATCCAGGCTGTAAGCGCATAAGTAACCCGACATTCCTCTTGTTGTTTCGCTGAGAGCCTCCTTCAACACCTTCAAAATCCTATTCGCATCCGTCCTCCACCCTGTTTAACAGCAAGATGAAGTTCACTCCCCTCGCCTCTGTCCTCGCGGTGGCCGCGACAACCCTCGCCACGCCTCAGCGGCCTCACGGCTGGGGCGGTGACCGAAACCAATGCGTGTCGCAGCAGCGGGCCGACAAAGTAGTTAACGAGATCATCGCCATCTTCGGCCACTCCCCCAGCGTCGACGCCGCGAACACCACAGCCCATGCCCTCCTCGCAGACGACTTTCAGGAGTTCTCCGACTCCGTCCATGCTCTTGAGCGCCAGCCTGTGCGTACCACTCCCCCCTCTCGCACCCTGCAACCCCCCCGAACCCATCCGCTGACCCTCGCATGTGCAATTAGCTGACCGGCTCCGGCCTTACGGCCAACAAAACCGAATGGATCGGCGGCATCGTCGGTCGCCCCCCCATCACCGACATCGAATCCCTCTACATCAGCCCCGCCGGCTGCCACAAAATCATCTGGTACTGGCAGTTCAACAGAGTCGCCGCGGCGACTTACCGCGTGCGCGGCTTCAACCTCATCGAGTTGAATGCGCATGGGCAGGTTGATCAGTTGGTGTTGGAGTTTAATAGTATTGCGTGGGGACTGGATGATGGGGAGTTGCCTTGTAATTTTACGGCGAGGGCTTAGGGAGTGTTGGAGCCTGGGCGGGTGTCAGGGATAATCTGGCTCGGGCGTGGAGAGTGAGAGTATTGTACGGTATCGTGGTCACATGTAGTCGGTTCGGAACTGGCTTTGATAGCACTTCGTGGCTCGCGAAGCCCGTTGGCAGAACTTTGATTGATTTCAAAGCTCTGATACCGGGGTCTCTATATCTTACCGTGCAAGCAGTTTATTTGTGCTCGTCAGCAAGGCAACGGGCTTCAGCCAGCTTCTGAATGTCATTGTACCTTTCTTGACGTATAGTGAAAGAGTGTCATCCCGCACAGCACTGCGAAAGTTGACACGGAGACCAGGCAGGCTCAACATAGAGGATAAGGTAGCCCAACACTGCCATGATGATGTGATGGTCCAATGTAATTTGAAGGCGGTCTAATGATCATGCGGTAGGCGCGTTCAAAACGATGGGGATTTGGAGCTGATGCGTCGGCTCAAGCTGCTGGGCGAGTCCAAGACATATGGTACGCAGATAGCCTGCTAGACCCATCATACAGTATTCCAGTTTCAAAGGAATACTCACTCACAATCTGTTGACCGTGCCTTCGATCAGTGCCAGCCTATATGCTTTCCGGAATTCGCTAAATCCACAAATGTCCCAACCATCCGTCACCAACTTTAAGCTGTCGCAGAGGCGGGAAGCTTCTCTACCTCGATCTTAGGCATTGAAGCGCCGGTGCCACCAAGATCAGTTGCCTTGGCTTTAGGGTTCTTCGAGTAGTAGTTGTTAATAGCAGACTTGATGCCGTCCTCAGCAAGCATCGAGCAATGCACTATTCCATCATTAGCCACCGTTCCATCATCCACATAGCATGTTTACGAAGACTCACGCTTGACCGGTGGCAAACAAAGCTCCTTAGCAATCTCCGTATTCCTGATCCTACTCGCCTGCTCCAACGTCATCCCCTTCACCAACTCCGTCAAATACGAGCTCGACGCGATCGCCGACCCGCACCCAAAAGTCTTGAACTTGACGTCCGTGATCGTGTCGTTCTTCGGGTCCACCTTGATCTGAATCTTCATCACGTCGCCACATGCAGGTGCGCCGACGAGACCGGTGCCGACGTCCTGCTGGTTCTTGCCCATGCTGCCGACATTGCGCGGGTTGTTGTAATGATCCAGGACTTTCTCGTGGTAGCTCCTTCGCGCGGGTTGCGCGGTGGGTGTGAGGGTTCTGGCGAAGGAGGAGGTGATCGGGCGGGCGGTCGACTGGAGGGCTCTGCTGGCCTGTGCAGGCGCGGTTGCGAGGACTCTTTTAAACATTGTGCTGGTTGTTTGAGGTCGGTTTTGTGTTTGTTGATGGGATGCGGCGATGGTGGTGAGTTGATGTGGTGATGTGGTGTAGCTGCTCTTCGCGGTCGAGGTGGTGAGGTCAGGGCTGCTTGGCGAAAAGCGGGATCCCAGCGGCCGAGATCGGCCGGACAAAGCCGAGCGCACTTACATCACGTGAACGGGTATGGCAAAAGTACATGTAGAACGCGAAAATGGCAATATCTCATGGCGACTATCCAACCACACGTAGTATCATGCGTGGTGGGTGAATTGTCTTCACTAGCTGCATTGACCAAGTGGTACCCAACTGCCACATCCAAAAGCACACTCAAGTATGTGAACGTCTCCGACACCTCGTCTGGTCTGCCGATGATCCAAAGACTGCCGACACCCGCCACGCCAGCACTAGGCAGTCGACAAGCTGCCTCGTCGCTGTGGTCGTTCGACCATGCAAAGCCCATCGGCGAGCTGCCACGGCTTTCCACCAGCAGTTCGCCGCAACGACTTCAATTGAAGTTGAACGAGTTTCGACACAGCGGGCAGGTACTCGCGTTGCTCGTCTTGAACCACTTGACCAGACAGCCCGAGTGGAATAGATTCTTGCAAGTCGGGCAGCGTTTGCTGGGCAGTTGCCTGTGGGCGTCGATAATGGAATAGCAGATTGCACCTAGAAGTAAAGCGCACGGGTCAGTGATATGTCACAGGTGTATAGCGTGTTGATGCTTACACTCAGTCTGTCCCTTGAGCGCTCCGGTGACGTTCTTGCGCCAGGCGGTGAGGCCGTCGATTATGGATCCGCTCTGCACAAAAGTCAGCACATGCACTCTCTAATTGACGAACTGAGAGCTTACAGAGAAAGTAATGACGCCCTGGCAGTTCCGCAGCCAAGACTGCCATTTCTCCTCCTTGACCGCCACCCGGCTCACGCCCACCACCTGCGCGGATGCCAGCGGGTATGCTTCCGGGAGTACGACCTTGATAGCCATTGTCTGCTCATCGACGACGTAACCCACATTGACCTCTCTGCTCCTCATACCGACCTTGACGCTCATCTTCTCGTTCTCCGGGTCTTCCTTCACGCTCTTCTCCGCCCACTCGGCCACCGATTGCAGCGATGCGTTGACGATGAGCGGGCTAATGTATTTCGCTGTCCAGCTTTCGACAGCCTGCAGAGTCTGTCTAGAGCGAATGTTCAAGTAGTAGCTCTTGACCAAACCTGGCAAGTGGGTGAGCGCGAGGTAGTACAGGTGTGTCAGCAGCCACTGCACATCGCGCTCTGGACTGGCCTCTGTGTCCTGCACATAGGTCTGGATGTCGAACTTGGACGCATCGATAGGCTTGCCGCGGGAGTGGCCGAGGAAGTCGAAAGTGAAGCTCAACAAGCCAGACAAGTATGTACCTTCCTTGAGCTGTTCGATGTAGTCGGTCTTGACTCGGTAGCTTGAGCCGTCGAAGTGGTCGAAGAGTAAGCGCCAGCTGTAGAGGTAGCCCTGCAATGGCAACGGCATCGTGCGGTCGAAAGGCGCATCGACGAGTGAGTCTAATGTGGGCGCTTCGAGAATGAGTGACAGCAGCTCGTCCGGTAATTGCGTAGTCTTCTTCTCAAGCGCTGCATCGAGCGATATCTGCTCCTGTGCAGCCACGACTTGCTTGCGCAGAAGGTCAAAAGCACCTTGTTGGATCGCGCGCGATGGTGTGTAGAGTAACGGGAAGAGTTCCTCGAAGTCGGGCAGCGCTTGGTAGGGTAATTGACCGATCTGGCGAGTGAGTAGCTCATGCGTGACCATCAGCGGCTGATGCGCTTCGTCCGAGACGCCGTTCGCGGCTTTGAGTAGCGTTACAAGGCCGAGATAGATCTTTTCATTGTTGTCCTTGAGTACGTTCACCAGGTCATCGTTAGGCTCGTCGGACTTAGAGAGCTTGCGGAGCGTGCCGTACAGTTTCAGCGTAGCGTGCGTGATGAGTATGCGATCCTCCGCATCGTTTTCAGCCGCGGACTCCGTGTCTGCGAACGTCCAAGTGCTGAGAACATACGATAGAGCCTGCGACCAGTGGTCTCCATAGATGTCCTGGATGCTGGGTAGCAGCGAAGAAAGCGCTTTGATGATCTCAGCCTTGATGCTGAGTGCTGGAGAGTCCGTCAATGCAGGTATCAAGCGCTTGACCAAGAAGATGAGCCGCTGCTTGGCAATGCTCGTAACAGCATCCTCCTGGGTATGAATGATCGTGTTGAGCAACACCAGCTGTTCCAGTGTTGCCTTCCGGCGCTGAGCGTCCGAAAGACTGATGTCGGTAAGATCTGCGACCAGCTCGTTGCAAAACCTTGTGATGGTCTGCGTTCCCGCCAACGAACGTTGCTGGCCCACGATGACCGCGGCGATAGACATAGTGTCTTTTCCCAAGCGGCTTGCCTTGAGACTTGCTTCGCCGTCTTTTGCTTGCTCTGCACCGTGTCCATGAAGCTCGAAGAGATTGTCGGTGATGCTAGCGTCTGCCAGCGCTGTGTAGTAACGGAGGGCTGGAGACTCCGAGTCTTGGCCATGTTGCAGCTGCCTCACAGCAAGCATGAGCTGGCCGTAAGCTGTCGGCTCATCATCTTCATTAGCGCTCTTGACCGGTCGTAGGGCCTCCCAATATCCATTCAGTACCGCGTTGGCCTCCGTCACGAATTCGAGTACTGTAACCTCCGTAAAGGCACTGCTGCCGGGGTGCCACGAAGCATTGATCCCGACAATGCTCAAGTTGTCTTCCGCTAAGAGGACACACATGTGTAGCAGTGCTACAACGGTCCACTGGGCCTCAATCTCTGCCAGCTTGCTCTTTGCGTCGGTCGAGGCGAGAAGCCGGGCTACATGCATGGCAATCCGGAGAGCCTGCGAGAGACCCTGAGAGTCCATCTCCACTGGACCTTGTTCACCAGGGCTTGAATTTTGTACTAAATTGACGGCACCTCCGAATGGGCTCAGTATGGCAAGTGAGGGTTTCGGCACCCGGACTGCAGCTCTTACTGACGACTTCCATACATCTATGCTCGGCAGCATTTGCTTCAGGTCGGTAATACTGCCTTGGTCTCCCATAAGCCTACCGGTCAGCTCGTGTAGTGCATCCATCGACAGTGATTTCGAGGAGACTTTCTCCAGGTTCTGTAGCACAATACTGAAATTGGTCTTCGTGTTAGCGTCGCCCAGAGACGCCGACAGTCGCGACGAAATAGCAGCCGCGTTCTGCGAGATCGTTTCATCCTCGTGTTGTTCCAAGCGGAGAAGGTTTGATAGCAGCTGATCGCCTCCAGGCTTGCCGGCGAGGCTCTGGAGTGTGGCACTGTCCATGGTAGCGAAGAATTGAATGGTGAGCGCAAGGTCCTCCGAGTTCTCCGTGTCCGGAAGGGAGGCGATCAGTCTTGAAATGATCTTCTCCGATGTTTCTGCGGTAAGCGCTCCAACAGTGCGAAGCTGCAGAAACACTGCACCCGGAACGTCGCCGGAACCTGGCTTTACTATATCGTAGACAAATTTCTGCAATGGAGCGCTCTCTCGAGCGGCCGAGACAGCAGCGATTGGTACGTCACGTGGAAAGAAATCCCGTAGTAGCTTGCAAGATCCTTCACTCGAGCCGTCGTAATCCACACCTTTGCTCAAAACGCGTGCGAACAAGTCCGGGAAGAAGTGCTCGGAGCTCAACGCATAGAGGCAGCGGATGAGGTGTTGTCTCGAGGGCCAAGAGAGCCAACTCAGGTCGTCAGCGGTCAGGAGATCTTCTAGCGTAGTCCTGAAGTCTACGTCCTGGAGTAACTTCAGCTCGTGTACCCTGACCAGCTCCTCCAGGATCGCCGCGGCACCGTAAGGCTTGCCTTCTCGGCTCTTCAGCAACGCAGCGCACTCTGCCGCAATCTTCACGTTGGCGGCCAGGAAAGTTGCCTTAGCGGTGCTTGGTAGATCTTCAGCGTACAACTCTCGCTGCAATGCGGTCCACCGCTTTCCGGCAGCTGCGACTTGCATTTGCGACTTTTCGAAGGCCTTAGACTGCTGGGGTTGAGACGTTTTGGCGAGTTCCAGAAGCTGCTCTGCATACTTGGGCCACTCGTGTTCCAGCAAGGCAGCCATGCCTGATACCTTGACCGCCTGTGCTACTATATGAGCAGTCTTCGCTCCATGGATGGCCCAGTCGGTAGTCTCCGGTGATGGGTGAAGATACTCTGCGATTACAGGCATTGCACACTCGGCTGAAATCTTCTGACGCCCCTCGCCCACTATGTCCGGGACCAGAGTCGAGACGAGCGTAAAGTAGGCAGGCCAGGCGGCTGATGCACTGAAGCGCTCCTCTCTCCTCGCCACTCCATCTCGTGCTGCGATGAGTAGGTCTTTGGCTTCCTCGTACGTCTTTGGGAGAACGTCTGTAGGTATGCTCGCAAACAACGACTTCGCAGCTGTCCAGAACTCGATCGATCCGGACCTTGATCCATGCTTCAGGAACTGCCTGAATCGTGACAATGCAGGTCTCTTGCCGCTGTAGTCCTCGGTCCAGAGACTCGGAAATCTGATTGAGAGAGCCTCAAGAGTGGCAGCGAAGTCAGTCGTCGAGCCGGTCTGGTCCGATGCTAAGCCCTTGTAGATGTACGCCGTGCTAATCAATTTTCGGTTGGACTCGACCAATATAGGCTGCTTCGCAAGGGCAGTCTGTAGTAGCCGGTGTGCAGATCTTCGCACTCCGGGATCCGAATGGCAAGCAAAGTCCCAAAGCTTGGAATGACCAATGATATCCTCATAGATTGTTTCTTGCTTCGCGGTCTCTTCTAGCGGCATTTCACTAAGCAGGTTGTTCACGACCGCGAGGCTCGTTGCCACGACCCTTGCATACGTATTCTCTGCATCGGCCGGGCTCACCGTGCGTTCGTCACTGAGCGTCTGCAATGTCTCGTGCAGCAAGGCATCCTTACAGTAAGCCAAGATGGCGCCCTGGAATGTTTTCTTCAGAGCAACCACCTTCTCGGCGCTCGAGAATACCAGGGCCAGCGCATCCTGAGCAGCCCTTGCAGCTGCACGGTCGCTATCGTAGCATCCCGCAAGCCAAGATCCGACCATTCTTGGCAGATGCTTTGCGGTCCTCTTGCCGGATTTGGAGCATATATTGCCATTGCAGACGTGAGCAAGCTGTCGGACACGACGAGCGCAGTCAATCGAAAGGCGAGGGTAGAGCTTGACCTGAACCAGTTTCGTCACTATCTACCATACAATCTATCGTACAGGTCGGACGCACCCATGCTTCAAGTAAGCCTTCCTCGACCTCGGTTTCTGGTTCGGCGATGTGCAATTGTATGTCCTCCAACGCCTTCGCTTTCGTGGTGCTGTCCTTCTTGGACAGGTTTTTGAAGGCTACCACGACGTTGACATCGTTGATCGCCGAATAGTCTGGAGGCTCCTGTATGTATGATAGTGCTGACGACTCTGTCGACCCGAACGCTGAGCTCGAGAAGGCGCCAAACCCGCCAGCTGCTTTGCCGCTGCTGGCCTGCGATCTGAATTGCTTCTTACTCATCCTGCTTTGGTGATTGGTCGCTTCGAGCTTTTCTACATGGGCAATGGTCGAGCGTCAGTCTTTTGTACAGACCCGCGACGGCCTTGAGAGTTCGGTGTCGACGTTGATAAAATGTCCAAGGTGACTTGAAGTCGCAAAGAACTGCTTCACACATGACGAGATCTGACGGGAGAGTTCAACGGAGCACCGGCACGGGCCGTTGGAACCTGATGCCTCAGGCCAGAGCCGAACGACCGTGAAGGTGGACAAATAGGTGAGTCAAGCAAAAGGTACATGTAAGGACTCTGCAACGGACTCGCAACATCGTTGACTTGGGAGGGACCGAATTTGGCGTTCGAGACAGAACCGCTCTCATTCCGTACCCATAGCCATTTACGACGCGGTTCTTGTCTAGGAAGCCGTATAGCTTCTCACGGGCCGGCGGTCGCCACAGAACAGGTCAAGTATCCATCGCTAGAAATCACCAACCATTGCCGAATGCATTGGCCCAGGAGGTCTCCAGCAGACGTGCTGCTTCGATAGTCACGCCCGAGTGGGTAGAGAATCGGTCTCACCCTTCATTCCTGAACCTGTAACGCGTTCGCATCGTAACAATGAAGTTCTTCATCGAAGTGAGTACGGCGACGTCCTGAGTATGAGACACTTGCTAAGCTGCTACGAAGGATCTCCCGGTGCTCTTTCCGTACCCTAGGATCTACCCGGAGCAATATGCCTACATGTGCGTAAGGTGGTGGGTGGGCTTTGATGTAGTCGCTGAGTCTGTCTAGGTGTGATCTCAAGCGTACACTCGACGCAGGCGGTCACTGCGTTCTCGAGATGCCTTCAGGAACCGGAAAGACGGTCTCCCTGCTGTCCCTCATCGTGGCATACCAACAATTCTACCCCGAGCATCGAAAGCTCATCTATTGCTCTCGTACCATGTCCGAGATTGAGAAAGCGCTGGCTGAGCTGAAAGCATTGATGGACTACCGCGCTGATCAGCTAGGAGAAGTTGAGGATTTTCGCGGCCTAGGCCTGACGAGTCGAAAGAACCTGTGCTTGCATCCTTCCGTCAAGCGCGAGAAGAGCGGCTCCGTTGTCGACGCGAGATGCCGAAGTCTCACTGCAGGCTTCGTCAAAGAGCAAAAGGAACGAGGTGAAGACGTCGACCTTTGCATCTATCACGACAACCTGGATCTGCTGGAACCGCATAACTTGATACCACCCGGCGTCTGGACACTGGACGGCATGCTCCGGTATGGCGAGAAGCAGAAGCAGTGTCCGTACTTTACGGCACGCCGAATGATGCCGTTTTGCAATGTCATCATCTACTCATACCATTACTTGCTGGATCCCAAGATTGCAGAGCGAGTATCAAGGGAGCTGTCGAAGGACTGCATCGTTGTATTCGACGAAGCGCACAACATTGACAACGTGTGCATCGAATCACTCAGTATTGACTTGACTGAGGAGTCTCTACGAAAGGCTGGGCGCGGAGCAGCCAATCTTGAGAGGAAGATAACTGAAATGAAAGCGACAGACGCCGACAAGCTGCAAAGTGAGTATGCCAAGCTTGTAGAAGGCTTGCGGGATGCGGATCAAGCTAGAGACGAAGAGGCGTTCATGTCAAACCCGGCGTTGCCCGACGACTTGCTGAAGGAGGCCGTGCCTGGCAATATCCGACGAGCAGAGCATTTCACAGCGTTCCTCAAGCGCTTCATCGAGTATCTTAAGACACGCATGAAAGTTTTGCATGTCATCTCGGAAACGCCGCCATCCTTCCTTGCCCATCTCAAGGAGCTGACCTTCATTGAGAAGAAACCGTTGAGATTTTGTGCCGAGCGACTCACATCGCTCGTCCGTACGCTTGAGCTGTCAAACATCGAGGACTACCAGCCGTTGCAAGAAGTTGCAACGTTCGCTACCTTAGTGGCGACCTACGAAACCGGCTTCCTACTTATACTGGAACCTTACGAGTCCGATACGGCGACCGTACCCAACCCGGTTCTGCACCTCACTTGCTTAGACGCAGCTATTGCCATAAAGCCGGTCTTTGATCGCTTCAGCTCCGTCATCATCACTTCAGGCACCATATCCCCACTCGAGATGTATCCGAAGATGCTGGGCTTCACATCCGTGGTACAGGAGTCCTACGCTATGACTCTCGCTCGGCGCTCGTTCCTACCGATGATTGTTACCCGTGGCTCTGACCAGTCCCAGATCTCGTCCGGATTTCAGACGAGAGATGACCCGCAAGTCGTTCGAAATTACGGCAACCTTCTCATTGAGATGTCGAAGCTGACGCCAGACGGCATGGTCGTCTTCTTCCCTTCGTACTTGTACATGGAGCGTGTCATCTCTTCCTGGCAGTCGATGGGCATTCTGGATTCAGTGTGGAAGAGCAAACTCATCCTGGTCGAGACACCCGATAGCCAAGAGACCTCGCTCGCTCTGGAAACATACCGCACGGCCTGCAGCAACGGCAGAGGCGCAGTCCTACTATGTGTCGCGCGAGGCAAGGTGTCGGAAGGAATCGATTTCGACCACCACTACGGGCGCACTGTGCTGTGCATCGGCGTGCCCTTCCAGTACACCGAGTCCAGGATCTTGAAAGCCCGCCTCGAGTTCTTGCGGGAGACCTACCGCATCCGTGAGAACGATTTCTTATCATTCGACGCCATGCGGCACTGTGCGCAGTGCTTAGGTCGGGTCTTGCGTGGAAAAGATGACTACGGCATCATGGTCATGGCCGACAAGCGGTTCGCGAAGAAACGCAATCAGCTGCCCAAGTGGATCTCAAGCGCACTGCTAGAGTCCGACTCGCAGATGTCGGTAGATCAGGCAGTAGCAGCATCGAAGAAGTTCCTAAAGATGATGAGCAAGCCTTTCCCGGCGAGGATGCAGGATGGCATTAGTACGTGGAGTTACGAGGATCTGATGGAGCACAAGCGGAAGATGGAAGCCGAGCGAGATCGAGAGGTCAAGAACGGCGAGGTCAACGGGGTCGATCATCACATACATGGCGATGTGGTCATGGCAGAGGCGCAAGCTGCTGAGGATGCGATGGGGATTGACGATGATATGGATGCTGCGATGATGGAGTTGTGATCTCGCGTCGCTTGGCGTCGCCGAACTCACGATTGCGTTTGCCTCCGACCGACAAGTGGGTATCGCTGACTGACTGCGACCGTCTCCGATCAGGTCGTTACTGGCACTACGTACCCAACGACAGCGGTGTGTGAGAACGGTGCGTCGTGAAGGACATGGATCATGCGTTGACGCTTCAGCCAAAAGTTGCCAAGACCCGGGAACACCTCGCCAAGACACGTTTCGAATGAACAATATATCTGACACGGACGGAAACGCCCCACATTCTACACCACTTTGCCCGATCATATAACATGATACTCCGGCTCACCTCCTGCTTGTATGACTGAATAAGACTCTCAATGCGGCGTGCTATCCTCCGTGGCCAGCGTTTCGACAAGAGTGTCAAACATATGGGCGCTTCTAGACCCGGTTATTAGCATGAGTATAGAACAGATGGCATCGCCGCCGCCTGACGTCGCGGTTGACCATCTCTGCAACAGCAGTACAACCTTGATAGTACAGTGTACCGTCGTCCATTCCTTCCAGCCAAGTTGATCTTGCGCGTCCACTCGTTCAAAATGTTCTCTTCTACCACCATGCTCGCCTTGATTGGCTCCTCGACTGCCACGATACTTTGGGATGGCCGCTTGAACAACGAGACCTCAAGCGCTTTCCTCAACGACTGGTCGTTCTCCAACACTGTTGGACAGTACCAGTATGCCGAGCACTACTCGCTCTTCCGCGATCGGCACTAATCGCTCGCTGTATAGATACTACATCCACGGCACGGGTCCTGTGACCGACTACGTCAACCTCGGCACGGCGTACAAGAACCCAGCAGACAGCGGCAGTGTGCGGGGCATCCAGGTCACCATCGACAACAGCTCCGTCTGGAACAGCGACAACATGCTCCGTACGGAGCTGATCCCGCAAACCAAGGCACCGATCAACAAGGGCAAGGTCTTCTACCACTTCAGCGTCCAGCACACGGCCACGAACCCACCGTCCCCGTACGAGGAGCACCAGGTCTGCTTCTTCGAGAGCCACTTCACGGAATTGAAGTTCGGCCTCATCGACGGCGAGCAGGGTACGCTGGATCAGTCGCTGAGGTGGGACGTGAATAGCGAGACGCACTGGAACGTCTCGTTCACCGCTGGGATATGGCATAACATCGCCTATGCGATCGATTTTGACGCTGGTAGTGTCGGATTCTACCACTCGACTGGCAGTGATGATCTGACGCTCACGGTGCCGCCAGTGTCTGTGAGCGCATCGTCGAATGGAGCCGACTGGCACCTTGGGGTACTGAGACTGCCGTCTTCGACCGGACGCAGTGATACTGCAGCTGAGGACTGGCACTTCTCGGGTTTGTATATTGAGAGCGGCGAGATCACTACTAGCGTTTCTGGGCCGGGCGGAGCGTCGTCGGGGTCTCGCGTGTCCTCGAGCTCCGTAGCGCCGGTGGCCTCGTCTTCGAACGCACCAGCGCGTTCGTCAAGCACGAAGACTGTGGTGTCTTCCGTCATATCGATAAGCACCAGCGAGGTGTCGACAAGCTCGTCCACCAAGGCTACGACTGCCAGTACGTCCATCAAGCCGACGAGCTCGTCTGTTAAGCCTACAACTTCGAGTACGTCCATCAAGCCTACAACTTCGAGTGCGTCCATCAAGCCGACGACCTCTAGCGAGGCGCCGGCGACATCGACCTTGAAGCCTGCGACGAGCTCGGCAGCGACAAGCTCATCTAAACCGGTAGTCAGCACTCCCAGAAGTGTTAGCACACCCATTAGCAAGCCTACCACGTCCTACGCGACGCCATCTTCCTCCAGCGCCGTGCGGACGACGCTGAGCACACTCGTGAGGTCATCTTCCTCGTCTTCTGAAGCGGCCCCGGTGACTGCCTCCAACTCTACGAGCACGCAGGTACACGCAAGTACCACTTCGACACACCCCCATACATCTACGTCAGCGAGCTCGGCCGTCACGATTGCTCCAGTGTCGACATCGGTTGCTACATCTTCCAAGCCTCTGTCATCTGCATCAGCGCCCGCCACTCTTCACACACAGCACTCAAGCTCGTCCGCCTCCACTGCCGTGTCGCCAGTGAGCACACCAGAACCGAGTGACGAGTGCGTAGTGAATTACATCTACGTCTGAGGTCGCAGCTCTGAGCATGTGGCTGCAGTGATAAGCGGACTGTCTGCTGGTCATGCTCCAATCAGTGGCCAGGTATCTTGGGAGCGAAGGGCAGGCAAAATCGAGTGCAAACGGGCGGGTCCACGTTTGCTATTCGTCCATTCTTGTACATGTTGAACTCGATTTGGCGAGCCATCTGTGTGTCGGTGTCTATCTTCAAGTATTACTCTTTCCGGGCACAGTGTCGATCCGATTTACCACGTACCGCCGCTGGCGCAAGAAAATCGTGACATCTGCAGCCGACTCGTTCGTGTACGAGTAGTTACTGCCTACTACATGCACTGATGCCGTACATGTCCTTCAACCCACTGTGAAGGGTGATTGGATCCGCTCTTATATTTTCATGACTCGAGTAAGCCAGCCGGGCCGTCTTCTGCTGCGTCAGCAACCTCAGTCGGCTTTCTCGAGCACATGACATTTCAGCTTCGGTCGACTTCACACCTTTGGACTGGCGCAACATGGCGAGCAAGGTGGGGAAGCGACCTCTACCTCCGGGCAGCGATGAGAACGACTCAAAGCGCATCCGCTCCAACAATGGCTCGCCGGCTCCCGCACTACCGGCCGCAAATGGCATCTCGGAGATGGAAAGGAAGAAACAGGAGGCTGCCGCACGTATGGCCGCCGTCAAGGCCAAGCTGGCAGCCTCAAGGGCTCCTGCTCAAGCGGCAACGTCACGCCCACCGGTGTCTGCAGCGCCAACGCCACCCGCAGCGACACCGGTGAACACTGTCGAAGCGAAGAAGCTGGAAGCGCAGCGTAAGATCGCCGAGATGAAGGCGAAGATGGCGACAAAGCGTTTGCCCGTGATTGGCTCACCTGCTTCCACATCGACTGCACCGCCAGCGCCGCCGAGCGACCGAGAGCAGAGGATTGCGGAGGCTCGTGCAAGAGCGCAGCAGATAGCAGCACGAAGTATCGCACCAGCAGCGGCTCCGGCTCCGGCTCCTGCTCCTCCTCCTCCTAGGCAGGATGTAGGCAAGTCTGCTAGGGGTGGGCTGGGTATAGGGCTGCATCCGAGTCTGATGGGTGACCTGAGTGCGTCGGGGAAGAGCAAGGGCGCACGAGGGAACCAGCAGCGTGACACACCACGGATCAATCCATACTTGGCTGCCGGCGACGACGACCAGAAGAATGAGCAAGACCAAGGTTTCGATCCCTCTCTTGGTCCACGGCGTGGTGGTGAGAGGAAGAGCAAGCAGCTCGAGTTCAATCAGAAGGGCAAATTCATGGCTCAAGCCAACGCTCTCCGACAGCAAGCGAAACTTGAGGAGATGAAGAAGCGCATAGCAGCGGAAGCGCGGAAAATGGAAATCGAAGAAGCCTCCGACAAGGCCTTCCTCGTCCCTGTCCCACCCGAAGTGGAGTGGTGGGACGAAGGCTTGATCGACAAGATAGATACCGAAGACACAATCATCACCGCTCTGATCCAACATCCGGTCATCCTCAAAGCACCTCAGGATAAGTTCCAGCCTGCGCCCAAACCTCTTATGCTTACGCCCACGGAGCAGAAGAAGCTCCGACGCCAACGCCGCATGGCTGATATGAAGGAAGAGCAGGCTAAGATCCGTCTTGGACTCATCGATCCTCCGCCTCCGAAAGTGAAGAAGAGCAACATGATGATTGTACTCGGCGAGCAAGCCGTCAAGGATCCCACGGCTGTGGAAGCGCGCGTGAACCGCGAGATCGCGCAACGAGCATCTGACCACGCGAAGGCGAACGTAGACCGCCAGCTCACTAAAGAACAGCGGGCGGAGAAGCTGAAGTTGCAGCAGGCTGGGGACGAAGCGAGGGGTATTCTCATCGCTGTGTTCAAGGTCGACAATCTGAGCTCGGGGAAGCATCGATACCAGGTGGACGTGACTGCGAAGCAACATGCTCTGACCGGTATCGTCGTCCTACACCCGGAAATGAACCTTATCATCGTGGAAGGCGGAGCGCACAGTATCAATGCTTACAAGAAACTGATGCTGAACCGCATCCAATGGTCGGAGAACACTCTCCCGCTCTCCAACTCGGCCGGACCGAGCACATTTACCGGTGCAAACGACGGCACTAGTAAGGGGGACTCGGGTCAGCAGAATAGAGCGGCGCAGTGGCTCAATCCGTTGGACGAGCGGGGAGAACTGAAAGATCTGGGCGAGAACAAGTGCCATCTTGTGTGGGAAGGACAGGAGGGACGGAGGATCTTCAGAAATTGGAGCTCCCGAGCGTGCGTCACCGATGGCGAGGCGAGAGATGTCCTGGGTAGGAGCAAGATGGAGAATATGTGGACGCTGGGTAGGAGTGTCAAGACCACTTAAAGCGCGGATTGGAATCGCTAAGTTGGAGGGGTGTACAATATGTTCATTTACAGTTGGAGATCCTACGCC
This sequence comes from Friedmanniomyces endolithicus, assembly GCA_030411845.1. NCBI lineage: Eukaryota > Fungi > Ascomycota > Dothideomycetes > Mycosphaerellales > Teratosphaeriaceae > Friedmanniomyces > Friedmanniomyces endolithicus. The sequence goes on from JASUXV010000014.1 coordinate 460,024, forward strand.
GCGGCTGCCTGATACTTCTCTCCTCGTCTGGCGCGCTGGCAACACATACAGTCCACTTGTGAGTTGGAACTCACGACGCTTGTTAGTGATGAAGATGGCGAGCTCGCAGCTAAGGGGGCTTCAGCCGAAGGCGATGTAGGAAAATGTGCCTTGTCTGAGGCTCTGAATATGTCACAGGAGGGCTTTTAATATTGAGCAGGCGCACATGACATACGGTAGACGCCTGTGCATACTCCAGTGGTAAACATCCGCGGTACGAACCGGGCAATACAGGTAATCCAGGGGAGCAGCATCGGATGATCACGTGATGCGCGAACGGCTGAGCCCGGCACTATGAACAACCTCAAACGCAACGTGAAGCATCTACCTGGTACAATTGAGTCTTTCCCCGGCTGCTCGTACATCTTCCTTTGCACTGTACTTCAACATTGGCAATGTCTCGTGGTGGGAGTACCACCCTATACGTGACCGGCTTCGGCCAGGGTACACGCGCCCGCGACCTCGCCTTCGAATTCGAGCGGTACGTCTCCTAGCGATCGAACGACCCACGGCGATGCGAACCACCACCGTCCTCCCCTCCACCCCTTCGAGCATCCAGATGCCACCAAACCCCTTGTCGAACGATCGATCGGCCCCCCGAACGATCTCCTCCCGCCCTCCCCTCACCCTCCCTGCCCTCCCCCTCGAGCGAACCCTTCGATCCGCGCCTCCCACACCACCCGAAGCGAGCAGCGTCGCATCGGTCGAGCCTCGGTCGAACATCATATTGACAGCTATGAAGGTATGGACGTCTGGTCCGCTGCGATATCCCAGCTCCGCGCACGGCTACAAGCAGACTGTGAGTTTCAGTAAACACAATTTCCTGTCCGACCCGAGCCCTGGACGCTGACGAAAGCAGCTTCGCGTTCGTCGAGTACGAGAGCCGTCGCGATGCTGATGACGCGTACCACGAGATGCATAACATGCGTATCGGTCGTGACGATGTCCTCAAGATCGAGGTATGATCTAAACCTAATCGATGCTTCAGCTGCAATACTGACCAACCACAGTGGGCTCGCACCCCTCCGTCTGCTAGCTGGCGCTTTGACGCTGGTCGCCCTGGCCCCGGCGGCGAGGCCCGCGGATCGCGTGAGCCGCGCGAGACACGCGAGACACGCCGCGAGCGCTCTCCACGCCGCGCTGGGTCCAGAAGTCCCGCTCCACGCCGCGAAGAGCGCCGTGACCGTGATCGGGACTACGAGAGGCGTGACAGGCGCGACAGGGATCGCAGTAGGAGTCCTCAGGATCGAGACCGTGACATGAAGGACCGGGAGCGCGAAGAGGAGCCCGCGCGTGATCGCGATAGGGAGCGTGACCGGGAGTACGAGAACGGCGCGAATGGCGATGCTAAGGGTAGGGTAAAGCTGAGGTCTCATGAATGCTTGTACTGACCAATCACAGTTGAAGAGCGCGAGGAGCGGGCTCCGGTCCATGACGACCTCGACACAGCTGAGTAGAGTTAGTCTCTAGGAGTGCGTATGGCAATCATGACCAGCGCGACTTTTGAAGAGCGAGATAGAGGTGACAGCTACAGCGCTGCAGTGCGGTACGGTACTGAAGTCAGCATACTGACTGTGGGATGACGGGCAGTAGTTGAATACCTAGCTTTGCACAGCATAGGATCCGAACGATCGGTATTCGATCTAAATAACCCGATCTTTCCTCACAGTAGGTACTCAAGTCTTTGTTCCAGCAACTTTGGCATCCAATCGGCAGCTCTTCAATTACCGCACCAATGGCTCGAATGGAACGTCTACTACTGACAATCCCTTGTGACCCCTACGAAACTCTACATCAATCTCGCTTGCGTCGTCGTGCTTGTGGTCCAATGTCACTTGAGAAGTATGGAGAGGTCCCCAAGATGAGATGCTTGCGACAGCGCATGTTACCCAACGGGTTGACTTGATCGCTATCTAAAGTCTCCAGGCCGTGTCATCGGACTACCGTCATTGTGCCCATTTGAAGCCTCAGTGCTCTTCCGAGTTCCTACACCGCTATGCTGCTGCTCGCCAGAGCTCCGCAACGGCACGCTCTCGGCCTCGTCCTGAATAGCTTGGTGCGCTTCTTTCCGTGCCTCCTTTGTCATCGTGGTGTACTTGAGGTAGTTGTACCCAGCTATCGAAGCAATCGTCACGATGAGTCCCGAGATATTGATCGGAGACAGCTCGTCGCCGAACACCGTGGCCGCCGCGCTGATGGTGAGGACCTCCTTGAAGATACCGCAAACGGAAAGCGTGACGACGCTGGTCCGTTTCAAGAGCGTGAACTCCGCCGCCACCATTAAGAAAGCCAGGAAGCCAGGAAACAGCATGATGACTGTGCCCAAGAACCAGCCCTTCGCCGCGCCGAGTACCCTGCAGCCCTCGATGACTTTCAGCGGGCCCTCGATCGGCACTGCCAGCACGAAAAGCGCCACGAACATGACCGGGCTCACGAAGAAGATACTGCTGAACGGATTACTCGTCGCCGGATTTCGCAGCAGCAGAATCTGCGTCAAGCTCCACCGGAAGCCCGAGCAGAAACTCGCAATCATGACCAACACGAACCCCAGCGTATTGAACGCCGTCTCCCCGGCCACCATCATCACCACCCCCGCCGTCATGACGAGGATGATGGCGCAGAGCCGCCAGGTCGGCTTCTCGAGCTTGAAGAGGAAGGCGAAGACTAGCACGAAGGCTAGCACCGAGGACTTGCACATGGTGTAGAAGGTTAGGCTGATGAAGCGCAGGCTGAAGTTGCCGAGGCCGATGTCCAGGGCTGTGGCTGTGCCGCAGGGGCCGATGCGGGAGAGGTAGAACCAGCGGGTCATGAGGGGTTGGCGTTGGGGCGCGGAGGGTTTGGCGGGATTGGCGGGGTCGAGAGGGCCGTTGAGTCGGGAGTAGGAGCCGTTGCTGTTGCTACTGCCATCTGCGATGGGGCGTTTTGGTCGGAATTGAGGGAGGAAGTAGAGGACTGTAGTCGCTAGGACGAATTGCACGATCATGTGCAGGCTAGTGGTGAAGAGGGGGAAGTGGAAGTCGAGGTTCTCTTTGGAGAACATCCATTTGTTGTAGACTGAGATGGAGATGCTGAAGGTGTACCATAGCGCGATTAAGACACCGTTGAATAATGAGTCCTGCAAGAGGGTGGCTTTGACCAGGTTGTCCTCGGCTAAGCGTGCTTCGCTGTCGCCTGCTACGCGCTCACCCAGTCCGGTGTTGTGCCTTTTCCGCCGTCTCCGTTTCTTCCGCTCCGTGTGTGATAGACCAACCTCCTCGTCATCCTCGAGCCCGTCCTCTGAACGTAGATCGTCCATGCTGAAGTCCGAGGATGATGGGCCTGGATCCGATTCCTCCGGTATTCGGTCGTCCAGCTCGTCGTCATACTGTGAGGATTGCCTGTTCTTCGCTTGTTGGCCGCCGGAGACCAGGGCGGAGGAGCTGCTCCGCCGTCGGTGCGCTCGTATATCCCTTTCGTCCATGCTGCCTACGCTGGCTTCGCCTATAAGCACGCGACTTGGCGACTCTCCCACGTATCAGGGTGGCTGAAGCAACTCCTGATCGTGTATCCTGTATGCGATGTTCCGGTACAATATGCCAGTCTACTCGTGCTGTCTGTCAAACTATCCTCTTCCCTCTTATGTACTTCTCCTGGCCATCCACCAGCTCGACTGCACTGGGCATGCAACTTCCAATACTTCTGCTTGGCGTTCAGGGTGAGCTAGCGTCTCGCAAGCTTCCGTATTCTACCTGAGCCGCTCTTGCATGTGATGATTATCGTTGCTCGAATTGTTATTACAGCGTGGATTCGCAGTCCAGTCTGCTTCCCAAGTCCATCATCATGGCCACAGCCGACTATGGAGGATATGTAGTGTCACCCTTGGAGGACGGGGCCAGTGCGATACTTCCGCCCACGACAACCACCAGTAACGCAGGTCCCAGATCCAACGCACTACAAAATCGGATTACTACCGTTCTGTCGGCTTCATATGCAGACCTCGAGATCCGGGATGCGCTGAGTGTACTGGACCAACGCGGTCTACAGAACACAGCAGACGCCCGAAGGAACCTCCGCCTCGACGTTCAGCAGGAGCTCATCGAGTGCAATGGCGAAATTGTGCAGGACTTCGGCAGAGTGGCGGAGCAACTCAAGCGAATCGGAACCGCCATTGCAAACCTGAACAACAGCTGTGTCGAGATACGTAAACATATCGGTGCAGCTAATCGTGAGACTGGCCCAATGCTGGATGAAGCAAGGACGATTCTGGCCGACAGACGACAGGTTGAGAAAAAGCAGCAGGTATTGAATGCGTTCAAAGCTCACTTCGTAGTCTCGGACGCAGACATCGCGAGCTTGACGTCCACAGCAGAGCCAGTCAACGACGACTTCTTCCGCGTCATGACGCGAGTGAACAAGATACACGAGGATTGCCAGATCTTGCTCGGGTCGGAGAATCAGCGCCTTGGCTTGGAGATCTTGGATCAGAGCTCATGGCAGCTCAATGCGGCGTTTCAGAAGCTGTATCGATGGGTCCAGCGCGAGTTCAAAACACTGGACCTTGAAAATCCACAGATCAGTGCTTCAATCAGACGGGCACTACGTGTTCTGGCGGAACGGCCTACGCTTTTTCAAAACTGCCTGGACTTCTTCGCGGAAGCACGGGAGCACGTCACGTCCAACAATTTCTATGCCGCGCTGACGGGCGCGCCTGTGAATGCGGATCATCCGGTACTAGGTAAAGCCATCGAGCTGTCAGCGCACGACCCGCTCCGCTATGTCAGTGATATGCTCGCTTGGGTACACTCGGCGACGGTATCCGAGCGAGAAGCTCTCGAAGTGCTGTTCATATCCGAAGGTGACGAGATCGCAAAGAACATTCGGGCAGGGATTGAAAGCGAGCCTTGGTCTCGCGCAGACCAATCCGAAGCCGTACCAGCTTTCGACGAACGGAGAGCACTCAATGAGCTGGTTGACAGAGACTTGGCTGGCGTTTTCCGGCAGCTGAAGCAACGCATAGAGCAAGTCGTACAGAGCCACGAAGACGCCACACTAGCTTATAAGATCGCCAACCTCGTCACGTTTTACAGCACCATCTTTGCGAACCTGGTTGGCGAGCAGTCTGTTTTGCTGGACGACTTGAAGCCGCTGTCGGATACAGCTTTCAGAAGCTTCCGTGCTATTATGCGTGATCAGGTCATCACTCTGCACTCAGACTTCGCTCTGTCGTCGGACGATCTCAGCCCGCCCGACTTCTTGATCGAAGCGCTCGGGACTTTGATGGTACTAATGAAGAGCTACGATACTTCGGTTTCTGTAGCAGACAGAGCGCAGCGTATTGAAGATTTCCAGCCTATCCTGCAAGAAGCACTTGACCCGTTCCTGGCAGGCTGTGAGAATATCACCAAGCGGTTGCGGGCACCGGATAACCACATATTCGCATTGAACTGCCTCCTCGCCACCAGAGATACGCTGAGACAGTATCCTTTCGCCAACCGCGACACCGAGCTGCAGCCGCGGATCGAAGAGCACGAACGGGAACTCACGGAAGCCGTTCACACGTGGTTCGTCCACGAGTCTGGACTCGACACGCTCGTGGATAACACTACCACCATCGAAGACCTGGCTTCATCGTACAAAGAGCCTAAGCAGTTGGCTGGGATTGCACATCAGCTCGACACTTTCTTGCCGACTGCCACTGAGGACGCGCGGATGTTCCTCGGACAGCTGCAGGATAGAGTGCTGGCTCGGCGAGTGATCGAGCATGCATCCGAAAAGTTCTGCGAAGACTTTGAGGAGATCGAGGGACTTGTAGTACAGAGCGATGAGGCTAGGGCAGCGCAAGTGAATGGTGGGGTAGAGGAGGACGTGTGGTTGCGGGATGTCTTTCCCAGGACGGGTGATGAGATTAGGGTGTTGTTAAGCTAAGGCAACTCTATACTTTGAGCGGTGTATTTATGACTTCGACGCCTGAGTACCCTTGACACACTGCGCTTCTTGCCGCTCCTCTCCAGCACCGCATACAGCCTCGCGGCTTGCCGTCTATTGCTGAGCGTCGGCCGGCTGGCACCTGGAATCGCGTCTATCCCTTCATCACTCCCAAGAGAACACGATGATCAGCCCGCCTTCCTCTTCTCCCACTCCTCAGGCGTAAAGCACTTCGGCGTCCACGCATGTATCGCAGCAATCTCCTCCTTCAGCGCTCCATTCACCAGCCGATGCCTCGCCAACGTCGTCTTCCCTTTAAACTGCGGCGAGACTATGATCGCCTCGAACATCTGACCGCAGCCGCCTGCAATCCATTCTCAGCCATTCTGTACCAGCCCGGGCTGTAGAGGTTGTGTACCTGAGAGGTCCTGGATGTCTACGTGCGAGGCTTCGAGTTTGGCTTTGAGAGTTGTGGTGAGGATTGAAGGGGTCACGCCTGTGGATGCTTGGGTCTTTTCGGCCTCGAGGTCGGTTCGCGCGCTCATGTTGATGGCTTGGAGGCTATGGTTGAGATGTGTAGGTCTACATGTATGTCCGCCGTGCATCGACATGCAGAGCTCAGAATATCGGCGGCAGTGACGCCATGGTCAAGCCACAATTGCGCCGCCAAATCATCCGCGGACGGTTGCCAACTTCATCGGCCTTCTCTCTGTTTGGTCTTTACGAAACAAAAGCAGTCACTGCATGTTCGCTGCGACTGCTAGAAGGGCTTGCGGCAGGATGAGTTCGCCGGCGGTGACGGCACCCTATACCAGGGCCGTTGTAAATGCGATGCGCAAGCTGTACGTCTACAGCGGCTACCTTAGCCACAGGGTTCAATACGCGTACTGAGAGACCCGGACTGACATGTTCGCGTACATAGATACCCGGAGGTTCTGGCCGACAAGAGCTTCGACAACACTGGCCGTGCGATATGAATGAGATCAGTGGTCTGGAGCATCGCTAATTGTAACGCAGTTCTGCTTGAAGCTCCCTTCGATCCTCTCCGGCGTCAGATGAACTCGGTCTTGCTCACAGTCGACCTTACGAAAGCGGTGGCGGACGAGGCAATCGAACGCAACGACTCCATTGTGATCGCCTATCGTACGTATGCGCGAGGGCAAATCGTGAGCGCCATTTGACGAGGCAAGAAGCGTAGATCCGATTATCTTCCGAGGCCTGAAGAGTCTAACTTTGAAAGACACGCAGCAGCAGAGCTTGCTGAGACTGGCCGCGGAAGGCATAAGCGTACGTCTGTCGCTCGAACTGCCCTACCGACAAACGTCAAAAGAATCATGCTGAAGTTGGTGCTAGGTCTACAGTCCGCACACCGCGATCGACTGCGCTCGGGGCGGTCTCGGCGACTGGCTCGCTGACATTGTAACCGGCACTCCAGCCGAAGTCCAAGCAGACGACGATGGCACAGTCGAGAAAGAAATCAACGGCTCGCCCGCTAAGAACTCACCCACCACCCAAACACCCGCAGAAAGCGAGCGCTCGCTCTCCCCACTGAAACGACCAAGCTACATGCTCCAGCACCACCCCTCTCAGCTCCTCCTCAAAGAGAAAGCGCTCAAACTAGGCAACAAACAGCACCGCCGCTACCCCATCCAAACCACCAAAGTCCCCGGCTACCCAGGAGCAGGCATGGGCCGCATCGTGCGCCTCTCTGAACCCGTCCCGCTCACAGACATCATCGACCGCATCGGTCTCGGCCTCGGCAACCCCAAGGGCTTCCCGATCGCGGTGCCGCAGGGCAAGCAGGCGGGCGACATGATGATCCGCAGTATTGGGATTTGCGCGGGGAGTGGCGGGCACCTGTTCGGGGAGATGGAGAAGGCGGGCGAGGAGGTGGATCTGCTGTTTACGGGGGAGCTGTCGCATCATGAGGCGCTGGCGGCGATTGAGAAGGGGAAGTGTGTTATTTGCTTGTTCCATAGTAATACGGAGAGGGGGTTTTTGCATAGTGTGTTGAAGGTGCAGTTGGAGGCGACGATTGCTGAAGAGGTATGTCAGACATTGGATTGCAGAGTGTGAACAAATTTTTGCTGATTATGGTTCTTAGTGGGAGCGCGTACGCAACGAAGAGCGGGCGAAAGAGGGATTGAGTGATGAGTTTGTGGAGTCGCTCAATGATGAGCACGTTGAAGTGCAAGTCAGCGAGTTTGACCGTGATCCGTTCGGCATCATGATCTCTAAGGCGGCGGTATGAGGGATGTCTCGGAGGGAGAGATGAGTCGGTGCACCATTGTTCTGCGCTGTCTTCCAGCACGATACCCTTTCGACGATGTGTAGCTTTAGTAATGTAATATTGATATTCGGCCACTTCTCTAAACTCGCACGAGACGTTGAGCCGCGATTACGTCGTGAACGGCGAGTCGGTACACTTCGCCGTTAATAGCATGCTGTTTTTGATCTCGGGACTCTTCGCTACCATTCCATTCCATCCCAATTACACCAGACGAAATTGCCGCGTAAGAACTTGGCTTCTTGGCTGCACAGCCAAACGGCAAAGTGCGAGGGGAGCTCCATGGCGTCAATGTGTGGCGATGGTATGCCGTTCTTGCGCTTCACTTGCGTATCGAATACATGACTGGAGCCAGCAGCGAGCGAGTTGTATTCTGTACAAGCGCATATAAAGGGGACGTCGGCGTGGTGATAGCGTGGAGTGACACCAAGTGAAGTGATGGACGGAGGTCGTCCCGAAAAGCTTGGCAAAGCTTCTGGCTCGCTCTGAGCTCCGAGTACATCACCAGTCGCATCTCCACCCAAGCATCCACGACCTCCACCACCTCCCTCCACCATGTACCGCACAGCTCTCCTTCGCGCAGCGCGTACTGCCGTGCAAGCCTCAACCCGTGTACAACGACCCGCCTTCCGGACCGCGCTCCAAATCCCCTTCCTGCAATCGAGAACGACTACGCCCGCCATCTCTGTTTCCGCCATACGGTGTTATGCGTCCGCATCAGGGCTTGGTAAAGAGGAGGTCGCGGGGCGCATCATGGATCTGTTGAAGAACTTCGACAAGGTACGAGGGTGGTCCACAACGAGCACGGGGTGGATGACATACTGACTCCGAAACAGGTGCAAGATCCGTCAAAGGTACATTGGATTCTAGAAAACCCGGAGGAATGGCTTCTGACCTTAGTGTAGCTCTCTGCAACATCACATTTCACCAACGACCTTGGTCTGGACAGTCTAGACACGGTCGAGGTGGTCATGGCAATCGAGGAGGTTGGTATGACCACGAGACTAGGATCTTGCAGTCATTGACACCGTGGACAGGAGTTCAGCATTGAGATCCCGGATAAGGAGGCGGACGCCATCCACAGTGGTAGGCCTTGTGTCGTACAAAGGGGCTGTGGTCTATTCACTAACAGTGACCCCAGTCAACCAAGCGATTGACTACATCATGTCGCAGCCAGACGGTATGAAGATACCCTAAGCCCTTTCACCCTCTGCGTGACTAACAGAAGCAGCACACTAGCTTTGTTCTGCGAAAGGGGCGGAGAATCGGGCAGCTGAGGGGAGACATGCTGTGAACTGAAAGCGCATTACACAGACGAGGCTTCGGAGTCGGCATTGTACAGGCAGTCTGGGTATGCGGGCGTCAATACAACTGTACTATCTATGCGTGTCTCCTTGCGTATGCTCCTGGTATACTGCTACGGACGCTATATCATTCGTCTTCGTGACACCTCCTGTCGCTCTCATATCTCGCGCCGGGTCTATCCGCGCGGCGTCTCCACCAATTATTGTACCCTTATGCCGCGAGAATGGAGCATCGGCCTCAACACATACACCCACAAGCTACACCAACCTGTAACTGCGCACCCTCACCTCGCCGACCGACATCACATTAATCTCCACAACCGCTTCTAAGTCATACTCGAGTGCCCGCGAAGCCTGCAGCTGGACTCCTCCGCTTGACACTCAAGGCACCAATATCCAAATCGCCGAAACGCACGAGAATCCTTTCCGAACCCCAATCACACACCCCCAACACGCTTTGGATCCCCTCCGCAAAACACAGCCATGGCCACGGCGTCAGGCTCAGGCCTGACCCGTCGCCGCGGCGCCGGCGGAGCCTCCACCGACAACGACGACACCAACCCCAACGCCAACGACAGCAGCCGCGTCGCCTCCCCCGCCCCGCGCAGAACCGACGACACCCGCAGCCCGGACACCGCCTACGAGAGCGTGGGCGCCAACGGCCACAAAATCGCCTTCGACCCCCGCGACATCAGCGAGAATGAAGAGCGGTCGCGGCAGCCGAAACTGACGCTCATGGAGGAGGTGCTGCTTATGGGGTTGAAAGACAAGCAGGGGTATTTGAGTTTCTGGAACGATAATATTAGTTATGCGCTGCGAGGGTGTATTGTACTGGAGCTGGCGTTGCGGGGGAGGATTAGCATGCAGAAGGATAGTTCGAGACGGAGGTTCCCGCTTTCGGATCGGGTGGTGGAGGTTGTGGATGAGACGTTGACGGGGGAGGTGCTGTTGGACGAGGCGTTGAAGATGATGAAGAGTAGTGAGAAGATGAGCGTGAGCTCGTGGATTGATTTGATGTCTGGTAGGTTTTTTTGGGGGGAGTGAGGGAGTGAGGGATGAGAGGATGTGTGGCTAATGTGTGTGGTGTGTAGGTGAGACGTGGAATCTGATGAAGATTGGGTACCAGCTCAAGCAAGTCCGGGAACGGCTGGCGAAGGGGTTGGTGGATAAGGGGATCCTGAGGACGGAGAAGCGGAATTTCCTGCTGTTCGATATGGCGACACATCCTGTTGCGGACGGCGGGGCCAAAGACGAGATCCGACGACGAGTACGGGCAGTCCTCACCAACCGCACCGTCGTGCTTCCCGCCTCACCATTTCTGCCAGATGGGATAGAATTCAGATATCTGCGGACAATAGCCATGCTGTGCGCGGCTTATGCGGCCAACGTGCTGGAGAATGCGCTTGTCACGCTGGGCCACGAGGCGAGGGAACGAGCTTTTGCGCAGGTGGACGAGCTGCTGGCGGAGTACTCGCAATGGCCTTTTGGCAAGAGGACGGGTGGGAATGCCGCGATTGGTGCGAATTTGGATCAGGTCATTCGGGACGAGGTCAATAAGGCCAAGGACAAGGAGTTACAGCTTGAGGTATCATATGGCTTCCTACTTGTCATTCTGCAGACCATGCTAATTGAGATGGCCAGGTTGTCGCTGCGTGCTTGAGCGTATTCACGAGACTGGACTCATTGCTCTGAGTGATGGCTACATGTACGCAGAAACGATGTGCGAGACGAAGAACGCATGGCACGCCGGCACATCACCCTTGCCACTGATGGTTGACGATGTCAGCGTGCCCCATGATCCTCGCCATGGCCACTGAGCCGTCGGGTTGCAGCACGGCCCGCGGGAGGTCGAATTGGACGACTACATGACTAGCCGAGGAGTGGCCATACTGGTTGATGTTTGTGACGAGGCGAGAAGGTGAACGGAGCCGGCGCGAAGGGATGTAGGACGATCGGCCATCGAGGGAGGCGTGGAGTACCCAACCAGGCCAGTCGTCACGTGACAAGGTTTGGTGTGAGAATCATCGATAGCATGCATGGGTCACTTGTAAACGCCTCTGAAGTCGTTGCTACCATGACAATGAGGTGAAGTGAAGAGCCTTGCTGATTCTTCCATGTCGTTGCTCCAGTACCATATGATTCCTCGCTATTATTCGAGGGTGTAATAGTCTTAACTTGAAGGTACATGTACTTGTTCACGCCGGTGTTGTTGAGTGGATGTTGGAGGAAGTAGTGCCGGATCTCGTTGCGTGGGAGTGGATTGGAGTGGGAGCGAGGGACCGGCGGCGGCGCGCTTGCTTGACCCAACCTAAGACCCGGGAACTCGCGCTTCGACTTCCGGAGCACGCAGCGAGCCCAGCCCAGGCACTCACCCAACCCGGCACGCCCCCTCCAGTCAATTTAGGTATGTCATGTCACTCATCTTCATCTGTCCTATCCCTCTGCCCGTCTTCGCTCTGTTTCTCTCTTTCTGTGCGCGCCCCAGTCCCCTTCGCGCCCTCTGTTCCTCACTCACCCAACTGCGGCTGGGGTAAACTCGACCACCTGTTACACTCGACTCCTCTTGCACCATGCCGCGTTTAATCGGCGCGATCCGTGATGCGACTGACGGGCAACAGCGACCACTACAGACCCACGCGACTCGCCGGACCGATGCTCCGTCGCACCTGCCGCGCACCCAACCCCTCCCCGATCCCCTCCCACCTCCTCTCCCGCCATGGCCGCGCCAAGCCCGCCAGCTAGCCAACCTCAGTGGGACGGCAGCGCAGGGGCCGTCCAGGCACCCGGCCACGGTGATACGCACGCGATGATGAACGCCGACAGCACCGCCAACGTCAACGGCAAGGACGCGATACGGGAAGGCAAGCAGAAGGCCAAGGAGGTCATGGGTGCTGCAGGCATTCGGAAGACAATGACTCCCGGCACGACAATGCGGGCTTCACCTCTACCCAATGGGTCCGCGCAGACCAACGGCGGCCCTCAGCTGAGCAGGAAGCGGTCACGAGATGGGACACGGCTGCCGTTCAAGACCGAGCCCGCGGCGATCACCGAATCGGACGGCATGGTGCATTCGCACGACGAAGTGCTGCTGGATAGGTACCTTCAGCGCGACATGGTCCACGGTGCGGCGATGAACGAGCAAGGCGAGCGCTCGCGCGCGTTAGTCATGGAGAAGGAGGGGGAGAAGGACTTTTACCTGACCCAAGTCAAGGCCGCGCGCCAATCCAACCCGGGGTCGGTATTCGGTTATGGCTACATGGGCTATGGCAATCGCATCACAGAGGGTAAGACCCAGTTGGTGTACAGTTCCATGCGCGGGCCGATGAAAGGTCGAAAGACGCGTGAGCTGCACATCGACCGGAAGGACAACGCGAAGCAAGCGGAGCAGCACGAGGAGCTCGTACCGGTGCGGTTGGATATCGAGCTGGACAAGCTGCGGTTACGCGACACCTTCACCTGGAATCTCCACGAGAAGCTCATCTCGCCGGACATGCTCACCGAATACTTGCTCGAGGACCTGCGCATACCCCCCGACACTCTGCACGAAGTCTCGCGGCAAGTCAAGGGCGAGATGCAGGAGCAGATACAGAATTTCTACCCTCACGTCATCGTTGAAGATGGTCCGCTCGAGCCAGGCCAGCCGTACTACAACCACAAGGACGATGAGATGCGTATTGCGATCAAGCTCAACATCACGATTGGCAGGATTATCCTGATGGACCAGTTCGAATGGGACCTCAATAATCCGCTGAATTCGCCAGAGGAGTTTGCGCGACATATGGCATGGGAGAACGCGCTCAGTGGCGAGTTCACTACCGCAATCGCGCACTCAATACGGGAGCAAAGTCAGCTATACACCAAGAGCTTGTACCTGACGGGCCACAACTTCGACGGACGTCCAGTCGAGGATCTGGAGCTAAAAGAAGCGTTCTTGCCGACACCCATTCACAGCGTGTTCCGGCCACAGAACTCGCAAAAGGATTGGATGCCCTACATGAGCGAAATGAGCGAGGCTGAATTCGAGCGACTGGAAACGAGCATGATGCGCGAACACCGCGCGCAGAAACGGCAATCCACCCGACGCGGTGGTCCTGCTCTCCCGGACCTGAAAGATCGACAGCGCACTTTGCGATCGCTGATCGTGCATTCGGTGATACCCGGCGCGGTGGAGACATTCGAGACGACGGGTATACCGAAGACGCGACGCGGTGGCAAAGCTGGTCGACGTGGCGGTCCTCGCGGCGATGTCGATGTAGATACCGACGATCTCGAAAGTGGCGATGAGTCGGCTCCCGAGTCTCCGGCGCCTTCTGCACTCAACGCTCCTGGTGCGGGAACATTGCGGACTCGGGGAATGCGCGGTGCGGCCACGGCGGCGCAAGCGGCGATGAGAGCCAACTATGGCGCCAGATCAGCTACTCCGGACTCGCAACTCCTCGCACCTCCGGACCCGCCGCGTACGGCTCCCCGACGAAGTATGCTGCGAGATGGAAGCGTGCTCGACGATAGCGAGACGCTTGTCGTGAAGCTGAAGATCGGCAAGGCCAAACTCAAAGCCTGGTGGGAAGAGTACCGGGCCAAGAAGCGCGCGAGCGAGTATCCGCTATCAGGCTACGCATCGCAACCGGCTCCTCCTCCCGCCAAGAATCTCGGATCTCTAGCGCTGGCCAAAGGTGGTTCGCTCAGCACGCCGACACCGACCTCCAAAGCACTCCCGCTCTCACGAACCAACTCCCAACCCAACGGCCACCACCGCGCCCGATCCTCGACACGCAACGTGACGTACGATTCGCGAGGCGGAGCAGATACCGACCACTGGCCCAAACAAGACGAGCTCCCCGTAAGACACCCCTCCCCACATCCAAACCCCCTCTGCCTCTTCCCCTCCCGAGACTAACCTCTTCACCCCAACAGCCCCCACCACCACCCTGGCTCAACACAGCCATCTCCCACCTCCGCACCCGGCACCCCGACTCCGATTTTGAGCCCCTCATGCGTCCCTACGCCACCTCCGCCTCCACAACCACAGCCACGGAAGACGGCCTCGTCAGCAACAGCAGCGACCACCCCCACCACCACCAGATCAAAATCCCGCCCCTAGAGCCCGGCGCCCCGCCCCCCGACGGCGTGCAGATTAAATTCCTGCCGCGCATTCGCTGTAATGACTGTCCCGGGAAACTGTACACGGCGCAGCCTGGGAAGGTGGTGGAGGATTTCGAGGTGCATTTGAAGAACCGGTTGCATCGGGCCGCGGTGGGGAAGCGGCAGCAGTTGCTGGGGTGAAAGAATGGGGGGGTGGGCTGCTTGGTTCGTCCCACGGAGAGGAGGGGGGGGGGTTTGGAAATGGGACGGGGTGTGTGTAGATAGTGTGGTAGAGGGGACTTGTTGTTCGTCCTTTTGGGTTATAGTAGACGTGCACAATGCAGTTGGTACGGAGTTTGGAGACCACGATGACATGTTGGAGAGTGTCAGGCAGTTGACTTGACTGACAGCTGAAGCGGGTTTCATGGTATAAAGCCAGCAGCTACAAAGGGACCCCCTCGCCTCCTCTAATATTCCCATCCCAGCCAGCCCACAGCGCCGTAGTCGCTGCCTGACCCGAAAAGCTATAGGCCACGACGCTGCTCGTGCCAACCCCCGGGTCGACTGGTGACACGGCTCCAGCCCGGCTGCTTCGCGTCCTCGATCTCGCCACCGCGCCGCCGGCTGCCGGACAGTTCCTCAGAGTCAGAGGCGAAAGCACCAAGACAGGGTTCGGTGAGTCTCCATGGCCTTTGCGCAAGAAGCGATGCAGTCCAGAACGAGGCGCGCAAGGCGGACGTTGTGCGCGTGTGCGTGCCCTAACAAGCGTATAGGCAGCGTACGCTTTAGAAGCCGCGGTGCAAGGCGACAGCTTGTTTCCCGGCGCGACACATGCGACTACCCGTGTCTTTCCAGAGACTGAATGATGGGGAGCGACAATCTTCGATCTCACCCACTCAGGTCCTGCTGCTCTCCAGCTTCCGCCGGATAAGCTCCTGCAGCATCTGCAGCTGTCTCCGCTGCTCTCCCGAAATAAGATCCGTCTGATCCGAATTAGGCGGCGACGGGGGAACTTCAGCAGTGGCGGAGGATTTCGCCTTCGCATCGGCAGCAAGCTCAGCCGCCATGAATTCTTCGACGACCTCTGACGGGGCTTCAGCCTGGGTGGAAAAGCAAGGTCAGCGTTCCTGACGTCATTTGTCAAGGGATTGTTCGTATGGCGTTGGCAGAACTTACGATCAGGGCGCCGACCAGGTTGTCCACTTGGTCGCTGCCAAGTTCGAGGTCTTTGTTCGCACTCGCGAATTGTGTGAGGTTGAGAGCTAATTGCTTCTCAGCGAAGGAGCGGCGTGCGAAGTTGGCCTGTTGCATGACGCTCGGTCGAGCGGTACGGGGACGTTTGTGGAAACGCTCGTTGCGTATGTGTTGGATGCGGGTGCTGCAGGCCAATTCAGCAAAAGAACCTGAAGTCTCTGGGTGAAGGACATACCTCTTGACTCTGTCAATGAAGTCGAGCTTGATCCCTCTAGCCGGCATGCGATGAATAACGGGCTCGTTGGGCTCATCCGGCGACTCCTCCTCGTAGAACTCAGTGTCCGAGTCGTCGCCGCTTTGCTCGTCCTGCACGTCGATGACGCCATTGTTCTGGAAACCTCGCGGAAGAGCCGCGTCGACGATCTTCGGGTTCCGCGGCCTTCGTACGTGCACCTTGCGGCGCGGCACGAGCAGGCTGGCGTCGATCTTGCGCAGCTCTTGGTCAGCGTGCAGAGGGCACATCCAGTCGTGTACCTTCTTGCCGTCCCAGTTCCGTGCTGGAGGGTTCGCCATTGGCGGGTCGAGACAGTCGAGGTGCCAGTTTTCGTTGCAGTAGTCGCATTGGATGATGGGTCGCGGAGGCTGACCTTGCGCCGACTTGCTGCAGTGGTAGCATAGCACAGTCTTGCCTTTGCTATCCTTGAGCTTGTAGTAGTCTGGAAGTTCATCATAGCCGGCGCGGTTCCTGCAGGTCCGTCAGTAAAATTCAGCGCAAATCGTGCAGGCTGCAGCCTTACCTGGTCCTCGAGTGCAGCGCCTCAATAAAGTTTCCGTTCCCGTCGGCCTGCACACCCTCGAAGTAGTCCCTAATGTCTGGCGGCAGGGCGAAGTTCGATGGATTCTGCTTCCTCAGGATGCTGAACAGAGGCGCAAACAGCCCGCGTTGCGGCAGCTTATCCGGCTGCTCGCTCGCGATCGGGCGCTTTGCCACGCAGATGTAGCAGAACCATGGCTCGTTCAGCTCGCTCGCTTCGTCATTCAGAGGCGGATCCAGGCATGAGAAGTGAAAGGACCGGTCGCAGCCGTCGCAGCAAAGCAAGAAGCCGCTGCCGCCGCACGCCGAGCAGAAATCGTTGTTCTCAGAAAGCTGTTCATCGATTGTCAGATACTGCTTGACTTCCTTGGCAAGCGTGTACGACGTGACAAGACATGATGAGCGTCTAGGTGGGATGTGCATGGGTGTTGTGCGCGGCAATGTAGGAAGATGATGTGGGAAAGCCGCGTGGAAGCGGGAATCGGGGCTTTTAGCGCTCAGGGCAGGCTGCTGTCTTACCTCTTCGTTGTCATCATCACCGATTGGGCTCTCTCGTTCTGCGCCACCAGCGACTGACAATCCGCCGTAGCCTGCCAGGTGTTTCTTCTCAGGTCTAGTGGCACGATTCCTCGTTAGCATTCTTCGCCTCGTCGCAGTCGCACAGGTGGGCGTTCTGCAGCCCCGCATTGGAAAGGAATCATAGGATGCAATTATATGACAAGCCAGAAGGCTGCAGCCCACCCAGCAAACTTCAGACATCTCAGATGTGGCATGCATCTGAGATGCACGGCACGGTGAAAGAGATGCAATGATGGAAAGTACCAAGGACGTGTGTCAGGTAGGAGTACTCACGAGTTCTTTGTCTTCGCCCTCTTCACCGTTGCCTTCGGCGCCGTCTTCATTATACGCGGTGTACTCAGCCGCGAAGAGTTCGTCGAGATGTCAGTCAGTGGTGAGTCAGGGTTCATAGAAGGTGCTCTGCTGCCTCTCGCACTTGCCGCCCGGCTGCCAGCGGCAGGCAAGGTGACCGAGGGCGGGACGAGCGACTTGGCTGTCGTTCGAGTCGTGCGCAACTGCTGAGCTTCTCGTGCGGAGCTACGCATGTCGCTCTCTTGGTAGGGAGTGTTTCGCGTGACCGTCTCGCCGAGTTTCGCCTTCTTCGTGATGATGACTTTCTCGCGCTCCCACCCCTCGTCGTCGAGCTCGGCTTCAGCGGAGGAGCGTTTCAGCTTGCCTCCGGGTGCGGCCAGACTGCCGCGCTCAGCTGCGTGGTCTTTGCCGTGGATGCCGTTGGTCTTCGGGGCTACGGAGGGAGGGCCATGCGAGAGCTGATCCGCCTCGCCGGGTGGGAGGGGGCCCTCGCCGTCGGACGTGAGATCAGTGAGCTCTGAGGTTTCACTGCCACTGCGTGCGCGGCTTTTAGGCGGTAAGGTAGCCATCTTGCCACTCTGTTCCGGGCGGCGACGAGCTTGTTTGGCAGGTGACTTCACCTTGAGGGATAGTCTTGTCTTGGAAGAGTCGGTATGTTCCGTTGATGGTACTGCGAAGGTGTTGGTCGGTGGAGGAACAGGTTGTGATGTGGAGTTTGAGGGTGAACGGAGAGGCAGCGCTTGCGAGCCGTTTGTGTTATTCTTAGCCGGCTTCTTCCGATGTTTTTCCTTGGCATCTCGCAATCGCTTTTTCGCCCTTTTGACGTGGTTTTGGAAGTCCTCAGTCTGCGCGGCTGTCGCGGTCGTCGTCAAGATAGCTTCGAGTAGATCAGTCAGGTGCACGCTCTTCAGGCTTTCCACCCAAATTTCGTGGACTGCAGCGGCCAGGTCGGGCTTCCCAACTTCCATCGCGCGTGCCTTTGCAGACTCCACCACACGCTGAAGCTTTGCTGGGTCATAGATGCGCTTCTTGGCAGATGCTCCGCCTTTGCGTGCTTCTGCGCGTAGTTTCTTGGCGGAGCCGGTGGCGTCGCTGTGTCGAGGTGCTGTCTTTGGCCGAGTGGCGCCCGCTTTTTTGTTCACCACGGGCGCGTAGTCATCGTCTTTCTCGTCGTCTGCCTTCACCGCTGGTGGTGGTATCGAGCCATCTACCTGGACAGGGGCTGCCGCGGGCGGTGCTGGCGAGCCCTCCGGCGTCTCCTGAGCATCTAGCCCGACCGCTGCAGCGCTTCGCCCATGTACAGACTTCCGAGGCCCCTCTGACCGTACTCGACTCTTCACTTTCGCGCTTGGTGCCTCGCCAAGCGGTTGCATGTGCTCTAACACTCCGTGAGGCGCCCCATAGTGATCTTCGTACGACGGCGCCGATGTGAGCGACGGCTCGACCCAGTCCCCTCCCGGCTCCTTTCTCACATCTTCCATGCCGTGACTCGTGCTGTCGTGCGCCTCTCGAGGTGGTTTTCGGCTGTCTCGTTTGCGGGAAGGGGACAAGGTCTCGAGTCCGGGCCACTGTCTCCGCGTTAGCACACGTCACGTCGAGGTCAAAAGCCAGCGTACTTACCCAGGGCGATGCAGGACTACACTTTATCTGCCGAGTCGGTCCTACAGAGAAGAGACGAGACACACACGGACATGCACGAATGTATACGCGCTAGAGTGTTCTTGCAGTTGAGGGTGGGTGGGAGAGCCTGGGGCTTCACTCTCCACACTTCAAGCCAAGCCAAAGCCCAAGGTATTGTTATTCACAACAACAATACACCCTATGCTCCAACTACATGGGCGAAGCACACGCGTACAACCTAAGGTAATAAGGTATCTTATGCATTGCACCTGTCGATTGCACGTTCTTCCGATGCTGTGTCAGCGCTTTATTCATGATCTTGCCAAGCAGGCATCAATCTACTACAACACCCCTATTCACGCGTTGTCACGAGCCAAGAAAGTAGTGTCAAGCTGCTAGCAGCAGACCGTGATGGCTATGTACCTCATGCTACCATGTTGAGGTTGAAGTATTCATCCCATGACTCACGCTGACACTGCGGCTTCTCGCCAGTCGAACGTGTGCGGCATGTCAGCCACATCCTCATCGCAGCCCACGTTTCCGTCTTGTAGACTTGGAAAGTCCACGAGTCACTCATTCATCATCATCGTCGTCCTCATCCTCTTCCTCATCCTCCTCATCTTCTTCCTCCTTCTGCGCGGCCTTCTTTGCCGGCTTCTTCTTGGGCTTCTTCTTACTCTTTTTCTTGTCACTCGCCGGCTTTGCCAGAGGCTGCTCAAGGATCTTCAGAACCTCCTCATCGGTGATCTTCTTTTCGGACTTGTACTGCTCAATGTTCATCGGAGGCGGGCCTGCTAGACTCTGGATGCCGTGCTTCGTCACTGAGACGGTCGAGAACAGCCTGCTGACCGGCTCGCCATCGGACGACCCAATCACCTCATACTGCCGCACAACGCCACCCCGCACGCACTCCACGATTCCCACCTTGCCAGATCGCTCATCTTCGAGCTGTCGTAAGCTGAAAGGGAATGTGCCGAACCTCTTTTGAATCTCAGAGAGTGTCGCCCGAGAGCTCGGCCGCTTCAGACCGTACGTCGTTGTGGTTCTACGGTGTAGCGTGGGCCGATTTGGCAACGACTTGACCTTGCCGGTACCGGTGCTCACACCCATTTCCACACCCCAGACCTCGCCAATCTCCGCCAGTCCCTCACCCTTCACCCCCTCACCCGGTGCTAGAATGATCTTCTTCTTGTCCTCGATCTCGTTGCGACCGAACAGCCAGCACGTAGTGTTCTCCACCAGATTACAGTCGTAGCTCTTGACCACCTTCTCGAGCAGCTGCGTCATCTTCGACTGGCTGTAAGGCTTCTGGGCCTGCGCCTTCTTCTTCTCTTCCTCCGTGCCGGCGGAGAGCAGCCCTGGTGGCATCATCATCCGGAGCAGCAACTCGTTGGCGTAGTGCGTTGCCAGCATGAGGTCCGCAGGACGCCCCGTCACCTCAGAGCCAGCGCCTACCACCACCGTATCGCATACTATCGCACCGAAGCCATCAATCTGTGCGCCGAGCTGAATCTTGACCGCCTCCGCTGGCTTAAGCGCTGTAGCCGCCTCCTCGGCATCGGACACGAGCGGGGTGTAGGGCGTGACGTAGGTGCTCGGCGAGACTGTGCAAGGGTGGGAGATGCCTTTGGAGATCTTCTTGCCTTTGAAGACTTTCGCAACTTCGTCTTCCAGAAGCTTGTCGCCCTTTTGGCAGATCTCGAGGATTTTGGCGCCCTCGGTGCATAGCTTCTTGACCTGCTCGAGTACCTTTTGGGAGATCTGAGCTGCGGTCTTGTATTTGGTCAAAGTGTCCGGGTTGGCGAGACTGTAATCTGTCGAGCGAGTATCAGTGGACCTTGTAGTTGAGCTGGGTGATGACATGTGCCTACCAGGGGGTGCTGCTTCAGCCATGGCAGGTAATCAAGGTGGTGTTCACGGCCAAAATTGGCTGCTGGTCAGTAGAAGTCCTAGTCACCGTCGAACTTTGCGTCAGTCGTTTGTTTGTATGGAAGTCAATTCAAGTGTTGTGCGTCCCCAAGTGCGTGTGTGCGGGGTGGTGGGGCTCGAGGCTTCCCGCAAGGGGTGAAACACAGAGCGATTGAGATGGGACGAAATGCTCCAGTCCTTCAAGGTTGCAGTCATGGTCGATACTGGGCTCTACTGTGGCGTCTCGATCTCGGCTCCACGCTGCAGGCAGCAACGGCTGTCTCTTCTCTTCCAAGACGGAGACCTTGAGAACATTACTCGGAAATGGTTGCAGACACGAGGGTCAGTTGCGACCAGGACCTGCCTTCCCATGCTGCCGAGGACCTACCTTCTTCGCTCGTTCTCCGTCCAGTTCTACTCGATCTACACATGTTCATGGCCGCGAAGTTGGGGACACGTGCTTCACTGCCGTATTGATCATCAACATGTCCCCGATCCTGTCACATGCAAGTGAAGCATCCTGTCTCGTCCAATTGATGTGCGGAGGCTCGCGTCGGGCCGTTTCGGAGCGCCACCATGGTCCTCTGAACATGATGACTGGAGGTCCCGAGATGGTCCAGACCTTATGGGCCTGTGATGCTCATGTTCATGGAGGACCTCTCCGTCTAAGGAGACATTGGGCATCTTGCCGGTCCGGTATGAGATAGCCGCTGCTTTGCTCTCCTTGGACGACCTGAGCGACTTGTGGTTGTCTTGAGGGTTCCACTTCTGCTACAGCCCAAACGTGTGCTATAAGATCGTATACACCAACAGGGAAGGCACGGCGTGCAGTGTGAGTGCCAACCCAGGATACATTGGATTGTTGCTACTGCTGCTGCCTGGATATTCGCTGTATGCATGTGCGTGGATTTGGTTGAGGACCTCGCTGGCCCCGAAACCTTACCTGCAAACAACCTATGTCCTCATTGCTCATGCCTCTTCGTACCCACACATGTATATTCGTACCGGTCAAGCGCTGATGAGCTGATAAACGGAATACCTACAGATTCCACCCGGTGTCCAGCAAGAACCATGTCTGATCGTGCGGACCAGGCTTCGGCCCATCAAGACACCCCTATGAACCCTGCTACCGATGAAGCCAACACCAGCATACCTGTTACGCCAGGCATCGAGGACGCCGACCACAACGGCGCCAACGACCCGTTTTCCAAGGCTTTCGACGAGGAACAGCCTCCCCAGTCCGGCTGGTCCTCAGCTACGGCTGGCCCGCAGTGGAACGCTAACCTCATCAACAATCCTCATGAAGGTCCCAAAGGGCGCAGACCTAGCTCACCGAGCAAAGCAGCCAGTGGAGCTTCGGGCGACGAGCTACTAGGTCGCCCGAGCCAAGCTGGACAGGGCACTGAGCATCCACACCTTGCAGATGTTGACCCAAGAGCCGCCCATCCCGCTCTCAATCTGAGCGGCCATGTGATCAGCGCAACATTCACCGTTCCATACAGTATTTCCTACAACCCCGGCGCTGATTGGGAATTGCATCCTCGCAGAGGCACATCCGCGTTATATGATTCCTTGTCCTACCTGGCCTCTGCGGAGTCGCCATGGAACCACACCTTGATCGGGTGGACTGGAGAAATTGAACTTGCAACACCTAAAGCCCAGGGTTCTCGAGCTAATTCCTCGCTCCATGCACACCCACTCAATCAGTATTCTGCGCCTATACCGACTGGGCCGGCTCAAAAGCATGGCGAGTCGAACAACGCCGCGCCCGGATTGAGGATCCCCACGAGCGACCGCGCCAGGCTTGAGAAGCAACTGGAGCGTGACCATGGTGGCCGTGTCTACCCCGTCTGGCTTGCTGACACCGTTGAAGACGATGATACGATGACGCTGCATGATCAACAGAGGTGGCGACGCTACGGCGAGCATGAGCTTTTCACGCTGTTCCACTACAAGACCAACGAGCCAAATGACGGCCGCTCTCTGCGCAAAGCGTGGGCAGACTACTACCGCATGAACAAGGCCTTTGCAGACGCCATCATGAACATTTACAAACCGGGAGACGTCATCATCGTCCATGACTACCAGCTCCTCCTGCTGCCCAGTCTGCTTCGCCAGCGCATCTCCACCATCTATGTCGGCTCGTTCTTGCACATACCCTTCCCTAGTAGCGAGTATTACAGGTGTCTGACACGGAGGAAGGAAGTCCTGGAAGGGATGCTGGGTGCCAACATGCTCGGCTTTCAGGCGTACAGCTACTCGAGGCATTTCGCTTCCTGCTGCACGAGAGTCTTGGGATTTGAGTCAACTTCTGCTGGTGTGGAGGCCTTCGGCACGCATGTAGCGACGGATGTGTTCCCAATTGGCATCAACGCGGAATCGACGATCCAATCAGCCTTCCACTCGCCGGATGTCGAGCGCTGCATACGCGCACTGCGTGACCGATACGACGGCAAGAAGATCATAGTCGGTCGTGATCGTCTAGACTCTGTGCGAGGCGTCGCGCAGAAGCTGCAGGCATATGAAATCTTCCTAGAGCGGCACCCGGAGTGGCACGACAGGGTGGTGTTGATCCAAGTCACAAGTCCGACCAGCATTGGAGAGGAGGACGACACGGCGGACAAGACCGCCAATAAGATTTCCGATCTTGTCGCGCGAATCAACGGTGCTTACGGCTCGCTCAGCTTCACGCCGGTGCAGCACTACTCTCAATACCTCGATAAGAACGAGTACTTTGCACTGCTACGCATCGCAGATCTAGGCCTGATCACGAGCGTGCGAGACGGCATGAACACGACGGCACTCGAGTATGTCATCTCCCAGCGCGACAAGCACTCGCCGCTCATCATCTCGGAGTTCTCGGGCACGGCTGGTAGTCTTGGTAGTGCCATGCATATCAACCCCTGGGACCTGAGCGGCACTGCGGACGCCATCGAAGCCGCGTTGGTGATGTCAGAGCAGGAGAAAGAGTATAATCACGCGCAACTATACCGCCATGTGAGTCGCAACACTGTGCAAGCCTGGACAAGCAACTACCTCAAGCGCCTCCTCACCAGCCTCTCCACCTTCGACCAGTCTTCCGCCACGCCGGCCCTCGATCGGACCAGCCTCCTCACCCAATACCGCGCCGCCTCCCGCCGCCTCTTCATGTTCGACTACGACGGCACCCTGACCCCCATCGTCAAAGACCCCCAAGCGGCCATCCCCTCCGACCGCGTCCTCCGCACCCTCAAAACCCTCGCCGCGGACCCCGCAAACAGCGTTTGGATCATCTCCGGCCGCGACCAAAACTTCCTCAACGAGTGGATGGGCCACATCCCCGCCCTCGGCCTCTCCGCCGAACACGGCAGCTTCATGCGCCACCCGCACACCACCACCTGGCTCAACCTGACCGAGACCATGGACATGCAGTGGCAGAGCCGAGTGCTGGCCGTGTTCGAGTACTACACCAGCCGCACACCGGGGGCGTTTATCGAGCGCAAGAAGATTGCCTTGACGTGGCATTATCGGCAGAGCGACCAGGAGCACGCGACGGCCATGGCAAGGGAGTGCCAGAAGCAGTTGGAGCAGACGGTCGGGAAGGAGTTTGATGTTGAGGTTATGACGGGCAAGGCGAATTTGGAGGTCCGGCCGAAGTTTGTGAATAAGGGGGAGATTGCCAGGCAGTTGATCAGAGACTTTGGAAGCGCGAGGCCGGATTTCGTGTTGTGTTTGGGCGATGATTTTACGGATGAAGGTCAGTTTGGCCACCTCCCGCTCGTCATTTTTGATGGAAAAGCAGTCACTGACTTGGCGAATCCTTCCCAGACATGTTCCGCGCCCTCAACTCCTCCCGCCTGCCGCCCGAGCACGTCTTCGCCGTGACGGTCGGTGCGTCGTCCAAGCAGACGCTCGCCAAGTGGCACTTGCTCGAGCCGTCGGACGTCGTGTCCGCCGTTGCGCTGCTGAATGGGCAGAGCGATGCGGGGAATGCTGGGGCAGTGGCGGTCGTAGATGGAGTCGTGCCGGAGTCGAGGCTGTAAGGGTGGCAAGATATGCTAAAGTGGGTGGTTGTGGTCATGGTGTTGGGTCTGTAGATAAGGTATTTTTAGCAACAGTCCTGCCAAAAGTGTCGGGCGGCGGATTGCGTATGTCTATGGAGTAGTATGGCTCCGATTGGGGTTTGGGTCACAGTACAGGCATGAGGATAGCAGCTATGTCAGATGACAACGACCTGGGAGCGAAGGTCGTTGCGGTTCTCCAATGGCAGCTCCTCCTACATCCACTGCCTTCAAGTTCGTTCGTATCTAGCGTCCAAGTAAGTGCTTTAGGGTCGCTCTTTCCTTAGACCTGCTCAACGCTCTCATCGGACCGAACTTCATGATGAGCACTGGACGTTGTGAACCTTCGCGCTACTCTGAGGTGACGGACGGTTCACAGACGACCTGACCATCCATTTCATGCGTTGTACTAAAGCAGTGGGGCTAGTACTGTAACGCCGTATGCACTCCCGTCGAACGCCGGTGTATCGAATGTATGTACACTGTACCACAAAACACAACATCATCACGTCCCCTCCCCACCTCGTCACCGATACGGCGCATCCGCCCTCGCCACCGCCGCCAACTCGGGCTCCCACTTATCCCCATTCGCCAACAACTTCTCCTTATTATACAAGAGCTCCTCCCTCGTCTCCGTGGCATACTCCGCGTTCGGGCCCTCCACAATCGCATCCACGGGACAGCTCTCCTGACAGAACCCACAGTAAATGCATTTCGTCATGTCGATGTCGTACCGTGTCGTGCGCCGCGAGCCGTCCGCGCGCTCCTCGGCTTCGATGGTGATGGCTTGGGCCGGGCAGATGGC
Source organism: Friedmanniomyces endolithicus (assembly GCA_030411845.1). Lineage (NCBI taxonomy): Eukaryota > Fungi > Ascomycota > Dothideomycetes > Mycosphaerellales > Teratosphaeriaceae > Friedmanniomyces > Friedmanniomyces endolithicus. The sequence goes on from JASUXV010000014.1 coordinate 485,891, forward strand.
TTCGCAGAGCTTGCAGGCGATGCAGCGTTCTTCGCCTGTGGGGTAGCGACGCAGGGCGTGCTCGCCGCGGAAGCGGGGGGAGATGGGGCCTTTCTCGAAAGGGTAGTAGATTGTGTAGCTATTTCGTATCGATCAGATCCCATTGCGTGCATGGTCATGTGGTTTGGTCGGGGTCGGGGGGGGAGGACTCACGGTGGTCGGAAGAACTGCTCCAGCACCACGTACATCCCACGCATCATCTCGGTGAGCAGGAAGTAGTTCCCGGCTTCGTCGAGGACGTTGGGTTTGTTCTGGTACCAGCGGTCGGGCGTGGGGAGGCGGAATGAGGCGGGGGGTGGGTGCGGGCCATTGGGTGTAGCGGCGTGGCGAGGGGTAGTGCTAAGGGCATGGCGCTGGACGGCGAAGGGCGTTGCGCGGGTGGCAGTGTGGAGGAGCGATGTTGTCGGGCGAGAGGCGGCCAGCGCCATGAGACTGCGAGTCGAAGACATGGTTGGCTTGCCGAGGTGGCGATGGAGGAGGACGAGGTTGAACTGGCGAGGGAAGTCACAATCGCGGGTATCGACGTGGTGGTCTGGGGTACGAATCAACCAATTCCACTCCCCAATTGATTGAATGAACGTCAATGATCAAGTAAATCGATTATCCAATTGAGGGGCCAAAATTGAAACCTTTGCGGCGACACCCCCGAGCTTGATGTCAGTTGAGGATGTAACAGACTCGCTCTGTGCACATCCTCCGTTCCTCGCCTGCCCACCCACGAGATGCACAGCTCGCGCCTCGTCATCCGCCAATGTCGAGCATCGAGCGCGTACAACATTAGCCACGCCCTGACCTCCACCTTCTCCACTTCCACGCGGCGAGCACAGGATGAAGCGGCACAGCAGACTCGGTCAGGCGCGGTCAAAGGCACCTTCGCCGACTATGAGGCCATCTCCGAGCAGCTCCAGAGAGACCGCGGAGCAGATGGCCAATCGGAGGCTAGAAGAGCGGGCGCCAAAGGGCGACCGAAGAGTGCAGGTCTGCACGTGCGTCAGGCGATGCTGGAGCAGGAAATGGAACAGAAGCCGGGAAAGACCTGGCGGCCCACCGTGCCGAGCACGCCAGCTGCTGTTCGTGAAGGCCCAGTGAGGCCCACGAACCGCGCTCACGCCCGCAACAAGGCTCCCAAGCCAGTCGAGAACCGCCCACGGCACGTCGCAACTGTGTCGCCAAGCTTGGATAAGGCGCCTGAGGAAGCTTCCGAACAACCTGGAGCTACGACCGGGAAAGTCCGACTTGTGGCCGTGACCAAGCCTCCTAACGCAGACATCTGGGCCACAGTAAATCACGAGCGACAAGGAGCGGTTTTTAAGGCAATGAGAACGCAAGGTGGGGAGAAATATGTCATGCAGGCCATCGGGAAGTGGGTGAATACTTTCTCGTCAGACCGCGACACAACGTTCGACTGGTCGGACATTGAGGGCGTGGAGCGTATGCGTATCATACTGGACTACCACCCGCGCCATATAGAGCCGATGGACTCTCCTATGAAAACCCAAATTCCCCAGCCGTGGGCGCTGGGCAGACAGGCAGTGCGTGACAAGAGCGCCACAGACCTCCTAGACGAAGAAATCCAACGCTTCGTCGCCTGGGCCGCGCCAGAACCTGCCGAGATCGCCGCGCGCCACGCCGTTGCACAAAAAGCACAGGACTTCATCAGAACCCACTTGGGCAAGCGCATGCCCGGACTTCAGACGGAGCTCTTCGGCTCTGAAGCGACGGGCCTGTCACTCACGGCTTCTGACCTTGATATCCGGCTCGACGACCCGGACGTCTCGGGATCGTGGTCTAGACGCAGCCATATCATGGGTCGCGAGATGCGCCTACTGACCAACCAAATGGGGCGCTCTGCAGATTACGCGGATGTTTGCATGCGGTGGAGCAAGTTCCCTATCATCAACGCGAAGCACCGCGCGACGGGGATCAATATCCAGATCGTGTCGTCGCCGTCCACTACGAACCAAGCGGCTGTCGTGGCCAAGTACCTCGCCGAGCTCCCGCACCTCCGGGACCTATTCTACATCATGCGCACCGCTCTCGGCATGCGCGACCTCATCGACGTCTTCAACGGCGGCGTGGGCTCCTACGGCTTATTCAACATGCTCGTCGCGGCGCTGAAACGCGGCGAGCGATCCTCCGCGTTGCCGCAAACCGCCGCGGGCCAGCTCCTGTACGTTCTGGATTTCTGGGTCAATTTCCCATTCGACACCCACGGATTGACCATCGAGCCCTCGCCCAAACTCTTCAAAAAACACCCGCTCAGCTCCATGGCGCCCGGTGTCCGACAGTCTCATATCCACGCCGCGGCCCGTCGCGGTGAAAATGCGCGAGCGGGGCAGTGGGCGATTGGGGTCGTGCGCCCGCTGCAGCCTTATCTGCTTTGCTTGCAGGACCCTGCGGACCCGACGAATGACCTTGGGCGGAAGAGCAATGCGATCAAGAATTTGCAGGCGAGTTTTCGGTATGTGCTGTTTGGGATGCGGAAGATGTTGGACTTGGCGGAGACGGGGAAGCGGACGCAGTGGCTTTCGGACGCTGTTCTGGATGTGGCGGTCGGGAGGTGCCATGAGGTGATGCTTGGGAGGCGGAGGAAGGTGGAGGAGTGGGGCAGGGGGAGGGTAGAGTTGGAGGAGAAGAAGGCGGCGGAGGGAGTGGACATGGAGCAGTCCATGGGAGCGGAGAGAGCGAGGTTGGACGAATTGAGGGAGGCGGAGAGGAGGGAGCTGGAGGAGTTGAGAAGGGAGGAAGGAGGGATGTTGGAGGAGCCGACGGGAGCGGAGAGAGCAGATTTAGAGGCGTCGAGGGAGGTGGAGATGGAGATGACGGAGGAAGGGGCGAAGCTGGTGGAGTCGACGCCAGCGGAGAGAGCGAGGTTGGACGAGTTGAGGGAGGCGGAGAGGAGGGAGCTGGAGGAGCTGAGGAGGGAGGAAGCAGCGATGGGTACGAGCGAGGAAGCCAGGGATGAGGCTGCTCCTGTGGCTGTGGCGGCATCGTCTTGAGGAGAGAGCGGAGAAGGGGCTGGCAACGCCCACATTTCGATTTTCCGCCGCGTGTCAGGGCCATGTACAACTGTATAGCCGACATATGTACAGCCATCATCATGTCCTTTTTCAACGTGGCGCGAGCATTTCGCTTTCATGTACGTTCTATGTACACGATATGGCAGTGATGCCGGCCGCTTGGAAGCAGTTCATCATAATCCAGTCCGTCCTCCGCTGTTCAGGAGCTCGCCTGCCCAAGACACGACGAGAGAATCTACCACGCTCCCGCGTAGCCGCGACTCGGCGTTTTGGCTCGCCTCAGCGGCATAGTAGTCCCAACTTACGCATCCCATCCCCTCACACGAAGTCCTCCCCAAACTTCTCCTACCTTCCTCCCCGTTCAGCCCTAGAAGATACCACCACCCCAAAGTCGTAATCACCCTCTCTTCCCCCCCGCAAACACCCCCGCAACTCCCCTCACACTCAACCTACTCCCTCCCGCCGCAGCTTTCCCTCTACTAGCCAAACTCCCGAAACTCGAACTACTCCCCGACGATTTCGCGCTCGCGGTGGGCGAAGCTAGTGGGGAGGAGTGGTTGTAGACGTACTCGCCGTCGACGTAGGAGGCGCCGGAGGTGAAGGTGGTGCGTTTGTCGCGGCGGGTGTAGCGCTGCTCGAGGCGGTAGAGGTCGTACTTCTCGCGGAGGGAGTCTAGGAGACCCATGGTTTGGTGTGTGGGGTAGGTTTCGGAGAAGGGTTTCTTTGGTGGTCCGGGGTTTGGAGGTTGATTCCGGGTAGGTTGGTGGGGGGTTGGTGATACTACCGCTTGTGTGTTGGATGGGTGTGTCGTCCGGCCGTGCAGTCTCCGCGTGTGATGCTGGTGCCAATGGCTGGCTATATCTGGATTTGAGACTGGGGATTGTATGTTGCTAAATTTGAGCGAGGGTGTTGGACGGCAGTAGAAGGACAGGACGATAGCAATGCTATCAGGCGAGAGGTCAAGCCGTGTAAGGCGAGCGAGAGAGCAGTGCGACGGAGACGATAGCTACATGTAGGGAAGAGGAGAAGTCGGGTAGAGGTCGCGATCGGACCCCTGCAAGAGGCCCCGAATGATAAATGAGGGCCCGTCGCTCGCGTGGAGATGGCGCGATCGTCGTTTAATTGCTGGATAAAGTCGAAGGAGCGAACTGACGATCCACGGGGCCTGAGCACTGATTGAATGAAAGCCATTATTAGTGGGATTATGGGAAAGGCATGTGGAAGCCAAGGCTTGCGTTTGCTGGTGCCATCCGCCCTTCTCGTTCGCATGAAATCGTGAGTGCAGCATGTGGACGGAAGCCAGACAGATGGCAGTCGGGCGTACGAGTCAGTTTCTGTAGTCCCTGCAGGGCTATCGATGCCTGATCTAGTGTGCTTCTGGAACAATACGCTGTAGGTCATAGGAACGCTAGTACCTTGGTGTGGTTGTGGCCGTGTAGGGAGGAACACATCGAGTATACCGCAGGCTTCGTTTGCTAGTGTACGTCTGCGCTAAGTCGTGGGCCGAACAGGAGCCAGACCTTTCGGGCTTCTTCGCATGCCCGTGAGGCCCACAGAGTGCACACGAACGCCCTAGCCTTTGCCCACCACCATCCTGTCCTTCCTCTCCCGAAAGCCTGCGATGATCGTACGCATAGCCTCCCCATCCAAGCAAGCCCTCGTCAATCGCAAGCTCCTGCTCAACTTGGCATAGTACGCAGCGTCCAAAAAAAAACCCTCCGTCTCGCATCTCTTAACGGCTCGCTGGACATGTCTCGCCAGGCGCTCCAAGACGTCGTCTTTGCATCCAACATCCCTCGCGCGATCGACTATTCTCGTCGCCCTTGTGTTCTGGTCCATCAGGGTTCTGCGGAGATCGGCATGCCTTCGGGTGTCACCGCTGCGGAGCAGACGCTGGAGTTCTGCAGTGACTGTGTCTGGTATTCCTTGCACTGCGAAGTCCGCTATGGTGATCTTCGCGAGCTGTGTGAGCGGGTAGAAGATCGAGTGCAGCAGACTGTCGGGCATGCTTTCTGTCTCGCCCTTGATGACCAGTTGCAAACGCTTGAGATTGGCGGCTCCATTTCGTGACGACGCGAACGAATGCAGGACCTTGTTCGCTTGCTTGAAATCCGGGATCACCAACGCTGCCGAGCAATCTGCTACGTCGAGCCTGACTACCAGCCTGATCGACTCAGCTTTTCGGATGACTGTCGGCCATATATCGTCGATGTCAGACTTGGGCGCATCGCAGAGCTGCACCTGGTCGATGGCGAGCTTGGTGAAAGACACCGTCGTGCGATTGACGGGTGTCTGGCCTGCCGGATTGGTCATCGACCGTACGACGATATCGAAGATGTTCTCAACATAGAGGATTCCCGTGGCTTCAGCGTGGATCTGCTTGCAAGTAGAGAGAACGGCGGTCGAGCAGACGATCCTATCTGCTCGCCAGCGCGAGTCTCTCAGACGAAGCAGATGGCCGTAGATGAGGTTGCGTATCTCGGGTGGCAAGTCGAGGAAGCGGAACGTCCAGTTGGCGTCCAGGTCGACGAGCTGTTGAACGAAGCACAGCTTTTCGAGTGAAGGCGAACATTTCCCAGTGCGGGCCTCGATGAATTTGCGTAGGAGCTTTGCGCTGTAGCGGTCGTACCATATGTCTATGATACCTCGCCGCATCTTGATGATGTCTTCAGTGCTTGAGGTCTCGGACCTATTTGACGATTGAGGACAGTCTTGCGGCGTGCCAATTTGGCGAGATGTACTGAAGCTGAGTCTGTGAATGTTAAGAACACCTCATGCAGCTAAATGAGGAAGTCACCGCAAAAGGGGAGGAGTGCCCGAAATGCGCAGAGAGGTGAAGGTGCGACAGTATACTTTCCCATATCAAACCGCTGCTACCTGTGCATTCCGCGATTGGGAGACTTTGGGTTCTGAGGACACTTCAAGTTCTTCCCGTGACTCGACAGCGGACAACGACTTCGTCGGTGGCAACTCTTTGTGTACTTTTGTATCTCATGAGATGGAGCCTGTGTTATGCTTCGCACGCCTTCTACGCCGGTGACCTCGAGCAACATGATGAGGAGGTCCAGACGGCGCCCATCACCCAGGAATCTTGGTGGGTGGTGTCAAGGTCGAGGTCTACGTTCCTCGATGGAGTCGGTGGCTTCAAAGGCACATGCGGTTCGCGAGTCGGAGGGAGCAGACGAAGCTTTCCGGACCGAAGGGCCTCGGCTCATGACTCCAGCCTCTACCTAATAAACTCAATGGCAGTGTGCATGTGCCTTCGTAGAAAGCTACACTCTCCTTCTACATTTCTGTCACTGTCGCCGTCGTGTATAGGACTACCATAGACTCTTTCACATACTGGAGCTCGCGACACCCGTCGACCTACTGCCACACCCAACCCAGGCCCGCTGGCTTAGCCCAGCCATGTCCTCCTCCTCCTCCTCCTCGTCCATAACAGACAAGCTGCCCTCAGCAAAAGAGCTCGAACAAGATGTTGCTGTGGCAGCAAAGAAGTCCGTCTCCAGCTTGCGGGACTTCGCAGCTGGCGGCGTGGGTGGTATCTTTGCGGTGGTAGTGGGACATCCCTTCGATCTGGTCAAAGTACGGTTGCAGACGGCGGAGAAGGGAGTGTATACTGGGGCTATGGATGTGGTGCGGAAGACGGTTGCGAGAGAAGGTCTTATGCGGGTGAGCATGAGGTTCTGATCCAGGGAAATGAAGGAGAAGTGTTAATGGCGGCCAGGGCATGTACGCTGGTGTGTCTGCGCCACTGGTTGGTGTCACACCAATGTGTAAGCTGCCAGCGACTTCTACACATATGCGGGAGCATTGCTAATATGACGCAGTTGCCGTGAGCTTTTGGGTATGTCTTCAACCTCCCACGCGCTGCGGATCTGGATCTAACACATCGATCAGGGTTACGGCGTAGGAAAACAACTCGTCGAATCCTTCAGCACGGTCAAAGATGGCCAATTCTCCGTGGGCCAAATCTCCGCCGCCGGCTTCTTCTCCGCCATACCCATGACCATCATCACAGCCCCTTTCGAGCGAGTAAAGATTATCCTGCAAATACAAGGCCAAAAGCAACTCGCACCCGGCGAGAAACCCCGATACTCAGGCGGTGTGGACGTCGTCCGCCAACTCTACAAAGAAGGCGGCATAAAATCAGTGTACCGAGGCTCCGTCATGACGCTCGCCCGCGACGGTCCCGGTTCAGCGGCGTACTTCGCGACGTACGAGGTCATCAAGCGACGACTCACGCCCAAGGACGAGAACGGGAAGCCAGGGAAACTCAGCTTGACGGCTGTCTGCGCGGCGGGCGGTGCGGCAGGTGTGGCGATGTGGATTCCTGTGTTTCCGGTCGATACGATCAAGAGCCGGCTGCAGTCTGCGGAAGGCAACGCTGGCATTATGGGTACGGTCCGGCAGCTGTACGCGAGGGGTGGACTGAAAGCTTTCTTCCCTGGTATGGGTCCGGCTATGGCGAGGGCGGTGCCGGCCAATGCGGCGACGTTCCTGGGTGTTGAGTTGGCGCATTCGGCGATGAACAAGACCTTTGGATAAAGACACGAAAAGGTTCCCAAGTGCCACATCGGCGACCGACGTCGGCTCCGAGGACATTGCGCGTTTTGCGAATCTGTCCCTGCTGTGCAGCAAGCTGGGCTGATGCAAGAAGATCAAGGGGCACATGTAGATGATAGAAATTGGAGCCCTGGTCGAATCAAATCCGGTACGACGTTGGCAAGACGATCAATGATAGGTAGGCTGTGATAGATTCCACATCGACTCCTCGCAGCACGGCCTAGGTGATCCATCACCTCGCCGAGCACCGTGGGCTTCGCCGAAGTCTGATGTCGTCGACGCTTTCGGCATGCTCCATGAACATCTGGCGTTCTGAGAAAGCTTCCTCGGCGACGAGCTCCGTTCATCCTCCTCTCACAATTGAGAAGCTCCACCAGACGTTTGAGCCGAGGCATCCGACGTCGGACGTCACTGGGGATTTCCTGTACAACCACCACACCCGACTTGACTCCCTTCATCTACGCACCACCATTTGTATCCCGATCTGTCGGATTTATATAGCTAACATGCCTCTCACAACCATCCACCTCATCGCCCTCTCCCCAAATGCCACCATCAACCAGTTCCTGCGAGCCCTCAAGTCCTTCGGCGTCAAACCCCTCGTAGCATCCCGAGCAGTCCGCTGGATCATCAGACCCGAGCACCTCTCTACCTCCCCACTCCTAGACACACAATGGGACCTCCTCCTCATCCTCCCCGCCTCCTCACCCCTACCAGAAACCTACCTGCACAAAGACTGGGTCCGCGCACACTGGACCATCACAGCCGGCGTCCCGAGCTCTCTCCTCAACGACTTCGAACGCAAAAACGACCGCATGCTACACCCCCACCAAGCCGACGTACCCCCCCTAACCGGCTCCCTAGCGAACAACCCCCGCAAAGCCTCCAGTGCGCAAGGCCTAGAACTCAACGACGACCTCCTAACCTGGAGCCGCGCCTTCGCTCTCGGCCAGGAAAACGCAGTCAGCATGCTCAACCTCCTCGCCTTCCACCCGGGCAACGAGGCGCATGCCAGCTATCTGCGCTACGGCAAGGCGTTCGCCGAGTCCATTGGCAAGCGACGAGGCGGGATGGCGAAGATTGTCGGGAAAGTCGTCGCGGGGCAGGGGACGGAGGGGGAGGATGCGGCGGGGTGGGACGAGGTGGCGTTGGCGCATTATCCCAGTGTGAGGCATTTTGTGGATATGTTGGGGAGTGGGGACTATCAGGAGGTGAATCATCGGGATCGTTTGCCGAGTTTGAGGGATACATGTGAGTTTGTCGATGGGTTGGGTTGTTTGGGGTGTGAGAAATTTGCTGACCAGTGTGGCTTTCGCTTTTTAGGTATCCTGTGCACCACTGAGTTGGATCCGGAGCTGACACTGGAGAAGCCAAAGCTGTGATCACGTCCATAGCTGTATCCCGCCCACCACCGTCGATCCAAGTATGTGGTACTCCCACGACCTCTACTGTCTTGCCAACCCGTCTCCCTTCCGCGAAGACCTCATCCTCTACTTCCCCTTCCCAGCCGCCTCCGCCGCAGCCTGCGCAGCCTTCATCCGTTCCCTCTGCATCCGACTCCCGCCCAACTTCGGCCCATGCGCCGTGCGATCCGCGCCTTTCGCCAGCGCCACCTTCGAGAACGGCACCGGATTGGGCGGCCGGCGGCGGTTCTGCGCAGCCATGTCCTGCAAGAACTGGGTCTTGAACGCTTCCGCCGCTGCGTCGTCGGTATCGGCTGTGTCGCGTGTGGTCGTAGTGGTGTCTGGGCGGTCGTAGAGCGGTGCGGCGGCCGTGCCGGACTCGCGCATGATGGACTCCACGAGCGATTCACGGGCTACGTCGTCGGGGTTGCGGGGGCGCGGCTGCCGGCGTTGGGTCCGGGGACGGCGGTAATTGCTCGCGGTGCGCTGCTGCGCATTATCCGATGTTGTTGCAGCCGATGCGACCGCCTGAGCGATGGGTAGGCTGCCATCGCGCTGTGCCTCGGTGTCTGAGGGGAGCTTCCCGGACTGCAGGCTGTTGGGTGTAGCAGACCGCATCTCAGCCATCTTCGAGTCTACGAAAGCCATCCTACGCCGTTAGCACTGCACCCCTCGCACTGCGTGGCTTGTGACTGATACGAACATATGCCTGTCGTCCACCACCGCCGCCTTCCCAGTTGGTTTCACGAAGCGGTCGCCGGGTACCACGTTCTGCTCGCGATCGGGATGAACAGATATCATAGCCATCTCCTCGTCATCCACCGGCTCCTGCTGTGTCGTGTGGCCGGTACTGGTGAAGGCGATCCCCTGTTTCCTGGCTACTGGTCTCCTTGCCCTCGGCACAATCATCCCGACGCTCTCACCATGCTCATCGTTCGTACTCGCGGGTGCCTCCTGTGGGGGTGCTGAGTCGACTTCGTCGCCGTCATTGTCGTTGCTATCGGCTCGCTTTCTGAAGACCTTGCGGCGCTTGTTGGCCCGGAACAGAGGCTCTGTTGTCGAGTCTCCGACGTCCGCCATTACTGCGATTGATACCAGCAATCAGGAACAAATGGCGGGAGCAGACTGTAGAGCGGCTGGGTAGGGGAGTAGTCTTGCTGCCTAAGGCATAAACCTTCCACTCCACCTCATACCGTCACTCATGATAAATCGTAGTATTTCACGATCTCGTTCCCGAATCACGCGCAAGAAACGTAGAAAACGCGGTCATGTTCACTCCAATTTGCGCAATATCAGGCACTGAGGGCAGAATGTGTCAGCGGCATTGCACACGGCGTCAAAGTCTGTAGGGGATGCTCATTGGGGACGGCGTATGCTGGGCCATTGAAGCCTCTCCTTCTCATCTCATACGGTCGTCTACTATTACTCAACTACTTTCGCCCCGACGCCAGACCACCAGGGATCACCAGCTGGCATCGGTCTTGGCTCATAATGCATGCAAATTGCGGAAATTGTCATCTCGCTCACCCACCATCCGCGCTCAGCCCTCCTCTCACTGATATCGCAGCCTGGTCAACCCAGCCTGGCAAGTATTGTTTGACCAGCCGAGCGCCATATCATCCAAGAAGAACATCCTCGGCTCGTTGCCAACGAATGCCTGCATACGCACTCCACTTAAGCCCCGGAAGGAGGTCGGGAAGCTGACCTGCTGCAGCTGGCAATTCGCCAAGCCAGGACATGGCGCCACTGTCGCATTCTGTGTATAGGTGGCGATCTCGTTGTTGGCGTCGGGACTCCAGGTGTAGCCTGTGAAGACTATAGTGCACAACCCCGGACCCGCGTTGTCGCAGCCCATGAACGCACTGAAAGCATCGAACCAGAAAGCTGACATAGACTCGTACGGGCCATCGCCGACCTCACCCGGCTGCATGGAGCTGGCCGTCATACCGCTGCCGTTGGCGAGGAACACCGCGAGGTGCGGTGCGGATGATGGCAGGTACGGCACACTCGGCTGGGGGGCGTAGACGTACCCGTTGCTAAAAGTGAGATGGTGGTACGGATTCGGTATCGGAGGAGCCTGCGTAATGTCGGTCTTGTTCTGCTTGCTCGGCACAAAGTTGGGCAGGTCGTCAAAGGTCATCGTGAAGTTGCCACGCTCGCCGCAAGCGGTTGGCGTCGCTGTCGCCGAGGATGCGGGGAAGGGGTTGGACGGGCCTGCTGAAGTGATCATGCTCGAGAGGCTTGGGACCGTCGAATACGCTTGAAGCGAGCTTGTGCCCTGCGTCAAAGGTGAGGCCATGTTTGAGTTGCTGGTGGAGCTCATGGTGGCTGCGCCGCCAGTGCTACCGGACGAGGTAGGAACGACTTGTGAGCTGGACACCATTGTCATGAGCGTCGAGCCAGTTGAGCCGGCCGTTGGCAACGACGTAAAGGGAGGTGAAGTGCTCGAGGATGACACAGCCGAAGAACTCTGGATGATTGATGTGGCTGAGGAGCTTGTCGAAGGCGGAAGTACACTCGTTGATGACGATGCAGCCGGGCTTGGTGAGCTCGACGATGTGAACGTCGGTATTGCACCAGATGGAACGAGCGATACAGTCGGTGAAGACCCTGTGAGGCCAGACAAGACGCTTGAAAGCATTGACAGAGCAGCGGTCGAGCCATTGACGGGGATTGTCAGTGATGGCGCAGCGATAGTGGACACCGGGGCGCTCGAAGGTGCATAGGTCATGGTCCTATAAGGCGTCATCATGTTGGAGGAGCTTGTCGATAGGCCAGAGCCTGAAGTGACAAACGCCGGGCCGAGTTGAGTGGTGATCGAAGATAGAGGTGGTCCACTAGCCGGACCTGGCGCAAACGGGACTGTTGTCGTTCCATTCCAGACGAAGTAGCCGGAGACGGTCTGAGTGCCTGTGCCAAGCAAGCCGATGGTGGTGCTTGTAGTCTCAAGCATGGTTGTCAGTGAGCCCGAAGGGAGCGTGCTCGTCACTGGTATAACGACAGCCGCAGTGGTTGAGGTGGCGAAGGTCATGTTGCTGACTGAAGTGCTCGAGGTAGCGTTCGACGAGCCAGAAATCGTGAGTCCGTTGACGATTGAAGAGTTGGCGGCAGCACTGATACTTGATTGCAATGTGATGGAGCTGGTCGTGGGCGATACAGTGGTCTGGGCACCGCTACTCAATGCATTCGTCGTGCTCATTGAAGTGACATTCGGATAGACCACTGGTAAGCCAGACGCAGACGAGGACATGCCGGCTGACACTGAGCCACTTGAGACCGAATCGGTGAAGGTTGTTGCAATTGAGCTTGGAACCTTCACACTCGAGGTCGTGCTCGGCGCAGAAGCTGTAATAGCTCCAGTGCCAGCGGCTGCCAAGCTGCTGCTCAACGACGTGCTAGTCAAGGGGAAGCTAGTGCTGATCAACGTCACAGTTGATGTCCCGTACACGGTGATGGTCGTGGTCAGCAGAGTCGTTCCTGTACTGGTCGTTGCGTTCCTGGTGCCCATATAGTATGTTGCGGTGAGAGTCTCGACGACAGCGGTCCCGCTGGCCACTGACGTTGTCGGACTTGCCAGGACAGTGGTCGAGTTGTTCCAGCCCGACGGACCCATACCTGCATATGATGACGAGGTAGGCGTTGCGTACGAGATCTGTACGGTGCTGTAAAAGGTGCTCGTGGAGGTCACCGTGATACCGGGGCTGATGAAGCTGAAGGTGGTGGAGGTGTAGGCAGGCGGTGTGAACGTCTCGAAAGTGGCGACAGACGAAGTGACGGCCGAAGATGGCACGGTCGACACCGGGCTAACGAGTTGGGTAGTCGTTGTAGTCGCCACGTAACTAGTGAAGGGGCCTGCACCCGGAGTAGGCGCAGAAAGGAGGCTAACGGTCTTCGTCACGGCAGAGGTGGAGTACACCGTGCTGTAGATCGTGCTTGTGATGGTGCCGCTGCTGACACTCATGGGAGAGGCATCAGAAGTCGAAGGAGTGTAGGTGACCGTGGTGGTGTAAGTGACGGGCATGTAGATGGTCGTTGGAGTGCATGCTGCAGAGGCTCTGGTTGCGAACAGTAAGTGTTCCATCAATGTGTACGAAGCACCGAAGACAAGGAGAAAGGCCAGAAGTAAGCAAATGGAGGCTCGAGCGCTGAGTGGGTTGCGACCGCCGCGAAGATTTGGATTGGCGCCCAGGCATGCTTCCGGACCATAATCCTGCACGATGTCCCGGTCCAGACGGGTGAGACACAGCCTTTCCCAGTGATGCGCCTCAGTTTGGATCTTGCGGCCGAGCCAGGTGAAGCTGCCGTGGTCATCTTCGGGCATCTGGTCTGCCACCCCGTCCATGTTGCTGATGCTGGCTGCTTTCCTTCTCCGCCGCTCATGCGCTGGGACAACTGTTCCGGGTTGAGACATTGCACCCGTTGATCGTGCGTATGCATCTATTCGCTTCTCTCGAAAGACGGGCCAGTATGGCGCCCGGCTTCCGAAGGCTTGTGTGATTTTCAGCTCCGGTGAAGATGCATCTGGAAGGCCGGCCATGGTGGAGTATGCTGTGTGGTATGCTTGATGGCTGCTTGTATGCTGATGCGGCACGCTGAGGTATGCCAAGGTCTGCAGGAGTATGGAGGTGTTCGTTTGGACGCGGGTCATCCAACGCCGTCCAGAAGCCAGAGACCAGATCCATAGATCCACAATGGGAAGGCATTGGGGGTGAGATGAAAGACGCAAGTGCTGGGCTCTGATGAAGGCATTGGACTTACCCATACGACGCGTTTTGCGCAGTGGCGATGCCTACTGCTGCAGCGACGACGAACGCCGCGCTCGGCTTGATCTTCATGATGGTTGCGGGTGCGCGTACGCGGCAGTAACGAATGACTTGGGGTGAGCAGGTGGAGGCGTGGTAAAGAGTGACTTGAGGTGGGTGGTGTTGAGTGGGAGTAGAAAGAACGACGCGAAGACGGAGGTGAGGGCAACATGAAGTTGAGTGTAGGTTTCGACAGAGTGACGTTGGCGCGGCGCACGGTCGTTCGTAATTGCAGAAGGCGGGAGCTTGAAACGCCGCCGGGTTCCGCAATGAATGAGGAAGGTACGACCGACGAAATTGGCAAGAGCGTGCTTTGCTGAAGATGATGCCTTCGTTTCTCGTCGTCGCGCACCTACCTTATTTTAGACACGAAACCACATGCAGATCCAGCTGCTGGTGGTTGACTCGCACTGTGTAAAGTATCAAGGTCTTCCGGTCTGCAGAAGCCTCCACGAGGGACGTTCCTAGCCCGTAGGACAAACGCCAAGCGACAAACAGATCTACAGTCTCTCATCCTGTTCGCTTGGCCGTGGACGGTACACGAGCAAGATTGGTTGCGTTCAGCCATGCCGTCGGCTGCCTGCGATCCGGTGTCCTGACGAAAGGCATGTCAATAGCCGAGTCATGCGAGCTCCCATACCCGTCGCCACTGACAAAGTGAAACCTACTATGCTCACTGGGTACCTTAGTCGCGAACGAGGCGAGGTGTGTGATTCTGCCTTCCAGCTGCGAGATACGCCATGGTCTTCGGATGAACAGTCCGTTGTTCTCCAACACACCTTGGTACTAGTAGCAGACGCACTGCATCTGGTATGGCGTGCGGGAACAAAGCTGGTGTTTCGATGAGGCTAATGGCGACCTGCAGCAGCGGTGTAACGTTGTCGGATCGCACCCATTGCAAGCCCGCAATCATGTCCCACTGTCTCAGGGGGTCGTGCTGCCATGCTACAGTCTCACAAGCGCGCCTCATCAACCATCACCAGGATCAAATCTTCGCCGCAAATCCGCAAGAATCCGCGTGTAGCAGTCGTAAAGCATCGGACACGCTTGAGCTGGGTTGTCTCGGGACGATATGCTTGGCTTCCTCAGTCCACGAGCCGATGGTGTGTCTTCGGGAAGCATTTGCATGGATGACAGCGCAATCACCGCAGAACGGCTCCGAGATCTGATGCGCCTTGTTGCCTTCTCTATTCGAGCCATGCATGTATTATTACTCGTAGGCACAAGGCGGCCGCTTCCTGTCTGCCTGATCCATGAGTGCTTGTAATGTCCTCCTCTTGGGGCGTTGTCCGCATCCAATGAGCCAGCCTCACTCTGACTTGTCGTCGCGCTCCACGCCCCCACGCTTCTTCACCTATGTATGTTCGCATCGGATCGCAAGAGCGAACATATCATTATTGTTGTGAAGGCGAGAGACATGAATGAGGTTGAAAGCACTCTTGGCCCCGACTTGTCACGCCGCATTTATTTAGCCGCGGTCAACCTAATAATCAACGGCCCCTCCACATCCCACGCCAACTTCGACACTGAGCAGTAGTGAACTCCACGATCCTCTGTTCAGACATCACCAGGCCACGCAACTGTACATACTCGTAACACTCGCTAAGACGAGTTCCATTATCACAGGCGCACCCGATACCCAACATCCGCACCCACTGGGCCGTACAAGCAGCCGCTAGTTCTAAACCGCCAACGCCCGGTGCGACTCGGAGCACGCGAGCCCCCGCGCACACAAGGCACATGTCAATGCAATCATGAACGGCGGCTTCAATCCACCATTCGCCAACGGCACAAGCAGGCCACCACATCAGTTAACCCACTCCCTTGACGGCGAGACAATGAACGGTGGGAGGATGCCAGCGGACAGACATGGCGCGATGCCCATGCCGGTCGCTGCTCCACAACGACCGTACGGTGGTATGCCAGGCGAGATGGGAGGCTTTGCGGGAATGGGGATGCAACAGCGAAGTCCACCAAAGAACAAGAGTGAGCTGGGAGGGGAAGGCAACGGCAATCTGGGGTCAAGGCGGCTGAGGAGGAGCGCAGATACTCAGCATGTGCCTTGCAAGTTCTATCTGCAAGGTGCATGCCAGGCGGGTCGCATGTGTCCCTTCTCGCACCATCTCGAGTCTACTACTCGACCAGCACCTTGCAAATACTTCGCCAAAGGCGGCTGCAAGTTTGGGCGCAAGTGTGCGCTGCTCCACATCACACCGGACGGGACTATAGTAAATCGTATGCCACCGATGTCGCATCAGGCAAATCCTTATCTGACGCTGGCCGGAACATATGCGCAACCGCCACCACCAGGTTTATTGAGCATGCAAGCGCAAGGACTAGAGCAGAGGCCGAACGGGGAGGGCATGCAGGACTTCGAGCACTATCAGTACGGTCCGCGGAACGGCTGCGATCCCTCCATCGACATGACCTTCACCTCGGCCTCACCGACGTATGGCTCGCCGCAGAATGATCGTCTCGCCGCATCGCCACCACAGAAGGGCCTCTCGGTGTTGGATGCGCCTTTGCCGAACTCGTTTGACAGCAACGGCGTAAGCATGGCGGCCAGGATTGGTCCGTTCGCAGCTTCCGTGCCTTCTCGTTTTGGCGTAGAGTCGCCGTCGTCGTCGTTACCACGCATGGCTCAGCTGGGAAATACTGCGCTACGAGACCTGCATAGCTCAGCTTTCGGCGACCGTGGCCTGGATGGCGTCCTCGCGAATATCGGCTCTTCGCCACCTAGCGGCACGGACGAGCCGTTGATCTTCTCCAAGCGAACACTGCACTCGGATCGATTTCGTAGCACTCGGCAGCCTATGGTATCTGCAAGCCTTGGGACTCGACTGCCCACTACCTCGTTTGAGTACTCGG
Organism: Friedmanniomyces endolithicus; assembly: GCA_030411845.1. Lineage (NCBI taxonomy): Eukaryota > Fungi > Ascomycota > Dothideomycetes > Mycosphaerellales > Teratosphaeriaceae > Friedmanniomyces > Friedmanniomyces endolithicus. Next base: position 502,589 of record JASUXV010000014.1, read on the forward strand.
ACGACGAGGATGGCGATACGGACCGCGAGGAGGACCTTCTTCCTGCCAGCTTACACGATCTCATACCGGAAGGAAGATCACGACGTGAGTCAAGGAGCCGTGTGGACGGAGAGACCCCCGCGGGCTTTCTGTCCGCTGCTCGACGTACCCTCTCGGGACATGGCACGCCGCAGGACAGCAAGGTCGGTAGTCTCGGGTCAAGTCCGTCAAGGTACACCAGCGTCTTTGGCCGTGCCCAACCGGTCAAAGTGGATTCGGAAGGCCTTGGTCACATCGGCTCGCCGCTTCGTAACGCTGGCTTCTCCTTCGCCTCGGGCATCAAGCCTACCAACGGAGAGCTCTCACCGAGCATCGCGAGTCCACCCCGGCAAGCGAGTATGAGCATGCTCACGCAGGAGCTGCAAAGGACGAAGCTAGATGCTGCACGGTCTCAAGGACAGGCGGTCGCGGGCGCGACGTCTCACCCGGCACCAATACGTACGCTCTCCAACGGGTCGAATGGGAGATCGGGGCTAGATCGAGGCATGAGCAGTACGAACGTCAGTAAGATTGACGAAGAGCAGGAGCTGTTCGACATGGACGAGGTTGGCGGGCCAACGAAAACCGCACCGAGACCTATTCCTAACGGCTCGATAAGCTTTGGTGCAATTGGCGGCCATCGTTCGACCAAGTGAGGCGCGTCAAGTACAGACACAGGGAGTCATTTCGGATGAAGGAGGGCATACGACTGAATGCGTACGATCAGCGAGGCGTAGGAGGCGCCATTTTTGGAGCGAAGTGAACGAGCGGCCATGTGCAATGGCGGCCTAACGTCGAGTTTTGGTGGTGACTGGTTAGACTACCTCCCGTTACCCATACCCTTCTTGGCAAGGGCTTGTTTCTTGACGACTCCTTGTACTCCTATACAGTGCTACACAGCTATTTGCCTATACCCACCTCATGCAAACACCGGCTGCAACTGCCCCGTCACCCTCCTGATAACCCTCTCAGGCAACTCCGTCTCATAAACCATCCGACACCACTCACTCACCAAACTCCGCGTATCCGCCGGATCAATAATCTCCTCCACACTAAACGCATTCGCCGTCCGCACCGGATTCATCAGCCGCCGATACGTCGTCTCCAACTCCCCATACCTCGCTTTCCGCGCCTCCACCCCGCCCTCCTTCTCAACCCTCCGCAGCTCCGCCGAATGACCCACCTCGATCCCGCCTTCGAGCGGCAAGCTGCCCCACTCGCCGCTCGGCCACGCGACGCGCGTGTGCGGGTCCCGGCACTCGACCATGACGCCCCCGGCGACGCCGTACGCTTTGCGCACCACGACGTTGAAGAGCGGGACGGTGGTCGTGTAGTAGGTTTTCCAGAGCTCGACGCCCCAGCGCATGGTGGCTGTGCGCTCGGCTACGGTGCCGATGGCGTAGCCGGGGACCTGCACGCAGAGGGTGTGCTGTTAGTGAGATTCAGGGGAGAGGGGGGATGGAGGCGACTTACGTCTACGAATTGTAGGATGGGTAGGTTGAAGATGTCGCAGAATTTCAGGTGCCGCGTGATCTTCTGCGAACCCTGCGCATCGAGTGCTCCGGTCAGTACTTCGGCGTTGTTGGCAATGACTCCGATCGCTTTGCCGCCCAGTCTTGCTAGGCCCACAATAGCGCATCGGCCCCAGAGCGCTCCGATCTCGAAGAACGAGCCGTTGTCTACGACTGTGGTGATCAGTTTCCTTACGTCGTACATGCGCTCTCGTTTCCGGGGTATGAGCGTGCGTAGCTCTGGACTGACCCTGTCCACTGCGTCATCGGTCGGAATGCAAGGCGGTATCTGCGTGCCGCAATTGGGCAGGTAAGACAGTACGTCGCGGAGCTGCTCGAAACACCCCGCCTCGTTCACCGCGAGATTATCGATCGTGCCGTTCGTGCAATGCACAGCCGGACCACCCAACTCAGCAAACGAAAGCCCTTCCTCGAATGTCGCGTTCGCGACGACGGAAGGCCCGGCATTGAACAGCGAGCCGACGTCTCCAGCCATGACGGAGAAATGGCACGCCACCAAGCGCGCGGCGCCGAGCCCGATCGCTGTGCCGAGGGCGGCGCCTAGGTTTGGTATACCGGCGTTGAGCTGGGCGACGATCTCGTTGGCGCCCTGCAGAGGCGGAATGTACGCGTAGCCGTTCGTCACGATGGTGGTCACGGAGCCGCCGCCAGAGGATCCGTCGACAAGTTTGACGATGGGGATTTTCATTTTGAGCGCCAGCTGTTCCATGTAGACCGTTTTCGCGAACAAGGCGCCATCGGCGTGACCGGCGCGGATCGTGAAGTCGTCGGCGGAAAAGCAGATTCTTCTTCCTCGAAGCTTGCCGAAGCCATTGATGTTGTTGCTTGGTTGGAAGTCTAGGGGTTCTTCGGTGAGGGGGCCGGTTTGCTTCCAGTTCACTTTGCCTGTCACACTGCCTACTTCGCGGAAGGAGCCTTTGTCCAGTAATTGCTCGATTCGGTCTCGCACCCAGAGCTTGCCGGCTTCGCGATGTCGGACGTAGCCGGTTTTGGTTGGGTCTGGGTTCGCTGCGAAGGTCCGGAGTTGCTTGAGCTGGCCTAGGATGTCGCTGTAGTCGGCGGGCAAGTCGTCCGGCTTGGGTTTGCGTCTTCGTCTGCTAATGTTTGGACCATCGGTATTCGACGATGTGAGGTGTTCGGTCAACTGAGCCGCTCGAGATGTTGCCGTCTCTGTGCGAGACTGCGGTCCGTCGGTCTTTGCAACGTTTGACCGCTCGTCGCCATCGTCACCCATCATGTTACTAGGGCACTAGGTCTGCGATCACATTGTGATATACATATATCTCGCTGCCGGGAATGTCAATGTGAGGTGAGGTGTCTTGAGGCATAGACAAGCCGAGGTCTGAAAGTTCTCCACACCATCGAACCGCCGAGCAATAATGGCCCGACGGGCACGAGGAATACGAAAGTACTGGAGTGTATGCAGACTGGGAGGCATTCTTAGGAGGCGATCGAGGATTTTATATCGCTAGGAGACGAGTTCCCACTCCTCGAAGGAGTTCAAGACCGATAAGACGTACAAACACCAGGCACGATTACCTTGTTTCCATTGCTGTTGCGCTCTGGCGATACAATCACTTTCTTCGTTGTCACGCCGAATTGAGTCTTCACCATAGCGCATCTCGAACTTGATACGGAGTAGCCGTGATCAATAATGTTAGATGCCGGGCGGCGGATGGCAGCAAATCGAAGTCTTTGAACTCATATCATTGGTTTGGCGTCAGCTACGGGTGGCGGCAACATGCCAATCTGTTCGAAGCCGAGTATTAGCCACCATTACCTCACACCACGTCCGTTATTGACACTCACCTTGCTGAGTTCGCTATAAGCCAAATGCAAGCTCTCCAACGTGTCAACATGCCCAGTCCAGCCAAAGCACCGGGCCTTATTCATCGACAGCGCAAAAGCAGGACCCCACGCCGCGAAATCGCCAAAGGTGAAGTGTGCCTCGATATCGTTAAACGGGTTGTGCGTGACCTTGTGCTTCTCCATGATCTCCTTCCACGCTTTCGCATTAGCTGGATCCTGCGCCCACCCGGACAGAGTCCAGGCATAGCGCAGCTTCCTTGACGGCCCGAACCCAAGAGGCGTTGGCACGTCGCCCGGGTCGATGACGTTCAGTTTGCTCTCGTCCAGCTCTGGTCCGCCGTAGCCTTTGCAGCCGTACCATCGTGCGAGCTCGGGCCAGAGCCGGTTGTTGGGTATTGGGCAGGTGTCAGAGGAGTTGAACTTGTTGTTCTTGCACTTGTCGTTCAGCACGGCCCATTCGCTCAGGTACCCGGTTAGCATGGCTGTTGAGTGCTCTGTGACGCTCATCCAGGCGGTATAATCTCCAGGGTAGTTCAGCTTCCCAAGCGAAGAGTATTAGCCAGGTGGGGTTCGCTGAAAGGCTTGGTTTATGGGTCATACCTTCTCACCCTTGTGAGCCTGCACTGCTGCGTACACCGCTAAGGGGTGGAGAGCATTCATGGCAGCGTTGTTCACCGCGCCAATGATCTGATTTCGGAAAGGGTGGTCAGGAGCTACAGCCTTACCACACGTACACGAGATGATTGACTTACCCATCCGGGGCAGACAACGTTCCAGTCCGATTTGTGTTCATCGCAATATTTCCACAGCAAGTCCTCTTGAGGATAATAGAAATTTGGCTCGAGTGTAACTCGTGGGTCAGACTCGACGTAAGGTGTACGAGCGGGCCCTAGATGAGTTCCTGCATAGCGAAGATGGTGAGGTGAGTAGGTATTGTAGATGGTAAGGTAACAGCGAACGCCTACCGTCTCAAGTTGATGGGTGACAGATTTAGCAGGTGCATCAGTCAGATGTGAAGGGTGGAACCAATCGGTATGCTCACAATTCTTCGCCCCGGTCTGGAGAAGGAAACGCTTTGGAGTGATTTTGGCCAAATCCAGAGCCCCCAAGAAGTTACTCAAGAGAGCAGCTGGGATCCAAGTCAGAGTTCGGCTGGACTACACCCCAGTAATGTAGCCTTACAATTTGTGTCAACGAGTTCCTGGGCATTTGACCACGCTCCCGCTCCGGGCTTGGGCTTGGGCTGTGCATATGAGTAGAAGAAGATGTACTCCGCTTTGACCCCCTTGTCTTTGAGCTGAGCAGCAATCTCCTCTGGCTTCGCTAAGAAATCGCAGGCGACATGCTCGACTCTAGCTCGCTGCTCCTCGGATAGAAGCGCCATCATTTCCTCAGGTGGCGGTCGCCTGGAAGCGGCCCAGACTTTCTTCCAACGCTGCGGAGACTCCAGCAGCACCCGCATGGTGTGGAAGCCGGATATGCCATTGGCGCCAGTGACAATGGCCGTGAGGTCCTTCAATTCGGGGGAAAAGGTGGGCAGGTTGTGGAATATGCCCTTGTTTTGGAGAGGCAATTGCTCGGAGCCTGGTGCCATGTTGGAAGGTCGATAGGCGAATATCCGAATACTCCGTGTGAAGAGGAGGCATCAGAAGAACTCCTGATGGCACACTCCCTCTACTCATATCCTCGGCCGGAACCATGCTGTCACGCTCAGCGCGGGGTACATCTGCCTTACTCGTCGACACTGCCAGCTTCGCACTGGTTCTCGACACCGTGGAACCTTGAACTCGAGGCAAGCCCGGTCACGGTGCCACTCGAAGGGGCCTCTTCACTCTCGCGGTGCCATCAACGATCAGTCCGCAACGAAGTTCACAGACCGTGGTGGTCTCGTCCTATGCACGGACCATCCGGCTTGGCGTCCGGCCTCTTTCCCAACCTCAGTAGAACTAGATCTAGATCACAACAGCGTACATGTATCTCCGTATTTTTCTTGCAATCCGCTCTGTCTCGCTCGGCCACCGCCGCTGGGAATATCGACTGGACAGCACGCGAGCAAGCCGGGGAAAGTACTGTACTTGGGTAGGACAAAACAAGCATGTGAAGGCGAGCACCGTAGGGCAAAGGCCCCCCCCCCGCGTTGTCGGATCCCCTACCTCACCTTGTGGGATGCCCCGATAAACGGCTGATAAGGCGGAAGCTTACACCAATGGCAATGACCGTCGCCGATATGCGCGGCGCAAAGAAAGAATCCGCGTTGATAACCCACGCGTGAGATGCCGTCCGGGACCACCTTAAAGGTCACCAAGTTCCACACCACAGGACCAAGCCTTCCTCAATCCCCAAGACAGTCCTCCTTCAGTCTAAAACCCGAGCCTGAAGAGCTGCGGGCAAACCTGAGCCGGACTTCGAAGGAATCGTCTGCCCGGAAGCTCGATCTACCACCCAGCCAGCATGGCACCGAAATTCGGGATCGATTTTGGGTCATACATCCCATCGACGCAAACCATCAAGGAGCGATGCACTACTCTTAAAGCGTGGGAACTGCCCAAGCAGGACAGCGCCCTTGCCCCCGACTATGTCTGGACGAACAAGGTGAGTTGCTAGCCCATCCAGCGGCGAGTCCAAGTCGACCTGACATTGTCACAGGACATGGACCCGGTACCGCCAGAAGATCAGACGTGGACGTTGTGGACATGGATGGCTTACTGGGCAACGGACACGATCAACCTGGGCACCTGGGAAACAGCTAGCTCCATCATCGCCGTGGGCCTGACATGGAAGGAAGCCATTCCGATCATGATTGTCGGTACCTTTTGCGTGGCCGTACCTATGGTGCTCAACGGTGCGATCGGAGCCGCTCTACACGTCCCGTTCTCGGTGATCGTCCGTTCGGGATTTGGCTATTACTTTGCCTACTTTTGCATTATCTCTCGATCCATCCTCGCTATGTTCTGGCTCGGCATTCAAGGTGCCAACGGTGCGCAGGCCATGCAATTGATGATATCTTCGATTTGGCCATCCTTCAACAACATCCCAGACACGATCGGCTTCGCAAAGCAAGGGATATCTACCGAGGGCATGATCAGCTACTTTCTCTTCTGGATCATACAATTGGTGCGTATCTATGCTTCCTTCTTTCTGAGGACCGTGTGTTGATGATAATACAGCCACTCCTCTTGATCCCGCCCACCAAGCTGCGGTGGCTATTCGTCGTCAAGCTCATTGCCGCTCCCATTACCGCAATTGCCACGCTCGCCTGGTGTGTGCACAAGGCCGGCGGGAGCGGCTCGCTCTTCAACCAACCCCCCAAGGTCCACGGCTCGCAATACGCCTACCTCTGGCTTTCGTGCATGTCCGCCGTGACTGGCTCCTGGGCTACTCTTGCCTGCAACATCCCCGACTTCAGTCGTTACGCCAGATCTTCGAAGGGCCAGTATATCCAGCTGCCATTCCTGCCCATCATCTTCACCGTCTGCGGTGTACTGGGTATTGTCACGACCTCAGCCACCCAGATGCTCTGGGACGGGACGCCTCTCTGGAACCCGCTCGACATCATTGCTCACTGGCAGGCCTACGGATCTAGCGGCCGAGCGGCAGCTTTCTTCGCTGCACTAGCATGGTACATCGCCCAAGTCGGCACGAACATCACCGCCAACAGCATCTCCGCCGCCAACGATCTGACGGTGCTATTCCCGCGCTGGGTCAACATCTACAGAGGCTGCATCATCGCAGCCGTCATCGGCGGCTGGGTCATAGTGCCCTGGAAGATCCTCAGCTCCGCCACAACTTTCCTCGCCTTCATGGGCGGCTACTCCGTCTTCCTCGCTCCCATGGCCGGTAAGCCCACCTCTCCCAACCCCTCCTCGCACCACTCTACATGTACTAACCACCCTCATCCCCCAGGCATCATCGCCTCGGACTACTGGCTCATCAAGCGCCGCCAAATCGACGTCCCCGCCCTTTACGACCCTTACGGCCGCTACCGCTACTACCACGGCGTCAACTGGCAAGCCCTCCTCGCTTTCCTCTGCGCCGTCTGCCCCAACCTCCCCGGGCTCGCCTACAGCATCAACCCGACCGGCTCGCACATCAGCCAGGGCGTCAAGAACCTGTACAGTTTCGACTGGCTGTTCGGGTTCGTGGTGAGCAGTTTCCTGTACACGGTGCTGCATAAGATTTTCCCCGCGCGGGAGAGTCTGATTGAGAAGACGATTGATGGGGTCGAGGCGTCGTTGGGCCGGAAGGCCGAGGCGGGGAATGCTAGTCCCGGGTTGGAGGAGGGGGTGGGTGGGGATGAGAAGCACGCGGGGCATCATGTGCATGCGCAGAGGAAGATGAGCGAGGGGTATGGGTATGCTAATGTGGATCCGATCCATCGAGCGAGGGATGTTTATGACACGTAGTAGGGGGGAATATGGGGAGGGTAGGTTGTTGTCGCTGATGATATACCCCTTGGGTTGTGAAGATAGGTATGAGTTATGAATGGAATAGGACACGGTCGATTTCGAAAACGTCGATTTCGTAGATGTCGCGTCACGGCTCGGTGGTGAAGGACGCAAGGGTACCCGGCGCCCAGCGTCAGTGCATCCAAAGTGGAGCAATCGTGGGAATTCGCAGATTGGCAGTCGTTGTCCTCAGACTACATCTTACACGCCAGAAAGACATCATATCCCATGGGCACCTTGGCACCTACGCCTAAACGACCTTCGCTCAATATCCAAACCACAAATCCCTCCCGCTACTCCGTAGCCCCAACCCCCACGGACCCATCACTCCCCTCGCCCCAACTACTCGTCGGACTCACGCGCCTACTATCCTCGTCCCTCTCACTCGACCGCGGCGAGCTATCATAAGACAGGATGTACAGCTCGTCGTAATTCCCCCACACCATCCGGCTCAGCCAGGCGAGCAGGGGCACTTTGATCGAGGCGAGCGAGGCGTCGTAGTTGGGGAAGTCCTCGTAGGCGTGTTTTTCCTCGGCGAGGAAGAGGTCGTGGCGCTTGACGTCGATGTAGGAGGTGCCGCGGGGGATGAGCTTGAGGGTGCAGCGGAGGGATTCGTCTGCGGGGGCTGGGGTGTCAGTGGTCATCGCACTTGGTGGGGTTGTGGGAGGTTTGTGGGGGAGGGGGCGGCGTACCTTTGTCGAGCCGGGCGCAGAGGTCTTTGCGTGGTAATGTCTCCAGTTTGCCGCGGTATTGGTAGCAGAGGATGGGCCGGTTGTCGGCGGGGTCGAAGTCGAGTCTTTCCGCGCTGCTCAAGGAAGAGGTCGTGGAGTCTGAGAAGCCCGTCTGGTTGCTCCGCTCGAGGGTGTGCGTATTACTCATGGCCGGGCGACGAGCGTAGGCCACTGGGTTTCGGTGCGGGGGACCGCGCGGTCGCTGCGATATCACCGCTCGGTCACCGTGCACGACTTGAGGGTCACGGGTGGTGGTGTTGCTGCCTAAGACAATGCGACAGCGCAGGCTGGTGTGGGGGTGGTGAGGCGGCAGGTGTTTGAGAGATGTGTGGACTGAGGAGGTCAGGTGGGGTGTCGCAGGTGTTGGTGTCTTGAAGAGAACTTTAGCAGGTGACTGAGGCACTGGCGATATAAGCGTGGTGGGAGAGAAGAATGGTAGGGTGACGAGTTCGTAGTGGAAGTGACTAGATGACTGGTTGGGTGTGAGTGTGAGTGTTTCGGGATCGAAGGTACGGGTTTGCTGCGCCTCCGTTTGTCGGTTCGGCTTGCCGAGGCTGAGGGGTGTGTCGGCGAATGTGGCACAGTCAACGAGTTTCGCTTTGCGGACTCTATTCCCCTACCGAGCTGAGAGTGGCATGGTCTTCAACACCCGAGTTACCGAGTGCCACCACTACTACATTACCTTACATGTACATGTACATTGGATGTACTGTGGTACATGGTACACATGGCCGCCGCCATTGCGGCTATGTCACGTGTGGCAACTGCTGTGTTGCCACAACCGGTCTAGGCTGCCGTCTCCACGATTGGACTCCGAACTCATCAACTCTGGACTGTGGAGGCGGGTGATGACTGATGACCGCCGGGGACGGGATGACTCGGGGCGCGATCCCACGGACCAAGCCGTCTCAGCCTCCTCCTCCAGCTCCAACAAACTTACAACGCCGGGGCCAAAGCCCGTGGACTTGACTCGTTGTGCGTGCAAGCTTATTAGGGGCTGCCTCATCAGCTGCCCGTTTGCTGGCCACATCATCACTCCTTTCGGTCTGCAGGCTTCCTGTTGTTTCTCAAGACGTACTTAGCGATGCATATGATCTCACACAAGTCCACGTAATAATAGTCTTCCAACTCCCCGTCTCCTTCATCTCATCTGTCTAGGCAACTGAATACTCATGACACTACATCTGCGTTGAAAAAGGAAAGGCATTAGAATAGACCAGGATACCCACTCACACCTTTCCATCTCCAAACTAGCAGCAACCCTTGCTGCAGCTCTGATACAAAGCCAAGCTGGACTCGATACCCGCTTCGCCGTGGGCGTTTCTGTATCCCGCCAGGATGGAGGGCGGTCCTGCCCATGATGCTTTACCTTCATCCACCAACTCTCCCGTCTTGAGGCCACAAGGAGACCAAGCGGAGCAGGACCACCGAATGCGGCCGCGGCAAGTCGGTACCATGGGTGCAAGCGCATCGACTCTGTCGGCCTCGGTTGGCCACGTTCCATATATCCGGACACCGAGTGCCAGGCGGAGAGCAGAGACGCAAGACTCCGACAAAGCTGGTAGGAGCTGGGCGAGAGAGGTGGATGGCGCTTGGTGGCCTTGCATATTAGCGTTGGATGGGGGCGGGATACGGGGCTACAGCAGTCTACTCATATTGAAAGCGTTGATGCATGAGGTGTGGCTTTGGGAGCAACGGCTTGCTGAGGAGGATGCGAGAGGCGAGGATGCAGGGGAGGCAGAACTTGAGTCGCCGGTGGAATTTGAGGATGCACCGTCTTCTCAAGCGGTAGGCGGAGCAAGGGCCGCAGATCTGCGAGAAGGAAGCTTGAGGAGCGAGATGGAAGCCGTGGACTCAATACGTGTAGATGGGGTACCACCGTCTGGACCGTCGGCATCGATACTGTCTACAACCTCACATCACCGGAACAAGCTTACAGCGGACGCTTTCATCAAGACAGCATCGTCCGAGGAGGAGCTCTTACCCTGCAATTACTTTGACTTCATGTACGGTACCTCGACTGGCGGCCTCATTGCCACCATACTGGGGAGACTGCGCATGACAGTCACAGAGGCTCTCGAGCTCTACGAGAAGGTCGGCGATGATCTGTTCGGCCGACAACGAAGCCGCATACCCCTGATGACAAAGTACTACCACGAACCGCTCGAGAAAGCCGTGCAGGATGTAGTCGCAAAGCGATGTCACGAACACACTGATTGCAACGGCAAAGACGACCTCCATCCCTGGGACACAGCCCAATTCGACGAAATCCTCCAACGGCGCATACCCTTCGACGTCGACCGACCCCGCGTCTGCCAATCCTGCTGCCTAACCGCAACCCACGACGACAACATCGTCGTCGCCTACCTCCTTCGCTCCTACCCGCACTACTACTCCGACAACGCCCCCAATTGGATCACCCGCTACAACGAAGGCGCCGACGAGCTCCCCATCTGGAAAGTTACCCGCGCCACCTCCGCCGCCCCCTTCTACTTCGAGATCCTCGAGCACGAAGTCGAAGGCGTCAAGAAATCCTTCAAAGACGGCGGCATCCGCGAGAATAACCCCAGCGGCGCCGCCATAAGCGAATTCCACGCGCTCTACGAGGGCAAAGCAGATCGCCCGGCGCTGCTGCTGAGTGTCGGTACTGGACGACCGGACACACACGCTGATGGCTTCGCCGACACGTGGCCCGGCCCTTTCGGACGCCTCCCGCTCGTCGCCAAGTTCCTCGAAAAGCGGGCTGTGGTGCGCAACTTACTGATCAAATACACCGAAGGCGAAAAGCAGCACCAGCAAATGCGCGAGCACGCCCACGGCGAGCACACCTGGTACAAACGCCTCAACGTCTCCTCGGGACTCGAGGGCATGCCCCTAGACGACTGGCGGCGCGGCGACTTCGGCGGGCGCGCGGACGTGCCCGGTGGAGCGAGTCTGAGTCTGATGCGGGAGGTCACGGAGCGGTATCTGGGGAGGGAGTTTGATCAGGGGGCGGATTCGTATGCGCCGCCGGGGGTTATGCTGAGGCAGGCGGCGGAGAAGATGGTGCGGCAAAGGCGGGCGAGGGAGAGGGAGGGCGGGGTGAGGTGGGAGGCTTTTGTTGGGCGGCATTTGCAGAAGGCGCCGGGGGCGGAGGGGACGAACGGGCACGCTGGCTGAGCGGGACGGTTTGGTGTGGAGCGTGCTCTGCGCCTGTACGACCATACACTGCCACTCCGATTCCTGCTTGAGGCAGATCCATCAGGCAATCGACCTAGCGGATTTGAAGTCGGCCTGCAGTCGACTCCAGCTCACTCTCGCTCGGCTTTCGAAGACCCGCTTCATGCCAGATCTCCGAGGTCAGAAGTGCGGTTCCGGCACATCTGCCATGAGCGCCAGACCAAAGACCGCCACTGCTCTTCCGCATAGCTGTGAACGCTGCGTTTGTCCCAGACGACGCATGGGCAGAAACGAATTGCTGCCTGGCGAACGTCACATGACTTGGTCTCTGTCATGTGGGCAAATCGCAACGAAGGCGCAGATTGCGACTTTGGACTTAGAGTGTTGCTTGTACAGCGGACGGGGGGAGGACGATATCTGATGGCTCCAAGGCTCGGCGGCTTGAATGTCTGTGTCCGTTGGGATACATGATTTACTACCTAGATCTAGAGACGCTGTAGGGCAGGAGTCGGTTCAAAGCAATACCGTCCAGCAATCTAAGGGAGAGCTACCATGATACCGCTCCCGTTCCCTGACACGAATACATGTACACCGTGCGAGATCCGTCACATTTTTATTGTCAATGACAACCTCTCGCACGCCCAGCTCCGACACTGCGACTCGGCCAAAGTGGTCGTCTCAAGGCCGAGAAGCTCCCTACCTGTCACCTATCGCGCATGCCATCTTATCAGAGGCGAGCGACGCGGTCGTACGCTCGCGGTCGACAAGACGCTGTCGAGGTATCGGGAAGGTTGTATATCTATGTGGCTCCCGCCGCCTCGTCCGTTTAACCATCTAGTTGCTCTGAAACTCACCCGTCGCAGGCGTACACTACTTGGGATCAATCATAAGGTAACACTCCGAGTAGTGGATATATTAATCACGACCTCTAGCTCGCACGTCGGCTGCAAAGGATCAGTGGACTTCACTCTGAACCTCTCGAAACGGCCTCGGACATCCGGCAGCCAAGCCACACCACCGTCGAAGCTCAACACCATGGCGCCAACAAAGTACACCACCCGCACCATCCCCCGCATCTCCCTCGCAAACTTCCCCGCCCGCCTCGACGCCATCACCACCCAACTCCTCCACTCCGCCGAAACCGACGGCTTCTTCTCCCTCACCGACACCGAAATCACCCTCCCGGAAATCACCGCCATCTTCAGCACCTCCGCAATCCTTCTTCGCCCTCCCCTCCGCCACCAAAGCCTCCATCCCCTTCACGCCCGCCAACGTCGGCAGGGAGGGAATCCCGCCGCCAAAACCCGCCCCTCGACCGGGCGTCCCCGACCAAAAAGGAAAGCTAGCAGCTCCAGTTCGGCCCCAGCATGTCCGACAAATAGGCTCCCCGAAACCGCGCTTCCGGGTTTCAAAACCCAGCGCCCAGCTCTTCATGCAGAAAGCCCAGTCCCTCGGCGAGAAAAACTCATGCGCTATTTCGCCCGCGGCCTAGGCTCCCCCGACGACGACTTCTTCGTCCGCGCCCACGACCCCTCGCGGCCGGCCTCCCAGTCCGTGCTCCGGCTCCTCCACTACTTCGCCATCGACGCCTCCGCCGGCCCGCTGCCGGAGACCTATTACGGCGCCGGTGCCCTTGCCGACTGGGACCTTCTGACGCTCCCCTTTCCAACTCCCTGGGCAGAGCGGGTTGGAAATCTGTCCGGGACGGGAGGTGGTGACGGAGTTCGGGATGGGCGACGAGTGGACTAAGGTCGAGTTCGCGGCGGGGGGACATCGTGTGTAATATCGGGGATCTGCTGATGAGTTGGTCGGACGACCGGTTCAAGTCGACTTTCCGCCGCGTGAGAGCGCCGCGGGAGGAGGGAGATCGGTTTGGGTCGAGGTACAGTAATGCGTTTTTTAATCAGCCCGGGAGGGAGTGTGAGGTTCAGGGGCCGGGGAGGAAGTATCCGATGGTGACTGGGAAGGAGTTCACGAGGGCTGCTATGGAGAGGAATTTTAGGGCGGTGAGGGCGAGGGAGGAGGAGGTGGCCTTGCGGGCAAGGGGTGTGGAGGGGACGACGGGGGTCGTGGCTGCTGCGGCGTGATGGGCTGCGTGAGAGTGATGGGTGAGTGTGGCATCCTGCCTATCAAGGACCCGTATTTTTCACAATATGCCAAAGCATGAGAAACGTCTGCTAGCGCTCAACATGCAGAATCAAAGCTTCGCACTTTCCCTACAGCACCGAGTCTCAGTGACAATATTATGCGTGCCATAGGCGGGCAAAGCTTACTGCGCCCGCACAATGTACCCAATCCTCGGGAAGTGCAATCGCACGCCATCGTTGCCAACCTCCAGTACCACCTCACTGCGACTCGTACCAACCAGCTTGCCGACCTGCACATGTGCTCCAGGCTTGGCACTGTAAGTAGGATAGTCAGCACACTGACCGCGTTTTACCCACGGGTCACGACTTACTCCGCGCTCTCAATCGTCACCGGCGTGCCCGCAGACAACCCCAACGGATCGCCTTTCATCACACTCGTCGCGCCATCCGCAGAGTACTCGCCTCCCTTGATCGTCTTCAACGCCTCCTCACTACCCAGCACCTCCGGCTCCGCAGGCGGCAAACTCTCAATCAACTTCCACAACTTCGGGAAGGCGTCCTTGCCGCATCCGGCTTCGTTCGCGGCACCCAGGTCCTTCATGCCCCAGCGCACACACCAGATGAAGTGGATATCAGCTAGACTGAGTTTCTCACCGTTCATGAAGGGTCCAGACCCGTTCGCGAGGAACCTCTCCTCGACCTCTCGGCACCTCGACTGGAACCCGGCAACCGTGCTAGGACGAAGGGACTTGAGATCCGACCGCTTGACAAGCGGGAAGATAGTCTCGCGGTCCTTGACGAACTCGGGCGTCAGAGCCTGGGACGGGATGATGCCAAGCATCTCGACGAAAGTCACATTGCCCCAAGTCTCGAAGGCCTTATCGGCTGGTGAAGTGGCGACGGCACCGGACTTGGCAAGTTTGGAAGTGATGAGGTCGATAATGAGGGCTGAGTCGGCGTAGACATCCTTGCCGACTGCGAGGAGTGGGATGCGGCGGTAGGTGATGCCCAATGCTTCCAGGTCTGGGCGGGGGAGGACGACCGGTTGATCGCATTTCTTGTATTTGACGCCGGCGGCGGTTAGGAGGAGCTTGGTTTTTTGACCGTAGGGTGAGAAGTCTTCTGGTGATTAGCGATGGTTTTTGTTAATGTGGCGGAGGACGAATCATACCGTAGTCGAAGTGGATAATCGGATGAGACATCGTAGCTGACGTGGGTTGATACGCGGGTAAGAGTGATTGAAGGGAGGGAAGAGAGGGAAGTTGAGTTGGAACACTGGCCTACCTGACGTACTACCTTATGATGCTCCATCCAACTCAGGCAGATCGTGCTCCAGTCGAGTGAGTGTATCTGTGCTTCCCCTCGGTACAAGCATGTGCAGAGATGGGAGCGGCCGAGCTGAGTATGATGCAATGGGTCAATGGCCTGGACTGCGGGGCGAGGTGGGATCGCAATTGCTATGAGCTTCAGCCACTGTCTTCGGGTTACGGTAGCTCTGAGGCTCATCGGCGAGTCGCTGCTGAGCGAAAGGGATGGAAGAGCGGGCAGGCATGTTCGAACGGCCCAGTGGGACAATGTGGGCTCCCGCTGACGAGGTATTGTACTGCGTCGTGAGCGGACCCGTGGGCGGGAGGGGCCGGCGGGCAGACCTTGCGCAATGGACCAGATAGCGTACTTCCAGCTATCATCATCGTCGTCGTCGTCGTCGCTCATACTGCATGACGTGGGCAATGAGAAGCAGTTGGTGTATCCGGATTTGGAGGAACATGGTTTGGTTTCAACAGGACAGATGCCTGAGGTGCTTTATCAGAGGGTTTTGCTTGCCAAGAGATGAGCAGCCGTTAGTGGCGGAATCTCATGCTCACACGAGTCATGATATCAACGCTAGCGGCGCAAATGACACGCGCTCAATATACATGCTAAGGTATCGTCAAAATCAGGTCGGCTTCTGCTTCACTTTGCTTCAATACCACGGGTACCGCAAACATGTCCGGCCGCAAGGACTTCTTGTCACAGCCAGCGCCTGAGAACTACGTTGCCGGCCTTGGTCGCGGTGCCACCGGCTTCACCACACGCTCGGATCTAGGACCGGCTCGCGAGGGACCAAGTGAGGACCAGATCAAGGAAGCGCTTGCCAAGCGCGCTGCGCAGCTTGGTAATGCGCCGCCGACAGCATATGGTGTGGGAAAGAAGAAGGGCGAGGACGAAGCAGACGATGGCCGCTTCGAGGATGCTGAGAACGAGGAGGGGCTGTTCGCGACTGGGAATTACGACCGCGAGGATGATGAGGCCGATAGGATCTACCAGGCAGTGGATGAGCGTATGGATAAGCGGAGGAAAGCACGAAGGTATGTCTCACCCTCTTCCGTCATCCCTCACCCACCCTGGTCGACCGACCAATGTTCATGTGTGTCCTAGCACCTTTTGGAGCAGCATGCCGACGTAAGGAATGTGTACAGGGAAGCTCGCGAACGTACCGAGCAAGAAACATACGAGCGTAACAATCCGAAGATCCAGCAACAGTTTGCCGACTTGAATCGGGCTTTGGGTACGGTCAGCGATGAAGACTGGGCGAGTATACCGGAAGTGGGCGATTTGACAGGCAAGAATCGGCGCAATAAGCAGAACGATCGGCAGAGGTTCTACGCCGTACCGGACAGTGTGCTTGCAGGGGCGAGAGACACCGGACAGCTGGGCACGGAAATTCAGGACGAGGGCATGGCTACAGAGGCGCCAAATGGTAGTGCCGACCAGGCTGATGGTACCATGACCAACTTTGCGGACATCGGTGCCGCGCGGAACAGAGTCATGCAGGTCCGTCTTGACGCTGCCGCGCAATCGCAAACGACCGGCACTGATTCCGTGGCTGGGACCAGCACTAACATCGACCCCAAAGGCTACCTCACCAGCCTTGGCAAGTCCGAGCTGAGAGCTGGCGAGACCAATCTGGGCGACATCAAGCGTGCGCGTGTCTTGCTGGAGTCCGTTATCAAGCGCAACCCGCGTCACGGCCCGGGCTGGATTGCCGCCGCTCGACTGGAGGAGTATGCAGGCAAAGTGCAGGCAGCGCAGAACGTCATCCGCCGAGGCGCAGAAATGTGTCCCAAGAGCGAAGACGTTTGGCTTGAAGCCATCCGGCTTTCTCAAGCACATGGCAACAACCACAACGCCAAAGTCCTGGCCGCGAAGGCTATTGAGCACAATGATCGGAGCGTGAAACTCTGGATAGAGGCAATGCGCCTCGAGCAGGTACCGACAGCAATGAAGCGAGTTCTGCGCAAAGCACTGGACCACATCCCGCAGTCAGTGGCGATCTGGAAAGAGGCCGTCAATCTCGAAGAAGATCCAAATGACGCCAAGCTGCTACTTGCAAAAGCCACCGAGATCATTCCACTCTCTGTCGAGCTCTGGCTGGCTCTCGCTCGCCTAGAAACTCCAGACCAAGCTCAAGTCGTGCTCAACAAAGCCCGCAAAGCTGTCCCAGCGAGCTATGAGATTTGGATCGCTGCCGGTCGTCTGCAAGAGCAGATCGGGCAAACGCAGATGGTGTTCAAAGTCATGGAGCGCGGTATCAAGCAGTTAGCCCGAGAGTCGGCTATGCTGAAGCGTGAAGACTGGATCACGCAAGCTGAGATCTGCGAGGAGGAGGGAGCGCCACTGACGTGCCAGGCAATTGTCAAGGAGACGTTGGGGTGGGGACTCGACGAGGACGATGATCGGAAGCAGATTTGGGTAGATGATGCGAAAGCCAGTATCAACCGAGGGAGGTATGAGACTGCAAGGGCCATCTACGCGTACGCCATCCGGGTGTTTTACAACCGCAAGAGCGTGTGGCTTGCCGCAGCCGAGCTTGAGAGGCAGCATGGGATCAAGCAGGCTCTGTGGGACTTGCTCGGTGAGGCTGTCAAGTCTTGTCCGACGAGCGAGGTCCTGTGGATGCAGCTTGCACGGGAGAAGTGGCAAGCGGGCGAGGTCGACGAGGCGAGGCGGGTACTGGGTATGGCTTTCCAGCAGAACCCGGGCAATGAGGACATCTGGCTGGCGGCCGTCAAGTTGGAAGCCGACAACGGCGAGACGGAGAAGGCGCGGGCTTTGCTGGCGGAAGCGAGGAGTGAAGCTGGCACGGACCGCGTGTGGATAAAATCCGTGGGGTTCGAACGCCAGATCCAGAAGGACTCGGATGCGGTCCTCACTCTAGTGAACGAGGGACTGCACGTCTATCCCAAAGCGGCCAAGCTCTGGATGATGAAGGGCCAGACCTACGAGGCCCGCAATGCGCTCCCGCAGGCGCGTGAAGCCTACAACACCGGCACACGCGCCTGCCCGCAAAGCGTGCCCCTCTGGCTCCTCGCCTCGCGTCTGGAAGAGCGTATGGGCGTGCTAGTCAAGGCCCGCTCAATCCTCGACCGTGCACGCCTCGCCGTCCCAAAGAATCCGGAGCTCTGGACCGAGTCCGTGCGGCTCGAGTATCGCGCGAAGAACATGCCGGCCGCGCAGCAGAAGATGGCGCAAGCGCTGCAGGAGTGTCCGACTTCGGGTCTCGTCTGGAGCGAGCGGATCTGGCACCTTGAAGCTCGCACGCAACGTAAGCCGCGGATTCTGGAGGCAATACAGAAGGCGGACAACGATCCAATTCTCTTTGTCACCGCCGCGCGCATCTTCTGGGGTGAGCGCAAACTCGACAAAGCCGCTTCGTGGTTTCAGAAGGCTGCGATTTTGGACCCGGACTATGGTGATACGTGGGCGTGGTGGTACACCTTTTTGGTGCAGCACGGGACGGAGGAGAAGAGGGCGGAGGTCGTGGCGAGTTGTGTGGCGAATGAGCCGAAGCACGGGGAGTACTGGGCGAGGACGAGGAAGGCGCCGGAGAATGCTGGGTTAGGGGTGGAGGAGGTGTTGAGGTTGGTGGCGAAAGATCTGGTGTAGTGGTGGGGTCTGCTTGTTGGAAGAGGTTAGCGCCAAGTCGGCTGTGTGAATGCGGACGTCGCTCTTTCCAAATGCACCCGACGTGCATGCCGTATTCGGTTTGCCACAGTAACTGGCGCGTCTTCGACGCGCCGCGGTGTTATTGTTTGCGCCCAAAGGTTTCTTCCGCTCTCCAAACATGCAAAGCTACACACCAACATGGCAGGAAGAATGGCTTCCAGAGTGAGCGCCAGAATCGCCGCCAGGATGACAATCCAACCAGACAGAATGGTACGTGCTGACATGTTGATGCTAACCTTGCCACTCTGCCGCAATCTGACCATGATGTAGCACGGTCTCGAGGGTGTTGCCAACACGCAGAACATGACCACCACGGCACTCGCCACGGCGATTCAACAAACCTCAAGGCTGCTAGACCTTCCTCCAGAAATCCGCAACACCATCTACCATCTCGTCCTCGTAAGGGAATGCCGCAAGCGAGTCCTCGCCCCTGCTCTCCCCTACGACCCAGCTCTCTTGCGCACCTGTCACCAAATCCGCCAAGAAGCGCAGGGCATCTTCCTCCACCAAAACACCTTCTACATCACCGTCTTCAATCTCCGCTACACCATCCCACGCACCCACTGGTTCCACCTGGTGGCTCCGCAGAACCGCTACGTGGTGCTGGCGCCCGAGACGAAGAAGATGCAGTGGGAGCACCTCCGGGACTGGCTCAAGGCCTACCACGCGGGCGAGGCGACGCGGCTACCTGTGCCGGAGAGGTACTTGGCTCCGGACAGCCATCAGGTGGCTGCGAGGGCGTTCGTGACTGTGGATCGCTTGGGTGAGGTCAAGTGGGAAGTGGTGGGCGAGGCGCTGGTGGATTTGCTGGAGCATCATAGGAGTGTCGGCCGTGGGTTCCGGCGCGGGCTGTGGACTCAGACTCGGCGGCATAAGAAGGGCGGGAAGGTCGTTGAGAAGGGTGAAGCCTAGATCTGGCTGGGTCTCGACAACAAGAGTGAGGCAAGGGAGGTTTGGGGAAGTGGAACAGGTCTCTAGGCGTGTGTTAGGCTGGCAGGGGCACTGTCCGCGCTTTGACTAAGTGTGTCTGGATGGCGATGCGAGCGCGATGGATATGCGCATTGAACTGAACAGGAAGTGGATATTTTGCACGAGGTGGAATTGTACACTACACACACAGGACTGTGCCAATACTGTACAATCATCACGTGCTAAACCCCTATTCCTCACTTCTTCTTGCTAAGTCTCAGTCCCTTCACAAACGACTCTGCCTTCTCCTCCTCCAACGCTGCGGAGCTCCGTATACTGCTCGCCCAGCCAGAAACCAATCCTCCCGCTCGCTCCAACAGCGACGACTTCCTCAGCTCGAGCTCGAAGTCGTCGAAGGCTTTCTGCAGGAAGCCCGCCGAGGCTCCCTCCTCGGCTTCATCGCCAGTCGTTGACTCACTCGGAGCTTCCGCCGTGGTAGGCGAAGGCGGGTTCGAGCCAAGCGGACTCGGCATCTGCCCGCCACTCCTCCGCTTACGGCGTTTCGCGGACTCGAGCAAGTCGGTCATTGAGGGCTTCTTCTCAGTCTCCTTGCTGTTCATGATGACCGCTTCTGATGTCGCAGTCCCCGGAGAGTGAATCGCCGCTGTAGACTGCGAGGCATCCGAGGCATCGAGGAGAATATCGTCGAATGTCGTCTTCGGCTTCTCGTTCGTCTCCGGCACCACAAGCGCTACGGTCGGCGGCGGAGGCGGCGTGCTGGTCACTGGGGTATGCACGCCGTACTGCTTGCCCCAGCGGCACTCGGAAGGGTAGTCGCATCTCATGGAGCAATTCTTGCTCAATGCACTCGGTTTCTTCGTGCCTTTCGTGACTGAGGCTTTCGCCCACGTGCCATTCAGCCACTCGCCTTCCCTTGGCACAGTTGGCACTTGCAAGGGAAGCACCACGTCTTCGTTCGAGGCGCTGCTTGCTACTTCTCGCATCTCAGCGATCGATCGTCGCCACACGCCCCAGGTCTTCCACCCTTGGTAGTCGAACTCTGAGCAACAGGCTTTGTGACGTACAGTCTTCTTGTTGGTCCGTCGACTACGTTTGACCGTCGTTGTGCCGGCGCAGAAGTAATGTCCATCATCTAGGCAACGCCGGGTAGTGCCTAGCTGATAGACTCGACCGCAGAGATGACATTGCCATAGCCAGCGAAGCGGATCAGTTGGTGGCGAAGGGAGCTCGACGGCAGGCTTTCGGCTGGATTTGGCAGAAGCTGATGAGGACCTAGCCCGTGCTGTCGTAGATGGTGGCGTAAGAGGGAGCCGGGGCGAGAAAGGCGACGGCGGAGCGGCGAGCCTGGAGGATTTGTAGGGTGCTGCTGGGTTGATAGTAAGGTTGCGCGGCATCTTGGCTGGCTATCGTGTTCGATATTGAGATTCTCCTTCAGTCGGTCGGTGTAGTCCGGACGAAGACCGGCTTCGTCTCTGCACTTCTGCTTCGAGTAGGTTCGTCAAAGGCGTAGGTATATCTCTGGCAAAGGAGTGTGGGTCGATACAGATCAACTGATTGCTTGCAAAGGAGGGTAATCGCTCCGACGCGGGTTCGTGGAATGCAGACGAGACGTAGAGGAACAGTGAAATCGAATGAGCCGTTCGAAGACCGGCAGATTGCAATACTACATTCAAAGAGGTGCCGCTGCCCGTGTGCGTGTGATGCCCTTTGTTCCAGAGTGGCTTCTCTTTGTCTAGGCGACTGTACTCGACCCTGCGACATCGGTGCTGGCTTTGTCTTGTGCTCAGCGCAGATTGCACAACATGCGACTGGCACACGTGGGTTCTTCGAAGATCGTGCGCCAGTGCATAGTGAGCTCTCAGGAGCAGCAAGACATGTTCCACGTGATCCATGAGTCGCCCACTGCGCAGGTCTGAGTGCGTCTCAGCAATGCTGGTTTCGCGACGATGTTCTTTGTCTTGAGCCAAGTATGCCGAGTACGTAGCCAGAGAGCATACTCTTACACGGTACCACCCATTATAGCGTACCTCAATGCGTTATGACTCTCAGTCCCTGCAAAACCAATCCAAATACCAACCCCCTCCCCACTCCCTCTACCTGCAAGCAATCAAAGACCTTGCCCAGGGCCTCCCCACTCGCGGCCGCACCCATGACACTCGTAAGCGCCTGCGGCATACCCTTTGTAACCAATAAGTCCCGTGCCTTTACTCTCAAAGCTTCCTTCTCCTCTGCGGTCTTGACCGGGTAGTCCCGTGCCCAAACTTCAAGCTCCTCGGTGGTGGGTAGGCCGTTCTCCCGAAGCTTATAGATCTGAGCTGCTATGCCAGCGTCACTGAGATGAGAATCCAGGAGGGATGTCTGTAACATGGCACGTATGGCTTCGAGTTGTGGGTTCCCGGGTCGAAGGAGGAATGTCTTGGCAGCAGCGAGGAGAGTGCGTCGGATTTGCCAGGCGGATGACAAAGTGTAGAGTTCGGTGATGACGGCGAACATGAGTTCGACAGCTACGGATGCTTCGCGCTCGGTAAGGGGATGTTTCGGTTTGGGCTCTGATTTCAGCGATGATGCTCCGGTGATGGCTGAGGAGGCGTCGTCAGATACTTCGCTTGGTCGAGTCGGTGTCACCGGCGCTACGTGATCAGCCAGGGCCCTTGCCTGCTCCAAGCTGGAAGGTCGGGAAGTATCCGAGCTCCGCTTTGTCGCGTGCTTCGGCAGCCCGAAGTCATCCGTCATCTCAGATGGCGGAGGCGGTAGGCTGATCGCTGCCTCGAGGCCACTATCCAGACCAGATACAGGCTGCGGGAAGTCTGGCGAACCCTCTGACTGTGCTGGTAATGAGTCAGTCGACCTTGCAAGGTCGTTGCTGAGGCGCGACGAGGAGACGCTGGGCCTCGGTCGAAGCTCGGTGCTTCCATTATGCCTCTCTAGATTCGCTCGTGGCACGGACCTTACGCTCTCCATACTCTGCCTCCCCGCACTCAGGGTGCCCATCGAGTCCTCCCTAGGTGGGATATGCCCCACGCTGTGCTTACTCCTATGTCCCATCCCCCCCTCCCTCGTCTCATTCGCAGTGGCCTTACTCGAGCCACTCTGAGACATACTCGCCGGTCTCTTCCCACCCACCAGCCCGGCAACGCCGCCAAAGACTACTTTCCCACCCCCAGCAACTTGTTTTGGTGCCTTGGTGAGCACATTCATCATCTCGCCTCCAAATTTGCCGAAAGCGTCCGGTGTCGGCCAGCCAAATCCTTTGTTCTTTTCGCCCGGCGATTTGGCGAGACCTTGATCCTTTTCTAAGAATCTTTTCATGCCCTCGCTTTCCGCTAGAGGCTGAAAGCGTACCGCATCAGTCAGGTAACGTTCCAATTCGGCTCGCAAAGTGCCCTTAGTGGTCGTTCTCCATCGTGGTAATTCGGCGTGCGAGGCTGCGAAACCTTGTACGCCAGTAATCACGCTTATACGCCGGAGGACTTCATGCAGCATTTCAAAGTCCGTATACCGTCTCGCAATCATCCAGCCTGGGAATGAGGATGATTGGGGTTCAATTTGAATCAGATACTCGGACTGCGGTTTTGTTTTGATGGACGTTCGTTCATTCGGCTCGCTATCATGGAAGATGGAGATGGTGGCGTTATGGAGGGTCAATTGAGCGGGCTCACCGCGGCGAGAGCGTTCTGGACTGTCACTAAAGGCGGATAATTGTTGAGGAGGGAGGATCTGGTCAAAGGATGTGAATTGCTGCTTGCTCGTGGGAGTCATCGGACGGGAAGTAGCAGTCATTGGGCTCTCAGCTGCAGTGTTGTTGTCGGTACCCCATGCCGCTGCCTCGTCTTCTTGGCGCTCTTTGTCACTCTGGCTCGAAGTCGGTGTTGCAGCGCCGTGGGTCGTTTCATCGGATACGTCCTCTGAGCTGCTGAGTGCCGACTGTTTCGCCTGTTCTTCTTTCGCCTGTCGGTTGTCGTCTTCGATCATGAGCTGCGTGAGCCGCCGAGCTTCGCGCATGGCCTCGTCCATCGCCTCTTCAGCTTTGCTGGTCTGCCGCCGGTGTTCCAGGCGCGGTCTATTGGGAGCCACGACTTTCGGCGCGTCTTCTTCACTTTTCAAATTCTGTTTCGGAACATCCCGCATCTCGGCCGCCACGGGCTGTACAGCCGTGACTTCGACTTTCCTCGTCTTGCCTTGAACCCCCGCATCGACAATATCCATCACTTCCTTTGTCGTCTCACTCTCTTCCAATCCGTACACGATCCACTCGTTGATGAACTCCGGCTTCGAGCAATACGCCACCGTATACCCGAGAATCAATTGCGCCATCACTTCCTTGAGAAAGACATGTATCGGCGGGAAGTTATACGCTTTCGGATCGAGGTAAGCCTGCAAAACATCCTCCGCTGCATCCGCCAGTTTGGCTTTTTGCGAGTCTTCGTTGATCATGTATGAAAGACTGCAATCCGGTTTGAATTCCAGGTATGTAGCAAGAGCGTCTTCAGCATTGGCGTTGGGAGAGGCATTTAAGGCGGCGGAGAGCTCGTTGAGAATGACAATGGTCAGACTGCTGGCGTTGGTGACAAAGTCCAGGAAAGCGTCCGCAGGTCGCTTGCGCCGTAGGTGGCCGGAGAGAGAAAGAAGGAAAGCGGTCAAGGTGCGTTTGCAGGACCCTGGGAAGGAAACCTCGCCCGGTATCGTGGGATCGTACCAGTAGTGTACGTAATCCTTGATGATCGCATTGGTGAAGATCGTAAGCGCAGCAGCTGTCTCAGGACCGAAGCCGGAGAAGTCCACCTGCTGTTCGGCGTCCACCTTGACGGAGTCTCGCTGTTCATCTATGGGCCGTGACTCTCGCCATGCTAGTACTCTTCTCGCGACATCCATCCCAGCCCCCCGTCTCCGCTCCCGCCAGGCCTCCTCCGTCTCGCCGCCGTGGTCGCCATTGCGAACGCCCTCCCACGTCGCATGCAACACCACTCCTCCCGCGACACCAATGATGACCAAGCCGACTCGTCCGAGGACCAGATACGTCGTAGCGCTCAGTCCGACCAAGCATGCTCCGAGGGTCTCGTTGCTTGCGTGCGACAAGAAGTGCAGCGCCCGGTCCGTGGCCGACTGCAGTATACCAGTCGGAGGCGCACCTTGGATGGCGGCAGTCGTCTTTCCCTCCTCAGGAGTCCCGGCTTCTATGTCCCGTCGTACTTCTCCTGAAGTGCTTGTCTCCTTTCCCGCTGCACCAGCGGCTTCAGTCTTTGTCTCATCCATAGTCCCGCCAGTATGAGAGCGAGTTCATCGGGACGCCGGCATATCGCCTTTTACTCTGATATACTGAAGCCGCACACAACCAAAATATCAAGTCGAGATCAAGTCGCGTAGATAATAAGTTGTACGGCGGGAAGTCAGCATGCAGGGGTGAGGTCCGTACTCGGGAGCTGCCGCCGCTACGAAGCTTGGCATTGTCCAATGGAAGAATGACTCAGGCTGAATATCAAGCTCTAAGATCAATACTTTCGTCCAACATCTGACGCAAGTCACCCTCTCACCTTACGACCCGGCGATTGGTATAATGTCACAATCAACCGACGCCCAGTTGGCCAGTACACCCGCCGAAAAGCTCTCACTAATCACGGCCAATATTCAAGAAGTCCTCAACCGCGAAATCATCGAAGAGATCCTCAACAAGAATGACCGCCCTCTCCGCATCTACTGGGGCACCGCCACCACGGGAAAACCGCATTGCGGTTACTTTGTACCCATGCTCAAAGTCGCCGACTTCCTCGCCGCCGGCTGCGAGGTCACCATCCTACTGGCCGACGTGCACGCCTACCTCGACAATCTCAAAGCCCCAATCGAGCTGGTTGAACTCCGAGTGAAATACTACCGACTCTGCATCACCGCCCTCCTCCACGCCGTCAATGTCGATACCACTCGTCTCAAATTCGTTACCGGATCAGACCACCAGTACAGCCCCAAATACATGCGTGACCTCCTCACCCTCTCCACCCAGGTCTCCGTGCACGATGCTTCCAAGGCCGGATCAGACGTTGTCAAGCAAGTGGAGAGTCCGCCCATGAGCTCCCACATTTACCCTCTCATGCAAGCGCTCGACGAGGAGCATCTGAACGTCGATGCGCAGTTCGGGGGAGTCGATCAGCGGAAGATCTTTACGCTGGCTGTTGAGAGCTTGCCAAGGATCGGGTTCCGGAAACGTGCGCACGTTATGAACCCTCTGATTCCCGGTCTGCAGGAAGGTGGGAAGATGAGTTCAAGTGATCCCGATTCGAAGATTGATCTGATTGAGCCTGCGGAAGTGGTGAGGAAGAAGCTGAAGAAGGCATTCTGTCCGCCGAAGCAAGTGGAGGGTAACGGTGTTCTTTCTTTCGTCGAGCACGTGCTTCTTCCTGCATCAAAGTTCAAGAACGGTGGCGTCGCGAAGTTCGCGGTCCCGCGGCGGGATGCGGAGACTAAGGAGTACAGCGAGATCAAGCAGATGAAGGAGGATTACCTGGCCGATATTCTTTCACCGCAGTCTCTGAAACCGGCTGTCACGGAGGCGTTACTGGAGATTCTGGAGCCGATCCGGAAGGCGTTCGAGGAGAGCGATGAGTGGCGGGACGTTGAGACGAGAGCCTACCCGCCTCCGCCACCACCAGAGAAGAAGAAGAAGAAGGAGAAGAATCTCGGGTCGAGGTTCCCGGGTGCGGGTGCTGATGCGGAGAAGGAGTCAAATGGGAAGGCCGAAGCGGTGGCGCAGCCGGACGGTCATGTGGAAGGGAAAGGGGCGCACGAGCTGAACGTGGCTGTCAAGGGGCTTACTGTTCAAGACAGCGAGGAGGGTAGTAAAGGGAAAGTATAGCGACCAATGGTATGCTCCACGTATAGGTCTCTCACGTCGTTAAGGTGCGAAACGCCTGGCGGAGCCCTTGCCCTTCTATGCACTCTAATTTGTGCAATGCACCAATCTCCAGTGACCTTGACACGAGTGCTTCCATGAGTCCAGCTGGTCACCCGCGAAGTGCCACTTGTAGCGGTAGTCCAATTCGTACACACGTCGGGTACGACATATCTTACAAGCCGCGCGTGAATCGCTACCTCTCCGGCGAACGGCCGATCCTCTTGAACCCTGCGCTATGCAAGCGACAATTGATACCACTTTCACGGCACCACCACCACCCCCAAGCTCGCCGCCTGCGAGAGCACACTCTTCACCATTCCCTCGAATGGTACACCCGACAGCCTGCTCTCACTCGACTTGATCTTCGCAATCTCCCACACATGCTTCAAGCTGACCGAGCCCACCGTCCCCAGACTGCTGTTCCCTGCCGCGCCTGCGCCCGTCGTCTGAGTAGACGGCTTGCCTTTGCCAGCTAAGCCCGCATTTGTGTTCGGTCCAGCAACATTGCCCGCGCCTTTCAGCTTGTTCTTGGTTGGCTTCACGCCCGCTGCTGAGAGGAGCAATGACGCTGTTGTGGGTGTTCGGAGCTCGAAGTTGAATGATCGATCGGGTCGTACTGTTACTCGCGCGGGGATCATGGTGCCTGTAATGTAGGTCGCGGTGCGCGCGTTAAACTCCTGCGTATGGTGTGAGTATTCTCCGCGCATTGGTCTACATTATGGGTAGGTAGGATGTACTGACTTTGCAGAAGTCCATCGACTTGACGCCTTTACTTCCCAATGCTGGACCCACGGGCGGCGAGGGGGACGCTTGACCCGCGCCCACGATGAGCTTGACTATCTGGTCATTCTGCAGCACTCTGCGCGCCATGACTGTCGCTCATGAGATGGAGCAGTCAATCGATGTCTGACCATCGGGCTCACATGCGTGCCAAGCCGTCTCGGCTCTCGGGGATGCATTCATCAAAGTCCGCACCACCTCACGCACGTGATGCCCTGATGAAAACGCCCCGAGCTATTCCGGTCTTGTCAGTAACTCCTGGAGGGGTCAATTGTGTCGCAAGATCCTGGGAAAGCTGGTCGAAAGACGTCCCGCGACTGCAGCTCTCTGGAATGTGGAATCTGCACCTTGACCACCCTCTCCAACACTCACCAAGACGGATGGAGGGTGGCGACGGTCACTCACCCAACCCGATGTCGATATGACTCGCCAGATGCAATGCATGTTGTGCATACGCAAGTCCCGCCGCCAACACATCGCGCGGTGATTCGCAAACGGTCGGGGATGCCCCTACGCGACCCCTGAGCGCGAGCCTATCTGCTTCAGCCCAGCAGTCGTACAAGCCTACCCAGGTCTGCCGTGAGACACACACACACTCTACTTCTCCTATTCCTGCCGCTACCCACCCCCCATCTCATCATCCATCTTGGAAATGTTGCTGTACGCCATCCATCGGTCCTACGTCCTCCACATCGCTCCTCGCCCCCCAGTCCTAGACCCATGCAGCAAGATGTATGCTGCTCGTCTGCTGCGGTTCCAGATACATTAACCGTATACTTGAGGACAGCACTGGGGACCGGACGCCATGGTGAGACCGATTCTTGTCTTCTCCTCCGCACGGGCAGACACACACTAACGCATGCTGTGCGTTTGGCAGTCTGAAACCGCGGGAGATGCTTCACTACCTGTGCCACCACGGCTAGTCGTCTCCAGACCGACCGACGAGGCAGCAAATAAAAGCGCGCATACGCCCTCCGCGAGTAGAAGACGTACAGCTGCTACTCCGCCTGTATTGCAAGGACACGGACGGTCATCCTCGTCAGAGTGGACGGACATCGACGAGTCCCCGCCGAGACGTAGACGGACGTCGAAGCGGTCTGTACGGCGTTACGATTTGGCGCGAGATTCACCGTACGCTGGCCGAACAACCGAGCGTGGCAGTCAGAGCGAGCTTAGTCGGTTCTTCCCTAGACTGACCCGCATATTGGAATCGAGCGAGTCGGCAGCGAACTCGAGGCCTAGCACGAGAGGGTCGGACACGCGAAGGCAGAGGGAGCGGAGCCCGGTGAGCCGGCATCGCCGTCGGGACGAAGCAAGCGCTATACACCGACGATTGGCCAAGTACCGGACGGGCGGCGTGCAACGACGAAACGAAAGTCTGTTGAAGATCAACCCGTCGCTCTTGTCCGTGCTCTCTGGATTGACGGCTACTACCGACCGATCGAGTGGCAGCAGCTCGACTCTTACCCAGCAGTCATATGATAGGCGAGGGAGTGACAGTTCTAGGACGCTCACTGGTAGGCCAAGACGGATGGAGCCCGGATCTAGATCAACTATGAGCAGCCACCCTCGGTCAAAGTCGCCCAATGCATTCGACTACATGGTTGCCTCGACAGTCGACGAGGAGCACGACGGTCGTTCGGTCATGTCCTCGTCCTCATCCTCTCACTATGAGCCATCCGTGGCGGGCTCGAGTGAGGCTCCCGACACACCTTCGTCCCGGTCGACCTTCCCTTCACCTACGACAACACGTTGTCATAGCGAAGCGGAGCTACGCCGGAAGTATGACCCACAATATGTGGTCTCGGATATTTCCACGCGAACTGGGGCCGACAGTCCCGGCTCTTCAGTCCGTAGCGCAGGACGACAGCCGATTATGGACGGGGTTGCGGAGGAAGAGGACGAGCACCCTGTCTACCCTTCGCCGCCGCAGGAGCTGAATTGCGACCCACGTCACCGTTCTACATCACGCTCGTCAAGGTCATCTCACCGCTCGGATGAGCAAGTCCGTCAGCAGGAGGCGTCCATGCGCCAACATGTAGCTTACGCCCAACACGCCCAAGCAGGCTACTATGTTGAGCCAGTGTATGGCCAACATCGCTCACCGTCCGCATCGTCGACGCAGTCCTCGCCGTATGCGTACAACATGGCCATGCAGCAGTACCAATGGCCGTCTCCACCGATTCTGGCTCCACATCCAGCAGCGATGAACGGACACTGCGACGTAGCAGATCGACCGCACGCACCGGACGCGCCGGACTTGAGCCGGCAAACCCTAGCAGGTTACGAGCTGCTCGCGCTCGAATTATCAGCAAGCGAGTCGCTAGTCAAACCCCTGTACCGCAAATTCGAGTACCTCAACCACCGCATCCTGCTGCATCTCCAAGACGAGCTCAGCGAACTGGAAGAGCAACTGCGCACTCTCGACGAGATCATCGCACAGATGGATCCCGCAGCGCCGGAAAGCCCGCGCTCTCCTACGTCACGGCGCGGCGAAGCGTACAGTGGGACGGCGATCCATCACCAGCGCACAAGTCTACTCGGTCGCATCTTCCTCAAGACCGGACAGTACAATCGAGCGATGACGGCTTACACCAGCATGGCGAGCAACGCAACAAAAGCGCCAAACGAAAACATCGAGACCTACCGCCAATGGATGGACAAGCACACTCCAATCCACGCAGTAGAATCCCTCTTCCTCCAACATACCCGAGACCTCATCGCACCCCACAGCAAACCGGCACCCGCATTCTCGCACCAACACCCAACAAAACCCGCCGCGCTCGCCGCCTACCTCCCCGTGGCGCTAATGCTCCCTCTCCTCCTCTTCTCCATCATCCCCACGCTAGCCGGCCGCCTGGCAGTCACGGCCCTCATCGCCGCGGGCGCCTTCCTCGTCGCAGCCACGACGCAGATCCGGTACTTGCTGCCGGCGCGGGAGTGGGCAGTCTGCGGCGCCGCGTATGTGTTGCTCATGGCGGCGATTGCGGGGTGTATTCCTCAGCACGCTGTGTAGGATGGGTGCTGGCACCCTGATGGCTATGGCGTGGAGGCATGTGGTTTCGCGGGATTGGAGTTCTGGGGTCTGGCGATGCGTGAATGATACCCACAATGAAGGAGTCTTATGGTTTGCGTGAACGGCATATGTATGGAGTTCTAGTGACATGTAAACTCGACTCCATCTACTCTCATTCACGACCTGCCTTCCAACCTGAACCCGGTATCTAATCTATTCGTGGGCCAAGGACCAATAGTCCTGCCAATCTGTACTTTCTGCGGCGGAACTGTACCGGAAGGGCGTGAGGCAGGCTTCCTTTTCCAAAACGCCCGCCACTTGCCAAGAATGAGGCCTTCCTCCGGATGCATAAGATCGATGGTGATGAGTGCGATAGCAGTCAACGGCAGCCCGATGGCGAAGAAGAGCCATATCGTCTGCGTGGACTGCGTGAAATTCGAGGACATGCTGAGGAAGCTGGAGGTGAAGCTCAAGGGTATGAAGAGCGTGGCGAGGAAGGTGAGGCGGGCTAGATTCTGGTTTTGCTGGACGGCTCGGCGCGATTCCTCGATACTGATGGAGTTGCTGGCTGTGGTCTGGATGGTTTCTATGCGGTGCTGGCTCGCATCCATCAACTGCCGCACGAGGTCGAAGTCGTGTCGCAGTGATGGGATGCCGAAAGCCGGGCGAGTCGTAGAGGGCGGTAGTGTGGTGCGCAGGTCGCGAAAGATGCGGTCGATGGACTCGGCGATCATGCCTTGATAGTACGGGACGTTGCGTCGCCATGGGGAGAGCTTCCGCAGCGAGTTGTCGATGTCGCTGGGTGCCTCGCCCCAGTGCGGGTTCTCGAACTCCCATTCGATCT
Organism: Friedmanniomyces endolithicus; assembly: GCA_030411845.1. Lineage (NCBI taxonomy): Eukaryota > Fungi > Ascomycota > Dothideomycetes > Mycosphaerellales > Teratosphaeriaceae > Friedmanniomyces > Friedmanniomyces endolithicus. The sequence continues at coordinate 533,809 of JASUXV010000014.1, forward strand.
TGCCGAGCATGGTCGCCATGTATTTCAGCACGGTGCGCCAGTCGGCAAGAACTAACCGGAATATGGGCATGCAGATCGATCGAGGCTCGGCTCGGACTCCGTCGAGGTCGGCGGCAGTCATCCGGCTGGTCCAATGTACAACGTCTTCGAACAGCGATTTGTGTGCAGGTGCTTCCACGGGTGCCTGATCGTGCATGGATGGCGTATTGGAGAAGGGTCGATAACCGCCCCACAGAGCGTGACCTGGTTTCACGGTCGGATCGACAAGTAAAACAGCTGGTGCATGGTCAGTATGAATTCACTGCATTGATAATCGGTACACACCTATGATGGGATCCTGCGGGTTGTCTCTTGGTTTGAACCATATGGAGGTCTTGCTGCGTGAGAGAGTGACCGAGGCACCACTCGTGTCCAAAAGTGTATTCTGTAGTCGCTTCCGACTCCGGTCGCTGTCCAGACGCCGCAAGACATTGAAGGAGCCACTTTCCTGTTCAGCTTCGTCAAAGGACTCCTGTGTCTTGAAGTATCGAGCGCGAAGATACTGCACATTAAAGTGAGATCGTTGCCTCGCATCTACGTCGAGATCTGGAAGCTCAACCCATCGATCCCTAGTATTGTGAAACAGGTAGTCGCTGATATGTGAGAGGAAGAACAGCGGGTCGATGTCATACGTGCTGCCTAGGAGCTCAACTAGATCGCGTGAGAGATCCTCGGCAATCACAAGACGAATCGCTGGCTTTTCAGCGCTTGGCAGGGAAGTTTCCAAAGAGGCGTGGAGGGCTGTGTTACGGTCAAAGAAGGCCTTGCTGACTTCCTGGCCATCGTTGAAATCCATCACGCAGACTGAGCATTTTGCCGCCCGGAGATCTCGATTTGCTGGCCAGTCCTTGATGAATTTCCATTTCGGCGGAGCGCAGGACACCTCCATCCAATGTGCCAGGTACTCCAGATGAGGCAGATCCTTGGACACCCGCTTGATGAAGTCCAAGTAAGGCCTTGGACGTCTATAAATTATACAGCATCAGTGCTGCACATACAGGAGAATCGCATGTCAGACTCACCCATCCGTGAGAGCCCACTCGCTGGCTGTTCTGGCGGGCTCATAGGCGTCGCCGATGTAGGTGCCATCTCCGCCCTCGTCAGTGTGTGGTTGGATGTTGACGTCGGATTCCCTCTTCTCCGGAACCTGCACCTGGGAAGTTGGCATCTTTCGCTGCTGCTGCTGCGGTTTCCGCGGGTGGCTCTTTCCCAGCTCGAAATCATCGTCGCCACTGCTGCCTCTGCCTTTCCTCATCAGAATTCGCGCTAAAGAATGAGCCATCGTGAGTGTGGGTGTGAGCGTGGGCGTGGGCGTTCACCCGGCGGTCGACAGTAGGAAACAGGAAAGTATCTCCGCTCAACAAGAGGGCGGAGCCGTGCTATATGCCTATGGCGCAAAGCCATGACCTCTGGCTGGAAGTGGGTGGCCTAATGCACTCCCCTCTGGCCTTTGCCCTCTTAGGTCGCGGTGCAGCAGGCGGTCCAATAATCGGTCGTGCTCTAAACGGGCGGCCCCCATCGTTCGTGCACCGCATGCATGCCCTGTAGTGGCGGAGTTTCGGGCCCAGGCAGTACACGTGACATTTGGTGCCTGAGAAACGACTCCAGCATCGCCTGGCTCCAAGCTCAAGGGCCGTGACTGCGACCTCACTCCATCTCCCATGAACTACATTCACGGCGCTCCCAGCACAGCCTATCTCACACGGCACGAGACTCTGGTATATCAGCATGACCGCCCTTGCAAATCGATCAAGTCGCGCAAACATAGCAAACTCAGGTGTGTCGTGAACGGCTGACCCATACAAGCAATTCGCCTCACTTCTGTCATCATTCTCCTGCCTGGTTCTCCACCACGTCAGCCTAACCTTAGCCATGCAGCAGCGACAGATCATCAACATGACAACGAACATCAATTTTCAAATCAACGGACTGAGTGATCGCGACAAAGCCGCGACAGACGCGAACCGTCGAGCCTGGGATGCGATCGCAGACTGGTGGGAGCATAAGCAAAGCGAAGGCGGCGACGATGGCAACGATATGTTCACGCAGTGTCTGTTGCCGGAAGTCGAGCAACTCTCCGATTGGCAACCCGGCGAGACAGTTCTCGACCTTGGCGCAGGAAGTGGTATCATATGCCGCATGTTTGCCGCGAAAGGTGCAAAGGTGACCGGGCTCGACTTCTCCGACCTCATGCTCGAGAAGGCGCGAGAGCGGGCGGAAACCAATGGCCTGAAGATCGAATATGACTTCATCGACCTGATGGACATTGAGAGCATGAAGAACTACGCACGGATGCACTCAGAGTGAGAGCTCCAGCTCCCTGCTCTGCAACGTGCGAACGACTGACACCACTCTCAGGGGCTTCGACATCATCACGATCAGTACGACGTTGAAGTCTCTGCCTTCACTAGAGCCGATTGCAGAAGCTCTACCACTACTTCTCAAGCGTGGTGGACGGTAAGTCACAAGAAGCTTGAAACGAATGTTCGCAGCTGATTGCCCACAGCGTCGTGAATGTTGATCTGCACCCGGCATTCTCAAAGCCAGCAGGGCACCGTGGCATGGAGATCTTCGAAGACCCAGAGACCGGAAAGCAGCAACTAAAGACCTACATCAAAGTCATGCGATACCTCGACATCCCGCCCTCAAAAAGTGAGGCAGTGCGAGGCCAACCGGAGCCATTGGTGAGCTACTCCTATACTTTACCTTGCTCCTTTGCTAACCCCCTTTTCAGACAACTTACCATAGGCCATTCTGGTCACTACTCGAGCCCTTCTTCAGGAACGGTCTGGTAATGGACGCCATGCGGGAGCCAGCTTTCAAGACCGAAGGTGGCGATATGAAGCACCCTCAAAGCTACCACAACTTCCCGCAGACCCCGATGTTGCTTGCCTTTCGCTTGAAGCACCGGTAATGCATCAACCTCCCGGCGAGCGGTAGGCGACTCAACATTTCTCGAAGGTGGCGCTTCGGCCCTGGGCGGCTATACTGGGTATGGACTTCACGACTAACTTCTTCGGCTGCATTTTGGTGAGTTCAAACACGGGGGACTACGATTCATGTGCAATGTGGGACTGATAGAGGTCTGGAGTGTTTCGCGGGGGTACAGGCGTTCGTCAGGGCATGGAGGGAGTTTTCCGATACCCAAAGATCATCGGTGCTCCTCGAGCAGCATCAGGTTTGGAGGGGCTTTGTTCTGCTTGGGTTTATCTGCAGCTCTCTCGAGCTGACAATATTACGGCTGCGCAGATAATGTAGTCACCGAGACAGAACTTTCAGGCCGAAACAGAGGAATGGTTGGTGCTCACGTAGCGCCAAGTGTCAGTAGCAATGATGTTTCACAAGCTCCCACGTATGCCACTGCCTAAGGCCAGATATAAGTGTGGAGGAAGGAGCTGGGGCGATGATAGATTGACGCAAGGCTCGCCTAGGGTCTGTGTGAAATGTCAGGCCATGCTGCCTCAAGCCTCAATTAGGCCTCCATTGCGACCCCCTTTCGCAATGCCGCAGCGAGCCGATTATGCGATGTGTTGCGGTCAAGGCTATCGTGGAGTCGTCAGGCTAGGCTGGGCTGGATGAAGCTGCGACCAGGCGTGGTACAGGATCGTCCGGGAGTGAGCTGCGCCTACGTCGAACCTCAGTCAATCAGAATCCAGTCCGCCGGAATATTACATTGGCGTTCTTCAAGGCGAGGTGTGTGGTCACGTGACGCACGTTTGTTCACCGCTGACGCACATCGTCGCCTTCATTAGCTAAATCAGGTGATGCCTTCCCAAGTGGTGAGATGCGTGCAGCTGGCGTATACGGCGCTATGACCGGACTATGTTCCAATGCACGGCATTGTACAGCTGTAGTCGAAACTTCCACGCCGAAGGGGCCGTTATGAGTATGCTCTCCTCCGTATCGTGGATTACTGGATGTGAAGTACTCAATATCTTCAATAATGCCCTCTCTATCAATACACCATCTCCCCACTATCCGTGCTACTCTACACAATCGTCTCCAGCTTCCGCGCGTATCCCAGCGTATTCTCAATAACCGTATTGCTACTGCTCATGACGTCCTTCCCGGCGGCCAGCATCTCCGCCTCTTGCTGCGGGAAGTATATGCGCCCATCCTTCGCCACCCAGCCGCGTGCTTGCGCGAACTGGATGACGGCGCCTTCGGAGTCGAGGAATAACAGGTTCTTGGCGTTGCTGATTTGTAAGGAGGGGTAGGCGCGCTCGGAGCACGAGGCGATTTCTGAGCGGATGGTTTTGATAAGGACCTGGTTAGCACCCCGTCAGTATATACATCCTTGTGTGCTTTCACAACGTTGCGTAGGAAGCTCGGACCCACCTCACTAAACACCGCAAACTCCTCACTCGGCACCCGCTCGCCCTTCGTCTCACCCCACACCTTATCATAGCTACCCTCCATCAACGCCTGCTCCAGCCGCACCGGATACTGTATCAGCTCATCCTTCTCGATGTGCTCCTTCCCACTGCTCATCTCCAAGCCCTCCAGCACCGTATGGAAGCCCGCATAATCGCCCACACTCAGCAGCAGCAGCAAATACAATCCCGTGACTTTGCTCTGATTTCTCGGCTTGCCTGCTCGGTGCCACCGCTCGTGGGGGAGGGAGTAGAAGGGTTGCAGTTGCTGGTAGTATCGCGTGAAGGCTTCGGTGTCCTTTAGCCGGATGCTGAGGAGGGCGCCGTGCTCGAGGACGGTAGTGGCGAGGAGGATGTGCTGCGGTGATGTGTTTGCACTTGGTACGAGCGCGTGGAGGTGTAAGAGACCGAGCTTGGCTTTGCTGAGGAGTTTCGGCGCTTGGTGCAGATTGTGCGGTTTCTCGAGCTGGCTGATGATTTGCTTGATTTCGTGCTCAGCCATGTTGGGCTACTGGGTTGGTTCAAGGGATTGTTGGTGGCCGACGTGGATGAAGCTTGAGAGAGCGTTTGTGTCGTGTGTTGCGGATGGTTGTCGGATGCACGTCGGCGATCGCCTTGAGCCTCAGGCTTGCATGCGGCTGTCGGCTCGGGCCATAAAGCTTGGTCAACTTAGATTTGCCACCACTACATGTCCTGAAAGCATGAGACCATCACACAGGAGAACTTCCTCGCACTGGTCTCGATCGTTCAGACGAGCGGAGGAACCCGGAATAATCGCCATTGTACAGCCTGGCAATATTGCGAACCCGAGTGTAGTCCCCTACATCCGCCTATCTGCGGAAGGTGACCTCGACCGCAGGTTAGGGCTCACCACCCACCGGTCAGACTGGAATGTCACGGCATAGCAGTTGCAGTCTTGCAATACGATGCGGTCTTGTTGCGGTCAGTATGCCCTGGTATCAGACCCGACGATCAAACGGAATCAAGCATTGCCTGCTGCGGCTAATGCAGCGCCTAATATGCTGGGAAGTTGCGAGTGCCAGTCCCATCGTACGGTTCCTGCCATGTTTAAGCATTTGATGCTTCATCCGTCTCTTGTGGACACGAACACCAGCCTTGCGCCAGTACCTGACTTTCAAGCCGTCTTCAACGTCGAGGTCGATGGCTTTCATGTTCACGGTTATGTGTGCATACCTGTACGCTTCGACTCGATCACATTGAGCAACTCAGCCCAGGTACGTGATACGCAGATGGAGATGCAACAGCTGCTTATGCAACGCCAATGTTTGACGACTCATTTGACGCCCAATGTGTATGCAGGGAACTGTCCGGCTATACAAAATTGTTGTGATCGCGATACATACTTTCGTTTCCCTTGCGTCCTCCGCGCACAGCTCTTGCCGTTGCGCAAGCTCTTCTGCTTGGGCACAGCTTGTTGATTCCGCCTCAGATGTCTTTCGTGCTGCAGTAAGTCCGCGTATATACTCTACGCGATTTTCATCTTGATGCGCGAGGACTCCGGCAGTACGTCGCTCTCGGACGGTACGTGGTAACGGCCCAAGTCTGCCCATCCATGCGTCCCTGGCTCAAAATTCCTAGCCCGATGGAGGGTGTACGTGTCTGTTGCTTCGCACGTCAATTTACCACTGATCTCGTTCCGAGAGTGTATGGAGGAACGAGACTCGCGGATGGCGTACTCGGGATGGAGTCGACGCTACGATCGCGAGTCGGATCTTGCTCATTTGATAGCTTTGCGAGACTTGGACCCAGTCTATTCGACTATTTGCCGATCGTGGGCGAAGGGAGACCGATTGTGCGGTCAACGTCATCTTGTTCCGCGACCTGTTGTGATACGGGCGCAGGTTAGGTCCGCGGAGCTTACAGTATCGTCGAGACCATCGAAGTGTCGAGCCCATGGCATCGAGATCGTGTCGCGCGGGCTTAGGAGGCGTGCATAGTCGGTCTCATCATCGTCACCAGCAACGAGGTGACTGCGGTAGGATTGTGAGTGCTTGATCACAATGCTATGCTCATTGCCTTGTTTTTGAGATCAACCCTGTCAGAGCATCCCCCATGATGGCCTCATAGTCTGCTACTCTCCGATGCGCTGAGCACTGGAACGTCAATGTGGCGTAAGCGAACTGGCTGCGCCGTTGAGGCAATCACACGTTGCGAATAATGTGGGTTGGTCGAGAAGTACTCAACTTACTAACTCAAGTCCATCACTTCGCGTCAACGCCCACATAGCGCTGGCCTGTCATCAGGCTGAGCGGTAGGAGCAGCCTGTCTTCTGTCGACAGATCACCAGTCTCCGAGCAGGGACCATTGACGTCGATACACATCGAGGCGGGCTGGTCATAGCAGTGGATCCGTGACCCATCGAAGCTCACTCAATGCTCGCAAGAACTTCATCAACTTAGCACGATAGTACATGTAGTGAGAGGAAAGTCCGAAAACTCTGCGACCCCAATTTTCTGACCAGGCGGTCAGAGGTACATCATAATGGGTCTCGCGCGCACGGACGCAACCATTTCACGGACTGCGGAATGGATCTTGGCGAGCAGCCAATGGAAGTCTCGCTGCTTCATGGCAGCGAAAGCGGAGCAGGGTTTCAGCTTGAGAAGCAGCCCGTCCTGATCACATCGGCCCACTACGCGGCGCACAAGCCACAAAGTTGCCTCGGTATCCTGTAACCCACGATTAGTCAAGCAGACGAGAGAGGCCGGGGATATGTCCAGATGCGGTGGACGCACCGAGTCGTGACATGCCGAAGACAGCCCGATATGTATAAAGCGGCAGATGCCGAGATCTCACGGGTCGCGAGTGGACGGGCGCGATGGACTAGCGACTAGCGAGAAGGATGACTTGCCTCTGGCTGACTTGGCCGGGTGCATGACAAAGCTTTCCAGCGGAGACCGCACCCGAAGCGGCCTCGACGCCGACTGCTGCCGGCCTATTCCAGCTAATTGATGCAGAATCAACTCCGCCACTGGGACAGTCAAACATCACGTTTGATGACGTTCTTGGTAACCTTGGCCGTTCCTGCAGTGGAGACTGCACACTTGGACGACGGTGCGTATACACACCTTGTGTTCCTCCGTCTCCGCACGATCAGAAGCTCGTCTGACTAAGTCGGTGGTGCGACTAGTGCTGTGGCGTAATGGACCGTAATAAGTACTACAGAGCACGACTCGGTCTCGTTCACAGTTCGCCGTCGACCCCGGGGCCACGCTTCATCTGACATGCATGCATGAACGGACCGGACCCGCCCCAGGTGTCTTGCCGACTTGCCACGGACTGACCCTCCGTCGCACTGTGCTCCTTGATTTGAAGCCCCTGCAGTCTTGCATCCGCCCACCCATCCTCTCGGGACCCGAGCAATAATGGATATTGGATAACTCCGCTCGACTGGGGCCCTTCAATTACAGGATGTAATAACGAAGCTACTAGCCCGTGTTCATGACCCCACCGATCCCCACTCCTATTGCCTTCGCACTCGCCAACTATATATCTGGGCCTTGTGTTGCTCAATGCGCGCGTCGCGGCCCTAGCCAGTCTTCGATCTCCGCTCCTAGACAGGAACCCCATCGCGAGGGATACCTGGTCGCCCGGCAGCTCTGAGCCTGTCGGACACAGCAATGAGCTCCGTATCGCCCTGGGACAACACAGCATGGCGAGATTTTGGCCAACGGCCGCAGCACAGTCGTTTCCAAGCTCCACCAATGTCTGCACCCACGGCCATCAACCCAGCAGCTCAGAGCACCTTCTTGGATCGCTACGCCCGTGAACCTCGACGCTGGACCTCCGAGTCCGAGCAGACGCCGTCGGAACACCCGTCACAGAGCGTGGCTCACGCCGACTCCACTTACCCCAGTGCGTCTTACGAACGCCACATCCCGGTTTCTGGTGGCAAGTACGGTCCGCAGCAGCTAACGAGCACTTCACCTCATCACCTACCAGGACCAGGTGCTTGGCGAAGCTTACACCATGACGATCGTCGTGAAGGCAAAACGATCAACGCCGACGCCCCACTTACGCTTCACATCCCAAAGTCACATGGTACGTATAAGATGGCCTGGTCCGTTATCCTCTACTCACCACCCACCCACCCACAACCTATCGTTGATACTCTCTCCGCTCTGTACTGACTCGTGTTGGTATGGAAGACCTACACAGGCTTGCGCCAGTCTATACTGTCGTCAAGACTGAAGGCCAATCGTTCAACAAGGGGACCCATACGCCTTCGCAACCAGGACCGTCGCTACCGTCGTTCGCCACCTTCAGAGAACACGCAACCCGTTCAGATGGTGCCGGTGTCGATGGCCCGGAGACCGTCACTTCAACAGACCGGCTGCCCTGCTTCTCTTGCTCCAAACTGAAGCCAATGGTACATGAGGTTGCCGTTGCCGCCGCCGAGCTTGACGAAAACGTTCAGTCGCACTTCAATAAGGCAGTCGTGAGGGTAGGTCCGACATTCTGATGGACGATTTCGACGCTCGACTTCGACGAAATGCTGATGTGTGACACAGAAGCTGGAAGTCCCATCCGACACCCCTGAACGTACCGTCCGATGGGTACTCGAGCGACTCCGGCTCACCAAACAAGAGCTGGCTGATGCTGCTTGTCGAGTTCGGCAACCCGCCTATTTCTTCCCTCATCCTCCGGCACCGACGGGCTTGCTGTCACGGCCAAGTTCACCCCGCAACACGCTCAAACGTCCAGCCGAGTGGTCAAGCCACGATAACGCCACCTCAAAGCGTCCTCGCTCCGGGGACTCGCCCGAGTCCCAAGTACCGCACACGATCTACGACCGCAGAGCATCGATAGACTTCCCGACTCGCAACATCTATTCACCTCAACAAACCGAATCTGCTCCACTTTCAGCGTACCCTCGGACCCTTTCGCCAAGCCTGGCTGGGCGCCCACTGCGTCCCTTGCCCTCTCCGTCATCACTTGCTTATCCGAACTCGGCCGCCACGTCGCTTCCACCGCCGACGGTTCATCCAGGCTCTCCAGCACCCTCTTACCAGGCGTCTGCGTCCATCCATACAACTTCGACAAACTCGGTCACCTCTGCACACATCGCCGATTTACAGCACCAGGTCACACTCAAATCACTCTCTCTTCAAACGCTGCAATCAGAGTACTCGAGTCTTCTTCAGAAGCTTCAACGAGAGCGGGTCAAGAGTCAAACGATCGAAAAGAAGACGACGGTGTCCGAGCAAGAAGTCAACGACTTGACCGGCAGGACTGAAGATCTAGCCGAGCAGGTCAAGAACCTTGAGCAGCAGCTCGAAGAGAGCGAGAGAAAGCGCGACAGCGAACGGGCCGACACGGCCAAGGAGAAGGAGCAATGGAGTCGTATGCTTGACATGAGCAATCGTCTCCAGGGCAAGCTCGCTGCTGAGCGCCAAACTGCTGTCGAGGAACGTGATGCATTGAAGCGGCGAGCAATGGGCTTGGCAGACGAGGTTGGGGATGGAGAGCCCAGTCCGATTGATGCGTCCACGGCAGCAGCTCTGACGACGATAGCAGCCAGCGGCGTGGATCAACATCAAAGGCTGAACATGGCGTCTCAAGAGCATGCGCCAGGAGACGTGACCACCCTCAATCGCGAGGTTGGCCTACTAAAGACCCGAGTCGACACTCTCGTCGCGGCATTGGAGGAAGCCAAGCGCAAGAACCCCGAGCTCGGCGAGCACTCGCGCGGCATCTTACAACGGAGCAATGACGTTGGTCAGACCATCAGCAGAGCCCTCGACGGTGAGCGATACGCAGGCCCCGAACAGGAAAGCGCTATCTCGGATCCGACTGCAGCTCTCGTGCGTCAAGACGCCAAGATGACTTCGTACCCGGCTGCCCCGCCAGCTCTCGTCTCGACTGCGGCGTCACCACCCAAGCTTGCACCGCTGACGAAGTCCGCTTACAGCTCGCGGCCCGCTTTACCGACTCCCACCTCTGCTACAGCTCCGAGTATCGCAGAGATGGCTAGTGCAGGCCGCGCAGTCTCACCCGGGCCCGAAGAGCTCGGTATCACCGTACAGCAATCAACCTCATCGCCCGAAGAACTGATCGAAGCGCTGGGTCCCATAACGGCGCCTCTATCAACGTTCCAATTCCAACCCACCTCGACATACGCGCCGACGTACTCTCAAGCGAGGCGACACAGCTACTCGCCGGCTGACGCTGGCCCTCGAGGCTTCACGAATTCGTCGGCGTACCGCCAGTCCCCGTACACCACGACCCAGCGCGGCAAACTCGGATGGCCGGCCGCATCCCCATCATCGGACAACAGCTCACCGGACTCCACGCGCGACGAGGACTCCCCACCCCTCCTCGCTTCGTCCACGAAACGCCGGTCCCCTGATCTCAGCTCCCTGAGTCGGCCTCGCGAGGACATTGCATCCTCGTCGCAGGGACGGGTACTGCACATGGAGCCGCAAGGCAATAAGTTCCCTCACCTGACGACCCCGGCAGCGGCGGGGCTCGCCGGGTTTCGACCCTGGAGTCACGATGCGAGATCTGGCGATGCGGCGGCGGCTATGCCGCCGCCTCCTCGCCCGTCGCCACCGCGTCCGGCCCCGGGCTTGCAGGCTGCGCACTTTGGTCAGACGTCTGGGGTTTGACTGGTATACGATGCCAACACTCGCGAAGCCCAACCTGTATACAACGCGGCAGTCCGCGACGCCGGGGCTCACTCGTGCGCGTGATCGGGCCCCTCGGGTTTTCCTCGGAGTCCAATCGCTCTTGGGGGCTCGAAGACATATAGCCGCACCGGATGTGATATAGGGCGAACTTTGTGTACAGCTATATCGTATGTACAATACCCGTTCGGCCGTGAAAGCAGTGCCGTCGGTACTCCCCGTCGCTCCCTTCAACAACACCATTCATTGCATTCACAGCTCCAAGGTTCTCTTACAGATGGTGCCGTAGCATCCCCACGTTATAGAAATCCTGTGGACGACTCGGTGAGACGTGGACGAGCCACAGCAAGCCCCACAACCCTCCCCATGTAGAGCGTTACGCGAGAGTGGGAACCACGGCAAGCTCGCGTACTTTCCAGACCAAGCCTTTGCAATCGCCTCGCAAGGCCACATTGTTGAAGCATCTCCGTATCCCCCGGGGGTTGGTCTGACACGCAGGTCAGACTCCGGCACATGGTATTGCAGGCGGATCTACAATGTGCTGCCGCTCGGCTTCGTGTTCATGCATGCTTCTTCGTTTGGCAAGGCGGCTCTCGTGTCCGCGGTGTTTGTGGCGCTGGTGCATGAGTTCCGCGTCGATTCGGACGGGATCCATGGATGCCCTGGTTTTCGTACTGAGGGTACGCGGGTACAGTCAGATACGGGTACGAAGGCTTCCGTGGCATCATCGCCGTACCCGGTAAAAGCGCCGGACTTCCTGTGTCAGGCTATGGGGCGCCCCATGGAGAAGGAGGGTGGGTGAGTTAAACAACGACGACATCTCTGGGATGACTGAGTAAGCTCTCTGTTAATACCTTCGGCGCGCCAGCAGCATCATAGTGGCGAGCGCAATGGCAAGTCTGATACGGTTTTCTTGTTCCAGCGGAGCATCAAGTGAATGTGGCTCCATTACGTGGCTGGAGTAGCATGTTGTTTGAAACCCTGTATCGCACTGCCGACATGTCCTGAGATCAACACAGGTACACCTTCGATATTGGGATATGCGTCTCTGAATCAGCAAGACACCGTGTCGATCTACCCTGCCATGGGAGGCAACAGGTTGCTGTACGCCAGAGGCAAGCTGGATCGCGGCAGACGGGCCCGCCGCAATGGTGGTACGAACATCTGCTTCTCCCGAAGGCGATGCGGCTCGCCAGTCGAAGGAAAATCCCTGCCAGAGTTGTGGTGGTTTGCCCAAAGCAGAGTGGCTCTCCGTTCTCAAGAAGAAGTTCATGCTCCTCGGGCGGCCACATCTGGATTGGCCTCGGCTAGCGGCAACTCCCGCACCGGCCATCTTAACGGCATCGAATCACAGGCAGCAAGAGCAACCTCACCACCTCGACTTCACTTCATGATTTGCAGCCCCTGCCCCTCGCATGTAGCATCTCCATACATTCCGCTGCCAGGGAGTACATGGGACCCGGCACCACTTCCGCAACACTCACGAAGCCAGGGGGCCATCTCTGAAGACTCATTTCGATTCCGACCAACAGCGAGACAACTGCCCGCAAAATGTTTTCCCACGACCGGGCGCCTTCGCCCAAGCTATCCGGGCGACCCACCGGCAAGCCGTCATGAACCCCAAGCCGATACCAGGAGCAGGTCCGGACTGTGGCATCTCGATCGCTCAGCACCGCACGGGTAAGGGGAGGCTCATGGATGCTGCCGTTGTCCCGCTTGTGCCGGTTTGCAGCTACGTTTGACGCTGTCATGGGTGGCTGGTGTACGTTTTGCGACAGTCGAGGGCGGAGCAGTGGCGTGTGATGGACCACCCCACTCTCCTCCAGCGGTGTCGGTCAAGGTGCCCGGAGGTTCAATCGTCAAGTCTACTCCACCAATGGTTGTTCGACCTGACGGTCCACGGCGCTTCTGCCATCGCTCTAATCCCAGGGAATCGTTGGGGAGCAGTTGAGTCGGTATAAGTCTACGTCCTTGGCATTGCCTCGGACGTGAATGCCCCTCAAGCCTCTTTCCTCCTTCACCCGCAACATTCGCGTTTCTTGCGAAACACAGTCGGTCTTTACCAACTCATTCTTTTCTTCTGTTTTCACGTTCATTACATCACAGTCTTTACCACCAAGCAGCTCTATCGACAGGAGACGCCATCTCATCAAGCATCTATACGTAAATATGCGCGGACTCTTCAAGATCGCAACAGCGGCGAGTGCTCTTCTAGCAACGGCACTGGCTGCACCTATAACCAAGGTCCGTCCCGGTAATGGAACCGACATCATTATAACAAGCCAAAACACTGTCAATGCCACTGAGCCAGCACCCGCCAACGCCACTCGGCCAGCACCTGCCAATGCTACCGTAGCAAGCTCTACTTTCAAGATTGCCGAAGATATTGCCGTCAGCAACGGACGGTTGCCCCTCGCCCTGGTGAACAACTTTGCTGGTGCCATCAATGCCTACGTGACCGGCCTGGACAGCAATAATCAACTGGTAATGCTGCAGCCGGATGGCACCTGGCTGTATCCTGTGTGCGACCCAAGCATCAGTACACCGCAACCTGTCAACGCAAACGTCGCAATCCCATTGGGTGGCCAAGGCAGCACCACGCAGGTCACGCTTCCCGGTTATATCTCAGCTGCGAGAGTGTGGTTCGCCGCCGGTAGTCTCGAGTTCTTCACCGTCTACTCAAGCGCCTCCAATGGGCCATCTCTCGTTGAGCCCTCTGCAGTGAATCCGTCCGACCCAAGTGCCGCAGTCTCGTGGGGCTTTGTTGAGCTCACAAATACGGCAGACGGTGGACTGTACGCCAACATCAGCTACGTTGACTTTGTCGGGCTGGTTCTGGGGATGTCGTTGCTTTCGGGAGACGGAAGCGTACAGGCTGCGCATGGACTGCAAGCGACCGCAGTGGCTTCCATCTGCTCTCTGCTGGAAGCACAAAGTGCAAGAGACGGGATGCCATGGACGGATCTGTGTCAAGTGGATGCCAGCGGCAAGCCTCTTCGTATCATCGCACCCAGCGATCACGTCGCCTCCAACCCTGACGCCTTCAGTGATTACTTCACAGACCATACCAATGAAGTCTGGACGTACTACAGCACCAATACACTCACCATCGATACGCAAGCAGCCGCTGGCAAGGTCGCGTGCACCGTGCAAGGTGATCAATTAACATGCGCTGGTGACAACCGAGGTATGCATCTCTTCCTGATGTACATCAAAGAAAGCACTCTGACTCCCATCCAGGCTACGCCCGCCCCTTAGCCGGTGACATCTTCGGTTGCAACTCCGGTCCTTTCGCCATTGAAGCGGGTGACAACGACGTGCACCGAGCCATCGTCCCGCGCCTCTGCGCTGCCTTCGATCGCACAACGCTGTTGATGACTGGTGGTGATAGCCAGCCGGGCCTTCCCTCGACCAGCTACTATCAGAGCGCACCGACGAACTGGTACTCGGCTTTTATTCATCAAACGGAGGTGGATGGCAAGGGCTACGCGTTCTCGTATGACGATGTAAACCCGGATGGAGATGTAAATCAGAGTGGGGTTGTGGCGGACGGCGATCCGCGGGTCTTGACGGTCATTGTTGGCGGACCCTTGTCTGGGTAAGCCGTGGAAGGACTCAAATGGGAGGTCCTGTTTGAGTGTGGAGAAGTGAGCCAAGATCTGACCGGTGGCTTGAATCGCGAACTTATGTCGAGGGCGGTGGGCAGGATGGAGAGAGCACACCCAGCACCAGAAGCTCCGGCAGCTTTTGGTCACTCTGAGCGTTGATCGTCCGCTTCGAGTTCTTTCCTGGTTGTCACGAGCTATATATACATTCAACACGCATCGACTTCAACGCTATAAGTTGATACTCAGCGGACTTCCTTCTCCTTCAATCTTTATCAACGTCCTCCAGCATCCTACAAATAAGGGTAAGGTTCGCGTGCTTGCCGTTCCGTCCATCTGACACGCCGTGCAGACGGGAGTAGCCGAGATATCAAAACTCAACGAGTCAGGACCGCTATCAACGATTAATTACCATATCACTACTCCGGACGCTCGCAGAATCATAGTGACACACGAGACCTCAACATTCTGTAACTTCCCAGGAGTATCAAAGTGCTGCCAGTGGTCACAAGGGACTGGATTGCCCACACCGAGGAAACACCCGTGTTAACCAGCAGCAAATCTCATTCATCCTCAAAAGACCAAACAGCCTCATCCCATACGGACTCTCCAATAATGGCAACAAGGAAAACAGTCCTCATCACCGGCTGCAGCAGCGGCATAGGCCACGCCCTCGCCCTCGAATTCAACGCCCAAAACTACCGCGTCTTCGCCACCGCCCGCCAAACCTCCTCCATCTCCGACCTCTCCACCCTCGGCATCGAAACCCTCGCCCTGGAAGTCACCTCGCCCCCCAGCATCCAGGCCCTGCACTCGGAAATCGCCTCGCGTACCCACGGCGCGGGTCTAGATATTTTGGTCAACAACGCGGGACGCAATTACACGGTCCCGGCGCTGGATATCGAGCTCGACGAGGTGCGCGCGACGTTCGAGGCGAATGTCTTTGCGGTCATGAGGATCTGCCAGGTATTCGCTCCCCTGGTGATTGAGGCCCAGGGGACGATTGTGCAGATTGGGAGTTTGGCGGCGGTGATGCCGTATGTGTTCGGGGCGGTGTACAATGCTTCCAAGGGGGCGTTGCACAGTTATACCGATACGTTGAGGGTGGAGCTGGCGCCGTTCGGGGTGAGGGTTGTGAATGTGGTTACGGGCGGGGTGAAGAGTGGGATTTCGAGGGTGGATCGGAAACTGCCGGGGGATTCGTTGTATTTGCCTATTGTGGATCAGTATGATAAGAGGCAGACGCATTCGCAGGCGAGTGCTATTCCGACGGAGGAATATGCGAGGGCGGTGGTGAGGGGGGTGTTGGGGACGAAGAGGGTGACGCTGTGGGAGGGCGGGAAGAGCTGGCAGGTGTGGTTCGCGACTACGTTCTTACCGAAGAGCTTCTTGGTATGTCGTACCTCTTCACCTAACCATCGAAACGAAACCTATGCTGACGACAGGCAGGAATGGATGATGACCGGCATGTTCCAGTTGTGGCGACTGAAAAAGAGCGACACGAAGAAGCTCGACTAATGATAACGACCGTTGAAAGAGCACCTCATGCTTCGATACGTAGCAACGCGCACACGACTGTACATGGACAGAAGCAGTGTCCGTGGCCTGGCCGTAATGCGCATCAAACCCGCGTCAAATCGTACAACCCGTCTCTTTCCCTCCCCGCACTCGATGTGCTGCAGCTGGTGGCGCTGCGGCGTCGGTCAATATATCGTGGTCAAGCCACGACACTGTGGTGGAGCTGCAGCCCTCTAAGACTACGCCATCGTGCAATGCTTCTAGCGGCGTCCGAATCTGCTGTGGAACCGGTCAGCAATGACATTACTGGTCGCCAGGGTGGTGCATGCTTACTTCTGCTTCTTCTCCGCCGGCTTCAGGATCTGGAACGAGCACAGCAAGCTCTCGTCAACGCTCATCATGGCACCCGCGTTGTCGAATTCGCCGCAGTAGTTGGGAGCCGAAAACAGCGTCACCAGCTGCCTCTTGGAGAAGAACTCGTACCCGTCCTCGACGACCTGGTGGGCACGGCAGATGAGATCCATGTCGTGCTTCTGTAGGAATCGCGAGACCACATCCGGCCCGAACGTGAAGGACACGCCGCGGTCGTTCTCACTCCAGCCCGTGATGTCCTTGTCGGGATCGGACCAGAGGAGATCGCATAGCAGACCGCAGTCCGGGATCTAGTGAGCATCAGTATGGTGCAGAATCTCATGTACTGCAAGAGTGAAAGACTCACGTCAGTCGGTCTCATAACGCGACGGATCTGCTCCATGGAATTGAGGTCCGGGCTCAAGCCGCCGTGCATGGTGAAGATCTTCTCGTCGATGATAGCCGCGATGGGCAAGCAGTTGAAGCAGTCCGTGAATGTCTTCCACAGCTTGATGTTGTATCGCCTCTTGCACTCATCGTAAAAGCCGTAGATACGGTTGATGGACGCACACTCGTGGTTACCGCGGAGAACGAAGAAGTTCTCGGGATACTTGATCTTGTATGCGAGGAGCAGGCAGATTGTCTCGAGACTCTGCTTGCCGCGGTCCACGTAATCGCCGAGGAAGAGGTAGTTGGCTTCTGGTGGGAACCCGCCGTACTCGAAGAGGCGAAGGAGATCGTAGTATTGCCCGTGGATGTCGCCGCAGATCTGGGGATAATGTCAGCCTGGAGTGTGGTGTCATTCGCATGGGTAGAGACATGCCTTGATTGGAGCCTCGAGCTCCAGCAAGATGGGCTGACTGATGAAGATCTCACGTGATTTCGTACACAGGTAGCGGATCTCGGTCTCCAGCAGCTGCACCTGTTTGCCGGGTCTGCTCCCGCGCACTTCCAGAAGACGGTCTATGATGGAGTCGAGATCGACATCGCCTCCGTCCGCCATGGCCGGCGTGGTATGGAAGAGTTTCGGTGCCTAGTGAGGTGGAGCCTCTCCTCGACGGTGATCCGTGAGAGGCCCGAGGGAGTTGCTGAAGCTAGAGTGATCCGGTCAGTTGATTGCTGGCCCCCGTCGAGCGAACAGCATCATCGAAACGAGTTTCATCACATCACTCCTGCATCTGGTATGTACGCTCAAACCCTCAGTCTTGACCCCAGGTACGCTTTGCATCCGCTCCTCGCGTGCAGAGTGTACTTGACCTTGCCCATCCTCCGCCCGTGTCCAACTCCGCCGCCAGTATAACAAGGAAAGGGGCTTGACCTACCGAACGTATGAATGAGCACGGAGGCTCCGACAAGCGCTTTCTCTTCGCCGATCTGCTTGTCCCAAGCACGAGCGGTCTCTGTGATGATGTTCCGATGGCGTCTGTAGCCTCGTTGCTTCCCCTTTGCTGTGAGAATCACGCGACTGCCGCCTCTTGCCGAGCGCGCGCGGGTGTGTGCCTGAGGGGGCGCTGCTCTTCTCTTCTCGGTCACGTCACAGCTGAACAAGGTGTGCTTGGCGGCGGCGCGTAACGTGTGATTGTTTGTTCCTCTTCGAGTGTACCCGTCAATGTTTTCACCGCTGAGGCTATAGTGGGGCTACCAGGTCAGCTCTCTTGCGTGGCCAGCCGCGCCGTACTCAACGAACGGGGGCGAGTCTCACGTGGTAGTATGGGCTGCGTGTTGTGTCGATGCTGGTCAAGGGTGACGTCGAAGCGTTGCAGTGCGGCTGCAATGGTGATGTTTCGCTGTGGTGTTGGTCATGAAGCAGGTGCGCGGTAGAAGTTTGTTAGGTTTCGAAAGCCGCCAGAGCCGCCCTCCCGTGTCCCGTTTTGGCCTCATGGTGTGGAATGCGCTCCCATACCCGGAAGATCACCTTCACTCTTCACGCACGTAATCTATATATACCTTAGTACAAGACCGTGAGTGAGGACCCGAAACTTGTCACATAGCAAGACTCTCATTTCCATATCTCTATCCCTCATCTCATCAACCAAATCCCGAGCCAAAACGCTCAAGATCCCAACCCAACAACGCCTCGCTAAATAAGAAGGCCCAACCGGCCAGACCCAATCCTCGAAACATGATGCCCATCTACAAGCGCTCTCAACGGTGAAGAAAATCAAGATAACATCCCCGCCATGCTTTCGTCAAAACCCCCACACCCCATCGCCAGCTAGATTGGAGAGGGAGAAAGAAGCCCAAAACGCCTTCGCCCATGCAATTGCTTCATCGACAATAAGGACCCAAACAACAGATGACCGCCCGATCACCCAAGCGTCCTCCCACCAACACTAACCCCCCTCGTCTGCGTCTGCACCTCAGGCCTCGCACTCGGGATCCGCGCCGAAGGGCTGAAACTCCGGTTCCGAGCCCGCTCCTGCTGCTCGGCGTAGCGGTCCTCGTTCAGCGCGCTGAGCCAGTTGGGCCCGAGCTCGTGTTTTAGGGCTTCGATTTTCTGGCGGTAGAGGTCGCTGTGGGATTCCAGCGGTTGTGGGGACTTGACTGGCGAGTCGTCGTCATCGGAGACATTGCGGATGCGTAGGCCGGGTGTCGGGGAGGTGAAGGCGGTGTCTAGGGTTGGTCGTCGCGGGGTGGTGGCGGCGTCGTCCGGCTGCACTTGGGTTGTAGGCGCGGTGTGGTAGGGTGTTGGCTGCGGCGTGGTAGGCTCATCGGTCTCCGCTGGCGAGTGGGGTGGGATCTCGGTGGCGTGCTGAAGCGAAGGTTCCAACGCGGAGGTAGACAAGGATTCCTGCTGCGAGAGTTCGACGATTCTCCTTCGCGGACCCTTCTTTCGCTGGCGCAAGCTATGCGGGCCCATGTCACTCGTAGTCCGCCGATGCGCAGGAAAGTGATCCGAGAGCGGGCGTTGCTTGGAGAAGGAAAGCTCCTGCCGCAGCTCGGCACCTGTCTCGACTTCTGCTTCCTGCTCTTCCTCTGGAGGCGCCTCAATGACAGGGACTGGAGTCGGCTCGGGAGCCTTGTCACGAAGCTGTCTCTTCTCCTGGTTGCTCGGTCCCAGGGTGTCGATGGTCAGCTCAGCCTGGTGTCCAGGTGTATCCCGGAAGGCATTGAAGATGATGGTGCGGTAGTCGTTGTGAGTCCGTGTGAATGGGTTCTTCGCGACATACACATCGACAAGCTCCAATGCAGCTGTCAGGCGACGGAACTCTGTAGGGTCGTACAGCTTGTTATCACGCAAGTCAACACGCTCCAACGTTCGAATCTTCTCGATACCGATGAGCGACAGCAGACGATTGGACCGCATGTTCAACGTCGTAATTGCTGGAAGGGGATAACGTGTGAGCGACTTGAGGCTGTCAATCATGCAGTTACTCATGTTGAGCGCGCGGAGATGCGTCAAGCTTGCGAGTGCATCCGGTATCTCGGTGAAAAGATTTCCGGACAGATCCAGGGACTGGAGCGTCGCAGCAACCGGTCTCAGACTTTCGGCCGACAGTGAAGTCAGCGCGTTCTCTGCTATGCTGAGATGCCGCAACATACGCCATTTTGAAGACGGCAGGTAATTCATAGCCAGGAGATCAGATGTGCTATGTCGCGGCGTCATCATGTCATGGCCTTCCGACCCAGAGCTGCCAGATGACCTCCGGTAGATCTGAGCGTTACTGCGTCGAGTCTTGTGCAACGAGCCGTGCCTCAAGCTGGGTGTCTGCGTAGGTGAGCTACTTCGTTGCCGCACAGCAGGCGCAGGCGTTCCAGAGCCATCAGACGATCCAGCTGGCCTCGACCCGCCGGCTACAGAGCTTCGCATCTGCTCGGAGAGCGGAGAATTGGGCGTGGTCAAAGAGCGCGCAAGCTCCGGAAGCCTGTATTTGGGGCTATTACCAGGCCAAGGCACGCCCGGTGTCGAGGGTGTAGTCGGTACCTGCTGTGTCTTCGACGAGCGCTTGCGCCGCTGTTCCATATCATCGAGCACGATGTAAAGCAGAAGATCGATCGGATCTTCCAGGTACGCTCGCTTAACAGTCAAGCTGCGCAATTGCTCAGAAAGTCTATCCCATCCGTGGAATTGCCTGAAATCTAGGTCGCAGATCTCGAGGGCGCTCAGGTTCTTGAAAGCGAAGAGCGGCACCGCAGTGTCGAACGGGAACTCTTCGAAGCCTGCAATCAGCCGCGCACGGTGGTCTGGTGCAAGCTTCAGGGCTGGGATCTTCGTGAAGCACGAGTACAGATACTTGACGTCATCGCGGTGTTGCGCTATCCGCTTCTCTTCTTTCGCCGCAGTATTAGAGAGCGTGAGGGTGGACCAAAGTGAAGAGACACTTGATATCGCACTTCGAACGCTGGAGACGGACTTCAAGGAGGCAGCATCGGAATGCTTTCCCTTCGATCTCGGCGCGTGTCCAAGAAAGGAGACATAGTTTGACGGAGCCGCATCGCTTTGGAGGTTCTCTAATCGCACCGTCGTAGGGCCGACATCGACGCCCAAGTCTTCGAACTTGCTGAGTAGATAGAATAGATGGTGCGGTGTCAGGGTTAGCTTGGCCGGCTTGATGCTCTGGGAGGAGAATTTGACGTAAGGCCGCGATAAGGCCTCGGTCAGACTGATCGAGATCGACGAGGTGGAGGCGGACGCCGCTTTACCAGTGACTTGCTGGGTGCCGTGTCTGGTACGCTGCGTCTGCAGCGCATTCGCAAGCGCTCGCTCATGTGTGCGGACAAAGTATGATAGATTCTGTGCGAGTACTCCATCAGTCCTTGTTCCTGCTTGCCACTTGATCTGTGGTCTCCATCTTGACGCCTACCTTTATGAAGACCTGTCCATCCTCCGAGTCCATCGTAGGTCGCACTTCTTGTGTCTATGCATGAGCGCAAGCGATGCCCGGAGTGAAATCTCGAGGAGTGACAGCGGGTGGCGATTGTGCGCGGTGTGGTTGACGGGTGGGCGTGTGACGTGGAGTCGAAGTGAGGTGGTGTGACAATTCGAAGGACACGGCAGGCAACAACAGAGTGTGGGAGACACCGGCCAAATGCGATACCCAACGTTCGCCAACGCTCGCAAGAGCCTGCGTAGAAGCAAAGTCAGTCTTCGACTCGACTATTCATCATAACGGCGCGTTATGAACGGTATTGCAGGGTCTGGCGTCTCGGTACGCCCCGTATACATCTGTCCGTCGCCCGCCTTTCCTCGCTCCACTTGTGGTGTATAAGGTAGTCGAATGTCTTACCTAGAGCTGGTCACGCCTCGCCTTCACGGGCAAACACACGTCAGCCCACCCCCCAACGTCTCCCAGCTGACATACACCCGTCGCGTGTGGACTCGCCGGGCTCGCAACGAGAGAGTGGCGCAGGAGAAGGTTGACGACGGCAGCTGCAAAGGGAGAATACAGAAAATGTTGCGCGAGGTCTGCTTTTGCGCGACTGGCCAATAATGGCGATACTGCTAAAGGTGCTAGTATGCACGTCAATTAGAGCTGCAGCTGTCGGTGCAGGCGCTAGAGTAGTGCGCGAGCATGTGAGCTTCTCCAAGCCGGCGCCGGGTTGTCGAGGTCACTGTCGTGTAACCAGCGCTCCCCACAGACTTGACCTGGGTTGGGCTGGGCTGCCTCAATGCATTCGGGGCGGTGTGCGCGCGGCGGAAGGCGACGTGGGTGTTGTGGCAACAACGTGAACACATTATTGACGAAGGTACCTTAATGACGATGTCGTGCAGGCCCAACCTAGTGGGGGGGCGCCAATTAAAGTGACAGCGCCAGAGCATCGCGCCATCGTCGCCGGCGGCTACACGGCCTGTCGCTCCAAATGCTCAACTACTACTCCACGCTGACCCAAGCGTATACCATCTCCACTGCACACCAATCACCTTCGCACACGGTCAACCTCACGTCGCTCGCGGGGCTATATCAATGTTATACCACCAGTGTCACCACTACTCGCCCGCCGACGCGCTCCCACTTCCAAGCTCACCCAGCTGCTTCGTTCGCCACTGACCTGCACTAACATGTCTAGGGAAGTCGCACCACTTGCTGTCCGCGTCGACCTCAGCGCGACTCGCAAAGCCCATCGCATCACAGCACACGTCTGCAGCACGAGGTTGGATGGAGCTAGGCAATCTCGCATGTCAAGTGGGACGCCGCTCATGCACCACCCCCACGTTATGGTGAAAGCTTCGAGGACAGCTATCACCTCACGTCGTCCACGAGTGACAACTCTTCGTGCACGGCGATGAGTATGTGTACATGTAGGCGGTAAACGTCACCGCGTGGACATCCCCGGAGCGGTACATCTGCGGTGGAACATTGTGGGCAGGCACTCCTCACGAGAGGCTCAAGCGTCTTGCCGTACAGCCACCAAGAAGTAGATTCGCGGTGTGAGAGGTAATCAGACGACGGGACACACCACGACTCGACCTTTCACGTGCACATACACCAGCATCTCAGGAGATTTTATACGACCTTTCTCTGATACCGACCGAGCTCGCCCATCTCCCTTCATCACCAGGGAGCTGCAGTCTGCAGCTAACGAAGACATGCACGAATATCCACGAGACCATTGGGATCGTCGCGAACGCCTCACACTGATCACTTAGTCTGCTAAGAAAGGCCGATACAAGCTGGTGTGAAGCAGGCGGCTGAGGCGGCTACTTCACTACAAAATACAGCTGCTCATCTCTCCGTCAGCACAATAGCTGCGCAGTGGGCGTGGGCTCAGATCAGCATGCATACCGGCTCTTGGCGATGATTGGAAATCCCAGCGGGATGGCTCGCAGAATGCACGACTCACGACTCTCGATGTTTCCCGTCGAAGACCTCGTGCTTCAGCTGCACGTGACGTCTCGGTCACGTGATACCACAATGGAATCATTCTACAACCTTCGATGGAATCACACTACAATGGAATCAACCTCCACATGCGGTTTCCTTGAGATGACAAACGCTCAAGCGCGGCCCTGATGTGTTGGCAGCTTTCGTGGATTTGTCAGACTCCGTGAGAGACTTGGGGCACTGATATAACCGCACCACGCCATCTCGCTGAACGTAAGGTCAACCCGCTACCGACTTCTTCCACCCTCGCAGTCACAAAATGTCTCAGCTCGAGTACTACGCATACGACGGGTTGGGTAAACATGCGCTTGAACAATACTACTACAGTCAAGCGGTGAGAGTGCCGCCTAACAGAGTAGAGTGCTCGGGCCAAGGTACGTCGACTCGGCGATCGCAGCTTGATCTCCCCACAGTCGCCATTCCCTCCGCTAGAAAGCAGGACATTGCCTGACATGCACTTCGTAGGTGGATGGGACCCCACCAGCAGGGAGATCAGCGCCGACATGGACACCCAGATCACGCAGGCCTTCGCCAATATCGACCTGACCCTCCGCACTGCAGGCGTGAAGGGGGGGTTCGATGCAGTCTTCAGCATCAAGTCGTACCATGTTGGTGCCCTCGACGAGGTGGTCTTCGAGAGCATGAAGAAGAATATGCAGAAGTGGATGCCGGGTCACAGGCCGATCTGGACGATGCTCGGAGTTGCTGCGCTTGGTTTGCCGGCGATGAGGGTCGAGATTGATGTGGTCGCTATTGATGGGAAGGAGGAATGATATGCGCACCGCTTCAGGAGCAGGGTGCGAGGGCAGTTGGGTAACCGTCACTACACCCGTTCCTCTACCTACCGGGAGCTTCTTTGTTCGCGTCGTGCTGGTTCAAACGGCCCAAGCTCGCGTCTTATAGGCGGCGTTGTGCACTCTTCACCTACTCGTTCTTCCGCCGATCCGACGATGCGCACAGAGCACCAGGCTAAGACCACGGAGAAGGCTACGCAAGTATGACTGCTCACTTGTGTCGCACTCTTTTCCCCTTTGTTCGTCCTCTTCAGACTGCAATTGTGCTCGGGAAACTTCCTCCTCCACAAAGCCATTGATAACGCAATCTCCAGGGACAACACATCCCGTGCAAATCCGCAATGAAAGACAAAGCGGTTGAAATGACGGCTTGCCTCCGCGAATACTTATTATATTCAGTCCGGCGAGTCCGCAGTCCTGAGACACAAATCCCACTACACCCGAGACGGAATACACTGACGTATAGACACGCAATCAACCAACGAAGCACCCCATATTCCCCATACTACCAACGAGCAATATGCCCCAAACCGGCCACCTGCTTGGTCTAAGACCCCTCGGTGGACTGTTCACGGTCCTCATGAAAAAGAGCGACGCGATTGCCGCTTCCTCACCGGAGACGATACTGGCGAGATTCTTCGAGATGCTGGAGGGCACGAGTACGGCCACTCGCGTGACGTTCACGTTGGTGACTCCGTTGGTCATGCTTGGCATGGTTTTAGCGAAGCACAAGTACCTCGTGTCCGCATTGTCGGGCGTGGAGAAGATGATCCTCTCCTCGGTGACTAGCCAGATCACAATAGATGCTGGACATCCCTTACAAAGACAAGTGATGGCCTGGCTAGTGCAGCATGGACTGAAAAACACGAATCGTCTGGCTATCGCCCCACCCCTGTCGGCTAGAATTTTGAAAGATGACACGGCTTCACGCAACGGTATCAAGTCTGCAGAGGCTGCAGATCTGGAAGAGAAGGCCAAGTTGATCTACGTGCCAGACGTGGGAAGCTACGACTTCAACTTTGGTGGGTACAGAATGCGTTTCGAGAAAAGCACCGTTACCAAGGAGGCCTCCGGAGCAGCCCCCACGCAATTTCCAGGCGAAGCAGCCCCGGAGCCATCCCTGCCCCGGAAGCTCGACACCATTGTTCTCTCGTGCCTCTCCTTCTGGGCCGGCACCAAACCACTGAAACTTTTCTTGGAACACGTCCGGAACGCCAACCACACCTCTGATGAAGCCCAAACGAGGATCTTCCGACCTAATCGCGATGGGTGGGATCTGGGTGTGCTGAAGCCGAGACGTACGTTGGACGCAGTAACACTGGATGCGCACATCAAGGATCCACTCGTGAAGGACATCCGAGACTACCTCGATCCGCGAACCAAGCAATTCTACATCCGCAACGGCATCCCGTACCGCAAGGGCTACCTCATGTACGGTCCGCCCGGGACTGGCAAGACAAGCTTCGCCGCGGCTCTCGCTGGCGAGTTCAACTTGAACGTTTACGTATGCAGCATCTCCGACCGCCGCATGACCGATAGGATGCTCGAGGAGACCTTCGCGCAGCTGCCGCCAAGCTGCGTGGTGCTCATGGAGGACATCGACTGCGCGGGTATCAAGCGAGAGACCGTCCCGGTCGCGCCCAAGCCCAGCAAGTCCAACAAGGACCCCTTCAAGGACCCCGAGCCCATCACCCTGAGCGGCCTGCTGAACGTCATCGACGGCGTCGGCGCAAGCGAGGGCCGCATCCTGCTCATGACGAGCAACGCCCCGGACGCGCTCGACCGCGCCCTCGTGCGCCCGGGCCGCATCGACAAGAAGATCCTCTTCGGCTACGCCTCGCGGAGCGTCGCCGCCATGATGTTCACGCGCATTTTCAGCCAGCCCGCCGAGCAGGTGCTCGACGGCGAGGCGGCGGCGGCCCCGTTCGAGGACGTGCCGCGCTTGGCGCGGGAGTTCGCGGAGCAGATCCCGGCTGGGGCTATTACGCCGGCGGAGATCCAGGGGCATCTTTTGAGCAATAGGACGGATCCGGTCGTCGCGGTTGCTGCCGCGGCGGCGTTTGTGGCGGACACGTTGGATGCGAAGCAGAATGGCACGAATGTGGCGAATTTCGAGGCGAGGTTGGGGCCACGCGCTCCTGTACCGGAGAAGGAGGACGAGAAGAAGGACGAGAAGGAGGACAAGAAGGAGGACGAGAAGGCGGACGAGAAGGCGGACGAGAAGGAGGACGAGGATGTGGACTAGGCCGCGGCTCTGATTTCCGTCGATGTCCAGTCGTAACTTGTAAGGTAGACAAATGATGGGCGATAGCGGCGAGTCTCCGGACAGACTAGCACGCAGTAGTAGCAAGGTTCGTCCCCGCCGTGTGCAATGTTTTGGTATGAAGGGACGAGAATGTACACTCACTATGTTGGTTCACACTACACTCACGCGTTCCTGAATCACATGTACACACTGCTACCGCCCGAGTCCATTCACTCAGAAGTATCCTTTCACAGACTAATCCTCCTTGAAGTATACGGCACCCTGCGATAGCGCACCTTCGCCCTCGAGACTGATGTACACGCTTCCCAAGAGCGATCGGCAAGCACTGGGACTACCGCACACCGGGCTCGATTGCGTTCGCCGTCGCCAGGATGGAAGCTAAGGATTACACCGCCGGGTTTTGTTCTTCGGATTGCCGCTTTCGAACTCGCTGTTCTTGGCTGAGACTCACACGCTCTCGACTCCGCGGCACCGGGTAGCAAAGCGCAAGTGTCCGGGCGGGTACTCCCCAGAGATTCGACAAGACGCTGTACATGCACTCGCAAACGACCTACAGATAGATGGATGCCTTGCTTCTGTTCAAAGGTATCATCGGCAACGAGCCAGACCTCCCCTTCCTCCTAAGTCTGCATGCCGCCAACCACTCCTTGCTTATCCCTCCTCTTCCTCCTGACCGCTCCTTCCCATACCCTCCTCATGCGCCGTCTCCCCACTCGCCCTCCCACTACTAATGATATCCTCCGAATTCATCACCGTCGCCCCACTCAAACTCCCCGTCTCGTCATCCCCTTCGTGCTCACCACCACCATGCCCACCCTCGACACCCTCCGCCGCGCTCTCAGCCTCCAACTGAGCCTTAGCGGCCTCGCGGCGGGTCTGAGCATCGGACTTGTTGCCGTCCTCTGGCATCTGAGGCGCGCGCACACCGACCGGCATGACGGAAGGCGGACCATCTTCGTCCGCGTCGAGCTGGTAGAGGTAAGTCTCCCAGAGTTCGATCAACTAGAAGCACAAGTCAGTCACGCTCAGAATGTTGGACTCAGTGTATGCGATGGACATACCTCCTTCTGCGCCTCCACCGCCCCCTCCAAGAAAGTCTCAACCCCACTCTTAAAGTCCTCCACCTTCTCGCGCTCAAACCTCTCCAGCTCCCCTCTCATCAGACGGCCCATGTCCTCGAACAATAGCCTCGCAGCATGACACCTCCGCTCGCTCTCCACAACATCCGCCTGCATCTGCTGGATTCGGTCCTGCTGCGTCCTACCCGCGCGCAAAAGCTTCTCCTGCTGCGCTTTCAGAGCCTGCAATTTGGACTCCGAGGAGTGCCACGCGTGATAGGCTTTCTGGCGTTGCGAGAAGGCTTTAGTGATGGAGGCGATGAGGCGGATGTACTCGTCGATGACGATGCCGAGGGTGAGGATGTCTTGCATGGCTTGGCGGGAGTAGAGCTCTTGGATGCGGAGTTGCAGGTCCCCTAGCGCGTCCAAGGGCCCGGATAGGGAGGGTGATAATTCGACCGCCGCGAGGTTGTGCAGGGAGGCGGAGAAGTCGCCGCATGTTTCTGCGAGGCCGCGACGTTGGGCGACGACGGTTTCGGTGGATTTCTGGAGGGCTTTGAGCTGAACTTCCAGGGCGTCGAGATAAATTCTGCGGTCGTGGAACCAGTCGTCGTGCTCGATGAACTTGCCGCCGGAGCCGGAGGAGGTGGAGATGCCGATGCTGCTCATAAAGCCTTTGCTCTCCCCGGCTAAGAGGAGAGGGTCGCGTCCACGGTCTTTGTGTTTGATATCCAGATTGAAACTCTCGCTTTCGAGGAAGACTTTCAAATCTCCATCGTGCTGTAGGACCGGGTGCCCAGCGATTTTGTTCAGCATCCTCTCCAAGGCCATCCTTCTACTTTCGACAAATTGCGCTTCGAACCTGCCAACTGCTTGTTTCTCAGGCGGAGGAGGAATTATAATACCTGGGCTGTTGTCGTGCAGGCGGTCGTAGAGCCAGAGGAAGTCCCGGTACCGACGTGTGACGGTGAAGGGGCCTGGATTGTTGTAGGCACGCGATGTGGTGGTCGTGAGGACGGTGTAGACCGTGTGGCTGTTGGCTGCGTTGCCAACGGTATGGGGATCGCCAACGGAGATGGAGAAGGTGGGTTTGCTGGCTTGTTCGATCGGGAGGGATGGGGGTTGCTGGGGTTGTCGGGTTGGGTGATTGGCGCGGCTTGTGGAGGTCGACATTCCATCTTCGCTGGCGCGATCCTGAGAGCGCACAGAGGAAGCACCGGCGCTGGCGGAAGTGCCGGGTCGAGTGGGGCCTGCTCGCGAGCGGGTGGCTAGCTCTTTAACCGGCGGTGCGGGAGCGGAGGGCTCTTCTGGTGTCTCGGCGCCCAATGGACCCAGCGGTCCCATGGAGTCATCGAGCGACTCGAGAGTGGTGGATTGCGCGAGGTTGCCATGTCGCCGGGGGGTGCGGGATTTGGAGGGCGCCGGCTTCACGCCGCTGCTGGGACGAGGGGAGGGTGTGTCTAGGGAGGTCTTGGCTGGTGGTTCCTGGTCTACCCTGACATCAGTCCAGATCGGCTCCCTCCTCTATCCCTAACGGTAGTGGTGATGGTACTGACCTGTCTCGGCCTCTGCCTGCTCAGCCGTCTTGGCTAAGCTGTGGTTGGAGTGGGAGCGCGAGGGGACATCTGGAAGGCAATGGTTAGTCAGGTACACCGAGCATATCCACGATGTACCTACCGTCCCAGGGCGAGCCTCCTTCATCCATTGCGCTCGAGACGGTGCAATCTGTAAAAAGGCGTAACGTCTACTCATATGGTATTCGCTATACATGGGAATACTGTAAGCTTCGGCTCCCGGCAGGTCGGCGCGCGAACATCCGTCCCGCTCCACCTAACGTCCCCATGCGCCACTCCACCACAACATCTCTCTCAGTAGCACCAGACCTCGCTCCTGTCAACTTGCATGTTTGTACAGACCGTATGCACTTCGCTCGCGCCGAGATTGCTTGCCAGCGCACCGGCACAGCAGACGCGCGCTACACGAAGCTACCCTATACATCTATCCAGTCGAGAGCAGTGCCCGTATTGGGCTGTCCCTAACCTCAGCCCTCCTAACGGAATAGCGAAGGCTCACTGGTTTTCCCTTGCGTACTATCATTGGCGGCATTGGTTTACCTTCGCTTGCAAGGACGACATTCAGGGGACTCATGTATAGTCATGGCATCCTCGTTGCGGACACCGCTTCACCTACGACCGTGACTCACCTGCTTGATCCACAGGTGGTGCTCGTCAAGTTTTAGCTTCGCCTCCCTCTTCTTACCCTTCTCTCACTCTCCTTTTTCTTGACCACATACTACATTCACCTACAGCACAGAGTTGCTTCCAGGTGACGGACGCCTACATTGCATAGCAGTCGCAGTCGACGGAACCAGCATAAGCCGGGTCAAACAACTTGTACTCGGCACCTGACTACACTAACGTCCACTGGGAGTTTGAATAGATGGCGAAGCACAAGAGGTCTACGCTCCGGCAGTCCTTCACATTCACGCCTTTCGACTACCCTTCCGCCCAGACCACTCTCCCTGCGGCCACGAAGGCGTGCGGGAAGTCAGGCACCCAACGCGCGCACGAGAAGCACAAATACGACCTCGAGACCACGCAAACACGGCCCACAGCCTCTCTATCTCTGGCCGACCGCTTCCACGCCCTGCCTTCGGAGCTCCGCACCCACATCTTCAGCTTGCTGCTCATCCGCCCTGCGAAATGGGACATTACCCACGGTCCCTCCTGCGAACTTCGTACATGGAACGCCGACATCCCGCTCCATCTCAGGTATGGAGGCATTCCATTCAACTGCCAAAGTTGCAACCCTGATCAAGCCTCTGATCACCGCTGGACTCTCAAAGGAGGCTGGGAGACTTCTGCCTTCGTCTCGCCTTGGCGCAGCAAATATGCTCCTCCACAGCTGAACCCATACATTTGCACCGGCTGCTACGACGAAAAGTGGCGCACGTGTCCGCAACCCAGGGACAGGCCCTGTCTGTGCGCGCGTCGCAGCGATCTCGACGTCCTGCTCGTTTGTTGGAGGTGGCACGAGGAAGCGGGCGAGGCTTTCTACCGTGGGAACACTTTCTGTTTTGAGGATGCGAGCGCGCTGGCAGGATTCGTGGCCAACACGCGGCCGAAATGGTGTAGGGCTGTGACGAGGGTCAGTCTCATGGCCTGGTCTGATGAACCTGACCTGAGCGATCGCGAGGATTACGACTGGGAGATGCTGGAGACGCTGAAGCCAAGTACGATATCCCTCTTACGCCAAGCTTTGCCCAATCTGGCCTATATCGAGCTTGACGCAAGGTGGCTGGCGAACGTGAAGTCTGTGCGCGCTTTACTGCGGGTGGGACTCATGCAGCGGCGCGTTGCGATACATTTCGCTCTTCCTGCACGCAAGCGTCGTGCCATCTTCGGCCCCGAGGGCGATGCCCAGTACCCTTGGCCTCGACTGGCGAACCGTATTCTGCAACGTGGTGGATTTCCGGAGGAAGTTGCGCGGGCGATGAAGGGCGAGCGGAGGGCTTGGATGAAGGCTGGAGGGAAGAAGTCCGGGCGGTCGGCTGTTGAGGCTGCGTGCGAAGGGTTTCAGCATGTACTCGCTACGGTGGAGGGTGAGAGGGCGGTGCGAGAGGACGGCGGGAAGGGGTGGTGGGACTGCTGTGATGTGAAGTTGTGGGAGGAGTGGTGGCATCAGATCGGACTTCACCACGCCTGGCTGCCGATCTCCCCGATGTGTGATTTGCCAAGTGTCGTCGTGAAGCAAGCGGAGGCTCTAAAGGTCATGAGCGCCGAGGAGATCGATGGAGAGATGGTTGGAGAAGGGTTTGTGAGGGGTGTCGCGGGCGAGGATGACAACGTTGTCAAGCAGGCTGCCGATGCACTGGCTGCGTCGTAAGGAGATTGCTGGGCGCCATCTATGCTCATGAACTTCTGCCCGATGGTCTCGATTCTCGATCGAACCTGGGCCTCAACATTCGCCTGCATCGAAGCGATGCAAGTGTTAGGCTCCTGTGCGCTGTGCACCTTTGGGGAGAGACCACAAGTCTGCATGTTCGTGTTGATCTATACCATACGTTACTCGTCAGCTCCATGAGGATGAGTCGATATGTCAACGAGTCTGGAAGATTCATGTTCCTCGTCATTGTGTTTCCGATACCTCCAGTGGCCAGCCTTGAATCGTTGTAGTCAGCCATTATTCAGCGCGCGAGTGGCGTTGCTTAGCTGCATGCTCCTTCCGCAACCAACATCGCTTCCTCCGACTCTCCCAAGAAAGAGGGAGAACATCATGTTACAACCGCCATATCACGATCTTTTGCGCCTGGATGAACGCCGCACGACGAGCTACGACGATCATCTCGAACCAGAGTGACACCGTCTCGAGCACGGACACAAAAATACTGTAACTGAGGATGACTTCTTCGCCTGCGGATCCAGAGAAGCAGATAGCCTTCGCCACAGACCACAACGACTCTCCTTCTCCCCCAAAACGACCAGGCCACCCACCCCGCCACTTCGGCCACGAAGCCCAGGCCAAGCTCCGCCACTTCCTCCACCCCGACGGCAAACGCATCCACGTCGCGCAGTCCCCCGAGGAAGCCCTCCGCCTGCGCACCAAACTCGCCCGTCTCCACCAGGAAGACGAATTCGACGTCTACATCAGCGGCACTCCCGAGCATCTCGCCGCCATCCGGCAGGCGAAACAGCACCACGAGACCCGGCGCGCGAGGCTGCAGACGGAGCACAAGGACGTCTACGAGCGGTTCGCGGACGTGCACGCCGAGCTCGACAATTTGAGTCGGGAGCTGGAGCGCGTGACGACGCACGGGGTGAGTTTGGAGGCGCATTTCAGTCGGTTTGGGTACGATGCGCATGTTAAGTCTTATGATGATGAGGAGAGCCCTTCGCATAGCGGGGTGAGCACGCCGCGGTCGGGTGTGGCGGGCGGGAGGCGGGGGAGCGCTGAGCAGGACAGCGATTATGGGTCTTCGTTGAAGCTGTGGAAGAAGCCGGTTGTGAG
The DNA here is from genome assembly GCA_030411845.1 of Friedmanniomyces endolithicus. Lineage (NCBI taxonomy): Eukaryota > Fungi > Ascomycota > Dothideomycetes > Mycosphaerellales > Teratosphaeriaceae > Friedmanniomyces > Friedmanniomyces endolithicus. Next base: position 566,288 of record JASUXV010000014.1, read on the forward strand.
GCAGTACTTTCACAAAGGCATTTTGTGGCGGGCTTCGCGGTTTGAGGAGGTGCAGTCGTTTGAGTTGTTCGTCGACTTGCTCTACGTCGGGATCTTGGCCATTAACGGGGATGCTGTCTCTCAGGACCCCACGGGCCTGGCACTGCTGCACTTTGTCATCACGTTCTCGGTTTCTTGGAAGATATGGAATGATATGAGCCAGATTATCTCCTGGTTCGAGACGGACGACATCGTACAGCGCGTCTTTATAATTTTTCTGCTAGGCTGCCTGTTCGGAATAACGACGAATATCACCCAAGCTTGGGGAGAGAACGGCACTTATCCGACACTCATCGGCTTCTACCTGGCATCCAGACTATTCAACGCGGTGTACCTCGTCTTCATCGCCTATATCCTGCCCATGGTTCGGGCCGTCATGCTCTGCCATGTCTTCATCGCCCTCGTCGGGAGCGCGCTATGGATCGCCAGTATCCACGTTTCGTACCCCAACCAGCTGATCCTGATTTGGCTCGCCCTGTTCGTCGACCTCATCGGCCCCCTTTCGGTCATATTGCTTAAATATCTAATCACCACTTTCGGAGCAAGCACCAAAGATCGTTTCGACCAGATGTTCGAGTTCTGGCCTGCCATTAACATCGAGCATCGCACGGAACGGCAAAACGCTTTCGTCACGCTCGTGTTCGGCTATACCGTGGTGGAGATGCTCTACCAGAGTACAGTCAACTCTATCGACGGCTTCTTCGCCAAGGCTATCTTGGGCTTGATCCAGGCCTTCTCCTTCAACTGGATGTACTTTGACATCGACGGCCAAAACCTGGCCTTCCACGCCATTCGGAGGCACAAGATCAGCGCCATCATCTGGTCCATGGCACACTTACCCTTCATCATGGCTTTCGTCCTCGGTGGCGGAGCGCTGGCCAGACTCGTCGTTGCAACCGACACCGCGACCGTCAAGCTCGAGCACCTTACTCTACCTTATCAGGACCGCAGCGAACCGCAGATCCGATCAGGCATCCGTTGGTTCTACTGCGGCGGCTTCGGTATCGCGCTGGCGTGCATGGGCGTGATATCGCTCACACACGTGCACAAGGAGGTCGAGACGCTGCGGCTGAGAAAGAGATACCGCATCGCCTGGCGCTTCTGCATCGCCACCATCCTCATCTGTCTGCCGCTGGCGGAGAACCTGAACTCGCTGCAGCTCGTGAGCACTGTGACGGCGTTGATTGTGTTCGCGCTGGCTACGGAACTGTGGGCTTCGAGTTGCTGCAAGGAGAAGTGGACGCAGAGATCGTGTCCGACGAAGTATACGGGGATGTGCGGGAGGAAGAAGATGCAGGCGATTCTGCAGGATGGGAGGGAGGTGGACGTGGGGACTTTGGCGAGTGATAACGGCAGTCAGGATGGGTTGATTGTTGGGCCGTGAGTAGCAGTGTATATAGTATAACTCCGGGTTGCAGCATATACCTTACTTGACGACTCCACGCCACACTGTGTTTGGATGCTCCAAGCTCCTTACGAGTCGACCTCGTTGTCGCACGAACTCGTTCCTCTGATGTCATCTCGCGATACGATGAGGTGGCGGGGAGGTTGCACGTGACAAAGTGAGGCTTCGTTGTGCGTGCGCCTTCCATCCTGTTCATTGCGGACCCAACTCATAATCTCACATCACACAACTACGTATGTCTTTATTGTGTGTTGTGTGCAGCCTTCATCCTCGAACCTGAAGTGAGGTCGTCTCCCGCGAACGGTACATACGGCACCGACCGTTGCGCGAAACGGCCGTGGGGCCCCTCTTCGTCATCCGCCCAAGCCCCCGAGGCCACAAGTATTGTTGTATCGCACTAAGCCCACCCTGCACCTCGACGTCGAAACCTTGAGTGTTACACGCCCGCAGTCACGGTGGTTTCGACTTGCGAACACCGACACTACAACGACGCAGACTACCACAAGGCATACTACAAAACCCCACCAGACATCCCGCCTTATCGCCTAATCAACGAGGCACGCCGCCATCGCGTAGGCTCAGTGGCGGCAAGATGTCCGTCCGCGGCGAACGCATCGTCTATCGGGAGCGCGATGTGGAGCGCGAGCGCGACAGCGACCGTGGATCGCATTACGAAGCGCCGAGACGGACCTACACTACGGTGAAGCGATACCAAGTGCCGGAGACCTCACGCTTACTCTTCAACGGCGAAGACAAGGTGGAAGAGGACAAGCAGATCGTGATCAGGCGCGAGCGTCGCGAGTCGCCGCCGCCGAGGGAGGAGGTGACGTACCGGGTCACTGAGCGGGTCCAGCGTGAACAGCCACGAGAAAGAGAGCGCGAACAGCCACGGGAGAGGGAGCGCGAACAGCCGCGAGAAGAGGTTGACTACCGCTTCATCGAGCGCATTCGTGAGCGCGAGCGTGAGCCACCGTCTGTACAGCGACGAGACATCTCGTACCGAGTGATCGAGCGTGACAGCGACCAAGACCGTAGCTCTGCCGGAAGGAGCGAGTTCCGCGCAACCGAGCGCGAGCGAGCATCCGTACGGGCGCCATCGCCGCCTGAACGGGAGCCGGAGCGCGTTCGCGAGTTTCGCTTCGAACGTGAACGCGAGTTCTCACCACCACGGAGGCGCGAGCAGCGTGATGACCCGTACGATGTCGAGAGGTACAGCAAAAGCACCGAATACTTCTCGCAGCCGCAACCGATCATCATCCGGGAAGCTGCACCGCAGCCCATCATCATCCGCGAGGAACGCCGCGAGCCGATCATCATTCGAGAAGAACGCCGTGAGCCTGTCGTGATTCGAGAAGAATGGCGTGAACCAGAACGCCGTGAACCAGAACGGCGTGAAACGCAATACGAGTTCATCGAGCGTGAGGAAGTCAAGGATGAAACGCGATCGCTGGTACGCCGAGAGAGTCCACTTGCTCCGTCGGTGCATCCTGCAGCTTCGATTCATCCCACAGCGTCGATCCATCCAGCACCCTCCGTCAATCGCGCGCAATCTACACACAGCGAGAAGGCGGAAGAAGAGAATTACTTCTACGAGCGTCGTGTCGTTGAGCGAGACCGTGGACCCAGACGACGCGACGACAGCTACGACGACCGGAGAAGCGAGGTGAGGCCTCGTGACAGTGCATCCCAATACAGCAGTGACGAGAGCTACGAATACGTCCGTCGTGAGCGTATCCGGGATGACAGCCGGGACGGAGGTCGTGAAGGCTCGCCGAAGCATAGACGCCACCTTGCAGAAGGCGCAATCGCCGGCATCGGTGCTGCGGAGATCTTCAGAAGTCATAAGAAGAATCAGGGCGAGAACGTGGGCGGTCGTGCCAAGTCAGCTGTCGCTGGTGCTGCGGTCGGTGCGCTTGGCGCCGAAGCGGTCAGCCGTGTCAGGGCCTATTCGAGGCGTCGCAAGTCACGAACCCCTTCGCCGGACGACTCGTACGACGATAGGCGTGATCGACGGGGTAAGAGGAAGGAGCATACTAGAGATCGCTCCAAGTCTTTGTCGCGCGCGCAACAACTCGGCGCACTCGCGGCAGTGACTGCCGTGGGTGCGCTGGCAGGCTATGCTTTGAAGAAGAAGGGCAACAATGAGACCGTCATCATCAAAGACGAAGCTCCTCGCCGCAGCCGGTCGCGGAGGCGGCGAGCAAGTGCTGACAGCTCTTATACTGAAAACACCATGTTGTCTGAAGGAGGTGGCAGAGCGCTTGACCCGGAGCACCGTAATCGTCGCATGGCACAGGCCGGGCTGGCGACTGCAGCAGCAGCCGGGATCTGGGATCGAGTGCGGTCGAAGAGTCGAGGTGGCACGTCTCAGAGCAGAGTCAAGCAAGCGGTGCCGATCGTGGCCTCGGGACTAGGTGGTGCAGCATTGGCTGGACTGTACGAGAAGAATAAGGCGACGAAGGAAGCCAAGAAAGCGGCGATCATCGAGGGTGAAATGGGAAGGGGTAGGCGATCCTCACGCATGCGTAGCCGGTCCAGGAGTAGGTCTGCCCCTGCGCCGTACCCTGCTGATGACAGGTATGTTGACGATCGGGGCCTGATAGCGTATGGTCACGAACCTATCTACCCTGATCAACAACGCGGGTATTACAGCGACGAGGAGCCTGGTAGGTACCGCCGGCGACATCACGGCGGCAGTAGTAGTGGTAGCAGTCCTGATACAAGGCGACGTCCAAGCCAAAGCCGGAGCCAGTCTCGAGGACCTGGCATGGTGGGTGTGGGTGCTGCTGCTGGCGCTGCTGCTATTGCAGCACACGAGATTGGGAAGAGGAGGGAGCGCTCGAGGCAGCGTGAGGAGGCTCAGAGTAGGCGCCCGTCATGATATCCAACTTGCCATGATCGCACACTGACGAGATCTTACAGGGCATGACGAGGAGCCATATCAGTACGGTAACGAGCCATATCCTCTGGAAAGCCCGACGCCGCAACCCGGCGGTTATTTGCCACCTCATCAACAAGGCGCCTACGGCAATGAGGCAGCATACCCATCTAGCACCTACTTCCCGCCTCCACCGACCGATGAATATGCACGCGGCGAGCCTGAGCCAGCACCGTACCCGCAATACAATCCGGCAGACTTTGCGCAAGGCGGGCCCCAGCAGCCGTACCATCAGTCTTACGGCGGCTACGGCGAGAGCGACGCCACCCTAGGTGCACCGCATCCGAACGACACCTTCGCTGGCGACCCACGCTATGGTGCTACGCCAGACGCTACTCAGTATGATGAGCGAAACAGGGGTCGAAACCCCGAAAATGTGAGTGCGCCCATCCCAGCCGTCGATGAACTAGAGCATGCGGGTACGTTCCAAGTACCCGCACAACCCTTGACACAGCATGCTGATCCGAATATCGTCGCAGATGGTGTAAGCACGCCACGAGCGAGGAGCCGGAGTCAAAGCCGTGTGAGATTCAATCTGGACGCCAACCAGGCCATCTCGCCGGAGGCATCGCGCAAAGGCGTCAATGACGAACGGCAAACCGACAGCGAGTCGAAGGGTGAAGATCGTCATCGCCGGCGTCGCCGACGGGGAGAGGGCGAGCGTGGGCGTGGCGGCGATGGGCATCGCGATCCGCCCGGTTCGACGCGGGATACCAGGTATGAGCGTGAGAACGACTCGGACAACACGGTCGAGCTACCGGAGAGGTTCGATGAGCAAGGGAATAGGAAGGCGGAAGGCGACCCGTTGGCGGATGGCATCACCAAGTTCTTGGGTGGTGCGGGGTTCGCGGATCTACTCGGTCGTCTTGGCGGCGGAGGTGGAGGGGAGGAAGAGGACACTGGGAGGAGCGGGAGGCGTAGGCATAGACGTTGAAGGCGGTCTGGCTACTCGTTCTCAGCGACGGCGCCGGCTAACGATGATGACGACACACCATGGGATCACGAGGACAGACTTACGAAAGACCCTATGATGAGATAGCCAATGAACATTCTTAATGATTACTTCGAGCTTGGCTAGGGTGAACGAGAGGGACTCCGAGAGGATGGACCCGGCTTATCCTCTTGGTACCGTTGACGTCTCTCACCACCCTCTTGCTACAACCGCATAGTTCCCAACAAAACAACCAGACACACCAGCCCCGTCTCTGGACCCATCAGACATTTCCGTGCCAAAGTATTCGTTCCATCGGATCTATATAACAGTAATGCTTCACTAACGACCAATATGCTGATGGAGAACATTGGGATTCACAGGAAGGCTACTCTTGGAGACTGATCGGCCTGCTCTCGTCGACATATGAGATTTGTGGCCAAAGGTCGCTCACGGGTGCCAGGCCAGGGTGCAGCACCCATGTTGTGCCAATTCGACTCCGCCATCTCAGTCAGGCTGCCAATGGCCGCATTGAACCTAGATCGACAACGCAGGGCATGAATGACAAGACTGAGAGCGGTCATCGGGAGACTTGGTCATGACTGCGTGGCCGGCATCAGATCGAAAGTTAGGAGTTTTGTTAGGGTCGACACCATAGCTAAACCGGAAAATTCAGTCGTTTTGCAACGGACCAGTCAAAGCTGCGGTTACTTTGCAAGTCAGCCCGGTCGAGTACTTATCACGCAGGAGAGGCGAGAGACTTGATGGTCACGCTATCACATCAACGTCTTTCGGCAGGACAAGAACGCACCTCTCTCAACATCAGCAACCGTGCGTGCCGTAGCAGACAGGCGTGCGCAATTTTGATAGTGCACGTCACGCGAGGTGGAGCAGCTCATCTTCAGTGAAGACGTCAGAAGGTTGGTTCAGAGAGCTTGCGTTGTCTATGTACGACTGCAGAGCATCTCTCAGCTACCACGCTGGAAGGGTATAATATCACTTCCAAGGCCGTCCCATGGACTTGCCGATGACTCCATGCTCTTCAGGTGGTGGCGATCACATTCTCTGGCCTTTCTCTTGGTGCAGGACTCACAGCGAACAGCAAGCTTATGCGACGAGCTGCACGACACCTCCCGCCTCCTTGATCTTGCGCTCGGCGTCTTTGCTGAAGTAACGTGCGCGAACGATGAGCGGTATCTCGGGAATCCGGCCCTTGCCGAGGACCTTACTGTAGCCGAGCGGGAGGAGGTCGAGAACAGGTGCAGTGTCGGAGGAGCCTTTGTTGGCGAGGTATTTTTCGCGCTGCTCGAGCGGGACAAGGGACCACAGCTGTTTGGGAAGTAAGGTTCAGCGTCACTCTCTTTTTCACGTCTTCGCTCTACCCGTATGTCGTGTACTGACCTTGTCGAGGTTGATGACAGGCTTCCAGAACCCGTTCTGCATCTTGTGGAAGTACCTCATACCCACTTTACCGAAGTAACCGGGATGGTACTTGTCCATGTTGGTGCGGTGGTGGTGCTGGCCACCGGCAAGACCACGACCACCTGGATGCTTCCTGTGCTTGCCGACACGACCGTGACCGGCCGAGACGTGGCCGCGACTGTGATGAAGTTGTTAGTACTGTTGCCGGGGTACGATCGCTCGATGAAGTGTGGCGAGTGCCGCGCAACTCGTTCGAGAAGTATGCGGAGGCCTGGTGGACATACTGCTTGCGGGTTTTCGTCGCTCTAGTAGGCATTGTGATTGTGTTAACTGTGCAGTGCTGAAGTCGTCGATCCCGTGCGAGGTTTGAGTGTGTGCGCGAATTCGAAGTTGCGACGCCAAGCGCGCTAACACGGGAACAGCCGCTCAGAAGTTACAGTCACGAGACCTGCCACATGCGTGTACCGATGTGCGGGTTTTGACCCGAAGTTCGGGTTTGTTTTGAGCACACGTCGTTCGCCTCGTGCTTGCACAACGAAGTTGTCTATACAGAATATAGTCTGATCGCACCATCAAGGCGTAACACTCCGATCGATCTCAAACGCCCTCGTCCCATCCTCCGCCTCTTCCACGCCAAACGCTCCAAGCTCACCCCACGCCCGCGGGTACTTCTCCTTTGCCCAAGCCTCCACATAGCTCTGCTTCTCGCTGCCCGTAGACGCAGCGAACAGACTACCCAGCAAGAATGCATCCACCTCGACTTCTCCCTTCCCGACCGCTTCCTCTAACACTTTGATCGCACTTTCGCAGTCCCCATTTCCAGCCAGCGCGGCGATATACGAAGCCCATATAGTCGAGTCCAAATCCACATTCATCTTCCGCAGCTTGGCCCATATCTCCTTCGCTTTCAAATCGCCAAACGGTGAGCGCTCACAGGCGCGCAGAGCGACGTGGATGCTATTATAGCTCGGCCCTTCGCGACTCGCCACAATAGCGTCCCAAAACTGCAGCGCCTTCCGCGCGCGGCCACAAGCAGTGTAGGCGATGACTAAGGCGTTGCGCAGGCGCGTGGTGAGGTTGATGTTGAAGTCGAGTTTCAATTGATTATGGACGACCTCCAAGCTTTCCAAATCTTGTCGTTTTGCCGTGCCCAAGAACGCGGTAACGTAGGTGTCCGGTATGGGCATCGTGTCGGCACGGGAGTGCGCGCGCATGTGGTTGAAGACGTGCACAGCCATGTCCGGACGATCGCGGGCGAAGAAGTTCGTCATGAGCTCTGTCCGTGCTTCTCGGGGTAGCTCGTCGAAGACGTCGCGAATTATGAGGTAAGCGTCCCAGGAGCGGAAAACTGGTGTATTTGCATCGAGACAGTAGGTCACGATGAGATCGCGGACAGTGTTGCGCTCGGAGGACGAGTAGTGGTAGGCGTGGGTGTTGAGCAAGTCGATCACATCATGCAACTCGTCCCGGTCGAGATGTAGCAAGGCCAGCGTAGCGACGGTCCGCGGCTCGAACCGAGCTCGGCGGTCAGATAGGTCACCAGCAACGTTCATTATAGTATCAAAGTCGTGTTGCTTGCTAGAACATAGTGCTACGATGAGCTTGTTGACCGCGGGTATGTCCTCGTCTGAGGACAGATCCATCGTCTGCAAATTCTTGTATGCGGTCAGAGCCCCGTCGATGTCGTTGACGCCAAGTCTGTATGCCATCTGCAGGACATATGTCTTTGCGTCTGACTCAATTCCACGGTCGCGACCAAGTGCTATGAAGCGTTCTGCGGTGTACGGGTCGTCTTTCGAGATCGCATACTCAACGAGGGCATTGATGGTGGCTGTGTCAGGTCTCCGCCAAGACTCCTTGTCCGCTATGCTTTCATTCGACCGCTCCATTACATCAAGCATGCGCCCGATTTCGTCCACACCTTTCCCAGTACCAGCGGCCCAGACGAAGATGGCGTCCCAAACTGGCTTCATCGGACTCGTTTGCATTAGATCGCGTACAATGCTGTGACCGAGATCCAAACAATTATTCGCAAGGCACCATGTCAATGCACTGCGCACAAACGACGAGTAGAGTATGTCCGTCTCCAAAGCCGGCGGGGTCATGGCACAGTGTACTCGCCACCAATCCTCGACGCCTTTGCTATCGTTCTTGTTAATGCTGTGCATCAGCATAGCATGATGCACCGAAAGTCCATTCTGAAGACCTCTTTCATTAATACTTTCTAGTGTCCGCGCCACCTCTGCATCCTCGCCCTGTGCACTCCACGCTCGTAGTACCCATACCCACAATCTCCGGAGATGAATCGGCCTGAAGCTGGGGTGTGCCTGCTTGACGAGCTCAGCCCTTTCAGTCTCGACATTCCGGATATCGTCTGATGATGGCGGCATTAGACCTCCGTGCTCGAGTGGCCCTCGCCTCCGCTCGAAATCAAGCACTGCGTCCCGGGCGGTACTAGCAGAGCCGGACCGCCATAGTAGCCTCACATACGTGCGAATGCCAGCCTCATCGGAGGCATAAGATACATCCTTCAGGCATTCGTGGAGAATCCGGGCCAGTTCCACGTGATCGGAAGTGGTCTGCTTTGGGTTGTTCCTCAAGACCACTGCCGCTTGCTGCAACTTCGCGCCGGAGAGCAGTGACTTGTCAGCCCCATCGGATGCTGTGTTTTGGTCGGACAAGCAGAAACGCAAGCTTTGCAATGCTAGTTTCGCCTGATTGTCTTCCACAGGCTGTCCCGCGGTGTACTTTGCCTGGAAGAAGTCTACGATTGCCTTGGCCACATCCTCGCGCAACGGCAAACGAGCTCGCAACCTCGTCAGCTTTTCCAACTGCATCATAGTCTCGAGACCGGGATCCATATCTGCCTCTTTCGTCTCTCGCTTCGGTTTGCGGAACATGCTCATGTTGAAGAAGCTCCTCCGCTGCTGTCGTCCTGTGACCGTCGTCTTCATCGTCGTCGTCGTCGTCGTCGTCGTACATGGTCCAGCTTGTTTGTGCAGCCTGTTGATGACAATTGTATTCCGAGCGGCAGTGCCGTACCTTCGCGCTCGTAGACATCCTCGATACACAATCGGCTCATTGGCGAGCATTCCTCGGAAGACCGCACGTGTGAGGTGGGACGGCATGTTGGCGGTATATGCTCGCGCGGACTGTCACCAAGAGGAAGTCATATGGTCCTGTGTGTCAGACGTACACAGGCGGACGGCTTGAACTGTGCACGGGATCCAGTGCAGCTTCATCATCACCGGGGTGTTCATGTCCATTGCGGGCTGCGGAGATGCTTCGGGGGAGCTTTAGGTTGGCTTCTCACTCTCTAGACGAGAGACATTTCACGACACCGCCCATACAACACTCTTTGGCCAGTCATTGTCAACTCTTGCTCAGATATGGCACTCGAACAGGCCTTTGCTCGGCTGCGACTCGGTCCCTCGTCCATCTGCTACCAATGTCGACGCACAATGGCCTCTTCGACACGGCCACCACACGAGCAAAGCGCGACCTCCTCTTTCACCGGTACGCAACACTGCCCTCTATCTCAACAATGTACCTCAATCCTAACAGCCGCATTCAGAACTCCTCCAGAGCAGCCGCGCCCAAACCTCGCACCCTGCGCGTCGACCAACCAATCCTTCCACCTCTTCCACTGCACCTCTCACCCCCGGCTCTCCCTCCGCCGCAACAACGCAAGCTCAATTCCAGTCCCGATACGCCCTCGCCGAGAAGACTGCTCTAGAAGCCACAGCGGACCGCCAGCGCCTCAAACGCGAGCAGGCCCTGGCTGAACTAGCCCGCCCCTACAGCCGCCGCGACCTGGAGCAGCAGATCCCACGCCGCTACAAACTCGGCGACGTCTACGCCCCGCACGATCTCAGCGGCACCGAAATGGGCAAATGGCGGAAGATGCGCCGGAAGCCGCGCGTGGTGAGCCACGGCTCGGATGTGTTGGATAGCTTGGGGGTGGACCCGCGGCAGCATTACAAGAATTTCTCTATGATGGGCGAGTATGTGAGTGAGATGGGGAGGATCAAACATAGGAGTGAGACCGGCTTGCGGCCGGTGAATCAGAGGAGGATGGCGAAGGCGATTCGGAGGGCTATTGGGACCGGGTTGATGCCGAGTACGTATCGGCACCCGGAGTTGTTGCGGGACAGTCTGGCTGCAAGGGCTCCAAGACGAGGATGAATGACGGCGAGCTTTGTTTCTTGCATGAGGAGCCTCGGTGTACTGTATTGTTGGGGCACAAAGTGCAAGTACGCTGATCTACTCTGTGTCCACATCACGAAAGCAGATGCAACCTTCCATCATCGTTCGTGATCCGCTCATCCAAGAACACCCTATTTGCCGTCCACCCTCCGCGACCATCACCAAGCTCAGCCTCGAGCTCCCGGCCACCATTCACCAGCTGCATACCCCTACTGCTCGCCGCAAAGTTCCCACCCCGCGCCCATCGCAAGCGCCCATCGCTGTTCGTGAAGCAGTCATTTAAATCCAACCGAGAGTCATGGTGGTGACCCTGCGAATTGCAGCACTCCGCCACTAACGTTGCGCCCTCGAGATGCACGCCGCGGGAGCTGGCGGAGAAGTTACCAGCCATAGTCGCGCCGCGCCTCTTCCTGCCGTCGTCGGAGTCGGACGACGAGGAGCCGTGGCTGCAGTGCGAACCCCGTCGGTTGTCTTTCTTGTCGGGCTTGTTATGCTTCTTGTAAGCGTCCTCGAGCATGGACCCGGCGACCGCGCCTCCGATCCCGCCAAGGAAGCTGTGGTGCACCTGGTGGCCTCCGTAAGCGCCCGCGGCGCCGCCGGCAAGCGCACCCAGAACGCCGCGGTCCCCTTCGGCAGAGGGCGGGAGAGATTGACTGCTGGTGGGGTCCACGGGGCCGTAAGGCTGGTCGAAATGGGACTTGAAGGCGTCCACGTTTCCGCCCTGCGGTGCGTAGGAGCTTTGAGGAGTGTACTGTGGCTGGTCGTAGGGAGAGAATCCCGGACGCGGATATTGGGAGCTGCTGGAGCCTACTTGGCCGTAGAGCTGGTCAAACTGGGATATGAAAGCCGTCAAGTCTTCATCCTGCGGTGCGTAATGGCCTTGAGGGGCGTAGTGTGGCTGGCCGTAAGGGGGACACTCTGGTGTTGGGTACTGGCCGCTATTGTACGGCGATGGTTGCGTGTGCGGTGGCTCTCCTAAAACTGCGCCTGGGAAATGCGGAGTAGCTGCATTCTGCCCATCTCTCGGATCGACGAAGAAGTCTTCCAGGAAAGAATCCTGCTGGTAGGTTTGATCGTTGGAGCCATAGTCGCCTTGGGCTGCGCCGTGAGATTGTCCGCCGTACGGCCGCGGCTGCTGGTGATCCGAATCGACGTATGCTTGACCTTCCCTGGAGTCGTAGGCTCCGTATTGGGACTGCTGGGAGTTGGTGTTGTTCTCGCCACCTTGATAGCCACCCTGGGGTGGGTTCCGAGTCATCTTGAGGACTAGACTGCTGTTTGAATGTGTTACGGTCGAGGTGGTGACAGAGTAAAGGAGAGGGACGGTTGTGAGAGATCCGAGTACCTTACCTAGGTACCTACCTTATAAAATGTATCGTTGACAGCCGCAAAGGCGTCTGTAAGGGCGCGAAATCCTTACGGCTGTCGAAGTTTGCCTTAGGCACTAAGAAGCTCGTGCCGCCACTTTCAAACTAGCCAATTACCGCGTGTGCTTTTTTGCAGATTCGACCTAGTACCCGTCACGTGCCGACGGCCAAAATCGCGTAACTACGCGACGTAACCTGCGCAATGCTATAACCTCCGCCGTAGTCCTCCAGTCGCAAGCTCCATACGGAACGGCTCCGGTATAGCATTGCTCCGGTACTTTCGCGCAATTACATTCCATTGTAGCCATGTCGAGCTGAGGGTGGGTCGTACAGCACAGGCAGCACAGCCACGTTCAGGCAGCAAGAGTCAGCTCCCAGCATGAAACGCAAGGCGGGAAGCGTTGTGCAACATTCCAACTGCCAAGCGGGCGCTAATGGGTGTCGAAACCGTCGCCCTCTGCTTCCTCCACTCTCTACTACAGTACATGTAGTATTGACCAGGGTTATGGTTGGATCGCGTCGTCGTGAGCAGTTGAGTATCTACAGGACAGGGCGGAGCCATATCAGAATTCGCAGCTATGCTTGGGTATCTCGCCATGCCACAATGCCACCAAGCAACGCCAAAAGTCGCATCACCCGCCCAATCCGTCCAGTAAGCCATACACCGTACAGCCTCGCGTGGATGCGACGTCCGATCATTCAATCTTCCATGTTCTCTCTCATGCGACTACCACCGAGACCGGCCAAGAACGGAAGATCCAGCGCCTCATCCGCCGTGACTCGTCGAGCAGGGTCAAGTTCCAGGCAGCAACTCATGAATGCGACAGCCTCCTGCTCCTCCTCCGTCAACCCTCCCTGCCCATCTGCACCCTTCTTGTTACGGCCGGTGCACCAGAGCAGTATCTTCTCCCAGCTATACCCGTTCTCCGTCAGATTCGGCACGTTCGTCTGCAACACTTGACCGTGCAACGAGGCGGTGTCTCGCATTCTCTTCTTGCCGAAGATGCAGCATAGCTCAATGAAGGCATCTATGTCGTCTGCGGAGTGGAAGAAGGGGAAGCGCTTGCTGATGAATGTGAGCAGGATGATGCCGCACGACCACACGTCGATTAGCGAGTTCTGCGCGGTGCACTTGAGCAGCACCTCTGGTGCGCGGAAGCCGCGGGTGCCTGCTCTGTTGGCACGGCGCGATGAGCGCTGATCGTTGTTTGGGTAGGACGGCTTCGGTACTGGTTGACCGGCCTGAATAGCTGCATTGACAGTCGTCGCGTATACTGATGTCTGGATCTTGCGCTGACGGTCTGGTATTTCGACGCAACATGTGCAGTGATGGTAGTCCGTACCTTCCCGTTCCGCGAGACCGAAATCGACAAGGACGCCTCGTTGCTTGCTGGGCGAGTACAGGAAGTTGGTGGGCTTGATGTCACGATGAATGATTCCTGCTTCGTGCACCGAGCTGAGGGCAGTGAAGAGGCTGTGCATGTACACCCGTGTCTCGTCCACGGTGAAGTCTCGGTAATATTCCCGGAAGTCCTGATGCTGGAAGTAAGGAAGGACAGCGATCACCTGATCATGGTGGCGGAAGGCCGTGATGAGAGGGCATACGTTCAGAGAGTTCCGTAAGTCGTGCAACAGCTCCAGTTCGTTCAGTATCCGCAGCGGTGAGGAAGTAACGTAAATCTTCTTGATCGCGACATATCGTGGCTTCTGTATCCGACCTGAGGTCTGCTTAAGAGTAGATGAGGAGATGTTGTCGACGTTCTCTTTATCGGCATCCAGATCCCATTCGTTCTGGTAGTGGTCATAAAGCAGGTCCTCCGCCTTGTACACAGTGGAAAAGGTGCCTTCGCCGATGCGGTTGATGAGGCGATATCGTTGGGTGATGTTCCTGAACGAGGCCTCGAAACGGGCAATGTCTTCGGCGACAGCGTCCTCAACCTCTTCCTCTTCGTCAGAGACGGTGCCGCCACTGTCTTCGAGCGGTCTCGCTCCTACGTCGTCCACCTCATCAGTCTCCTCATCTGCCCCGTCGCTCAGCCGTGGGACAAGGTCCTCGTGCACCGGCACCGGCACCGGGTAGTGAGGCCGCCGCAATGTCGTCGCCATCCCCAGTCCGCTTCCCTCTTATCTAGCTAGAGCTCGCCGCCCACGGGACATGCACAACTGTGGTCGATGTTGCAGCGGGGACCTTGCAGCTGCGAGCCTTGAGTGGTGGGACTCGCGGAAGAGCGCGCGCGGGGTAGCAGGAAACGCGTTTGTTTACACGCGTCAACAGACCATGAACTTACCCTCACAACTACCACCAAGGACTGCTCGCCGCATCGCATGACGGTGGGTGCCAACATGGCCGATTTTGAGATCAACACCGCGCTCAAGGCCTACCTCGACGACCCGCAATCGATCCTCACACCCGAGGCCGACCCAGCGCTGCTCGATTGCGAAAATGATCCGGACGCCTTCACACCCGGCCTGATCAATAGTGTGCTCAATCCAATAGCAGATGCAGTTGGAGAGAACCCGGAGTCCATCACAAAAGCCAGTCAGTTGGACAGCTTGCAGTTCCTGCTCAAGTGCGCTCCCACCGTCCCTCCAGATCACCGGTCTGCTGAGCACCCGTATCGCGGTACTGACTGCGAGCTTCTCGCTCGGTGTAGACAGGTCTCACATCTTCCGGCGGCCTCCGTGGGCAAGCTTCTCGAAGTGTTGGTCAGTGGTCTTGGTGCGGCGACTGAGGTAGTACATCATGAAGAGCAACAAGGCGAGACGGAGACGGCGCAGCACAAGCAGACGCTGGAGACCTTCGCCTTCCTTCTGCAATGGTGTATAGCTGCGGTCGAGACGAAGAGTGCGGAAAAGCCTGCTTCAGCACCGGTACGCGGCAAAGGCGCAAAAGTTGGTGCGAAGGGTAAGAAGGGTGATGGCAGCTGGGATCCTTCTGCGCAACTGCAGGCAGCTCTGGATACGATGACGAAGGTGATGAAGCTGAAGCTGGCTAAAATATTCGTGACCACGAGCGAGAGAGATACCTTCATCGGGCTCTTTACGCGGCCTGTCTACTTGATCTTGGAGAGCGAGCAGAGGGTAAAGAGTACAACCATCCGCATGCATGCATTCAAGGTCTTGTGCGTAGCAATCAAGCACCATGGCCATGCATACGGCGCCCAGACGAGTATTATCCAGAATCTCACGTACTTCGAGCACCTCGCCGAGCCGATGGCCGAATTCCTGAATATTCTGGCTGAGCAGTACGACTACCCGCAACTGGCCGAAGAAGTCATGAAAGAACTCTCCAACAAGGAGTTCAGCGCAAACGACACAAGGGGACCCAAATCAGTCTCCACGTTCGTGTCCCGTCTATCGGAACTCGCACCTCGACTTGTGCAGCGGCAGGTCTCGTACTTGGCGAAGCTACTGGAGAGCGAGAACTACCCACTTCGATGCGCTATCATTGAAGTGTGCGGTAACCTCATAAGTATGCTTTCCAAAGCAGAGGAGGGCGAGAGGAGCGAGAATCACAAAGGCCAAATTAACATCTTCTTCGACGTACTCGAGGAGCGTTTTCTGGACATCAATCCGTACTGCCGGTGTAGAGCGATCCAGGTATACGTCAAGTTGTGCGAGCTGGAGACGAAGTATCCGAAGCGCAGACAGGTGGCGACGGAGTTGGCAACACGGAGTTTGGAAGACAAGAGCAGCAACGTACGGCGAAATGCGATTAAGCTTCTCAATCGACTCATGGCAACGCATCCCTTCGCTGTACTGCACGGCGGATTGCTGAGCTACGGCGAGTGGAACGAGCGGCTCGAGACTTGCGAGGCCGAGCTGCATGCGCTCAAACCACCAGCAGGCACGCCAGGTCTTGCGGAGCGTACGCAAGCCGACCCCACAGTCGACGAGAGTCTACTAGACGATGCGACTCAATCGGAGGAGAAAGCACCGATGACTAACGAGCAGAAGATGGCCGCGTTCCAGAAAGCACAGGAGGATGCTGCCACGGCCGAAGCCCTGAGCAAGCTCCAGCTCACCCGCCGCTATTACACTGAAGCGTTACGCTTCATTGATACATTGCATGAGGCCAATACGCACATCTCCCAGCTATTAGGAAGCAAGAACAAATCAGAAGTGATCGAGGCAATGGACTTCTTCGTCGTCGCCGATGCGTACCATCTCGACACCGCGAAGTCCGGCATCAGGCGCATGCTCCGTCTCATTTGGACGAAAGGAAACAGCGACGAAGGCAAAGGTGTGCAGTCACACTTGATTGAGTGCTACAAGGGTCTGTTTTTCGACGCACCAGGCAATTTCTCGGTTAACGACGCTGCCAACTACGTCGCGCGGAACATGATCAGCTTGACATTTGGAGCAAGTCCGGCAGAGTTGACGAGCCTGGAACAGCTGCTAGCAACGATGATGAAGGAGAAGTGCGTGTCTGAGCTGGTCCTTCAGAAGCTGTGGCAGGTGTACGGCGTGCAGAAGGAGATCAGCAAGCAACAGCGGCGTGGTGCGATCATCGTCCTAGGCATGCTCGCCCTGGCCAACCCGGAGATCGTCGTGAAGGAGATGGGGATTTGTCTTCGTGTCGGTCTCGGCGCGTTTGGTCGCAAGGACCTCGTACTCGCGAGGTATACGTGCATTGCGCTGATGCGCATGACCGACAACAAGCCGGTGAAGGGAACGCAAGCGAAGCCCAGTATGAGGCTACCGAACGAACATGCAGTGCTCATACGGCTAGCCAATCTTCTCGATGTTCAAAGCGACAGCCGAGACTGGTATGGCTTGGCGGAGCAGGCCATTGGCGCCATCTATGCTTTGTCCAAGCACCCGGACGTGCTGTGCTCAGAGGTCGTCCGACGGAAGACGAAGACAGTATTCGCGTCGAAGGCTGCAGCTTCACGTCCAAAGGAGGAACCGCAGGTTGACGAGAACCAGGTGGATGCCGATGGAGACGTTGAGATGAGCGACGTGCAGGAAACGCAGGCCGAGCCGGAAATCGATCCGGATGTCGAGCCAGCAGCCGAGACGGCGCCGCAAGGCAACTCATCGCTCGGCCTTTCCCAGCTGCTCTTCGCTGTCGGCCATATCGCATTGAAGCAGATCGTCCACCTCGAGTTGTGCGAGCAAGATTTCAAGCGCCGAAAAGCCGAGAAGGAGAAAGCCAACCCAGGCTCCTCCCCGGCGAAGAAGACGCTCGATGGGAAGAAGACGCCCGCAGGCAAGAAGAGCGACGGAAGCAAAGATGAAGAGGAAGATGAGCTCGACCTAATGGCCGGCACGAACGAAGACGACTTCACCGACGCCATCGCCCACGTCCGCGAGCGCGAGCTGCTCTACGGCCCTCAAAGCCTTCTCTCCAATTTCGGCCCCGTCGCAAAAGAGATCTGCAGCAACAATACCTCCTACCCGAACGCTGAGCTGCAGGCCCAAGCAGCGTTGTGCATGGCGAAGCTCATGTGCGTCAGCGGAGAGTACTGCGAGGCCAATCTCAGCCTTCTTATTACCATCCTCGAGCGGTCGCCTTCGGCCGTGACGCGGAGCAATCTCGTGGTAGCGCTGGGCGATATGGCGGTGATGTTCAACAACCTCATCGACGAGAATACGGAGTACCTGTACGGTCGATTGTCGGACCCCTCACTGCCGGTCAAGCGGACGTGTCTCATGACCCTGACCTTCCTGATTCTGGCCGGGCAAGTCAAGGTGAAAGGTCAGCTGGGCGAGATGGCGAAGTGCGTCGAGGATCCGGATGAGCGGGTGCGGGAGATGAGCCGGATGTTCTTTGGCGAGCTGGCGGGCAAGGACAATGCGGTGTACAACCACTTTGTCGATATGTTCAGTCTTCTTTCCGCGGATGCCGGGCTGGAGGAGGACCGGTTCAGGAAGGTGATTAAGTTCTTGGCGAGCTTTATTGAGAAGGTGAGATGCCGCTTCACCGACCCTATCACTCAACGCATGCTGACAGACAGCGACAGGACAAACACGCCAAACAGCTGGCTAGCAAGCTGGCTCCTCGGCTGCAGAGAGCGGAGAACGAGAGGCAGTGGAAGGACGTGGCGTATGTTCTCGGTCTTCTCCCGCACAAGAACGAGGAGATTGCGAAAGTGGTCGATGAGGGCTGCAAGGTCGTCGAAGCTGCGGCATAGGCCTGCACATGATGTTCTGGACAGAACGCCTGGTAGGATGCTGGCGGGTCTGTGCGGTTATTTTCCCCTTACGTTGATACCCAATGTATTTCGCTTACCTTCGCTTGACCTCAAAAAGGCATCGCCCAGGGCACTCTTCGACGAATAGCATTTTGAAGGCGCACATGTGACCATCCGGTCTGGGAACTCATTGTCACTCGCCGTGGCGGCCTTTGAGACGCCGTATGGCGTAGTGCTACATGCTTGCCGCTATTCGGAGCTGGAAGACGCTTGAGTCGAATCAACTGGTCCTACGATGGTAACGAGAAGACTCGCGGGGGGCTCATGTCTTCCTCAACCGCAGATATCAGAGTGCGGCAGAAATAGCCGGTCCATCCTCATCGAAGTAATAAGACGGCTGTTTACTCTCCATCGAACCGACTGACAAGCTTGAGCGCAGCTTCCTGCAAAACTGATTGCGGTTGAAACCGGGTTCCATCCGCCTTGCATCGCGCGAAGCTCTGTAGCCGTCCATGATATTACCATCCAGCCTTCAAGAGATGAATGGTAGGGTAGAGCATACCCGCACATCACCAAACGTGGCTGGCGCCAGGGAAAGCTTTCTCTCGGTTAGATCTCGGTTTCGGCGAAGACGGAGCGATTCGACCTTGGACGGTCACTCATTTTTCCGACATACCATCACAGCAGACATACGCGTACAAGTCGCCAGTAACAACGTCACAACAGAACTTGGAAAACGTGTACCACTCGGCAATGGAGCAGCACAATCCAGCCTTCACTGTCCTCCCCCACGACGCAAGTCAGTGTCTCGATCTGAATTGCTCCCGCATTTACAGCTACATAATGTCCTGTGGAACGAAGCCGTCCGCGGAGGTTGCGGCACACCGAAAGTCGCTCGCTGGCGCTCTTGCATTCTCGAAACTGACTGTCGACGTTAACAGGCAAAATCGAGAGTGAAAGAGACGGCCGACAAGCCCGTTGCCGTGTGCGTTGCGACAGCGAAGACGCGAGGAAACAAGACAAGACTCAGAACGATTACGAAGACTTCCAACCAGAGAAAGCTCGAGCTCGAATTTCGTTACAATCTACAGCTAGCTGTCGGTACTCTCGGTTCCCTGGGTGGCACAATGGAAATCAAATTGCTGCATTCCACCATCATTTGTTGCACCACTGCCACTCGTTGTCACACCAGACATGAGTCTGATGAGGCTTCTTGGTTACTGTGACGGTCTTCGTGAATGTCTCGGTCTTCGTATATGCTTTGCCTGTCTGTGTGGGACAGGAAGTAGCCATTGAGGTTGACATCGAGTTCGACATCGACGTCGACGTCATGGTGCCGGTCAAACAGGAACTGGCGGTGGCGGGACTCGGACTGGTGCCGTTCATGTTGTCGTAGAGCCCACACATCGCATTGGGGGCTGCCGGACAGGTGACATCAACGCAGATCGAGTCCAGGACCGGGCCTTGTGCGGGCACGACTGTTACTGGGGGTTCGCATTTGTAGCTGAAAAGCGAGAAGAGGGCGGAAGCAACGATGTTGATGTCGGATTGTGCGACGCCGAACGAAGCAGCAGAAAGGCCGACTTGGGTGATGAAGTATCCAATCTCGTAGGGATCGAGAGCCATGTACCTGACGCGAGAGGCCGTTAGATGATGCGAGTAAAGTTGAAGTGCGGAGGGAGACTGACTGATGGACACGGTACATGCTTCCAACGCCGCCGTATGCTGGAAAGCCAGGCGAATTGTACTTGGAGCATCCGAGCAGGACGCCGAAGTATTGGTACAGATGCGTTAGGAGGAAACTAACAATCAGGTGTTAGTACTACCACGGAGCAGTGGACAGGATACGAACATACTACTGATTGGACGTCATGTCATTGGCAGGCATGTTGTTCATGAGCGGAGCCGCGCCACCGCCGTCGAGGAAGTTCTGCGAGATGGGCGGGTTCGTGACGAGGTTGAATACCGTGCCGTTGTTGGTCGAGACATCGCAGCCGTTGAAGTACGGGACTAGGTTGACAGCGGTCCCATTGTACATGCCATTGGGGTTGAGGATGCCTGGAACCAGTACACCATTGCTCGGCTACCGGAAGTGTTAGCAAGGGTTACGACCTGTAAACCTCTGGGCGTACATGCCTCCGTATAGTTCCCAATCACAGCAGTATTCACCAACAGTGTCAAGAGAGTGTATTGGTTGGCAGCCGAGTCGTTCGTCAACAGGGCCGTAGTATAGTAGTCGCAGATGGATGTACCTGCCGGACGCTGAGCGGTCACAGAGGTAATCACATGGAGCGACAACAGGTTGAAGAATCCACGAAGCTTCGAATTTGTGTGAAACATGATGCGATTGACAAGTTGTGGGAGATTGGTGCGGGAATGATGATGGACAAAGCCTGGAGATGGACAACACTGTATATACGACGTGATCCCACTGGCCCTTACCTGTAGTCTTCCAACTATAGGCACATCTAGGTGAAATCGATCAGCAGTCGAGTCCCCGCACCTTGACTGGGGAACACCAAGCCTCTTCGAGAGCACCTCCCCAGTCCTGAAGCAGGTTGACTGTCCTAGTTTGGAGAAGGGCAAGCACGCATTCTTGATGGGGGCTAGATCGACGGCACTTGGGTCTAATCATGGCTTTTTCTAAGCTTGTCGATCCGCTGTAACCGGCGCTTTCGAAGAAGCACATGGGATGAGCTGCGGGCCAGGTGCTCCCTACATGCGCTAGGAACCTGCGCAGACCCAGGACCTGAGCGCGTCCTTTGAACAGGTGCAGGGTGTCGTAATGCCCAAATTAGACTGAGTGTCACTGGCCTGGTTGCAGACAGGTCTGAGCAGGAGCACGCCTCTCGTGCTGTGATGAGCGTGGGAGAGCTATGGGAGGAGCACAGCGGGAAAACGAGTAATAGGCGTATTGGAATAGAGAGGGTCGAGGAAAGAGGATGGCCATACAAGGTCCGGTCCGATGGAAAGGCTTGTGGAATGTTTCGTACCTGACGCATCTAAATGAGGACATGTCTGCAGTTCGAAGAACGTTTGAATCAGTCGCGGCTGTTTGCATCAAGGGACAAGTCCCGGACGTCCGGTCGTGAGGTGAGGTGCCGCTGCGGTGTCGATCACCTGGCCCCTGCTGCGAGAATAGAAGCATTTGATGCGACAGACCCCGCACGCTAGTAAGAGTAGCTTTAAGCTTGCGTCATAGCCTTAACCCGCTCGTTGTCCCCGCTGGCGAAAGGCAACCTTCTCGAACTCGATGTGGACTTGGGGCTGTAGCCCGTGGCTTCTTCTGGACAAATCATCGACCTGAAGTCCATTTCTGTCAGCGAGCACGACAGCTAAGCTCTTGTCTCATGCACTGTCACTTGGCACACTGCTTGAATATTGCCCGAAGGCGGGGAACGACCTGCAGGGGTCCAGATCATCATCTTGAACGCCTCCTTCTGTGATGATGTCGCGGAGACCATCGCGCTGGACATGGCTTCCATATTGATGTTTCGCCCTCTAGGTAGGTGACGGGTTGGTTGTCTCACGAGTATTACAACACAAGGTCAGCAGTGGCATCGTTGGAATGAACGGCGCGGGTGCCAGCGATGTCCAACGACCTTCATCTCGACAGCTTGTACACCACCCGTGAGACTAGTCAGGCGCTGCATTTCTTTTGTATGCGGGTACTAGAGTGGAAAAGGGCAAGATGCGACTCGGATGTCCCTGTTGCCGTCCGAGCGGAGCAGAAAGAACCTGGAAGGGTCGTGAATGTGGGAAGTTCCGGCCAGACACACCGTCGAGGAGGGTCTGGCACAGGAGCAACGCTCCGAGGCGAGCAAATTACTGCATGCCCCCGTTCGTGTTCGTGACAAATGATGTCGAGTTGAATGGACGCGACTTAAAGCAAACGACAAAGGCTAATAATGAGACTGGCTCTGCCGCGTACATCATGCAACCATGGGCTGGAATTAGACACAATATGAGTTCAAAGAGCGATGCAACGTATGACGTACGCGCTCAGGCCGGATGCCCGACGAACGACATCTCTGTAGTACTCGAGCAACATTCCCACACAAACCAACTCAAGATGTTGGACAACAGCATCGTCACCGCCTCTGTGGCCGTCGCCAGTGTCGTTTCCGCCCTCCCTAGTGAGCTGTCCAAGCGAGCCAACATCGACACCACTGTCCTTCAAGTCGCTCTGACCCTCGAGCATCTCGAGAACGTGTTCTACAAGCAAGCCCTCAAGAATTTCTCGCAAGAGGATTTCTAGAAGGCCGGTATGTGTTGACTCGGTTGATTTCTTATCTCCAGGCTAACGAGGGACGCAGGCTACTCTGCCGACTACTACAACGACCTGAACTACATCGCTCACGACGAGGAGCAGCATGTCCTGCTGCTCGAGGGTGCACTGACTGCGGCTTGTGTCACGCCAGTCCAGGCTTGCACGTACAGTTTCCCCTACTACGATGTGTTAGTCTATTCCGATGCCAGCGGCCCATCCCAAAGAGACTCACGGTTCGCAGGCGAAGCTTTGTCACTCTGTCTTCGGTCCTTGAGGGTGTCGGGGTGAGCATATCTATGTTCGCAACCTTCTGAAGCTGTCGGAGACACTGACTCGTCATTGACAGACAAGTGCATACCTCGGTAGAGCTCCCTTGATCACTAGCAAGCAGCACCTCACCGTCGCTGCCTCGATCCTCGTAACGAAGGCATTGCACACCTCGCTTCAAAGACTTGCCATCAACGAGGTTCCCATGGCAAACTCCTATGAAACAGTGCGTAGACAACCCCCACCATGTCCATAGTCGGTACTGACTTCCATTGTAGCCGCTCGACCCCATGTCAGTGTACACGCTTGCCGCCATGTTCATCGTGTCATGCCCTGCGAGCAACGCCGCACTCCCATTCACGTCCTACCCCTCCCTGCAGGTAGACGGATCGACCTGCACTTGCGAAGAGCCTCAATGCCGAAGCCCCAGCGACGTCGTCAAGCGCGGCGGTGGCTGGGCAGCTGAGCATCACGGCTGGCCAGAGACCTGGAGGCCCCAACAGAGCAACTCTTGCACGCCGCCTTCCCCTGGCAAGAGCGTGACGTTCACCGCCAACAACACCATCCCTGCCGGCTCGTACGTCACGTTTGTGTCTGGGCTCAGCGTCGTCAGTGTCCAGGGCAACATCGATGGTGAGTCTGCCGCCCGAAGCCTGCAGCTTGATTTTTTTGCTGACTTGGTGTCCAGGTGTGAACATCACTGCCGCCGTCCCGACCCAGGCTATGGGCCAGACCTACGTGTTCGTCACTTCCCAGGACGAGAAGGGGACTTTGACCGCCGCAGACATCAGGTACGGACCGGCCGTGCTCGAGGTCAATCCGCCACCTCCTTCGATAGATTACTCGATCTTGAAGGAGTAGAGTAGACTGAAGAGATCCTGCGAAGTGAGGCAGGCGGAACAGCCGGCGACTGCTGTTTGACCGCCTTGTCATGATGAGAGAATCCGGGAGATATCCAGAATAAAATACGGCTTATACGCTACAACTCACTTCCCTGCTTGCGATGTCACTACGTTATGGCATCTGCAATCGATCGTTGATCTCCACAAGAGTAACTAAAGTGACCTTGGCTCTGCTTTGTGCCATGACTGTCGCAAGCCTCTCTCTTGATATAGCTAGACCCGGCGTATGATCTGCCCGCTTTGAACCTTGCGCACTTTGAATCTTGCGCATTCTGAACCAGGTGGCATTTATGCCTGTTGCTCCCCGGCGCCCCTATACGTATTCCATAGTTCGGTCTTTCGTAATGATGGTGGAGCGTACCCGTAGAGTCGAATCAGGAAGCTGTGAAACGCGTCGAGGTGGGAGGGCTGTTCCGCAGCCAGCTCGCTAAGCCGTAACACAAGCCCATACCTCAATGTTTGCACAGCGGAACGAGATATTGTCTCTCTCTTTTTCCGCGGCGCAGCTTCGTCCGAAGTAAGGCTCAGATGGCACAAACGCGATACATTTATCTGAAAAGTATCTTCCACACTGATGCCCTTAGCATGCTTGGTCGTTCATAGATCATGCTAGGAGGCAGACAAGCAGCGCTGCAAGAAACCCAGGTCGACAGAGAACGGTGCATACAAGCATGATATAAAGCCCGATAAGCTTAACGCGAAACTAAAAAGCGCCACTTCGTGGTGCCCAGCCTTTGGCGCAGCCTAGATCGAACGTCGGCCCATGATGCTCGGCAAAAATGCTCGTTTCTTCACCGAATCCCGCCGAACCGCAGTTCATCATCATGCGTCGCTATGTAGCCCACGCGAGAGTTGCCGGATGCGGGCATCATCTCAATTTCAACGGTGAGAGGAAGCCTACGGGGCAGGTTTAGACGAACGGGATGCACAGACGGGACGAGTTGCCGACGCGGCGCTGACTTTCTTGCCTCGCCTCTCCAAATCCGCATGCTCTATGAAGTAAGCGCTCGCGATGCCTGTGTCCTTGGCCAGCAAGATAGTCCTTGGCAATAATGCTCGCGTGCCTTTGCGCTGCTGTCAGAAGCTTCCAAGCTCTACATCTTGAGTTGAAAGGAGTTGACGAGGTGCCGGCAGTAGTGCTGTCGTATATATCGCCGTCTACAGCATACGTCTGGCCGAGTACATGTTTCCGAACCTCGCTGGGAAGGCTTGTAGTTTCCTCAGAGGCTATTGGGGCCAAGCATGCATGTTTTTAAGAAATAGGCTCTGCATGAGCGCTTGTGGTCATCTAGTGCCGCGTCAGCCAAGGTCCCACCTTGGACACGGGACGGCACGGTCACTTCGGGCACACATCATTCGATGCAAGGTAGGACGGTCAGGACGACAGAAGGTCTACCTACATGGAGTGACGAGGCGATGCTCAGCGATGTAATCCACCTACAACAATGGGAGAAGCGCCGAGACATCGAGAAAAGATGCCAAGCTTTGTCCAATAGACTTTTTCCTAAAACGAGTAAGCTTAAGTTGACGATCGGTTAGCGGCGAGTGCCGCGAGTCACTCACGCAATTTGATTGATTCACGATCGCCCGCTTTCTCCACCGTCACTCTTCTACTCCTCTTCCATCCGCTTCTTTCACCCTTCGACCCAACGTATCTTGCGCACCGCCAGTGCTACCAGCAACTATATCGCCAAAGTTCAACTCATACGCATACACTCGCTCTGCCCAGGATCAGGGAAGGTAGCAAACATCTCGGCTCACGTCGCTTAGGCTTACCGTGTCGGCTCCGCGGCCCTTGCTGCATGAGTACGCGGTCGCCGCACGTACCGACCTACTCAAGTCCTCTGACAATGCGCAGCAAGAAGGTCACCCCCGATCACGCACACAACAAGCTCACTGGCCCCGTGGTGGAGAACCGAGCTACACATATCAGCGGGATGGAGACCTACAACGGCCTGGTACGCACGCCTGCAGATGCCATCATACTGTTCGAGGCATGTCGCATCGGTCTGCTGCCCCGTGTGCAACGGCGCTTGTCGGAGAAGGAACGTCAATCGATCAAGTCGGGCTCGGTGTTCGTGTGGGATGAGCGAGAAGCTGGCATGCGTAGGTGGACGGATGGGAAGTCGTGGAGCGCAAGTCGCGTTTCGGGCAGCTTCCTTACCTACCGGGAGATGGAGGGCAAGCGAGGCGGCAGCAACTTCGACAAGAATGCCAATCGTGACGGGATACAAGGCAATGACGGAGACTCCGACGGCGGTCCGGACGGATACCGATACAAACCCGACGGCTTGATGAAGCAGTCGTTCTCCATCACTACCAACAATGGCCAGCACCTCCACCTCATCAGCTACTTCTCACGCGCGACTGCAGTCACACAGAATCTCATGCAGCCGTCCAACGACCCGCAGCTTCGTCACATTCGCCCGGAGAAGGGCATGTATCCGGAGTCTACTGTGCATGAGCAGAGCACAATACCAGCCATCACAAGAGGACCAATGGCCTCACCGGGCTACGCACCCTCACCTCATCAGCCGTCTCCGTACTCGCGTCCAGCTCCGTACGGCTACGCGCCGCAACCTTGGCCACACAGCCCCATGCCTACTCCGCCTCCGCATTCCGCATATGGTCCGTACTACCCTCAACAGCATGGGCCTCACCCTGGTCAATCGTACCTGCACCAAATGCAGTATCCAACACAGCAACAGAGTGCGTATGGACCGACCGCGTTTGACAGACCCCCGCCACCAATGAGCAGCACTGGTTTGCCACCACCGCCTCAGCAGCAGTACGGCCAAGCGCAGCCTGGCACCAACCCATATCCAGCATACCCGTATCCGCCCAACGTCTACCCGACTTATCAGCATCCATCAGCGCAGCAGTCAGCCTATCCTCCACCGCACGCGCAGCCACCGCACCCGTACTACTCTCGACCACAGCACGAAGCACCTACGCAGGACCCAAATGTTCGCAAGGAAGAGCGGCTCGAACCCTACCCGCCACCACCGTCTCAGACGTATGCCACCGGTGAGCAGCAAGCACAGGCAGGGGCTCAAGTGCCATCCACTTCTGGACAAACCATCCCAAGCATATCCAGCATGTTGAACGGCGAGGGCCAAGCACCTCCGCCACGCACCAATAGCCGTAGCTCCGGCGGAGCCTCGCCGCGCCCGCTTCAAGATATTCCGAGCCATAAGCTGGGGTTTGAGGCAAATAGAGACATGCAGGCGCTGCGCAACCTCGACAAGTCAACGCTGAAATATTGAGATGAAGTTAGGTCGGTTATCTAGAGGCTTGAATTCCGAGCGCGCAAACTGGGATCGACGCTCTGAGGGGCCATTTGATGCTAAATGTACGTTACTTTGAGCGTGAAATTCAACAGCTCCGGGTATAATCCGAGCAGAGATCTGAAGTAAGCCAAATCACACCGGCTCAACACTCCGGAGTCGCAAAGCAAACCGCTCTCAAGTACGACTGCAATGAAGCCACTGCGCCCCAACGTTCGCCTCTTTACATATTGGACTCACCATGGGACCGACAACTTGACGAAAGGGCGCATTACCGGCTTGCGCGGGTGACTTGCCGGTGTCTGAAGCTCGGGTGACTTAGAGGACACAGATTCTCGATCGCCCTGCCGTCGCAACCTGTCACTGTCTGCGGATTGAGTGACAGAGCGCCCTCGACGCAGGCGCAATTTTATTTCAAGAAAAGTGTAGTGCTACGAGAAGGGCATGCAACGAGTCGTCTATACCATGTACTCTAGTTGTGATTTCAAGAATAATGTGACATATATTGAGTACTTGCTCCCTCGAAGTCGTGACGCGTCATCACCGCCCACGGCCGGAAATGCGCCCAGGAGTCAAGGCTATTCCCAAACAGATGCGGGCGCGTCTTGAGCGAGCTGTGCGCCCGTCAGACATATGGTGGCAAAGCATCAGGTCAACCGCTTCCGAACCCAGGAGGCTAGTTTCGCTCCCACGGCAGCCTTTCACAGCGCCGGAACTCCGTCATTCAATGGCATAAGTTCTTTGCTCGTCCCATGCACCGACCGCAGCGCTGTGCCGGATCCATGCCAGTAGCCATCCATCGATTGCACAAGTTTAAGGTCATCAATCCGCCGCCGCCACCACTATCACTATCCGGATATTGGGCTCGCGCTCCGTATGGGTCGTATCGTGGGCCCTTACGGCGAACCATAGTAGCCGATAATTGGTATCTTGCATCAAGAGGAGCCGGCAGCCACCTTGTCGCCGCCATAGCCCGACCGCGGCTTCGCGTCCGGATGCGCATTATTCCACACATTAACCAGCACACTACGAGAGAAGAATCATCAGCACGATCCGTCCAGCTTCACCACCACGCGCAACATTGCTGAAAGCGGATCCACCTACTTCTGCGTCTTCCCCGTATACGTCTCGTCATCAATGCTCTTAACACCCACGCGCAGCCCGCCCTCGTTCGTGAACCCGATGTTCTTCTTCTCCATCTGCTCGCTCGCTTTGTCCTTCATTTCGCCGGACCAGAGGTACATCTGGTAGGCGATGTAGCCGCCTCCTGCTAGCACTACTAGCAGTATGATTAAGGGTATCAGACTTGCGAGGTCGGCCATGATGGAGGTTTGCTGGAGGATGAAGTGAAAGTGAGTGTTGGTCGGCTGGGTGGTGGGATGCCGTATATGCGCAATTGCTTGAGCAGTGCTTTGGTGAGGTGATTGTGTGGGTAGGAGAAGCGGCGTTATGTATCCACTGATTTGGCAAGCAATGGGAAAAGCAACCGAACGGTGCGTGTGGAAGAGCGTCTAGATGAGGTGCGTCCAGACGCCTGCTGAGGTGGGGCGCTAGCTTGGGCACATGCATTTAAGGTTGTCACATGTCGAACCTCTCGTCGATCAATTGAAGCTTACATATATGCCTATTGGCTTTGTCTCCCTCATGTAGAATGTTCATGTTCCCACGTGTGGTACCTCTTCCGCGCCTCGCAAGGTGAGCACAGCAGGATCGCCAACAAGTGGTCCTCATCACCCGCCTACGAAACAACAGATGCCTGCGACGACCGGCTTGTCATTCAATGCTCCTCTTCGGATTGGCTGGAAAACCTGCGCCTGTCACCTTCTGTTAATCCTCTAGGAGCGTATCCAGTCTCTTGAGGAAGCTGGCATGGGAATATGAGACGACCGAAACGCTTCTTGGACGAATGTCTGGTATCCTTCGAGACTCAGCAAAGCCGCCGATGCTAGACTTCATGTGGGTTGAAACGTCAACCCGTGAGCACCACATGCGGACCCTGTAGCAGCACCGGGATCTAGAAGTCACTCATCAGGTCAACGTTTCGCAGACGTGGTCTCGCAGCGATCAGGCAAAATGTCCAAAGGCAATACAGCTGCTGCCTGTATGTCAGCAGCATCTGCAGCAAGCTTACATCCCATATTGTCAGGGAAAGGATGAGTCAACAGTAATCGTCACAGTCGCGTACGGGCGATTGTACACCCCAAGACAGATTCCTCGAACCCGCACTCATCCTACAGTGTCGCCGGCCATCAGAGGATGCCGAGCTGAGGAGATAATCGTGACAACGGAAGGGATTCCAAGTCCGAGCAGCGGCGGGTGAATGTAAAGCGCATCGATGTGACGTATGGAACAACGGCATAGACGGAGCTCGACATCGACAGACAGATTGGTGAGTCTGCCGCAGCAACTTCCTGTTGACTCGGGAGTCGTGTCTGCCGCGTGGCTGAGGAGCAACGCGCAAAGTAGGAGGAACTATCAGACCAGTAAAGCGGCCGTATGCCAGACAGAGTATTGCGTGTTCGTGTTGACGGCATGGTATCAAGTATTCCTTCCTGACTAACAGTTCGGTTTCAGGAGATGGTTGCGCTGGACGAAAGCACAGCCGACGTTCGACGGAAGACACAGCCCTGCCGGGCCGTCCTGCGGGGAGATCCCGAACAAATCAGATCGCTGAAACGTCCCGGCACTCCACGCTTTACCGCATTGGGAGTTCGTTGCGCTCGAAACCTCGCCTCTGCACATCTCGAGGCTCCAGCATTTCACAATAGCACTCACGTCTCGATGCGGATTGCATCGCGCACCACAACAGAGCGCAATGGCTTCAGTATGGATGCGAATCGGTATATGTAGCTTCACGACTGCACACCAGGTAGGATCCTCTCATTCACATCAGCACAGTCGGAAGCATTCTCCCACTCTCACAACAACCTCCCATTCCACCACCCAAACTCTCGCATACAGCACCCCACCCCACTATCCAACCTCCCAACCACAACAATGCTCGGACCCAAAGGCGACCTCGCAGCAGCCGAACTCGCCTTCTTCGCCCCCGCCCTCCTCATCGGCCTCTACATCGTCTTCCGTCACGGCTTCACTCGCCAAATGGGCTGGGTCTACATCGTCATCCTGAGCATCCTCCGCATCGTCGGCGCCTCTGCCACCCTAAACATGGCAGCCACCAACATAGCCTCCACGGCCCTCCTGGAAACCGCAGCCATCACCTCCGCCGTCGGCACCGCGCCCTTACTCCTGGCTCTCATGGGTTTCCTCGAGCGCATCAACACGGGTATGGAGCACAAAGGCGTCTCGCGCCTGGCTTTCCGACTGCTGCACCTCGTCTCCCTTGCCGCGCTCGTCGTGGCCATTATCGGCGGGATCGACCGCATGGACTCGAACGCGAGCCAAGTCAGCACGGGGCAGAAACTCTCCGAGACGGCTTCGATGCTGTTTCTGGGAGTCTACCTCGCGCTGGCGGGGATCGCGCTGTTCGGCGTCGCGAATGTGCGGTGGATTCTCGCGGGCGAGAAGGTGCTGATGCGCGCCTGCGTTCTCGCGATCCCGGTTTTGGCGGTGCGGATCGCGTATAGCATTGCCAGTGCTTTCGCGAATGCCGGGTCGGTGTTTTATTTCGGTAGTGTGAACGTGCTTTCTCCCGGAGGCGATTGTGCTTGTTCTATTCATCGTTGCGGGCCTGATGACGCCGAAGATGGAGAAGCATCAGTTGTACCAGGGCAGTCGGGATGTGGAGGGCCAGAAGGTTGAGATGATCAGTGGGCCGACGCAGGAATCTGGGTACGCGGCGCCATCGTATCAGCAGGGAGCGAGGTCCCAGACGCCAAGGTCTATTGGAGATTACATGCCTAGTCGGCTTATCTACAATGCTGTCCGGGGCCAGAAATGAGGGTCAGAGGGTGTTGACGGTCGGTGATGGAGTGCAATCGAATCGAGGGTAGGCAAAGCCGGGGTCGTGTGGACACATGGTCTTTGAGCGAGGCGTTAGTCATATAGGGGTGGCGGGGAGTCTTAGACAGTACTGCATACCTCTCTTTCGATGCGCTTCCCGAATCAGGCTTCCGTTGAGCAAATTATTCGTATCTTTTGTATCTTGACCACGCTTACTGTGCGCGTACATGTAAGCATTCAATCATTCACTTCCATGAGCAAACTTGAGAGCTTCCCACGGAAACATCAATCGCTACCCTCGTCCCCGCTATCGCCGAAATCAACCAGACCTTTCGGCCTCAGTCGTCTCGGCTTCGCATCTTCCACCGACTCCTCTTCACTCTCCACATCACCATCCTCTTTCTTCTGACCCCACTTATCGTTGAACTCCTTCGCCGCCTCAATCTCGGCCGCCAGCTCCCTTGCCTCCTTGATCTGTGTTGCCCGTTCATTGCTATACCGGCCCGTGAAGCCAACATCATCTAGCAAACTCTTCAAGTGCTTGATCTTCTGCTTGGAATTGTCGAACTTGGCCAGCTCCTTGCTCCACACCTTGCGGATACCACACTTCAGCAACCATCCCTGGAGTCGCTTCATCTCCTCCTCGTCCGGTGAAAGTTCTTTGCCGGCTTTGACTGGCTTGGCAGGTTTCTTCGACTTGCTCGTTGTGGCGGATGGTGACGTTGACTTCTGCTGCCGCTTCTTCTTGGGCGGTGGGTCGTCTATTACGGATGAGAAGTCGCTCTCGTCGTCCTTCGTTGGTTCATGTTCGCCGTTGGAAGTCTTGCCATTGGTATCCGTCACCGTCGTGAGATCGTTCTCCTGGTGAGAAGAAGTGACGGCTGCATTTGCTTTGGTAGACCTCTTCATCTCCTTTACATGTGTCTCACGCGGTCCGGGACCAGGGGAGGTGCTGGCTGCGGACCCATCGCTCCTTCCGCTTTCCTCCGAGCCATCGCTGATCTCCTCGTCGGATTCGGGTGTCGCTGCCTTTTTCTGTCGCTTGGTCCTCGGGAGTGGCTCATCCGATTTGCGCTTCGTGCTCGGCGCGACTTCTGCCTTTGGCTTCGGCGCGCTCTTCTTGGACTCGGTCTTCTTCGCGACGCTCTTCTTGGGCAACTCGGGCGACAACGGCTCCTCGATCGCGGCCTGAATGATGTTTTTGCTTCGTCCGTTCCACGTATCGTCGCCCTTCAAAAAGCCCGTATCCAGTCCGAGCTCCGTTTCTGCACGTGTGCGTGCGATTCGGAGCGTGATTACTTCGTCTGCTTTCGACAGCTTCCGTACCACCCGCCGAATGCAGTCTTCGATCTGCGCATCTGCGGGCATGTTGGCCAGAGATGAGAGCTCCGAGTCTGACATGGCTGTTGATATTACCTGATCGCGGGGACGTGTCGCGTGGTGGGGTTGGGAGACGCGACGGGGTCTGACGAAAAGTTGACTGTCAACACGGCGCTTGGCTTGTCTTGGCTTGGCTTCACGCTCTGCCCCGCCGTTCCTCGGATGAGGCAGCCGAGACGCCGGCCGCGGTGCATCGGAAGGCCATCGGATGTATCCACCAAAGGCAGGCCTGGAACAAGGGATAAAAATTAAGGGACTTCTAGATGCGTCGGGCCCGAGTGAGACATGTACATGTATGCGTCTGGTATGCTCATGTTCTCGAGGCTTCGAAATACCACACCACTTGGTTAGTTTGCCTGCGATTGATTGTGAAAGCGAAACAATCACATCGGCCCATCGGCGGAGTCTCGGCGCAACTTGGTCACAGTAGTGAGCTCAATCTTGCCTGCTTCTCTGCTTTATGTACTTGCCTCGAGCGACTCGACAACCCCCATCTTCCGACGTCCAGTATTTCCCAACCTCAACCTCCAGCCGCTCGTAACAGGCCAGCATAGAGTTCCTCTGCGGAGCGCCCGACTACCCAGTGACCAGCAATCGCCTGCTGCTCCACGCCTGCCGACGACGAGCGAGCAGAAAGCACACTTCACCCGCGCACAGGCTCAGCCACGTGCAACGTACCTTCCCGATTGGAGAGGCGTGTGCAACGGACCGCAAACAACTTTGAAACGCTTCGAGTGCGAGCTGTCAATCCCGTAAGTCTCATTCCGATTGGAACACCCCACGTCCCCTTCTTCACACACACAACGTGGGATACACGTGGCTTGCGTGCTCTTCCCACCTCCGCCTCACCTACATACATCCACGATACCTGTGCATGCCAACATGGACAGTCGAGAACTGTCCCCCGTCTCGTCAGCCGGCCCCTCCTCCACTCAAAGAACCCACCGCAAATCACTGTCCCTGGACGACATACGCTCGCGACCTATCAAAGGTAGCATGCTCAATCAATCGCGTCGCCTTCACGCCAAGCAACACACATACTGACTGCCCCTCACAGCCGTCCAAGTGCCCGACATGCCCCCGGTTCAGGAAGAAAAGGTTACGCCTAAGGGGCGCCTGCTCTTAGTCTCCAACCGGCTGCCGATCACCATCAAGCGTTCCGAGGATGGCATCTACGACTTCTCCATGTCCTCTGGAGGTCTCGTCTCTGGTCTTTCCGGCCTGAAGAAGACGACCCAGTTCCAATGGTACGGGTGGCCCGGCCAGGAACTGCCCGAGGGGGAGATCGCGCGCGTGCGGGAGCGGCTTCTCAACGAATTCGCTGCCGTACCCATCTTCATCGAAGAAGATCTCGCCGACCGACATTACAACGGCTTCTCGAACTCGATCCTGTGGCCATTGCTCCATTACCACCCCGGTGAGATCACCTTCGACGAGTCTGCGTGGGACGCGTACCGTGAAGCCAACGAGATCTTCGCCCGAGAGGTCGCCAAGGACGTCCGCGACAACGACCTAGTGTGGATACACGATTACCACTTGATGCTCCTACCCTCGATGCTCCGCGAAGAGCTCAAGAAGCTCGACAACCCGCCGAGCAACGTCAAACTCGGCTTCTTCCTGCACACCCCTTTCCCGTCCTCGGAAATATACCGAATTCTGCCAGTGCGCAACGAGATCCTCCAAGGCGTGTTGGATTGTGACTTGATCGGCTTCCACACCTACGACTACGCCCGGCACTTCTTGTCCTCATGTGCGCGCATTCTCGGTCTGCCTACTACGCCGAATGGTGTCGAGTACCAAGGAAAGATGGTGGCCGTCGGCGCATTTCCTATCGGCATCGACCCGGAGAAGTTCCATCAAGGCCTCGAGAAGGAGTCCGTGAAGCGCCGCATCGAGACACTCGAGCACAAGTTCGAGGGCGTCAAGCTTGTGGTGGGCGTGGATCGTCTCGACTACATCAAAGGCATGCCGCAGAAGCTGCACGCTCTCGAAGTCTTCCTGACCGAGCACCCGGAGTGGATTGGGAAGGTGGTACTCGTGCAGGTTGCTGTGCCCTCGCGGCAAGACGTCGAAGAGTACCAAAACTTGCGAGGTGTCATCAATGAGCTGGTCGGTCGCATCAACGGCAAGTTCGGCACTGTCGACTTCACGCCGATCCACTTCCTGCACAAGTCAGTCAGCTTCGACGAGCTGATTGCGCTGTACGCCGTGTCGGACGTCTGTCTTATCACCTCAACCCGCGACGGCATGAACCTCGTCTCGTACGAGTACATCGCATGTCAAGAGCAGAGGCACGGGGCGATGATTCTCTCCGAGTTTGCCGGAGCTGCCCAGTCTCTGAACGGCTCGCTCGTGGTCAACCCTTGGAATACGGAGGAGCTAGCCGACGCACTTCACGATGCAGTCACGATGAGCGACGAGCAGCGCGCCCTCAATTACCAGAAAATGGCACGCTACGTCAACAAGTACACGTCGGCTTGGTGGGGCGAAAGCTTCGTCGCTGAACTCAGCAAGATTAGCGATCAGGCTGAGAAGAAGCTGAAAGTACGCCGAGAATCGACGGTGAATCCGGCAGCGAAGAAGGCGGCATTGACCGAAGACCGGAGCGACTCCGCCACCTACAAAGACCAAACTCCAGTGAACGCATCCGGCCAGCAGCAGAAGTCGGCTACACTGTAAGAGAACCTGGATTCTAACCAGCATCGATACCCTGTATAGATAGTCTACCCCTCTTGATCACAGTACAGGACTGACATTGGACGTCTAAGGGAGCATTTGGACAGTGACGCAGTGGACGACTACTCGACCGACGACGAGGGCATTGTCATGGACTTATCGTTCCGGTCGAAGGGCAGCTCGGTAACGGCGACGCCGATAGCAATGGACTAGCGGCGGAAGCTTTCCAGCAACGGTACGTTTGAGTCACATTCAGGACGGGGTTGACGTACTTGGAATTGAGGTAAGCGTGGCGAATGGCGTTGAGGTGGGTGGACTTGAGCAAGGCTCGGATCAACTCCTAGATGTGGTCACATGAGCCCACAAGAGGCTGTAATTGGCGATTGTTTTCACTCGGGATGCTATCATAGCTACTGTACGCTACTGTCCTACTCTAAACCCGAGGAAGAGCTTCTTGTGGTATGCGTGAGGTGCGTGTTGTTTTTGTACGAAGCCCCATCTATATCGTGGATTGGCTTGGCATTTGCGGAGCAGATGGCATCCCCGAAGGTGCAGCTTCGACTTCGACCAAATCCCCCATCACGCGACATCATCCCAACAGCCCCAAGCGACATTTACAATGAGTCGACGCGCCGTGACATTGCCCTTGCGACTAGCATCCGCCACAAAGCAGCAGCCCCAACCATGGACCTGCCGCCGCTGCCGCGCAACCCAAGCCACCTCCACCACCTCCACCCCCTCCGACTCAACCTCACCACCGCCCCCAGGCTACGGCGACCCCCGCCTCCCAGCTTCCGAGCGCATGAACCCAGCGACCGGACGACCCACGCCCTTGTCCGAAGTCGACCGCTTGCTGAAGAAGCCGCTGCGGCAACTCATTCCGCCCCAGTACCTCGAGCACAGCACCGTCGAATGGCTGCACGAGAACGAGAGGGCGCAGCGGGAGAGGACTAGAGTGCATCGGAAGATTGTGGGCGTGGTGGTGAGTACGGGGAAGATGGCCAAGACTGTCAAGGTCAGGGTGCCGGGGCAGAGGTGGGAGCCGAAGATTGGGAAGGTAAGACGGAATCGTATCATAAGTCACGTATGAAGGGCTGTGGCGCTAATTGGGGGTTGCATGGATAGTACTTCGCAGACCACACCAACCACCTCGTCCACGATCCCAACGACTCCCTCGTCCTTGGCGACGTGATCGAATTGCACCGCTTGCGCGTGAGCAAAGCCGTCCACCACGTCGTCGGCGAGCTCATCACGCCCTTTGGGGTCCCGCTGAGCGAGCGGCCTGCGATTCCTACTGCAGACGATCGGTTGGCGGCGTATAAGAAGAAGCGGTTCGCGAAGCTGGGGCGCCGGGAACTGAGGAGGGGGGCGGCGAAGGGGGATGCGGAGGCGTTTTTGAAGCTTAAGGCTATGGGCTTGGTTGAGACGGGGAAGGGGAAGAAGGCTGAGGGGAAGGGTGCGGTTGCGGGGCAGAAAGGGCAGAAGGTGGGTAAGGGT
Organism: Friedmanniomyces endolithicus; assembly: GCA_030411845.1. Taxonomy (NCBI): domain Eukaryota; kingdom Fungi; phylum Ascomycota; class Dothideomycetes; order Mycosphaerellales; family Teratosphaeriaceae; genus Friedmanniomyces; species Friedmanniomyces endolithicus. The sequence continues at coordinate 602,915 of JASUXV010000014.1, forward strand.
GTGGTGTTGGGTGATGGGAAGAAGGACGATGAGCCGGCCCCAGGGAGCAAGGATAAGGTGCAGAAAATGGCTGAGAAGGCTGAGGCAAATGCGCTGGAGGCGGAGAAGCTGGAGAAAGTCGACCTCTCCGCGGACTCTTTGAGCCCCGCAACGATGGAGAGAGGGCGGGAAGGCTAGGAGAGGTCTGGTCCAATAGTTGTGGTGTACTACTATGCAATCGCATGGCTGCGAACAGCCTGAACATCCTGGACGCCAGACCGGCACTAGCTGCGAGTCAAGACTCAGAGGTATCCCCTTCGAGACCCGGCGGTAATTATCCCAGGAGTCGCTCCGAGGCATGGGGCTAGTGGGCGCGACATTTCTGATATCAAATACTAGATATGTACACATAAATGTACAAAGACGCCGGCTGCGCAGCTTTCGTGGCTCCGGTGACCTTCCCCCCGACCAGACGGTAACAACAATGACTCGGTTCAACCTATTCATACACGACTCCCGCTGGCGAGGCGGTCATCCCGTCGATAGACATCCCGTCAATTAGTCTCCAGGCATTGAACGAGACTTTCTCAATCGCCTTTGACTTCTGCCACGCTTTCCCGAGGTACCTTGCCAGTGTGGCTTCAGCACCTGCGCGACCTCCAGCATGGGCGCTCAGCTCCATTACCGCTGTCCCACACCGCGCGACGCAAGTAATCATGCTCGTGCTCGACTTTGCTCGCTGCTCCGGCAAACTCCACACAGTCTCGGTCTTCCGACCATAGGGCGTTCGACCGCGGTCCGGCGTGGGGCGAGTTGGTGTTCGTGCTTTGAGAGGGCACTCGTTGCAATGCTGCCGGAACCCGGGAGTACTGACTTGGTTGCGGATTAAGTCAAAAACGCACCCGAGCGCTCGTTGTGTTCGAGGTCGTGCAGGCCAGTAGTAGTATCTTCCTGGCGGCCAATTCGGTCCGCCAGTCAGGCTGGAAGCATAGAGGAAGCCCGCCGTGATGGGTTCGACTGCCGAGTATTGACAGGTCATCTATGTGAAATACCAGCTCTGAGGCTCATCGTTGGCCGTTCATTCGCTGCGCTACTAGGCTGAACGCGGCGACGGAAGACATGAACAGGACAAGGTTGTAGAACTAGACGAACTGGTCAGTGGTCTCCTCTAGTAATCGGTTGCTGGCAATAGATCGTACAGCATTGCGTGAGTACGCACTCTCCTCCGCCTCTGTGCGAGCTTCCACGAAGAGACGCCGGAGGTTCGGTAAGTTGGAAGGCTGCGATGGGTCAGACTCATTCTTCAGTAGATACCGCCCCACTCTCAGCAGTCTTACCATGGTTTCTGTTTGAGTCTTGTTACTCTGTGACAACAATACAGGCTGTGATATCACGGAGACATGGTGTTCTAGTGAGGCAAAGAGGCAACAAGGCCGAATCATGGAGTGAGGTCGAGCGGGCGGGCCCGCTCTGTCGTGCGGCTCGTGCCCGCTGACCATCAATATGGGTAATAATGCTGGTGGAATGAGCTGGAAAGCAACGACCAGACGTTTGTTTCTTGGTCAAGGCATCTGCTCCGCCAAACTCTTCGCTCGAACGCTACGGAACGCTTCAAACACCCGCCTCGGCGACGACATTTACATTCTGACAGGTCGACGCCTTCAACTGGAGATCGTACACCTGTAGGCCACCCCGCCGTTGGCACCCTTCAAAGCGTATGGGAGGCCGATGATCTCCTGAGTGGCATTGGAGTGATAGAGGAAGGTCACGATGGCGGTCAACCGGTTGCGAAGCGCCCTGGCGGGCCCGCGGAAGGGCGAAACATATGAGCTGCGAGCGGGGCTGGTATCACAATATGCGTGGGAGCGCAAGGAGTCAATACAAAAGACGATCATGGCCATGACATTAGGGAAGGATGTGTCAGCGCTGTTTCCGGACGTGCTCAAGAACATCGCTACACCGGACCTGGCCCAGAAGAAGCTGGTGTATCTGTACCTCATGAACTATGCGAAGACACATCCAGATCTGTGTATATTGGCGGTCAACACGTTCGTGCAAGACTCAGAGGACCCGAACCCGCTCGTGCGCGCTATTGCGATCCGGACTATGGGTTGTATACGAGTCGACAAGATGGTGGACTACATGGAGGAGCCACTACGGAAGACGCTCAAGGACGAATCGCCGTACGTACGAAAAACGGCTGCTCTGTGTGTGGCGAAGCTGTTCGATTTGAACCCGGCGCTCTGTATAGAAAACGGCTTTCTGGAAACGCTACAGGAGATGATCGGCGATTCGAATCCGATGGTCGTAGCCAACTCCGTGACTGCTCTTGCTGAGATTACTGAGACTGCGCCTGAAACCCGAGCACTCGTAGTGACCAGTCAGACGCTCAAGAAGCTACTTCTGGCGCTGAACGAGTGTACCGAGTGGGGCCGTATCACCATCCTGTCGACGTTGGCGGACTACCGAGCTCAGGACACGAAGGAAGCAGAGCACGTATGCGAGAGGGTCAGCCCGCAGTTCCAGCACGTCAATCCTTCGGTCGTCTTGGCAGCCGTCAAGGTAGTCTTCATCCACATGCAGCACATCGAGAATCAACAACTACACGCGACGTATCTGAAGAAGATGTCGCCGCCTCTAGTCACCCTCATATCATCACAACCGGAAGTACAATACGTTGCATTACGAAACATCGACCTGCTGCTTCAAAAGCAGCCTGGCATCCTCGAAAAGGAGATGCGAGTCTTCTTTTGCAAATACAACGACCCGCCTTACCTTAAGCTTACGAAGCTCGAGATCATGGTCCGCATCGCCAATTCGACGAATGCAGATCAGCTACTTGCCGAGCTGAAAGAGTACGCCATGGAAGTGGACATGGACTTCGTGCGAAGAGCCGTCCGCGCCATCGGCCAAGTAGCGATCAAGATTGAAGAGTCTGCGGAGAAGGCGGTGAACGTCCTATTGGAGTTGATTAACACCAAGATCGGCTATGTTGTGCAGGAAGTGATTATCGTCATCAAAGACATCTTCAGGCGGTATCCGGGCTACGAGGGCATCATTCCGACGTTGTGCCAGTGCATCGATGAGTTGGATGAGCCGAATGCACGAGGAAGCTTGATCTGGATCGTTGGCGAATATGCGGAGAAGATCTCGAACGCTGGTGATATCCTGGCTGGGTTTGTGGACGGCTTCAATGAAGAATTCACGCAGGTGAGCAGAAAGCGCTGTGAACGATGGGGTCCGAAGTACCATACTGACACCAGTGTAGACTCAATTGCAAATCCTCACCGCCGTCGTCAAGCTCTTCCTGAAGAAACCGGACGAGTCGCAAGGTCTGGTACAGAAAGTGCTGCAAGCAGCAACGGCCGAGAGCGACAACCCAGATATTCGGGACCGAGCGTACGTTTATTGGCGACTGCTCTCATCCGACCCGCAGGTGGCCAAGAACATTGTGCTTTCAGCCCGACCGCAGATCACATCGACGATCCCCGTATTGTCTGGCCCGCTCCTGGACAGCCTCATACCGAACCTTTCATCTCTGGCATCCGTCTACCAGAAACCGCCCCAGAGCTTCCTTGGCAAAGGTAGAAGCTCCGCATTGCAAGCTGCAGCCATCGAGGAAGCGAAACAGAATGCGCGGGAGAACCCAATTGCAGCGGCTGCAGTCTCGGCGGCAGTATCAGGCGGCAGCACGCAACAGATGCAAAACACCGCCGAAAACCTACTGGACATTGACTTTGACGGTGCGGCTCCGGCGTCGATGCAGAAGGCCCCCATCGGCAGTGCATCCGGGCTGGAAGGACTAGCAGGGACGCCGAACAGAGTGGCGAGCCCAACAGGATCCAGTGGTGCCGGTGGCATGGAAGATTTGATGGGGATGTTCGGGAACAGCAATGGTGCGCCACCCAATCCGATGAACGGTGGCGGCGGCAGTGATGACTTGATGAATGGCTTCGCGAGCATGAGTATGAATGGTGGACAGCCGCCGCCGCCGCAGCATCAGATGGATGGAGGTGGGGAGAAGAAGACGAAGGAGGATCTACTGGGGCTGTTCTGAGATCGCTGTATCGTTGTCGAATACGCTATATGAGATATCTGGGAGCTTCCCATACGAGAACATCATCCCGATCCGATCAAACCGAACAACGCAGGGACGTTTATCTGGCCGACTTCCATCCTCTCGGTGTGACCGCGACCCGGTGTATACCCGCCTAACGTTCGGCATCGACTGCGGTGTGCGTTTCGGTGAAGTAGAGCGTTCGGGTGCGGGATAGCGAGACTCTCCCTCGTCCTGGAAGAGTCGAGGACCCGAATGGCGGAGACGATGCAAATGATTGCATGGTGAAGGACCGAGGCGACGAAAGATGTGTAGGCGATATACGATGCGTTGGTAGCAATGTCAACGACATGCTCTTCCTGCGGAGAACTGCGAACCAATTGTCAGCGACCCATTGAGAATGTTGGTGACAATGGGTTGGTTGTTGTACTGACATCTCCGACCGTTGTATTGCAACGCTGCCCATATGCCAACGATTGCAAGAACGGTTGCGAGCACACCGAACAGTAACGTGACTTTCGTGTTCAGATCCATGATCGCTGGAGCGTTGCTCGCTGGGAAAGAAGCAGAGTACCTGTATGAAAATGCAATCACGCATGGTTTCCAATACAAGGCGACCACGAGCCTGATATGCACATTTCAAGAGAGTGAGAAGGTGTCTCGCAGAGCCTAATAGGTGATCTCTGGCCAATTGAAACCAAGGAGCCACAAAGCCCGCCCCACACCGCATCCACGTAGCGGACCCCGAGACGAGACCAATGCAGCTTGAGGCCAGGGAGGACGATGATGAACCTGCTGCAGTCGCCTTAAATTCACCCCGAAAGATTTGGGCTCAAAATGACACCGCAGGCGAATATTGTTTCGTGATGGCGCGTCACCCACCGGGCTGATGTGTGCATGCGGTCCAGGTAGGTCTTCCTTACATGCACCAGCTCTCGAACTACGACCTAGTCTGGGTCGTTCAGCACGTGATGATGTACCGCGGGGCCGTGCGCAAGCAGCACATGGCAAGCAGTGGTCGCTCGCAACGTGTGGCTCCGTTCGTTCTCAGGCGAGACAATGTACACATCCTGGGTGAAGGTGCCGCGGACCTCAATTTGTCGTGCAGTGATCCTCTGATATGTTGATGGACCACGGCGGTCGGGGTGAAGAGGTCACCAGACGCTGTCTTCTTGGCAGTCAAGAAGGTACGTTGAGAAACCACACCTCAAATGGAGGAGAGGGGATATAGCACCTGGGCGCCGACTTCTATGAGGTCTCCCCGATCTGGTAAACCAACTTCGTCCCACTGACCTTGCCCTCCTTCAGCTGTTTCATACCATCAAACACACCCTTTAGTCCACCCTTCTCCACCTTCGGCGGGTGCACTTTGAGCTTGCCCTCGGCCAACAGCTTCTCCGCCAGCGCCCAGAACGCTGCGCCTTTGGTGAAGTCCTCGTGGTTCGCGGGGATGTCGTTGCCGGCGAAATTGAAGGCCTCGCCGAAGATCGTGTAGCCCAGCGTGGACTTGTTCTCGACGTCTGTGCGCTCATGTTTGGTGGGAAGGAGGTAGGACACTACGCCACCCTTGGAGCCGATCGATTCGCTGCTGATTTTGGGCGAGTCGCCTTCGGAGATGCAGTCGAAGACGTGGGCGAGCTGGTCTTTGGTGTGTTCGCGGATCTGTCATCGGTCAGCTTTGTTCAATCTGCATGATTGCTCTCTCCCGACCTTCTTCGCAACGTCCGGATCGTTGTAGTCGAAAGCCTCGGAAGCCCCTAGGGACTTGACGAGATCGAAGTTCTTCTTTGAGCATGTCGTGATCACTTCGCAGCCAGATCTGTATGACCAATCAGCACGTGGCATCATCAGACCCCACAACCACCATGCTTACAGCTTGGCAAACTGGATCGCCAATGTACCCGTAGCCGTGCTACCGCCATACACCAATAGTGGATAGCCAGCCTTCTTCTCGCCTGGCAGAGGCAAGCCCGAGCTCTGATATAACCCTTGACCCACCGTCGAGATGCCCACGCCGAGCGTGGAAGCCTCCTCATCGCTCACATTCTCGGGGACCTTCATGCCGATGTCACCCTTAGCGACGAGATAGTCGGCAAATGCGCCGTCCTCTGCTTCGGCGGAGTTGACGCCGTGCGACCAGCTTGCCATACGGTCGCCCTTCTTCCAGGGCTTCTTGACCTTGGAGCCGACTTCTTCGACGGTACCAACAAAGTCGCACCCGACAGTGTGGCCCACTTGCGGCAAGAAGTCGATGTGCTTCCTACTTCGTGTTAGCGAACGTCAAGAGCATCGTCCTCGTCGAGGCTCACCAATCCGTGGGATTCAACGCTACGTCTGAGTCCTTGTCAGCGAACGATGCCTTGCGCACAACGTGCCTGGTTGATCTTACAGTTGACCTTGACCAACACGTAGTCGTCCCTGAGCTTCGGCAATGGCACTTCTTGAATTTCCGCCTTGCCCTTCTTAACGACCTTGATCGCCTGCATCTTGCTGGGTGCCATTTTGAAGAGTACGAAATGTCCTTGAAATGACCGATGTAGTGGAGAAGACAGAAAGAGAGCGAATACCTTAGTCGTCTATGTTGTCTTTACTAATGCCTTGCGAATTTATCAATCGAGGGGCACCAGACGGTAGAGTGGACCCGCCTACCAGATGACGTCGAACAGTCCCTCCACTTTATCCAGACTCTCGTCCAGTCCGGCACTCAGCATGCGGCCAATTCGCTACAAGTCGGTTCCGGCAGTTGATGCTGCTTCGCCTTTCGAGATCCGTGGATGTCAGACGGGTTGTTGCGTTGTGATGTGCCCGGAGAATCTAGAGCGCACAACCGCTCGCCAACGTATATCGGCTTCCACCAAACTGGATTCAAGTGTGACCCTGCTACCTCGATACCAAGTTGATGAAGCTCCGCGATACATCCAGAGCGCGTCAGGTCCTTCACGGGAAGTACAATGGCCTTGTCGCGAGCTGCCAGTCGAATGACGTCTTCCGGAGTGACTGCACATAGTAACACAAAGACAGGCGCGGATAGAGGTTTCACACGCTGGGGCCATGTTGGCGATGCATCACGACTAGCACTGCAGCAGTAACAGTGGTCTTTACAGCGTCGCCGTCCGGGAGCCGCAGTCGCGATCGCATCCCTTTTGCGAGGCCAGTGACGACTGCAGACTCGGCCCGCGGAGGCTCATTGTCAAAACCATTTCTGTCTCATCGATCCAAGGGATCCTCACGTCGTCTGTGGCTCCTCCTGACAAGACCGCACACGGCTCCATTGACACCGAAGTGCTCAACGGAGTGACCGCAGGATCGGCTGGCTCCTCTGCTGATTCCCAGGCCAAGCTCGCGGCGCGCATCGGACTGGTCGATGGCATTCACGGAGCCCGATGTCTTCCAAGTCACAGGCGTCGTTCAGCCTGGTCCCAAAGGAGATCTTGGGATACAATCATCGTGGACGAGCCACTGGCGATGTACCGAGTGTTTCATTGCTGAGCCGCCAGGCGTTCGTTGAGAACAGTACGCGAGCTGGTCATCCGTTTAAGATCCAAGAAGAGACGACAGCACTTACCGTCAAGGATATGGACTGGCCTCGGCTGAGTGCGCGGCGGGTAGGAGGCTGCTCGTAGGAGTCGTAGCTATTTTCTCACGGGTATGCAGTCGGGCTGGTGTCAGAGCGCCTTGGTGCTGCTTCCCGAAGGTTTGCCGCTGAAAAATGGTACTGGCGTGAAGCCTGTCAGCTTGAGATGGTCTTCTAAACCTGCTACAGCTCTCACAGCGGATCTGGTCGTTGTCACCGTGATACACACGCGATCAGCGTCGAGCGCGTCGAGAACGTGACCTCGGTCTACGGGCTTGGCAGAGTCGTGCACGCTCCCACCATGACGTCTTCGCCATTTGCAATCCGTCAGAGAAGACTTTGTGCCCTGTCGTGCCATTGCCATTATGCCTACAGCTCGTCTTGATAAACCCAATCAACAACAGACAACAGCCAACAGCCTCCCTCCAACTTGGTGAGTACACGATCCAGACATCCACCATCAGCGGGGTTGCACCTTCCCCCTACACGCCAACAGCCCCAACGCCACCCATTGCTCCGCCATGAACGCAATCATCCCCCCGCTTCTGCGTATCCGGACTCCCACCAGACACATCTTCGCCGGTACATCAGTACATGTACTTACCATCCGCTCCTTCAGGCCTCTCTCATCATACCAACACCGACCACACAACAACACTCCCACCAAACCACTCCACACCCAAACGATGTCTTTTTCCAACGCCGACACCGGGTCCAAGACCGCGGACCCTTACGTCGCGAAGAACCTGCAAGAGCCTTCCTTGAAGGAGAAGGTGGACGACCTGGTCGAGTTCGTGGACCGGGCCAAGTTCTGCATGATGACCACCAGGACCAGCGACGGCATGCTGGCCAGCAGGTGCATGGCCATGGCCGCCAAGGTAAGCCGGCCTCAATCTCTCCCCGCACCACCTCGCTCGGAGGCGTCCCACAGTATGAGAACATAAGCTGATCTCAGACACACAGGAGGGCCACGTCGACTTCATCTTCCACGCCAACTCCGAATCCGGCAAGACCAACGACCTCGACGCCAACCCGGACGTGAACCTCGGCTTCCTCAACAACTCCGGCGAATGGGCCTCAGTATCCGGCCACGCCTCCATCGAAACCGACCGCGCAATCGTGCACAAGTACTACAGTCCCGCGCTCAAAGCGTGGATGGGCGACCTGGGCGACGGGAAACACGATGGTGGGCCCGACGACCCGCGCGTGGTGGTCATTAGGGTCAAGAGCAAGACGATCCAGTACGCGACGTCGCGGAAGAACCCGGTGGCGGCTGCTGTGGAGTTTGCGAAGGGGGTGGTGATGGGGGAGGCGCCGCAGTTGAATAAGTTGCGGCATTTGAGTGAGGAGGAGCTGCAGCAGGCGAGGAGCTCTTAGAGAGAGAGGCTGTGATGCACAAACGGGGCTAGAGGTCCTAGAGGAATTTCGCTCACTGCGAAGGAGGCTTTCTAGACAACTTTAGGGCAGCTCTGCTTCTCTCCGAGCTCTCCATCCTAGTCTCGGTGTACGTTCAATCGACCTGGCCATGATTACTTTGGTCGTAGCCAGGCTAGACCACCGAAGTCTTCTCGCAATACCCATCAGTCAGCCCCTCTATCACCTCTGCTTCCGCGTCGCCAGTGACCAGCTCGTCCACTCCGTAAACACACTCCCGTGCACCTTCGACTTCGGATCCATATACCACTCCCTCTGCAACACACCGTACATCTTCGAAATCCGCTTGTAATGCTTCACCTCCGTCGCCACCAGCACCTTGCTCAAAAAAAGACTCGAGCGACTGCAAGCATTAGCGTGCAATTTCGACCCGCCGAGCTTCACCTCCTCGTGAATCTCCGAAAGGACCGCGAAACACGCCGCGTCGTCTTCCGGCATCGGGAGACTTCTGTTCTTGCTGCACGCTTCAAAGTACTGCTTCAGCACCGCGAAAGCCTTCTCCGCCGTGGGCTTACTGCTCGTCGTCCTCACCAGCGAAGTCAAAGGCAGGATGACATCCATGGCGATCATGTTGCCGTACTGGGTCTTGACGTAGATCGCCAAAAGGTCCAACACGCGGTTCTTGAAGTTGACGATGTTCTCTTTGGCATCTTTGTTGTCCTGCTTCTTGCTGGCGATTTTGCTGCGTTCCTTGAAGATGGTGGCGAGGTGCGGCTCGAGCGCCATCATCTGCTCGTCGTCCATGTCGGAGCCATCGCTGTCCGCATCGGCTTCCTCCATACCCGACGTACCCAGCGCGTCCGCGAGCTTGCGGTCAAAGATTGCTTCTTCGTCTTCTCCGGCTGATCCGTCGGCGCCTTCATCCGAGCCGGAGTAACGGTCGCTGTCTTCTTCGTTGTCATCCTCGGATGCATTTGCCACGTCGCCACTGACGATCTCAACGTCCGATGCATCCTCGACATCAACAACCTCCTCTTCCATTCTGTCGTTATCGTCATCAACGTCTCCGTTCGCCAACTCGGTGCCGTCGTCTTGCTGCTCGAATAGTTGCTGTTGTCCACTCAGATTTTCCTGCTGCTGCAGTATATCCACAAATGACCGCAATGATTCAGCCGTCACATTGCCGGCTAGGACAGCAAACGTGCGCTCCGCCAGCTTGCGAAGTGAAGCAGAAGGCTTCGAAACAAAGCTCAACAGCAATTCCACAACCCCCGTAGAAGACTCTGCTCCAGCCTCCCACGCATTATAGCTCTCCTGCAGATCTGAAAGGGCCTCGACGCTGTCCGCTTCCCGGTTGTAGACCTGCACCATCGACAGGCCGAATAGCATATCGAACGCCGGAGCGGCTGTAGCATCGGTCGCGGTCTGTGACGTAATCTTCACAGCGATGTTCTTCCGGGCTTGCTCCGCAGACTTGAGAACGTCTTTAGCTTGCTTGCTGAGAGGCTCACTAAGGCTCTTCCATGAAGCTGCTAACGTATCGAGTATGCATGTGAGTATGCCGGCAACCACAGCAGCCGGCTGATCCATGGCAAGGCTGACGCAGGAGGTCAGCCGGGACCGAAAGATCGCGCGTGTCGCATCCGCCAAGGGAGGCGACGGTTCGGTTGCAACATCACGGTATCCGAGATCCACGAGTAGCTGCAGTACCTGCTTGAGCCATGGCGCGATGAGTTGCCCGGAGGAGTGTTTGTTCTTGTGTAGGCGAATAAGGTTGAGCAGTATGTCCGCATAGGCACGCCTTCGAGCGTCTACTTGGCCTTCGCTGTCGACTCGCGGTCGCAAGATGACCATACTGAAGGTGGCGACGACGCCTTCAAGCGAAGCCTCGTCTGCACGCTGTAGCATGGACTCGATGGTCTTGGTCTTGGTCTGCTGGTCGGATGCGCCTCCAGCTAAGAGAGCATGCATTATCCTGGGGGCGACTTCGGGTTCCACTTTGGCTCGAGCCACAATCGAGTCCAAGACCTGCTTTGCAGCATCGAAGAGGTAGCGGCTGTTCTCGGACCGTTGCGTGATGAGCATGCGTACAATACCCTCGTTGAGCACCAGACCCAGGTACGCCGGAAGCGCGCCACTCACCGCAAGTGCGACAACTTGTAGGCCCAAAGCCTTGCGTTCGGTGGAAGCGGATGTATGTAGAAGACCGCGCTCCACAATCTCGTGCCAGAAGAGCTCGAAATCGTGACTGACGTTGCGCTGGTAGAGCCAATTGAGAAGGGCCTTCCACACAAAGCTCGGATGGGATTGCCGAGTGCCTGACTGCGATGGTTTGACCTGCGTAGTCTCTTCCTCGTCCTCTTCTGAACGTCCGAGTAGTATCTTCTTCAGTGAGTTCTGCTCGTCGCCCGACATAGGACTCTTCTTCGCCCATACACCTTTCGGGAGGGCCTCTGGCCACCGCTCACCGACCGTCAACCATAATGCGACACCTTCCGCGGTCTTCAGAAGCTTGGCTTGACGGAGCGCGCCAACCAGTCCTTGCACCCGGGTCAAGGTCAACTTCGTACCCTCCCCGCTTTCGAGGAATTCATACAGCATGGCGCTGCACTCGGTGCGCAGCCAGTCTTTGTGGCATGCCAGATCCATGACAGCCTTGACGTAGAGTTCCCAGTCTGCATCTGGCACATCTTCGCGCAAGACGACATTGCTCTGCAGGATAGCCTGAAAAGCGAATCGGCGACCTAGCAAGTGCTCTCGTTGCTCCTGACGGCTCACTTTACCCTCTGGTCGCGTCAGGTGAATGCTCTTCTCCGTTACCTTGGCAAGAGTGAAGTACTCGGCGTCTGCCGACTTTTCCTGCGAGAACGCAAGACGTAGAACTTCCGAAAGCGCCACCGAGAAGCCCAACCTAGCTGCTTTGCGACCACTGCAGAGACCCTTGACCAACCTATCGAGAGCAGCATCCGTGCGATGCGCCTGGTCGGGCGACTCGGTTGAAAGGTACTTGCATATGCCGCCGGCTCCGCGCAGCCTCACCGATGGAATCTCGTCTGCAAGATCGTTGTAGGCCTGAGCTAACGCCGCGTTCGCTTCAACATGCTCGAGACGGCGCTTTCGAGAAGGGTGCACACCTTCTGACGCGGTGGTATTGTCCTCTGTCCGAGGTCGCTTGAGACCCGGCATCTTGACAGTCTGGGTTGCGTGTTGGAAATGTGTTAGTGTCGTGTCGAGGTTTTGCCAAAAGTTCTACGCTCGCGGAACGTTCCGCCGCGTTCACCACCTCAGACTTCGAGGAGACATGAAGCCAAGGACCAAACGGGATCTTCAGCGATTCCCACACCTCGCGTTCTCGAATCCTCTTTGAGCCACGCAGGAGCCAGTGGCTTAGCGACCGTGTGCTCCTAGTCACGAGTCAGACCTCAGACGCACGTATAGGCGATGTGGGAGAAGAGCTCTGGTAGTCACGTGTTTACGAGCATCATGCCTGCAATCGTCCTGTTTACGCTGACGCGCTACGCGTCTCCCGAACCGAGGAGCTCCCTCCGTGTGGACACCAGACCGCCGCCGCTGTGCCATGCCTACTCCATGGGCGTGAAGATTATTGACTCTCCAGTAACGCTTCGGCGCCATCGTCATCGAACGTTGTCGACGGCGTGTAGTGCCTTCTGATGCTGCGATCTGATACTGCCTCCTCAACGTCCCAGAGCAAGCCGACGCCCGATTTTCAATCGTCAAATCCTTGGTGCCTTCACGGACCAAGAGCTCGACTCGCACGTCCCGTTGCCCAGCGCGCTTGGAATCAGCGAATGAAGTACGGTAGCGAGGTTTGCCCGGGCGGCTCTGTCCATCTTACTGAATGAGGATAACCGAAAGGGTAAAAGATCGGATAAGACCGGCGGCTTCGTTAGAAGCTTCCATGACGTTTGATGGAATGCAATGCACCGATGAAGCAGGAATTGCGGGCCGTCGGTAAAGGTATGTTATGGCGGTGCCAAGGAGACGATATCCTCAAGACTGAATGGACGAGCTGAATCCGAGAGTACTACATGTACATGTAGTGTTCGCGTGTTGATGAGCGCGGTCTCATCGGACTACGTGTAGCTGGAGGTCTGCGGGGATGCAACCTGCACATCAACAGCACACTTGGACTGTACCTTGAGGGCGATCAAATCATTGCAGCGGAACACTGACCGTGGTCCGTAGTAGCGCTGGAGCGAGCGTCGCTGATTGCCCACTTCTTGGCTCGCAAGCCGGATGTTTGGCTGAAGTGGTGGCGCAGTGGGAGGCCCGTTCTACGATCTGCCCAGGATGACATATCGCCACTCTGATCGTGAAGTTGAGCTCGTAGTCTGATTCGCCCACCGGGGCCGTTGTGTAGCCGCGGTATAGTCTGTAGAGCGGGTCCATGTTGCTTTGGGGGCAACCGTTTCAAGCTTAGTTCAGGCCCAGCTTCCAATGCTGAAAGTGGTCCCCGCTGGTCTTGGCATTGGTGCTAGGGTTGCCCGGACAAGCAGCTGTGCAACGAACATGTTCTTCCTACCTCGCTTCCCATCTGCACACCACCACTACTGCCCTCGGTCCTGCTTCGTCTCTTTTTGAAGGCAGTCGTCCTCCTGCCCGACCACCCACGGCGTGCCTGCCGGAGTAGCACGGCGATACCGCAACCTGCCCGCCCTCATCCCCGGGACTCGTTCGTTCGAAGGCAGACCGGGTCGACCGACTACCACCTGAACCCGATCATGCACTCTAGCACTCCATAATCACGTCCTACCTCGACCACTCGTACTTAATACCGGGCACGAACAGCACTACGCACGGCATCATCTACATCACGAGCCATTGGATCCCTCGAACGATCAGCCTAGCTTCCCTCAAGCACCACCACGAGCCGCAGATAGCCAGACAGCTTAATACGACCGATGCACAGGATACATTGGCAAGGGGAGCATCAATTACACCTTACAACATGGAGTACTCGTCACCGTTGGCGGCCATGCGTCCGCAGCCGTGTGCGGCATGGGGCAACCGTAAGGACTTGCCAAGTAGCCGGTCCATGTACTCCACCTACCAGACGTACGGTCCGAACAACTTCAACTTCAAGGACTTGAGCATGCACAACGTCAAACCGGCCGCACCAGACTACTTCAGTCTCCGGCCAGCGCGTGGCTCATCTCCTACCGCGAGCCTCACCGCAGATCTCGATGCGAACTTCCACATTGACAAGAGGTACTCCACATTCCTCGCTTCCCTGGTCTCGATGCCGCATGCTCACTATTGTACTAGCCCACAAGCTCCGACTCCACGCAGATCTCTGTTCACAACCGATTTGTTCAGACCTCGAAATGACGCGGGTAAGCGGTTGACGTCTTCGGTGTATGTCTGTGTAGTGTAGCTGATTGTGGAAAGGGCCTTTGTCGACACCGCCGATCGAGATTGAAGAAGCGAGCGGTCCTTCTTTCTCTTCGTCCTCGCCCGGCATGATGGACATCTCGCCGCTGCCCCATAAGGAGCCCTACTTCAGGGCACAGGTCACGCTTCCCTCGCCGTCGCCCGAAGAGACCCCAGATGAGGATGACACCTTCATCTCGCCGGATCTTCTGTACCCACTGGAGACTGAGCCATACACAGCGCCAGTATACCAGGCCCCGACGTTCCTTGCTCTTCCAGAGTAAGTATGCCGTATCTCATCGTTACACATCGCGTACTGATACGGAGATGTAGACGCAAACGTCCTGCCACGAGGCCCTCACTCACGCGAAAGAACCAGTCTACGAGTCAAATACCGCAACGTCCATACAGCGCCGAGGCTTCACTGCCACCCTTTCGCTTCGGTAATGTCGCGAACAATGGCGTCTCCTGCGTCTCTACCCAAAGCCTCCTAGAGAGCTTCTCCGAGTCGCCGGTCGATAGTATGGACACACCGAGCGCCGCATCCGTGCTGCCTCTGCCACGGCGACCGTCATTAAGCGCTGCGGGTCGGACAAACGGCTCGCCCTGTACGGGTCATGTCAGGAAGCCGTCTGCTGGTCGAGCGACCTATGTTCGACCTCAGCGCAAGGTGATGCGCAGGTCCCTCAGCATGTTCCAGCACCGGGACGATGTCATGAAGGAAGAACAAGATATCTTTGAGCAGTCGCCCGGGCTGTCTTCGGTCATGGATGTCGACCCTGAACCTGCGTTCAGACTACCACACTTCATGCCCGAGAATGAGCCGGATGGGCTACCTCGCATCTCACAAGCGACACTGCTGGACGTGCTCGACAACAGACACAGCAGTCAATACGATAACATCAAAGTGATCGACTGCAGATTCGAGTACGAATTCAGCGGCGGTCACATCGACGGCGCTGTGAACTTCAACGACAAGCAACTTTTGACCAACGAGCTGTTCAACGGCTCAGCTGCAGCATCGACCTTGTTGATCTTTCACTGCGAATACTCTGTTCACCGCGCACCGCTGACCGCAAAGCACATCCGCAGCCACGACCGCAACGTGAACATCGCGCGCTACCCTGCCCTGACGTTTCCGGACGTGTACATTCTCGAGGGCGGGTACAGCAAATTCTTCGCGAACCATCGATGGAAGTGCTTTCCGCAAAGCTACGTTGAGATGAATGACCAGCGGCACGAGCAAGACTGCGAGCGCGGCATGGCCAAGGTCAAGCAGCGGCAAAAGCTTTCTCGTGCGAAGACTTTCGCCTTTTGGGCAGAATGGCCACGACGACATGAACGACTCGCCGACCGCACAGAGCCGATCAATGATTGCGGGTGCGCGTAGTCAGAGCACCTTTGACGTTGGCTCGGCGCTGAGCGAAGGCATCGCAATATCCTTCTCGCGTCGTTTGGCATCTTACTGACCAATCTGTGACGCTCGCACCGTCACTCTCGACGACTGCATCCGAGATACTGCACTGACGCGACCTCTGCACTCCGCGCATTTTGCGGCGTTCAAGCGAGCCCCTGCCGGGCTGAGCCTGGTCTTTGGCGACCCTTCCTGGTGGCCACTTTTCAACGTTACTTCGACGAGCGAGCCATTTGGCCACCGCACCATACGCCGTTCCAAAACCTTTCCACGCAGTGGGCGTGGCAGCCCACGACCCAGCATAGATTCCTCCACCGCCACCACAACCAACGCAACGGAAAGGGTTGTCACTACCCACCCTCAGCATCCATATCGTCAACGAAACATCACTAGCGGACGACTCGACATAAGCACACTAAGGGGCTATGCCGACCAATCGCCGCGCAACACATTCCACCACTACCAATCCACGCACAAACAGCATCTCCTCGCAATGTTCCCGCCGAGGCAACAGCAGTCCGACGCACCGCCATCTCATCGCCATCCTTCGCCTTGTCACTTCTGTTCGAGCACCCAGGACCCGTATTACTGTCAACACGGCTTTTTGTACAACTGGTACTTTTCGGAGAGATTCCATCTTTGGGAGAGCAGATGGGGAGCAGGCTGTGAGCAAAGCTGAGAGGTGATTTGGAGGCAGGTTGCGTAGTGGTAGTGTGTAGTGTCTTGTGATACAAGGCGTCTGTGCAATCAATCACATTCGATCAAGCTCCTCCGTTTCGCGTGCCCTCGTGATCTCTGTCCGGGGCTATCCCTCTCGATGTCACTGCTGCAGGCAGGGCTGAGCGCGATATCTTGCGTTTGCCCCGACCGTGATCACTTTTCTAACCAACAAAGAGTCGATCACTCCGCTCGCCATATGGCGTCCACTGCTGTAAGCGCCCTCTCTCTCTATCCCACCAGACACCTCACGCATGGGCGTCCCTCATCATCATGCTTGGCGCGCGCGGTCCTGAAAAGCAGGGACAAACTTGGGCGAGGCCTTGCACAGCCTCCTTCTCGCGTCAGAAGCCGGTGGGTCAAGTATACCAGAACTGACGCCAGCGCTCTCATCCAATGTATCCCGCTACACACCCCACTAACGTTCTTCGCTCCAATTTGTATCGACGTTGCCGTCCTCGGAATATTTGTCCTGCGACGTCGTCGACTGGTGAAGCGCCGAGGTGGGAGTGAGGCACGCGGAGGAGATCGCCTGGCATGGGTAAGAGGTTAGTTCGTGAGCTTTCGTTTTTCTTTTGGAGGGAAGAGTATTGGTATACTGGTCTGGAGTCCGGGCGACAACGGGAAGAGCAGGCAGGGCAGGAGTGAAACAAGAACAAGGCGCATCGACGGGCGTGAAGGACCAGTCACATCCGGACGAGGAAAGTGTTTGTGCGGCAGACATGCGTACCACCGACGTTTGTTCCACCTGAAGGGATATGGCCGGGACTGGCGAACGTCTGGATCTCCCCGGACCATCGACGGGCTCAGGAGCGCTTGGAATGAATTGAAAGATGGACACACCTGAGGACGAGCGGAAGGTGCACGACATCTACCCGGACCCTCCCACCCAGGACGGTGACGACGGCGGCCAGCCCAATCCGAACGCGCAAGCCGGTCGCAATCATAACCTTCAGAACCCGTTCTCCGGCTCCATAAACCTCGCCCGCGCCCGACCCATCTGCATCCCTCGCGTGGCCTCGGAGAGCTACCCAGCCTTCCACCGCAAGCAACTCACAGCGCTCAGAATCGGAATGGCCGGCCTGGAGCAGGAGATCAGGAGCACCACGGGCATTTCGTACTTCAGCCTGCATGGGGACAAGCTGACATTGCATCGCGAGGGTAGCCAGAGCAAGCTGTCGCAGCAGGAACTGCAAGACCTGCTGAAAGCGACGCACTTTGACAAGAAAGAGCTGCAGCAATGGTACAAAGGTGCGTTCCTACAACCCATATATCAACCCCATGGCGAGATGCTAATCGAACGGGGGATATTGCCAGGCTTCCTCAAAGACTGCCCCTCGGGCATGCTCACCAAAGCCGAATTCCAGAAAATCTACAAGCAATTCTTCCCCTTCGGCGACCCCTCGAGCTTCGCCGACTACGTCTTCAACGTCTTCGACGCCGACAAATCGGGCTCCATCGACTTTAAGGAATTCATCTGCGCCCTCTCCGTCACCTCCCGAGGGAAAATGGAGGATAAGCTGGACTGGGCGTTCCAGCTCTACGATATCGACGGCGATGGCAAGATTTCGTACGAGGAGATGTTGAGGATTGTCGAGGCGATTTATAAGATGGTGGGGAGTATGGTCAAGTTGCCCGAGGACGAGGATACGCCGGAGAAGCGGGTGAAGAAGATTTTCCGGATGATGGATAAGGATGAGAATGGGAGTTTGGACATGGCGGAGTTCAAGGTACGCGCTGAGGAGTGGCGATGGCCGGGTTTGTGTTGGGTGGTCTGCTGACGGTGTGTTTTGTGTAGGAGGGCAGTAAGCGGGATGAAACGATTGTGTCGGCACTGTCGCTGTATGATGGCTTGGTATGAGAGTGAGCAAACGAGCTGCGTTATGTGTTCGACGGCACTGGGGACTTTTGCATGTCGACGGTTGCATGGCGTCCGGAGACATAGGGAGGCAGTGGCGCAGGTCACGCGAGATGACTTTTACTTCCGACATCTGTCTTTCCTTCAGGTCTGCAAGGGTCGCTGGTTGATATCGCTGGACTTCGGTGAGCGTGATCAGAGAGAGATGGTAGCTATGAGCCGGACCGCGCGCTTTTTGGGAAAGGTCTTTGCAGCCAGCGAGGAGCGCCCCAAGCTCTCTGCTGTGATGGTCAGCAAACAGAGGTGGCCGGTAAACTCGTGTATAACCTGCCAAAAGAACGGCGACGCCTTCTTTCATGGGCAGATGCCGGTCGCGCTATGCTGTGAGTACCTCGGGTGTCAGTAGATGTCGACTCGCAGTCTAGGCCGAAATCTGTTTGGCCATAAGATACATGTAAGGTCGAGGCTCGCCGTCTGTCTGTGATTCTTCTACCATCTCCATCTCCGCGTCCATCGAGTTCGGCTCGCCAAGCTCCTTCCCTCCGTGGGAGTACCAGCTCGCCGTCTCAGGGATGAATGAGTCGTAGCACCCAAGCAGCGGCACGATTAGCATCGGTAGCGCAAGCGGAACGTCACAACGTGCGATAGAGCGGAGTGCGCAGCTGTGACGAAGAAGTATGGTACAATCATACATAAGGTACACGCAGGGCTACAGCTCCAGCGGTGCTCAATCTATCTTCAGTGACCCGTAGATCCGATGTACAAACACCCAGCACGCGAAGAAGCCTATCGTACCTGTTCGTCTCGTCAGCACGGGGTACTACCAGTTGACAAGCAGCGAAGACTCACCACTCATAACAAACCACAAAAAGCTCAACAACAACGAATAGCCCAAATACAGCAGCCCGCCCGTGAAACTGCTGAAACTCAGCATCCTCGCCCAATACAACAGGCTGTACGCGAACATGTATCCCGCGCTCGCGCCACTGCTCGCGAAAGCCCGCCACTGCCAGCGGTAATTCTCCGCGCACAGCAGGAAGTAGATCATGAGGATCGTGACGGCGGCCGAGGTGACGATCAGCAGGCCGTAGGAGAGGAAGAGGAAGCCGAACATGTAGTACAGCCGATTGCTCCAGAGACTGCTCATGATGAAGTAGAGCTCCACGAAGATGGCGCCGAAGGGGAGGATGCCGACGAGGAACATACTCGGCACGAGACGCAGGTAGCCGGATGAGGGCGGGATTTGGCGCGGGATTTGGTTGGTGCGGACGGGAGGGGGCAGTTGGGCTTGCTTGAAGCCGAGCCAGGAGCCGACGATGCTGAGGGGCACCGTGATGAGGAACCACAGGCCGAGGATGACGAGCATGGTTGTGAAGGGGACGGCGCCGGAGGAGCCGCGGGCCCAGATGAAGAGGTTGAGGAGGAAGAAGACGCTGAAGACGAGGGCGGGGAGAGCGGAAGGTGTGAGGATGAAGAGTTGTTTCCATTTCGTGCCGGAGAAGGATTTGTAGACGCGGGAGCTGGCGTAGCCGCCGATCGAGCCGAGGAAGGTATAGAGGAGGATCATGACGGTGGCGAGGCTGCCGCGGTTGCTGGGCGAGAGGAAGCCGACAACGGCGAAGGCGATCGTGAAGCCGGTCATCATGAAGAGCTGGGCGCCGTTGCCGACGAGCACGGATAGTGCGAGGGCGTGCTTGGGTGAGCGGAAGACGTCGCCGTGTACCAGCTTCCAGCCGCTGTCTTCTACCACGCCGTCCTCCATGTTATCGCCACTGAAGTCGTCCAAGCGTAGCTGATCCAGGCGATTGTAGCGCTTGATGTCCTTACGCAGTGTGCGGATCAACACAGTGCTGACCATGCCAATGAGAAACATGAATATCACCGCGCTGTTGATGAGCGAGAACCAGTGGATCTTCGGGTCATAAACGTGCAGGTACTTATCCCAGCGTGTTGCGAACGAGGTCGTTGATGTCCGCCAAAACACACTGTATGTCCACGTCACATGCGTGCTCGTCTTCTCCTCCAACACCATCGGCACATCCCTATTCCCGCACTCAGCCGTAAAATCGTCACCCTCTCCTGTCCGCTTCGATTGTCCCAGCGACTCCGGTTCAACGAGGATGCCGACAACGCGGTACTGATCTTTCCGCACTTCATGGTAATCCACAAAGACGTTGTAATGATTGTGCAATCGCGGCTGCTCCTCCACCACCTCCCCAACGCAAACCCAGGCTGATAGAACTCCGTATTCGTATTGGGATCCAGGTACTTCTGCGCAGCCGGCAATCCGTCAATCAGCCAGTTCATGTTGTAGTTCTGCCATATCCGCCTGTTCACGAACTTCGCATCCCGGGGCTCGAACTCCACTTCGTCGCACACTGCCCTGCATCCCGTCACATTCACTCCCATCTGCAGCTGGAACGGCGACGTCTGAATGCGGTCGCCGAAGATGATGCTTCCCAGGGACTCGGAAACGTGCTGCGCTCCGCCGTCGGGCTGGCAGAAGTGGAAGGCATGGTGGTAGTAGTCGAAGCTGAAGACCGAGCGGGTCTGAGTGTCTCGTGCAGACTGCGAGGGGGTGAGGTGGTTGACGGTCAGCGGGACCAAGTCGCCGGTCTGGTAGTTGGTCGGGGTGATGCCGGGGAGGTAGAAGGCGGCGGCGAGGTGGGAGGAGAGGATAAGGCAGGTGAGAGGGGTGGGTAAGGAGGCGAGTCGTAGGACGGGGAGCATGGTGGGCGAGGGGCAGGGGTCCAGGTGTCAGGTCATGGGTGTGGTGTGGGATGCATGTGGAAGAGTGGAACTCGACAGTTGCCAAGCGGGCGATCAATGCTTGGTCGTCGGAGAGCTGCTGCTGCACGAGTCAGCGTGAGACGCGCAAGCTTATTAGGCGTGCAGTGACGCTGTCTGAGTATGAGAAGGTCAAGTCCTAGCAAGTGACAAACGAACAATGGAAAGGATTACGAGTGGTCGTAACGCAGTGACCGAATGCACTGTTTGGCTTAGTAAGCACAAAGGCCGAGACGGGAAACAGTCCTACGAGCAGACATGAAGCATTTCGAGTAGCACATGCGCCAGCCACGTGATGTCTGTGAGATGTACTCGATCACTACATGTAGTGATATAGTCGGCTTCTGCTACTAGAGGTCGCCTTTCCCATCTACCCATAATCGTGCAAGCTTCCATTCGCTGACTCCCTTCCCCATGACTAACAGTACAGAGGTTTCTGACCGGTGTAGACTGTCATTGCTGAATTCTCCTGTTCCGTAGCTCGGTGTATCGACCTCACGGGCATTGCAAAGATTTCCACACGCTCTACACGCTCAGAAAGGCGGCCTCCTCGCGGTCCTCTCCTCTCGACGGGCTGCTCCGGTTGTGCGGCTCACGAAGCCGAGGCGAGAGAGGCCACGAGTACTTTGGCTAGTACAATGTTGAGGTACCGAGCGTGGCTCTACGCGGACCTTGGCGTAGGCGATATGGAGTATGGTAGATGGCTGGCGCTGAGGCAAAGGGCGTGCATGTCGTAGCCAACAAACACAGAGCCCAGTTGCGTAGCCCACACCGGCTCACTCCTCCATCTCACTCCCCTCTTCCGCGGCCTCCACGAAAGCGTCCACATCTACAACCGGCTCCCGACTGACCCCATGCCGCTCCGCCCACGCCCTGAGCTTACTCTTATTCACCACAATGCTCCCCGCAGCCGTCTTCCTCTTCTCCAGCACATCCATCTCCTTCAGCGCCGCCACGACATCCTCCTGCATCACGTACGTCCCCTCACTGATATCCCTGACCGTCAACGTCCTCTTCAGCGGCGCCCTCAGCAAGAACCGATACACCTCTCCGCACCAAAAGCCCAGGTACCCTTTCCGCCCCAGAGCACTCAACGGGCGCTCGGGACCACCAAAGCGACCCTCCCTCTTACCGAACTCGTAGGATACCGCGATGAGTATCTGGCCCAAACCTCTGCGCTGCCAGGGCGGGAAGACGAGGATGCAGGCTACGTTGTTGTTGTCCCAGCTCATCTTCTCCTTGCTGAAGAAGCCGACCACTTGCCCGTAAGGGTGGGAGGCATTGCGGAGGATGAGGATGTAGTAGAGGAACGTGCTGACGTCGAAAAAGACCGATTTGGTTTCGAGGAACAGCTTGGAGAAGAGGGAGAGGTTCTGTGCGTAGAGACCGTGGTCCTCGCCATCGATCTCGTGGATGATGTAGTCGTCTTTGTCGTAGACTGTCTCGCCTGGCGGAGGTGTGTCTTTCAGCGGGCAGACTTTCTATACCTATCAGCTAGTTACCTTTTGAGCAAGCAGGGTATGTAAGGACGTACACAATGAGCGCTGTAGCCCTCCACCTCACTCGTGTACCGAAAGCACCATTGACACACATACAACCACTCCGTCTTCCGGCCGCCGACCATGTCTTCGGGATAGAAGGAGGGGTACCACGGCCTGATGTGCAGGTTCCCCATCACTACATTCGCGACATTCGGTTCTTGCGGTTTGCTGGATGAGCGATTCGGCGAGAGGATGCTCAAGGGTGACGCGGATGTCATGTTGGCCATGTTATGCCGGCAGGCAGGGCGGCTCACATGATGTTGGCGTAGAATCGACGACGTTCACGACCGGCCAATGTTGCTATTCGCCGTGCGAGCGGAATTGTTGTAGACCTGAGTCAGCAAAGCGGAATTGTTGCGACCAGAACTTGTGGGACGCCGACTTGTCGCCATCTCCGCAAGCTCCTTTGCAGGTGTCTCCGGAAACGCTTCACGTCTTGGCAAAAATCGAGCAGCCGTTAGCGCCCGTTTACTAGTGCCCAATGGGAGAGCTTAATTCCTGCGTTGTCGACTCGTTGCCCTTCCTCAAGCTCTACATGTGTGCGTGATGGACGTGCGAAGTGAAGCCGCCTGGCTAGACGGTGGAATGCCGGGCCACAAGTAGCAGCTTCATTATGAGCTAACGTATCTTTTCTGCGAAAGCTATTTCCCAGGAGCAACTCCACCCACAAAGACACCCCAACATAGGTCAATCACAACGCCCCCAAATCACACCCTACTGGAGTCAACCGTGAGAATAGTCGGCCGCTTCAACCCCTGCCTCCCCTTCAGCCCTTCCATCTCCCCCAGCACCTTCGGTCTCCGATAAGAATACCCAAAGAAAGCCCCCCTCTTCCGAATCTCCATGACCTTCTTCCCCACCACCGGGTCCCTCAGCAACTTATCCCTCGCCCGCTTCTTCTCCTTCTTCCCCTTCAGCCCGCGCGGATCAATGCCATGCTGCACCCGCTCCTCGTAAACCTGCTGCGCGCGGTCGGCCTTCCACTTTTCGTAGTCGGCGCCGAAATGCTCTTTGATACGCCGCAGCTCGGCGTCGGAGCACTCCTCTAGTCCCAACTCGTACTTCTGCTTCTCGACGCGCTCGGCTTTCCAGCGCTCGAAATGCGTCCCTAGCGCCGCTTTGGCGCTCGCGTCGTCCACCTCGCTCTGCAGCTCCAGGCGCTCTTTGATACTCATGAAGCTCGATGAGTCGTCCGTGACGATGTCCTTCTCGTCCTCGAAGTACTTCGTAATGGACTGGTTCTCTTTCACGCGCGGCACAAACGGCGGCTGCATGAGATGCATCTGCGACCAGGGAATGCCGTGGAAGAACTTGTGCGCTTTGATCTCGTCCGCGCCATTGGCGTAGACGTACTTGGCCAGGGGGTTGTGCGAGGCCGTGGAGAGTCGCCGGCCGAGCCGGGCTTCGCTGTGGCGATACTGCCGAGAGCTCATCCGGACTTCTTTGTCGGTGAGGATGGCTTGCAATAAGTCGGTCACGGCGTCGCTCGGGGGCGGTAGCAGGCGTCTCGCGTCTGAAGCGGGTCTTGACCAGCGCTCGTGGATTGGGAATTGCAGCGTAGAGCGGTGGTGTACGATGCTGTCCTTCGTCTTCTGGCGGTTCTCGCAATAGAAGGGCGTCCGACCGTACAGGCACTCGTACAGAATGATGGCGATGCTCCACCAGTCGCAGCGACCATCGTACGCCTGACCCATGATGACCTCTGGTGCCATGTATTGACTAGTTCCGACCACGCTTCGTGCTAGCCTTCGGCGTTCGGTGCGATTGCGGTAGTTGAGCAGTCCTTCCCTCTTCGCATTCTCCTCAGTGTCGACCTTCGGCTTTGCTTTGAGGTGCACCTCGTCATCGCAATCCATCTCAGCCGTCTTCGACATCAGTTCCTCCTCAACGTCTTGCTCATCACCAGCAACGTGGATACCAAGCTTCTCAAGCAAGCTGTAGCGTTGATTGGAGAAGTAGGACTGGCTATGCGCCCAGTGGCCGTCAAAGGCGAGACCAAAGTCGGAGATCTTGAGGTGTCCGGAAGCGCTAATGAGGAAGTTGTCGGGTTTGACGTCGCGGTGTATCCACTTCATCCTGTGGACCTCCTCGATGCAGAGTATCATCTCCGCCGCGTACCACTTGGCAACGCCTTCTTCTAGCACGTCCTCACGCAGCAGCAAGCCTAGAAAGTCGCCGCCGATCATGTACTCCATGACCAAATACAGATTGGTGTTGTCTTGGAAGCTGGCGATGAGCGGCACAACCCATCTTGAGCTCTCGGCACTGACCAGAAAGTCGCGCTCGGCACGCAGGTGGCCCTCTTGACAAGCTCGCAGCATCTCGGACTTGCGAATGACCTTCATGGCGAAAACATCCGCCAAAGCCTTGCCGGCGGGTAGGTTGCGCTTCGCCGTACCGTCCATGTTGCTGATACTTGTCGTCACCACCGATGCTGCGTCGCCGTCTTTCGCGTGGTCACCGTTGGTTGCCTCTGGTACAGTACTCCCACCACGTTCAGTGACGAGCCTCACCACGCCGAAGCTGCCCTTCCCGAGCACACGAATAACATCAAAGCCGGCGATCGAGATGCCCTTGACGTTGTGTCTGGCGATGGAGCTTGCCTTCAGCACCCGCATCTGGCGGAGATGATCGCTCTCGGTGCAGACCCATTCTTCGCGTGCCAGGATACGCTCGCTATGAGAGAGACCGATGTCGAGCATTGCCTGTTCGAATTTCTTGCGGCGGATCGAGCGTGGCGAAGAGGGCTCAAGCATGAGATTGTAGAAGTGCGTTTCCAGATAAACCTTGGCAGCCGTGACGCTCTCTACTGTAGCAGTGGATGGCTCGACGATAACCTCCGCTTCTTGCACGGGTATCAGTAGGTAGCGTCCGCTGTCTTCCTCGATGGGCGGCAGAAGACTGTCGTCCTTTTCCGTGGACAAGCTTTTGCTGTTGGTTTGACACTCCTCGGGCGTAGTTCGCTTCTAGCGTGACACGTAGGAACCAGGAGAGGTGAAGGAAGTTGCAGCAGTGGACGCGGTACTGATAGGCGACCAGTCCGCGTTCTGACCGGAGGGTCTCCGGGACGATGTTGTGCTCGGCGAGCTTTCGTCTTCTTCGGTCTCCTTGACTGGTGTGGTACTCACATTGGTGTCAATGAATGGTACGCTGGGTCTAGTACGCAGACTGGCGCGGTGGACGATGGTTGATGTGCCTGTGGTGCCATTCAGCTTGACCTCCAGGGCAGCTATCCGTTCCGAAAGCTTTGCGGAAATGCCACTGGTTCGAGACTCGCCGGAACCGGGTCGCGACCCAGTGGCGTTGACTTCGCTGTGATTGCCATCAAGTTGACTGCCGCTGAAGCCTTGGAAGCGTACCGAGCGTTTGCGCTGGGGGATGAGGGCCGGTAATGGGTCTGAGATCGAGCGCCGAGATCGAAGGCTGCGTGTCCCGAGACTGCGTGTCCGGGATAGAGCAGCAGGAGGCGGAGTCGCAGTACGATGCTGCGGAGTGCTTGTGCCGTCCATGGTATCCGCTGTGTGGGAGCCTGTCCTGTGTGAGCGCCCATTAAGCTTCGAATCCACTGGCTGCGAGACTTACGGCGACGGACACGGAAACTATGGAAGAGTCTCGAGGCCGAGCGGCGAAGCTTGCTCAGGCCAGCTGCAGAACGTGAGGGTTTCTTGACTGACACTAGCGAAGTGCGAAGCGGTGGCGACTCGGAGCGGCGGTAGAAGACACGGAACGTTCTCCTGACGACAGGCGGCGCAGTGATGTGCTCGGAGGAGGCTTTGCGCTTGCTACTGGTGGGCAGCATAGTGCATTCCGGCGGAGGGTGTACGATAGTGATAAGGCTGCTGGATGGGATGACTTGATGAGATGGAATGGGGCTTGGGATGGAACGAAAGCTGGAGAGCAATAGACAGCTGAAAAGGCATGGAATGGTGAGGTAAGTGGAAGCATCCGTACTTCCTGCCCAAAGTTCGGGCAGAATCAGATCGTCACCGTTACCTGTTCGTTGTCCTCAGATAATCAAGGGAAGTACGTTCAAAGCGTGCCTGTCGTATGGCACTTGCAAGGCGAACGATGCAGAGGGCGCGAGCCATGATCCGGGACATGGCTTAGGGATGTCGTTCCGACTTCAGTGGATACAGACAATCGGTTTCAACTGTAATCGTATGAGGAGCCATACATGTCGAATCCATGTTGTACGCGAGGGAGTGTTGTTGTTGTTTTTTCTCTGAAGGCACTTCTTTGTGAATGGAGCGCACCTGCTTGTGAATGTTGACGATGGGAGCCGAGGGCTTGGCAGCACGTGCGCGGCTGATATCAAAACTGGCCGGCCCTTTGGAGATCCACGCCCACCACCATATTGCCACGCACCATCGCACAAGGTACCTACAGTAGTACATACACACGTTCACGGAAGCCTACAAGATATCACTTGATCAGCACGCGCATACCGACAGCACTCTCGACTCCTACCGGATTTACGCCGCCCTCAGACGCATCCACCCACCCAACCATCACCGTAACCGTGGCAGAGTCGATACGAAATGGCCGTGTTACAGAACCACAAAAGCAATAGTAGTAGTAATTATACCGGCCACGGGCTCAGCGAGTCCGGCAGGCGTGCGAACGTCCAGGCATCTGCCTACGCCGTCGACGCCGCCACCATGGCGTTGACGGGATTCCACTTCACTAGCGGCGGGGGACGAGCAGCCGGGTGGTGAGTACATTCCAAGCCTGGTTATAAAAATACCGAGGAGCATTCAGTACTGATACTGCGCTCCACAGGTGGGTTTGAGGCGCCTCAAGGAGGCGTACCATCACCACCACCGTCTCCGGACGCCGGTCCCCAAGGCCGTCGTCCGGGCCTCACGGCCCGCTCGCGGAGCGGAGACGCATCGCAGGACATTACGGAAGACTGTGAGAGGCTCTTCTGTGAGAGTATGAAGGCTGTGTTCCTGGTTGAGAGGGACTCTGGTCGGCAGAAATCACGAGTAATGTATGCGCAAGAATCGAGGAGCGGCGGCGACGACAGCACCGGCACCGTGGGAGCTCCCGTGGGCGTGAATGTACCGCGCGCAACAGCCCATAGCACGGTATTCGAAAAGCATGGCTTGCCCACGCCCAGCCCGTCGCCGGACGGCCGAAGCTATCCAAAGCCCGGCGGTGGCGACGCGGTCAAGGAGTACGTGGAAGTCTTCGACTACGTCGGCGGCGCCAGGTTCCGTGGCTTCGTCGCCGAAAGGGAAGACGAGCGGAGCATGTTCGTCTTCTTCGACAAGGACGTCATTGGCAAGGATCTGAAGCCTGGGTATGTACTTCAATATCCACCGACTGCCGACACACTCGAAGCTGACCCATTTGCGCTAGTCTGATGATTTTGCTTGAGCTCGCAAGCAGCGACGAGTTCGAGTGCTCCCAGCTGGTCATCTGCGTCGACCGCTTCGCAGACGAGAAGGATGTCAAGGAGACGACCCGCGATCTAGGCTGGGTCGGGTTCGAGCTTGCGATGCTGGATGCATGGGCCGGTCACAGCAACGTTGTCAGCGACGCTTGGCTCTTCTTCGGCATGGACGTTTGAATGCTTTGAGGTCTGCGGCAATCTGCACGCACCTGCTAGGAAAGATGGCTCGTCACATTCAGGGCGCAAGCTCGCAGGATTGGAAGGGGACATCACAGTGAGATACTACAGGGCACTTGGATTGGTAAACTTTTTGAGCGCATCTACCTCTCCGCTCTGTCATCATCGCTCGTCACGCCGTTTTGTATCGCAACTCATCGAATGCGTTGCCCGCTTTCCGCAAGCTCTCAACCTTCTTCGTCGTAAGCTACACATTCACGCTCCAGCACGCTCCACGCATGTCGCGCGCTTTCATAGGACCCTGCATGGCCTACTCTCCGAAGCCTGCAGCTTCCCGTCCACCACTGAGAAGCGCAAAGTGATCAACAAATACCACTCCCACTCCCGTCTGAAGAGAATAGACAGTACGAGAGAAGCCGGTCTCAGTCGTTCGTATCGCCTTCGTAGGCTCACGCCCATCTCAAAGCAGCCTAATCGTAGATCGCTGCATGAACGGCGTAGGCCTCTCTGGCCTCGTTATCGTGAAAGTCCGGTAAAGTCGTTGTCGTGAAATCATGAATCTCGGTCGAGAAGGGTACATTTGGTTTGGCAGACATAAGAAAAGATGCTCGAGGTCGTGAGTCGTACTGTGCATGCATTGAAGCGCGTGCAGTGCGGTCGTGCGTCGCACTTTATCGCCTCATACCGCCCGCCTTGACGGAGTGAGGCTGGCTGATGGGTCGGCCCATTGCGGGATCAGTTCGCTGGCGCTTGAGGCTTGGGTCGCCACCCGCGCTCATCGGGGTGTTGTACGAGTCGTCCTGGTCGTCTTCGCGCATGCGCTTGTTGGACTGTGGTCCGTTTCCATTCGTTGGCGGGTATGGCTGGGCAGGGTATCCGGCCTGCGGCGGGTACGGCTCTGTGCCATTGGGAGCACCACCTCGCGTGTCATTGCCTATGACGTAGTTCAAGTTGCTGGAAGGTAGCTGGGACGCTCTTTGAGGGGTGCTGTAGCCTTGGTAAGGGTTGGCTGTCCGTGGAGTAGCGCGACCAGAACCATTCTGGTGTGGCGAATGGGTCATCTCCGGCGAGATGTGCGACTGCTCAGAGTGGAGGGGCCCTGGTCTCGTGTTAGCTATATCGTTGTAGGTATATCGTCTAGCGCCATAAGACGAACTGGTGTGGGTATATTCACCCTCATGCTCGCCTTCCGCGTCCTGCTGGCTTGCATAGCCGTCGTGAGCCTTGTGCTCTCCGACTTCGTTCTCCGCCCCAGCACGAGCGGGCGGACCCATCTCGTGTTTCACGCCGCTCGGACTGCTCTGCACCCCAGAGTAGCGAGCCATTGGCTGTTGCGGAGGGTAATGGCCGTAAGCGGGGCCCGCCGAGTACATCTGCCGGGAGCCGTCGTATGGCTGGGTGGTTTGATAACCATGTGCAGAGCCGGGAGGGGACGAGGCTAGATTCGTCAGCGTGGGTCCTTGCTCTTACGAAGGTTCATCAGGAAGAGGTCTACCTGAGTTCATGCCACCCGCATGTCCGCCACTGTATTCGTACGAGCTGCCTGCATTACCCATGCCCATGGTCAGACTAGATGTGCTTGCCGGAGGGGTCGGGAAGGTGTGTGCCCTATCAAGGCCGGGCCTACCAGATGCAGGATGGGGTGCAATAGAGTGCGGAGGTTGCGGGATGCTCGCACCGACAGGGTTACCGATAGAATGATGGTGCGTGAGCGCTGGTGGTTGCGCGCCTTGCGGCGTCCTCATGTATTCGGGTTGATCGGAACGGCGCGCAGCCATGGCGGCATTGCCGATGCTCTGGCGCGCTGGGTTCGTGGGGTGATAAAGCAGGGCACCAATATTGTGCACGAACAATGGGTAGAGCAACTCGGTGATCTTCTCCTTGTTTGCGAAGTCCAGCGCACGATCGAATGGTATCCTACGACCGCGTTAGCGCAACGTCGCAGCTCTTCAGTTCAAGTTCCGCCTTACCAGACACCTTTGAGGTGCATCGGCCCAATCTTGACCACGTGTCGTGTCTTCTCGCTCTTCAAGATTCCGTCGCGGCGTCCACGCGTCATACCGGCGACGTTCAATAGCTTGGTGCCGTTGATCATGTGGTTGTCCTCGCGTCTCGCCACGCAGACACTATTAGCCTCCACTTGGAAACATAGACTGCCCTCATCTTCCCAGAGAGTTGCTGTCACTCTTGGCTTCATGCCAGGCGGTGCAACCTGCCCGGTGGTATCGCAACTGCGCTCGAAGTTCTGCTGCGGGGGCCCGGGCGGCGCTTGCCCATTGGAGGCCATCGTAGGCAAAGGCAGCGATTGCGGCATCCCGCCCATGGAAGTGACTGGGTGTCCAGCTGACATCGGCGCCATGGTGCCCGGGTATGAGTACCCATAGCCCGTCGGCGCATAGTTGTGTGAGGCCGGTTGCAGCGCTTGGGGTTGGCCATATCCAGAATACTGTCCCATGCTGGGAGCTGGCCCCGAAGGCTGGGCATGAGCTTGGCTCACGTCCATATATGGCTGCGGCTGTTGGTTCATGCTGCCGTAACCCAGTGGTGTAGAGTGGAACGAGGCCGGGTGGTACAGGTGAGCGGGCGCTGAGTAACTGGCGGATTGGTACGTGACGCTTTCGGGAGATGATGTGTGCAGGTTTCGGACCTTGGTGCCGTCTACGGACGAGGCGTAGGAAGTGTTCGTGTCGTGGTGTGAGAGATTGGCGATCGAGGAGCCGCTGAAGGACCCAGCCCGAGGTGATGACCCAACGGAGGACGCGCTTGCCTGCTGCTGCGCTTCCTGTGGAAGAGGCGCGAATAGAGCTTGGTCCCACTGGCTTTCGTTCCCTCGGGCTGAAGTTTGGGGTACGGGAGGGAGCGCCAGTTTTCCGGTGTTATGAGGGTATCAACGAGACAGAGACTCTGCGCTGACTTGCGGCGAGCTGTTGAGGATGCTTCGTTTGGTTCGAGTCGTGACGGGTCGTGTTCGTTGACAAGCTCGTTTGATGCGCCGCTGCGATGATCGAAGTCGAGGTAGCCGTTAACGCGAAGCAATCGTCAAGGTCGTTAATATCGTAACAGGTCGTGAGTCGTGGTCAACGGAGTCCAATCCCGTGAGCCTGACAAGCCTATGTCAAGCATGTGTTAGCAGCAGCCGTGAACCAGGTCATGTACAAAGCGGCGACTACGGACGCACCTTGTCGTCCTAAGAGATGCAATGCATGAGAGGGAACGGGTTTACAAACGCAGGCGGGGGAGCTTCTCAAGGAATAAGTTGAGGAGGTTGGTGGTGTCTCGGCTGCGCTAAGCTCGATAGCACTAGCGATACCCGATGGGAACAAGGTGCGGAGATGGTAGGCGGTCGCCGGGTGGGATGTAGGGTGAGATTTACCTTCCGATGATAGGTTGATGATGATCAAGTCGGCGATTGCAGGCTGGCGTGGTTGAGAGTGCGGCGATTGTGAGGGGCGAGGTCGAGCTGTTCCGTTTGCGCCGTAGCAGGTTTACGGTGGCGCGGCGGAGGCTCGAACAGTGCGAGCTGCACGCTGGACCGCAATAATAATCAGAACAATAATGCTGGCTGTTGGTCGCGGGAAGCGGTGTCTTGGACGCAGTGGGCGGGCCGCGCCTTTGCAGGAAGTGCGGGACCTCGTGGAGTTGCAGTCGAGCTGTCTCGCGGGTGATGCAAGGCCGATGCAGTGTCTCAGCAGCGCGTCGGAAAGCGATGGACAGTCGGTTTTGCTGAAGCAGCAGGCCCGGGAGAGCGCCAGACCAACGGAGCAGCCGTGGCAAGGATCTAGCGGACGGGCAAAGTGGGGAAAGTGGCTGGCCAGGTCTTCGCTTGGCTCGGCCGGTAATCGTGGAATGCAAGGTGCCGCTGCAGCGCGATGATCGCCGGCGCGTGGGTTTGCCTGGCTCTGCACGCACTCGCGATCTGGTGTGCGTGGGAGTCGCCACTGCGTTGATGATTGATGGTCAACAGCGATGGTTACTACTGATGTGTGGGCACCGGTGTCACAGTCAAGATTGGTGCGGTTGTGCCTTGCGGGAAGCGACGATAACGTCGGCGGGCAGGTGGACGGGTGTGGGATTTAGCAAAGCCACAGCGGAACAATTGACGGCAAAATCGCTAGCCTTGAATTGATGTGAAGTTGAGCTCCGACACGCTAGGCCTATTCAGTACAAATTTTTGGACGAGGAAGGTGGGAGACTCGATATGAGAAACCACTGACGCCGGATATCACATACGTTTGCCATCACCGCGCCACTATGCCCCCATCCCACACGCGCCAACATGACTTTACAAAGCAGCGTTTCTTGCACCATCTCTGGCACAAATCTACGCCTGAACAAGCTCCTCGCTCGACCCCGGCGCCGGCAAAAGCATGCGAGCGATGAGACGGTCCGCTACAACCAATGAGATCGATATCGGTCGTTCGCATAGCGAGGCGGCGCGGCTCTGCGGTGGATCGGTGGTATCGATTTATCTATACGTCCTGACAACCGCGGTGCTGTAATTAGCGTTGTCACGTCGCCTGCCATGCGTTCACGATTCAGCTGTGTCTCACACGCAAAGACGAAACTTCTCCAGGCTTGCCAAAGTATGAAAAATCCGATCGAGTTCATGGCGCGCCGGCTGAAGAGGCGCAAGAGTTAACAAGCATGCTTCGTGTCTTCGTTCAAGGTGTCTGAGGTCATCAAACCACGTTCACATTTGGCAAGCTCGGGCCAGATCACGGTCAAGCTTCCTGAAAGACACCATTCATCCGAGGCGGCGGATTTCTTGGTAGCACTCGAGTCCGTTCCCGGGAATACTGGCTATCGTCATCCCCCCTCCATACGACCAGACGAGTTCGTCACCCAGTCGCAACCCCTTCCAAGCATTTGACGTATGCGATGATGCGTTCTAGTTGTCGTTTTAAGAGGAGTTCGAGACTACATGTCCCGGACTGCAGGTCTCTCTTTAGTCTCCACATTCTCCAACGGCTACTGCGTCCCGCTGCAGCTGCAATGCAAGTGATAGCGTGCAGCCTGGACCTTGCTGATGATGATACCGTCCAAGACGCAATCGACGAAAACAATTGTTACCATCGTACCCTACTTCGAAACTTAGCAAAATTTACCCGGGCTGAGCAGGACTGCCAGTACTGATCCCAAAGCTGCTGTTGGACAACCCTATTGCTATCGAAACAGGAAGGTCTCGAAGACACCCGCCCGAGATACGATACGAACTCCACCCCTCACAAACGCCATCTCGAATGAAGACCGACCACGTCGCCAGCCTAAGCAACCTTAAAAACGCCACTACCCACCACAAAGGTGACACAAACATCCTCCATCTCGTGCACGGCGTTTTCGATAGGCGTGCTACACTTCCCGAACCAGACAATTCCATGGTGAAACGCGGCCTGCACCACGTCAGCGGTCATGAGCGTTTTCGCCTTCACCATCGAGCGCGATAGAGTGGTTCGCGATAATTGCGCAGGACAATGTGTGGCTGCTGAGAGGGAACGCAGCGGGGTACCTTCTTCACCGCTCATTCTGGCTTCCGAGCGGGCCGAATGGTTGGATGGGAAGGGCACCTCGCTCGCTCCATCAATCATCGGCAGAACGGGGACTGTTGCACGCGGAGGGGCGGGGCGGGCTCATCTCAGAGTCTGTGCGAGTCCCCACGAGGCGAGACACGCTGGCATTGTTCGCCTCAGACATTCGTACGACAGCTGCGGTGCTTCTTACCGTGTCATGAGGACTCAGATGTTCGCGGTCATGTAGACTTGTTGGTCGCCCTATGTACAGTACGTGCACGCGATCTCTCGGGCACGCAGCCAGTATGCATGCGGTTATTCTGTGCATCGCGTGTGCAGGCGGGAGTCCTGCGTACGCACAAGTAGGTTGCTCGCATTGCCGTATGCGCAGGCTCGTGGACCCCGGTTCTAGGATTTCGCGAAATGGAGATCCGAGCAGAACTGTGCGTCCTGCGTACAAGAATGAGTGACGATAGCCTCGTGGGCGTCTGGCACCGCATCCGTATCATTGTGCATTTGTTGCGATGGTACACAGGTCGATAAGTTGACCGCTGCTGTTGGTAGCACCGGCGAAAGCATAGGTCACGGAGTATGTTGCACGAACACCATCGATCTCCAATTGTCGTTTGCTTTCGAGCGCTTCCGCAAGCGAGGCTACACCGTCGGATTGGTGACGGGTGCACCGTCTGTTCTCTCGTGGTCTGCAAGGGACTTCTACCCTCCACTGGTGCAGTTGGAAGAACCCAAGTGGTTTCAGGACAAGTTAATCGGCAGTCCCACATCAGATCGTCATGATACTAGTGGCGTGCGTACTGTGATGAGGGCGCCCCAAAGCAGGAGCATGGAGGATCAGACAGAGCCCATAATTGATGTTATATAAGTTGTAGTCTATTGCGCTGCGCCATCAGCTCAAAGCAAAGCTCGCCATGGCTTTGGAAACGCGACAAGACAGTTCATCTTCCTGGGTTAGAGTGAGGACGGTATGGTAGAGATGAACACACCGCCAAAAAGATCCCAGGATAACAGGGCCAAGAAAGCCTTCTCAGGCTCAAGCGCCCTTCACAAATTTGGTATGAGTGCCAGAGGCGACCAGCTTCCCACGCTTCTCGTCCTCAACCTTGTAGATATTGACCTTCGTAAATGCCAGGTTGCTGCCGAGCTTCTCTACGATACCCTCAATCTCGATCTCATCACCAGCTTTGGCACCGCTTTGGTAGCTCACGTGGATGTCCACGCTCACACCGGAGGAGGCACGGAGCGAGCTTGCGCATATGGCCATGCCTCCCATCCAATCAACTATTGTCGCTGTTACGGAGCCATGCAGACTCGCCATGCTGTTCATATGGCATGGCGACAGCGGCAGGCGGGCGAGTACGTGGCCCTTGGTCGTTGCACCGGAGATCCTGACGGGCGTGAGGAGGAACGCGTATATGGGGCTTGTGGGCATTTTCGTCTTCACGATCTCTTCGATGTGTAGACATTCCGGGCTCTTCTCCTCGTGCTCTGCCATGGTGTACGGGTGATGAACTGACGGTGGCCTGCGAATCAGTCTTCGTGACGCTGCTGTAGTCTCGGTCACCGGCTCGATCTCAAAGGGTGGTATACTTTTAGCACAGGGTATTGGCTCGTTCTGGAAAGAGTCGTGTAGAAGATGCGGTCGGTTCTTTTCAAAGGATGCGATATGAGATGGGTGGTGAAGCGCAATCATGGTGCCTTAGGCTTCTAACCTGCGGCCTTATATTCCTCCGAGGCCGGACCGACGTCACTCCAACTTCGGAAGCGTCGAGCTCATGTTGGAGCTGGATGATGTTGGCTCTGCGACGAACTCGCCATTGACACCTTGCCCAACCTTATCGTTGCTGTCTATTGGTCCTCTTATGATGCCCCCTTGAGAGACCCTAATACTTGTCAATTAATCAAAGCCCTGACCCTCCACTCACGCGCACCCGGCGCATTGGCGCAATTCCCTTCGCGGACACTACACCTTCGACGCCAATCCCCTTCGTACTTTGCCGACAGCTATAAGTTGACTAGGCCGGTGATCTGGTCTAGCAAGCGAGGGCTTTGGTTATGGCCTGGGAAGGCCAAGATGGATGGCCAGGATAGAGCCAACCAGTCCTACCTCAGCAAGTTGTCGCCCTGGAATAGAAGCCCCCTTGTGCCACCAGTTCAGGGTGCACAAGGAGAGCCTGAGCATTTACAGCAGCAGAAGAGGCAGGATCATGTAGTCAGTTCCAGGCATATACGACGACAGTACCCGAAAGACTGTCCCCGCTTGAGGCCTGGCTGGTTCCACGCCACAGACGTCCCAAAACGCAGACCAAGCCCTGCTACTGGCGAAGTAAAGGAGGAGACGCCAGCCGCTCAGCCGAAGAAGTACATCGCCTTCTCTGTGAAAGATTCGAAGGCTATTGAGGCTGCCTTTCAGAGCTTGATCGAAGCCGACGATGGCGGTGGGAAGACGAGTCCGGTGGAGTCGGAAGGAGACATCACGCTGCAAAGTGCCGGTAGTGCGCAACGTTCAGACAGCAAACAGAATACGAGCCTCGAGGACGACGACAAGACCGTGAAGGTACCAGTCAACGAAGATTATCTCTTCGATGTAGATGTGAGACGACGGGAGCTTGCGCCTGCGTATTGGCTAGGTCCCGTGTATGACGTTCGGCGCGCAACTTGGTTTTTCCAAGAAGGCTCCAGCCAGCGGCCATGCAACGAAAACTTGGCTTCTCAACTGGAGGAGGGCTGGTTGAAGACCAAGGCGTGGAGAATACCCCCTGGACAGACCGAACAGGCTGCGCAGAAGCCGCGCTCAGCATCGCAGCCGCGAGCGAGGCCCTCTTCTTGGGCTCCGTCCGCTACTTTGAGACCGCCCGCTTCCACCCAGCCCACACCACAAGCTTCATCGGACAACCTGCGCAGTCGAGCCGCTCAGCAAGTTGCTGGTCAAGTGCAGAGCGACGTTATTCTGGAGACCGGGCAATTTGAGCAACCTCCGAACACTCACCGCCTATTCGGCGCTCACATGAACAGTGTCGTCACGTATCAAGATGGTATGACGGCTTGGCTTCTAACAGATGACTTCTTGTCGCGGATGAACTACTCCGTCTATCAGCGCTTTGCGGGTGGCGGGCACTTTGCCGGCTCGAAAATGACAAGAGGCTACATTAACCCCTCTCAGCAAGCCAAAAAGCTTGCTGAGAGGGATGAACCGGCTGTTGAATCCAGCGAGTCATCCAATACATCTAAGAAGGGGCGTCTGCCGGGAGACAATGGAGCGACCGACGAAGTAAAGGCTGAAGAGCACCATTCTCAGCGGCCCAGCGTTTCCGAGACCCGTCGAAGGGACCTCGCGCGGCAGATGTCGTCGCTAATGGACGATCCATCTAGTACAGACCCGGAGCGCCAAGATGAAGAGCTTCGCCAGCGGGACGAGCGCGAGATCGAGGACGACTACAATGAAGCAGATGGTGAGGAGCAGGGTCGGGAGATTGAACACTTGATTCTCGTTACGCACGGTATTGGCCAGCGTTTAGGGTTGCGTCTCGAGGCCGTCAACTTCG
The DNA here is from genome assembly GCA_030411845.1 of Friedmanniomyces endolithicus. NCBI lineage: Eukaryota > Fungi > Ascomycota > Dothideomycetes > Mycosphaerellales > Teratosphaeriaceae > Friedmanniomyces > Friedmanniomyces endolithicus. The sequence goes on from JASUXV010000014.1 coordinate 640,246, forward strand.
TGTCCGACGTGACCGTTCTTCGCAAGACTTTGAAGGCGGTCTACGCAGACTCGCCAGATCTACGAGCGCTGAATGCCGAGCTTGAGAATACGGAACATACGAACAGCAGAGTGCAAGTGCTGCCGATCTGCTGGCGTCACCTGCTTGACTTTCCCAAGCAAAGCTTGAGACACAACCGCAAAGCGAGCAAGAAAGAACATGACATCGCCGACACTGAGTCAGAGGATGAAGAAGAGTTCCCGAGCCTTGAGGACATCACAGTCGAAGGCGCGTCGGCTGTTCGCCGGCTATTCACCGACCTTGCCCTTGATATTCTTCTTTACCAAAGCTCCCTGTACAACGCCACGATTTCCCGTATTGTTCTGGAGGAGTGCAACCGGATCTACCGACTGTTTATCCAGAGAAATCCTTCCTTCAATGGCAAAGTGTCGCTCATAGGACATTCTTTAGGCTCGGCGATCTTGTTTGACATACTTTGCGAACAAGATCAAGAGCTGCACTCGAGCATAGCGCATAAGAGAGGCGCCCACCATCGGCAGCTGGATTTCGAGGTTGAGGAGTTTTACGCCTTAGGCTCCCCTATCGGCCTCTTTCAGATGCTCAAAGGAAGGACCATCGTCGCTCGAGAACCTGTGGACCGGCATCAGACCAGCACCGACGACCCAATGCTGGACGGCCCTCCGTTGTTAAGTCGTAAGGCGACAGCGACAAACAGGACTTCCACGAGTAGTCTCAAATGCCAGATACACAACATCTTCCATCCACTTGATCCGGTCTCATATCGTTTGGAACCCCTCATATCACCAGCGATGGCTGCCCTCAAGCCGCAGCCCCTACCCTACACCAAACGTGGTATATTCGGGGCCCCAGTGGGCCAAGGTCTGACAGGCATCAGTACGCGCGTCAGCCAAAGCGTCTCTAGCATGTGGTCGAATGTGGCGTCCAGCCTCCTTACGAGAGGGCTAGGCTACTCGGGCAGCGATCCAGGCCAGGTCGGCACCAATGAGCAAAGTGTGACCAAGAGCAGCGGCCCACTTTCCTTGGGCGCAGGTTTCCTCCCTACCGCGCCGTTGCCAGCCAAAGGGACCGAGATTACTACAATGCCTGCAGACAGTCAGACTGGGTTCGGCAGGGACGCTTCCGCCGCGAACAACACCGGCCAGCACCCACCCACCCTCATCGATGCCAATATCGAAACCCTCTCCACGGACTTCCGGAAGCGTCGTCAGTCCGTGGAATCCGACGCCCAGACCCGCGATCTAGGTGCCGGCGGTGTGGGCAGCGAAGAGTGGCGGGAAGCCGAAGAGCGGGCCAAGAAGCTTCGACGCGAGGAGGAGAAGGTGCGTAAGCTGAATTCTAATGGTCGTGTGGACTACGCCATTCAGGAAGGAGCGTTCGATATCAACATCATCGCCGCGATCGCGAGTCATCTGTCGTACTGGAGCGATGAGGATGTAAGCCATTACATTATCAGCCAGCTGCTGAGCCGCCACCGAATTGTTAGACCTACGGCAGAGAGTGACCCGAAGGCAAAGCAAGTGTGAAATACATGGCTGTATGGGCACCTTCATAGTGTCCCTTGCAATGCTGAAAATGGAACAGAGAAGCCGGAAAATGCCGCCGTGTCTCCTATCTGGATATGTATACCACGGACGGAGCTAGTCATAAGTCATACAGGCTACGGTCAACATACTGGACCTCCACTCAATCGCCCGGCCCGCTCAGCACACTCTATGGCTTCACGCACTACTTCTGGGCAGGACACGCATCATGCAGATCAATCTGCGGGGCGTGAACCCTCTGATGGCCCTCCAGTCTCTACCTGAGGTGTCCTCGAGCAGTCATCCCCATTCCGCGGTGTCTTGCATCGCACAGCTTCCGTCGACATCTTTGTCTCCGCACTTGAGCGCGCACCACCTTACCCTCGCAGCGTCGTTGCAACTCCGGAACGGCCATTGCTTCGAGGTGCCCCGTTAGGCATCGCCAGACGCCCAGTCCCAACCCAACCCTGCCATATTACGCCAGCACCCCTCGCAACATCCTCCGCCGTCCTGCCATGCGCGTCCTTCAGACTCCGAATATCCACCTTCCCAGTCTGATATTCACGCATCACGCCCAGCGTTCCAGCCTCCTGGTATACCAACGCCGGAAAGCTCATCTCAGGATACTCGCTCGCCAACAATAAGAGCAACCACGCGACTTCACGGTGCCCGTTCGCAACTGCTGCGTGGAGACCTGATGACATGTCGCCGATTGGATCTTGATATCGGAGGACTTCGTCTGCGCTCTTGCTTGGTCCACCGACCGCCTCGGTCATCACCTCGCCATCTTCGTCATCTGCCGTCACCTCTTCGCCGCAGCTCTTCACCAATTCCGCGATCGCGCGGTGGTCACCTTCGCTGCAGAATTCGAGGAAGGCGCGGCATTTCCTCTCTTCCGGATAGGCGCGAAGGTAGCTCTCTTCCCTGAGTATGGGTGCGATATCTATACCTTGCTGCAAACCTCCCTCATTGTTCAGATCGACTATGATCCGCTCTTCGGTGGAGCTGCTGCTTGAGGAGGCAGCTACGATACTGCGGTTGCATGCGGGGCACTTGCTGTACTCGTAGGCTTCGAGTAGGCACTCCCAGTGGAAGTGGTCGCCGCAGGAGAGATGGACGTCGTCGGGCAGGGTTTCGGGTTCTTCGCCCATGGGTACATCATCGTTGCCATCCTCGTCCTCCGAGTCGGGCTCGATGGAGATGGTGAGGGGTTTCTGACAGTGAGCGCAGACAGCCATGGTGGGGCTCGTGGGTGGATGCCGGACTATGATGGCCTTTGTGTGTATAGGTAATGACCTTGCTGCACCTTGACTTGGTGCTTCGCGTTATTCACATTTCAGAATCTTTCACATGCTGTCTGGTCTCCATTTCCATCGAAGAATTCGACGATCTCAAACAGTGACGTATGTACATAGTGCCGTGGTGTTGTGCTCGCGGGATCAGCCGGGCGTCGTTGTTGTTCCAGATTGAGGCGTCGGTGCCTGATGTAAAGTAAACACCGTGTCTTCAAACTCTTTGTTGCAAACGAGCTTCTCTACATCTCACTCAATACATGTAATACACGAAGGGGACACTGATCTACCACATCCGAATACACACATCGCCAACGCCCACTCCATCACCTCACGCACACCCCACAGCGACAGCCGGCGCAATGGACGAGCAAGCCTACCTCGAGCCAGGCTTCGATCCGGGTAGCCTCACGATGCCACGTCTCCGCTCCGTTCTCGTCGCGCACAACGTCAACTACCCGTCCTCCGCCAAGAAGAGTCAGCTTGTAGACATCTTCAACGAGAGCGTCCTGCCGCAAGCGCGCAGCATCCGAACAGCGAATGCGCGCGTGAAGCGCACGAGCAGAGGTATTGAAGATGTGCCGAAAAGTCAAGCTACAACTGAAAGCGAGGAGGAGGAAGAGGAGATACGTCCGCCGCCTGCTACCACCAGATCATCACGCAGGACGACGAGAGCTCGCACCGACGAGCTACCCGATGTTGCGCCGACTCCGCGTAGTAGTCGGCACAGCACTGCGCCGCCGGACGAAACACCCAGAAGAGCTTCGAGCAAGCATGCGAGACCGGCGGATGTGCAGGAGGAGCCCGAGACGGCCCGACGGGTGTCGAAGAAGGTGCGACCCAGTGCCACGGTGGTGAAGGACGATGAAGGCGAGGGAGGCAGCCCGTTCTCAGCCGAGAATGTGTTCCAATCTGGCAGTTCGCCGCCACCGCTCGTCCCGCGAAGCCGCGACACGGAGCGCAGGAGGACGACCGCAACGACGAACCGAGATGTAGAGAGGCGTCGCAGCCATGACCGGCGAAGACAGAGCGAGAACGTACGGCCGGTCAGAGATCAAACGGACGGTGCTGTCGTACCGACGCGCAAGACGTTTGACATGCCAGCGGCTCGCTTAAAGCAACAAGAGGAGATGGAGCCGACGGAAGAGTTCACGCCGGATGAGCACCAAGAGCTGATCCATATCGAGCAAAGAGGCGCGCTCGTGCCCACAACGCGCAGGAACAAGCGTCCATCCAGCAGCACCGTCAAGTTGGCTCCACTGGCCATCCTCACGGCGCTCCTGGGAGGTCTCGGTACGGTTTGGAGACAGGAAAAGATCGAAGTCGGCTACTGCGGCGTCGGCAGACCTACCATGGAGCTGGCGGGCACGCCCATACCAGACTGGGCTGACTTCATGCGCCCGCAATGCGAGCCCTGCCCGCCCCACGCATACTGCGGCGAGAAGCTGGAGACGGTGTGCGAGCAGGACTTTGTGCTGACATCTCATCCTCTTTCGCTGGGTGGTGCCATCCCGCTGCCACCGCGCTGCGAGCCGGATAGTGAGAAAGCACGGAAAGTCAGCATGGTCAAGGAGCGTGCTGTCGAGCAGCTGCGCGAGCGCAACGCGCAGTATGAGTGTGGTGAAGCCGCGAAAGCCGAGGTGAAGGAGAAGGATCTCAAGAAGCTCATCAGCGCCAGCAAGCGCAGGAGCATGTCCAACGAGGAGTTTGAGGATCTGTGGGCAGCTGCAATCCCAGAAATACAGGGCGCGGACGAGGTGGTCAGCGGCGCAGACGGGTAAGTCGATGCGTCCCACCCTCTACCTACCATTCGCTGTACACGGCCGCTTACGGATCATGAAACTAACAGATACGCCGCCGCCTCAGATCACACTTCACACTCCGCTCCACCAGCCTCGCTCGCCTCCCCCTCGCTTGCGCCGTCCGACGATCCCTACGCGAAACGCTTAGACAGTATCTTTGGCAGCTTGTAACCTTCCTCATCCTGCTCTCGGGTGGCGGCTACGGCCACCATCGCATCACCAGCGGCCGCGAGACGGAGGGCAAAGCGAAGCAGCTGGCTAGTCAGGCGCTGGAGCGCTTGAGCCAGCAGGCTGCGCTGCATGCGTGGGATCCCGAGGCGTATCAGGAGAATTATGTTAGTGTGGCGCAGCTGAGGGATGATGTGCTCAGAGATGAGTTTAGTGCGGGAAGGCGGAAGGCGCTGTGGGAGAAGGTGCAGAGGAAGGTGGAGGGGAATAGTAATGTGAGGCCTATGGTTCGTGAGGGCAGGAGCGGGGATGTGGGGAGGGTGTGGGAGTGGGTGGGCGCTGTGGGGTTGCTGGAGGGGGCTAGTGCGCCGAGTACGGTTGATAGGCGGAAGAGTGGCAATCGGGTGAGTTCTGGGGGCGTGACGCAGGAGAGGCTGATTGAGGCGAGGGAGGAGATTGAGATGAGTGTGCGGAAGTGGGAGGAGGGGGGAAAGTATTATTGAGGTGCTGGCTTGCGTTGGCTGAGGTATGCTTGGGATCAGGAAACCAGTCCGACCATCTGCAGGCTGCAATGCTGGGGACTTGGGGTGGCCACTACGCTGCGGGAGTATGATAACATGACAGGATCAGAGCTTTGTTTGGGTCGAATGAGTTCGTCGAGCGGATGTACAGTACGAATGAGCGTTGGCCAAGTGACAGCCGTCTGGAGCTCTAATATTATGGCGAGAAGCCTCAGAATAGCGAGTTACTCCCTACAACTATTTGACCCTGTCCGCTCGTCGATGGATGGGGAGAGCCATCTCAGGTCGACGTGGAACTGTCAAATTTGTGTTGCTCGCGACTGCACGTTGGACTCATCGGCTCTCGGATGCGTGACAGCCGGGCCGGAATGTGGGACGCTACATGATGTGTACTCAGCTTGAACCGGGCGTCTGGACTTTCCGAGAGTCCGCAATGGGATTTGACGCTCGGAACTGTGTATTATACCGACCGTCACTACACGTAGCGCGGTAGGTAGGCACACGTATAAGTACGGATTACCCACTGGCATGCTTGGGTTGTTCAGCCCTTCAACAGTCGCTGCAGCTTTCAAACAAGGACCCGTCGAAAGCCGTCAAACTACTGCGCGGCCAGGAGAACCCGACGTACCGCAGATACTCTCATCGACCCTGAGGGCGACGACGCAATGACTGCGTATATAACAGCCGCACAGATCGCAGGCGTGACAAGCGCGGCTTGCCTTTCTGGTACGTTCCTCTATTCGCTTACAGAGCTACCTCAGTCGAGCACCCTTCGTTGACTCACACCACCGCCAGGCCTCATAGCAAGCGTGAGCTTCATGGCCATCCCAGCCATCGCCCTCGCGCCGCCCGAGGTAGCTGTCCGGCAATGGAGAAAGGCGTACGACAAGGGCAAGTCGTCTGCGCCCTTCTTCGCCATAACGAGCGCGGCTTGCTTCGGGTACCTAGCATATGCGACTAGGCATGTGGTCGCCAAGCCCAATGCGATGGGTTTGAAGTCGCCGATGGTGCTGTATGCGGTTGCTGCGGTGGCTGTACCTAGCATCATGCCGTTTACGATTGCGGTCATGCATCCGCGCGCGAATCTTAGGCTGATTGCGCTGGCGGGTGAGGCCGAGCAGAAGGGCAAGGGAACAGCAGTCAGTGTCAGTGAAGGTGAGGTGCGGCAGTTGTTGAGGACGTGGACGGTGCTGAATTATGTGCGCGCGGTGGCTGTTGGGACGGGTGCTGTCCTCGGGGCAGTCGCTGCGATCAGTATGTAGATTGCGTAATCGTTATAACCATACCGTGTGTTCTGTCTTTGGCAGCTGTGAAGTAGAGTTTCAGCGGATGTGTGAACGAGTGAATGTGTGAATGTCAGAACGGCGACACGTGACTGAGGACAACAACATTGAATGAGTCAGCAAAGGTTCGCTTAGTTCAGCTCCGCTTTGCGCTTCTCTCTCCCTCCTTCTCTTCCATCAACCATCACGACCTTCTCCATCACCCACACCCGCACCACACCAGCAACCTTCTTCAGCCCCTCTCGTGAACCCAAGCGACGCAGTCACTCTGATCGACCCACAGATCCGCAACAAGTCGCGCCTCCGCAATCTCAATCGGTTCACTGGAAACGGAGTGGCACGAGCCACGGTGAATCCCACCCACTAGGTCCCTGGCGATACGATAGCGGTGGAAGGAGAGGAGGAGAAAGACTACTTGCTTCGAGACACGGTCTCAGACCATCTTTGTGTATTATTCTTATTCTCACCCCTCACACTTGTGAAGTGAGCTTCGTGTGCGCTTGCCCGAGACTTTTGAATACCAAAGAACAATAGGCCGCACTTGGCTATTGTCGCAAGACAGTTGCGATTCAATACAAAAGCCTTTCCGGTCGTGCCACTGGTGCTAGTCAAAAGGCATCACGCCTGACTGTTCAGCTGTACTACTCTCCCTTCCCTCACCTATAGCTTATTTGTAACCACTCGATCCGCAACTGGGCCTCGAAAACCACACGACTTGCGACTCCGCCGGCTCGGACTGTTACCAAGATAACCCCTTCTGGACACCGGCCACAACCCACTACAACCATGTCTTCCTCCATCTTCTTCCGGTTCAAGTCGCAGAAGGACCCGCTGCAGATGACCTTTGACGGCACCTCACTATCCGTATTCGAAGTGAAGCGTGAGATCATAGCGATTTCCAAGCTCGGTGATGGCACGGACTTTGACCTCGAGATCTACACTCCGGAGTCGATGGAGAGTAAGTCAAGGTATAATCCGAACACGCATACTACAGTCTCGCTAACGCACACAGAATACGACGACGACACCACGCAAATCCCCCGCTCGACCACCGTCATTGCCCGCCGTTTACCAGCCTCGAAGCAAGGCGCCGGCCGCGCAGCCCGCTATGTCACCGGCAAGATGCCCATCATGGCTAAGAACCAGCACCGAGTCGAGTCCGCACATCACATATCAAGCAAGAGCACGCCAATAGCAAGTGCCGTGGCGAGCAATGGGAGAGAGATGACGGAGGAGGAGAAGCTGAATGCAATGTTTACCGCGAACAATGAGGCGTGGAAGCAAGACCAAGCCCAGATGGCGGGCAGGCCTGTGATACGTAGTTCTTACAACAAGCAACAGCCAGTCCCTGATAAGCCGCTGCCTCCGGGGTACACATGCCATCGGTGTGGCGAGAAGGGTCATTGGATCCAGGCGTGCCCGACTAACAATGACCCGACCTTTGACGGTCGCCCTAAGTTCAGGCGTACTACTGGTATTCCACGGTCTATGCTGAAGGTGATTGACAAGCCGACCGAGCTCGGCGAAGACGGCAAGATCGATGTCTCCAAGCTGCCACCGGGGGTGATGTACACGGCGACCGGCGAGTGGGTTATTGCAGAGCCGGATAAGGTGGCGTGGGAGAAGTTTCAGGAGAAGCAGAAGGCGTCTACTGAGAACGCCAAGGGCACTGCTCAGGATGATAAAGAGCTTCTCGACCGTGGTCTGCAGTGTCCGATCGATAAGCTTGCTTTTGTCCACCCCGTCAAGACTCCCTGCTGTGGTACCACCTACTGCCATGACTGCATCGAGCATGCCGTGCTTGACAATGACTTGCTGTGTCCGAATTGTGGCGAGCAGGTCCTGATCGACGACCTCGCGCCGGATGACGAGGCGATGAAGAAGTTGGCGGAGTACGAGGCGGAGAAGAAAGCTACGAAGCTGCAGAAAGACAAGGAGGCTTCGAAGAGTCCCGCACCGGGCACGCCGAGTGCAGAGGCTAGCAAGTCTGATGTGCCCGAAATCAAAATCAACGGCACCGGCTCCGCGGCGTCAACACCCAACTCCCGCAAGCGCACCGCCACGGACGAACTGGAGAACAACCGTAAACCTACAGGCCCGACGGCGATGAAGAACGACGGCTCCAAGCAAGGCACGCCCATCCCCACCGGTCCGAAAGTGATAACGGCGCAGCAGCCACCCGTGCAGATTGCCGGCAATATGCAGGACTTTGTCAAGCAGATGACGAGTCTGGCCAGTACGCAGGGGATGCCGCAGAATGGCATGTCGGCTATGATGAATCCAATGATGGGGATGCCGATGGGGCCGGGGGGTATGGGGATGCCGATGATGGGGCCGATGATGGGTATGCCGGGGATGGGCATGCCGGGGATGCCGGGGATGCCTGGCATAGGTGGGTTCGGCATGAACGGGATGCCGAACATGGGCAACATGGGTAATATGAATGGCATGGGTAACATGGGCAACATGGGAATGTACGGAGGTGGTATGATGCAAGGTGGTGGGATGCCGAATGGTGGCGGTGGATGGGGAAATCCGCAGCAGGGCTGGGGAGGGGGCAATGGCATGCAGGGTGGTGGTGGCAATAACGGAGCGTATATGCGGCAGCCGGTCAATCCGCAGAGGCATCAGCAGGGGAGGCAGAGGAGGCAGCGGAGTGTGGATTACAAGCAGATGGGTTCTGGGTGAGGCGGGGAGGTTTGAGGGTGGTTGATGGCGTGGTTTACTTGATCTTTAGCGATGGCGTTGGCGGGTTACTGTCGCTGATGAGCGAAAAGGCTGTCATGGGACGATAGTGGATGCTCGGCCTGGCTCGACGAGACACAGGCGCGGCGATAGTCGTGGCCGCGGAAACACATCATGTTCATTATTCAATCAGCTGTGCCTTGCAGGTACACATGTATCACGTCGCTATCAGTGTCCTCGTGAACATGACGGGAGAGTTCTACGTCTTACTGCTGTACTCTCACCTCGATTTGCCTCCAGGTCCACTCGGAATCCGCCGCAGGACGGTCCGGAGCTTCATGCTGCACCACACCTCCTCGAGCTCTCAAGCTAATCACGAGCATGACAGATGATGGTGATACGACCACGGGAGCGATTGCTGGTGCCAGTCACGGGGCACACCTCAGCTCTCATGCTCCCTTTTGAGAACCCCAAGGCGACAGTATGTGGTCAGTACATGTAGTTCTGTATCACTCCCACTTCATGTTGGTCTACTGCGAGTGTCATTGCTGAAGTCACAACAATGTCTCTCCCATCACCCTCCCCTCTCTTTGCCACCTTTCTCGCGCCGTCTCCCTCCTTCCGTAGAAGGCTATCGAGCACTGACAGCACCGAATCAACCTCATCCGACACAACATCACCCAGTCCCTCCAGCAGTCCCTCAGGTCCCGACTCCTACCTCTCCAGCACCGCCTCCCACCTCCGCTGCGCGCGCTGCTTCAACGATCTCGCCCAGTGCTCGCAGATCATCTCCAAGGGCTTCACCGGCCGCCACGGACGCGCATACCTCGTCGCACCGTCGCAGAGCTCTCTCTCTTCCAACCCCATCGACTTGACCTCCCCGAAAGCCAAGAATGATGCTTTACCCAACCTCCCGAACACTTACACCCACAAACCCGTTCCGAGGCAGCTGGTGACAGGCGCGCACGTCGTCGGCGACCTCGTCTGCGCGCAGTGCAGTAGTGTATTGGGTTGGAAGTACGTCGCGGCTGAAGAGGAGGCGCAGCGGTATAAAGTTGGCAAGTTCATCCTGGAGACGAAGCGGGTGTGTCGGGGCAGTACGTGGGAGAGCGAGGACGATGTTCTGGAGGAGCACGAGAGGGTGGAGCAGAGACGGCGGGATTGCAGTGGAAGACGGCGGAGCTCGCTGGTGCCGCCGAGTGAGCTGGGGAGGATGGTCGAGGAGGTGGAGTTTGATAGCCAGGATGAGAATGAGTGCGAGGACTTGTTTATGGGGGTTTGGACGCCGCAGTTGGCTGTCAAAAGGAGGCAGGCGAAGGTATTTGGTCGGATTGATGAGGTGTCATGACCACGCCACATCGGCGCGCAACGCCTGTGTCTCCCGTGGACGATCTCAAACATGTGGTGCTGAGTGGAAGCTATATCTTAGCTTGTCCACCCTTTCTGGCTCGAAGATGCAGGCCGCGCACGATTTACGACTTGATGATTATGACATTCGAAGGAAGCCGAAAACGACTGATATGAACGACTGGAGCCAGATTCATCGGTCTATGTGGACTGCGATGCTCCCAAATCCCACGGAGCCTGCGAGAGTCCTTGATCTCATACTTTCACTGCTGACCCCATGCTCGGCGCTCTGTGCCGGAGATTCCATGGGTATCACATGCCACCAGAAGTTCAGAACAATAACCCTGCTGCTCAACGAAAAAGTAGACTACTCATCGAACACGCTCTGACAGGCTCTCCAAGCCGCCGCAATGCTCTTGTGCACTCGTATCTGTTCCTCAACTCTTCTCCGGCGACCCTTTCCTCGGCGACTCCTTCCCCGGCTCTTCCTTCTCCGGCGAGGCATTACGCGGCGATCTCCGTGTCGGTGAACACGCCTATCCTCGTATTCGGCGAGGTACTCATCCTCCACGCTCTAGATACGCCGTGGAGAGCGGCGCGGCTAGGTCGCTGGGCCTCGGGTCGTCTTTTGCTGAAGTTGAGCGGTGGCGAATGGGATGGAACGGACACCGGGGGCAACATAGGCTGCGATCCACGTGCGTGTTATCCTCGCCCCAAATCTCTTCGCCCGTTGTTGCAGTGATCAAGTCGATCTATGGTGCCGCGTGGGCCTCGCCTAGATCGTAAGCTGGGCTAGTCATGCTCGCCTGGGAGTGGCAGGGAGAGTGAAGGTTGAGGGATGGCAAAGACTCGAGAAGATGGGGCATGTTGGTTGACCTGCAGGCTAGCTAAGGAGTAGAATTGGCTGAGGGAAGGGGATGGAGTCAATTACTGGGAATATTCTTCGAGGTTGTTGATTTTGAGGTCAGAAAGGGCCGGCTACGGCGCCGGGATCTTCATGAGTCGTGAGTTTCCAAGATTGGAAGGTACGCTAGTGCGCAAGCGAAGATGTCGAGGTACCTCGGACTGAACTTCAACCTCACGTCCTCGAATCGGATTTTTTGAACCTCTTCTCCGACCTGGAGTGGCCTTCCAGCCTGTCAACCATCGCGAAGATGCAACCCACGACTCGGTCCTCCAGAGATCGCCGACTTGCGGCAGTCGGCAGCCTTGCGAAACACAACATCCTCACCAGCATCAAAGGCGTTGGAGAGGCGCTGACGCTCCCTGATATCCTCACTTCGAAGTTTCACAGCTCCCTCCTCCGCTTCGACCAAGCCCGAACATCCCTTCAGCTCCAGCGTCATGTCGAGCTGCGTACACCGACTCAGCCAATGCCTGCAATACAGGCGGTCTTTGCTCTTCCGCCCGTTGCTGGCAGGAATCTATCGCCACTGGTAGATGCGAGCGGCAAATTCCGGGTGCTCTGGCATTACGAAAGTGGCAGTGCATGGTGGAGGCTTGGCCTGTGTGACAAGGCCAATCCAGAAAAGAACAAGAGGAAGCCCGGAAGCCAAGGTTTCGAAATCGCGTACGACATATCCATACCGGCGGTCCCGAAGGACGGAGCACCAGGTCAACCGCACCGTAGAACATACACGGAAGCAGAGGCGCTTCGGTTGCTGCCTGCACTTTCGCAATTGTACAATCGCTGGCCATGTACTGTCCCGAGTGGAAGCGACCGGCAGGTTTGTTCCCTCCTGATCGACATAGCCGTGCAACACACCTTCTCGACTGCAACGATTGTGCTATCTACCGTCTACTTCTCCCAGCAAATCGGAAAGAAAAAGGAAAGCATCGTTACGATCATGAGCCAGGACTCACTGGAGTCTAAAACCTTCTTTCGGAGCCCGAAGGATGACGACAGTTCGGGAATGGAGACCAGATCGCATCGCCTGGACATCTCTATCGACAGGTGCAAGACTACTATTGCTGCACCGACGCTGCCACTACACGTTCTATTCCCGTTGCACGTCACACCCGCTGGACTTGATGCGGCGGAGCGGACCCGCTATGTCAATGCTCTTGCTCTGATGAGATACCTACAGTGGAGACTGCGCGACATGGCCGGCACCAAGACTGAACTGGAAGATCGCATTGCAAAGCTCATGAGGCCATTCGTAGACGGCACGACAGGCGGCCAACCAATCTACCGGACCGAAATCGATGTAAAGTCGAGGTGCAGGTATATCGTGCCAAACGAAGACGCCGCAGCAGTTGTTGCGTGGGCTGGTCGCGGGAATCCGAAGGGGAGCAGCAAGACGGCTCTTATCCCCATTAAAGTCAACTCGCTTGCGAAGAAGCACGTCAAGGCTGCCCGAGATGCTGCAGCTGCTGTAGCAGACAATCTCGACGCTACGGTTCTCGATGTATGGGAGGCTATGTGTATGGTTGTGGATGAAACCAACACTCAGCTCGCAGAAGGCGAGGATCCAATCTGCGTGGACACCTGTAACGCAGATCAGAGCCTGCAACACTGGCGTACGTGCGACGGCTGCGAGCAGGATTACGTGTGTGCAGCGCTGAGGTATCACCCTGTATGGCAGGAGGACTACTGCGAGACCTGCTACGATCGTGCTACTGCCCAGCTTGAGTGCCCTAACAGCCTTGCACACTCCAGGTTGCAGCGGGTTCATCACCAGGAGGCCACGGCACTCAAGATCGACAAGGCTCGAGAGGCTGCCGAACTCGCTGCGATCACACGTGGCATGCCCAGCGCCGTCAATCTGGAGATGTTGACGATAGTGCAAGACGACTACTTCCCAACGAAGGCGCGCTCAAGCTTCGTCGACCTGGCTCGGATCCCGAGAAGTGCGGAGTCTCAGAGAGACCCTTTCGCGGTGAGCCCGGATGCCATTTTTCAACGTCACTCCCGTATTGCGGCAAACGGCGTATCGCTGGAGACAGCGCTTCACTGCCCTGGTAATGTGGCATTCACCGCTCAATACTTCAACAACATGAAGTACATCTGGCCGCCTGCTATGCTTCAACGAGTTCGAGACTATCATATCGCGACAAAAGAGGTCAAAAGCCACGATGTGCGCAAGGCTATCTGGGACGATATCAGCAGGCTTTGCGACGTTGCCAAGGAGACCGAGTATGCCAAATCTTCCCGTCTTGGCAAGAAGGTAACACAGAGGCAAGTAGATTTCTACCGCCAACGGCTGATGACTGGCGTCTCAGCAAGCTTCCGCGACGAAGAGCGCGAGACTACCGCACTGGATGTTCTGGGTACTACCTTACCCGCACCCGCCGCAGACTGGAAGCCAGAGGGTGTTGATCGCTTCTTAGAGGTCGTACGTCAGATCAAGGAAGAATTCAGGTACACCGGTATCGTCATGGCGTGTTCCATTATCGACGACTGTCCCTGGCCCTTCCATTGCGCAGGCATGCCCACCGATTGGTCATGGTGGACTGCCTGGCAGCTATTCGGAATACGGCTCTCCCGCATATGGGTTGGCTGCCTCGGAAGATGGATTCCGTCGGACTCGATTGAGACTCTCTTCCTGGAGGCGATCTGGCAATGCCTCGAAGGCCGCTACCGATGGCTGCGTCTGCCGTTGATGGCTGGTGTGCGCGACCCATTCCGCTTCGTCGTCGCCCCCGCTCACCACGGTGGGCAACTCCGTAGCCGCTGGACCAAGTGGGAGCCCGAGTCTATCAACGACCGTGACGACAGCCTGGTGAACATAATTTTTGAGACGGCCGTGGAGAATTACGCGAAGCGCAATTACGATGAGCAGTGGTATGACGAGATGCGGGCCGACTTCGAGGGCCTGCATATGGGTGTGCACTTGTGGAACCCGGCGGGTGCTGGAGCTCAACCCTTGGTTGCTCTCTTCGACCTCAATGCCGATACGTCTGACGAACGTGCATGCAACGAGCAGCTGCTGGCACTTGGAGAGTAGGAGGAGACTGTGCTAGAATTAGGTGAGTTGTGCGAAGATGTCAGTGTAAGGAGATATTTCAAGCAAGAACGGGGAGGGAGGCCACCAAGGGAACTGGGAAGGATGCTCTTGACTTGCACGACGGACCAGCGGCCTATGCATGATGCTACGGTGTACGACATCATTCGCGCGGAGTGCCTGCACTCCGGGCTGCTGAGGTTTGCTTTATAGCGTTCAAGATATTCTTTCTGCATTCGGCGGGAGACCGTAACCATCAAATGATTGCTTCGATGCCGGTGAGTAAGTACATGTACCTGTACCTGTATTCCAGGTTGCTTGAGCCTTAAGGAATGGGAGAATAAAGGCTAAAGTACTACCCGTTGCATAAAGGTGCGCGCTCCCGTAGGGAAGGGTTTATTGTTTTTAAGAAAATAGTCGATTTTAGGAGCACTCCTATAGCACTGCTAGGGGTCTATAGACTCCTATCCCTTACCTGAAACCTGTCTTGCGCCACCAGCTTAATATATGCTAAGACAAGTCTAATCAATTAGGTGTTGTGGATGTAGGGACGAGATACATAAGACTCGCTAGGTCGCTTCTTACTATATAGAAAGTCGTCCTTTCGTTCTTGGTCCTCAGCGGAAATACACAATTACAATGAAGTTATGATCTTACAGGGAACTTAAGCAGCCCATCTTATAATTGTTATAGAGTCGTCCCTTCCTACTTAAACGTAGGGTAGCATTATGAAGTCAATTTTACCGGTTTTAGGCTCGATGTGTGATACAGGGAATACCTAAAGGAAGATATCTCGCAGCGTATAGGACGCCTTACTAAATAATTAGTAAAGGACAGCGCTTAGTGCTGCTTCGATCTGGACCTTATAGGCTAAGCGTACGATATACGCTAGCGCTAAGCCTGTGCGTTACGTACTAAGCTTTACGTAACTGTCTATTTATATTATACTCTAGCCTAAACTAGCCTCTCCTATAATAATGCCTTCCTCCCCTAAGGGATCGTCCTTAATTCCTTAGGGAGCCGCATACGTTATATATACTTTATCTTAGTATCGTAGTATGCAGTAGCAGGCTTTATTTCGCGCTTAGCTTTATAAATTCTAGAAGCGGAAGGAACGATATACGCTAGGTCGTACCTTCCTTTATTACGTTACGTAGGGCAGCTACATATGTTATATCCTTTATTATTATATTATTCTTTAACGCGCTTCGTATAATAATATCCTATAACTATTAATAACTTCTTATTAATAACTCCTGCGACAATTACGCTAGCACCCTTATAAGCTCCTCCTATATGCTACGTACTATACCTATAACTACTACCTATACTTACTATATAATCCCTATAAGATAGCTACGCCTACTAAGCCCTGCGACATAGTGCCGCTAGCTTAGATCTATAACTAATATATTACGTATCTTAATATAGACCTTATAGGTAAGTTTCTCCTACTTAGCGACTCGTTGTTTTATACGCCTATTATACGTAGCTTATACTAATCGCGTAGATAGTAATGCTATACGACGTTAAGACTAGCTACTTTAGCAAGAAGTATACGCGCTATACTCGCAGCAAGTACGCGTACGTCCTAGTTAAGCCTTAGCTATATAGCTACCTTAATACTGCGATCTACGCGCGGAAAGCGCATACTTGCGCTATATATCGTAGCGACGATAAAGAGGCTAAGAGCGCTAAAGCTACTGCTACTAAAGCTAGAGAGGACCTTAAGAGGGCCCTTAAGGCCTTCGATTATAACTGCAACTATACTGCTAGTAATAAGACTACGCCTCGTAGGCGCAACGCTGTCGTTGCGCTTACTCTAAGTAATAATTAATAGCTCGCTAAGATGCAGAGTGTTTAGCGTAGGATCTTAGCCTTAGTAGAGGTTAGCAAGTTAGTAAGTTATACTGCTCTTCCCCTAAGCGACGCCTACTAACAGCATACGTAGGCCCTAGGCTACCTTAGCGTAGACACTGCTATAGTCGATAATATCCTTAGGTTCGACGCCCCTGCTCCGCCGCCTAAAGAGGAGGAGAAGGAGGAGGAGGACGAGGAGGAGGGGTTAGGGGATAATCTAAGGGAGGAGGACAAGGACTATATATCTAGCGTCGACCCTAACGAGTAGTAAGTAGGAGTCGTGTATAGTTAGCGTACTTGCTGCTAGCGTTATATCGTGTTTTGTCTTAGCCTATAGAGAGCAGCCTCTACGCATACTAGATGCATACTGCGCAAGCGCAGCTATATAGCTAGTAGCCTTAAATACCTAGTATTACTTTCTCTGCCTTATCTTCTTCGCCTACGTCTTATATGCGACTATCTTATTACGAGCGTTCTTATAGTTTTCTGCTAGTTCCTAGCTAGTATATTCTTCTAGCTAGTCCTTCTACTATACTAGATACTACTATTCTCCCTTTAACTTCTTTGCGCCTATAATTGCCTATACTTCCTACTCGTCTCCCTCTACTGCTAAGGGTATAGCAGCTATAGGATCCTCGCCTTTGCGTTGCTTCTAAGGCTCTAGTAGAGAGACGTAGAATATATTATAGATCTTATAGTTAGTTAGTAAAGCTAGGCTATACGCCTACTTCCTAACTATATCGCGTACTTAAAAGAGGCCTACGTATCTTGCGCTAAGCTTCTTCTTTAGAGTCTAAAGCCGTAAGTTCTTTATAGATAATAGTACTAAGTTACCTACCTTATAGGCTATAAGCTTTTATTAGTAGTTCTAACTTACTTTCTAAGACTCCTAGGCTATTACCTAGCAGTCCGCTAGCTTCTTATATATCTCTCGCATACTTCTCGTACGCTCTATTGCTACTAGTACCCTCTCTTCGTAAGACTCGTCCTAAGTCGGATTTCGTATATCTAGATTCTATCTATATAATACTTCGAAGGGGCTTATATAGAGCGTATAGTAAACGTAGTTATTTATTGCGAACTCCGCTATTAGAAGGTGCTTTGCCTATTAGTCTTAGGATTCGCTATAGTAACATCTTAGGTACTGCTCTAATGTCTAATTTATTTGTTCTATCTAACTATCTATCTATAGATAAAAGGCTATACTTAGCTAGTACTTTATATGCGCCTTATATACGAAGTCGCTCTAATACTAGCTTATAAAAACTAATCCTTAGTCTAAGATAATGCTATTAGGCATTCTATAGTACTATACGACATATAGTAGCAGAAGGTTCGTAAGCTCTACGCTTATATATTGCTTCGTTATTAGCACGAGTATATTTATCTTAGTATATCGATTAACTATAACTAAGATAGCGTTAAATACTCTAGTTCTAAATTTAGAAGGCGGGAGGTCCGTAATAAAGTCGAAAGTAATTTCGCTCTATAGTTAGTCTAGCATACGTAGAGCCTGCGTATCGCTATAGGGCTAATAGCGTCTAGGTTTTATAAATTAGCAGGTCTTGCAAGCTATTACTCGCTCCGCTACGTCCTTCGACAGAGAAGACTACTAATACTTTCGTCGTAATAGTAACTCTATCTTATCTCTGCTAAAATAACCTGCGAGCTTATCGTCGTAGTAGATTCGTATAAGTTCCGCACGCACTACGCTATCTTTAGGTATATAGAGCGTATTATCGAAGTACTAAAAACTATTGTCTTCCTTCTAGATGCTTATATCGCCTGCGGCTGCCTTGCGGGCCTTAAGGAACTCTACGTTACCCTGCTGCAACTCCTTAATAAGCGTAGCTAAGTCTAGGCTTCTCTCTAAGTACGCAGTCTCGTCTTATATAGAACAGTTAACTACTATTCTTACTATAGTCCTTACGCTAGGGTACGTATATAGCACGCTTACGTCTTACTATTAGAGGGATAAATCTCCTGCTTAGATCCTACCTACTATAGGGGCTAGGTCTAAGTATCCTTCCTATACTACGAGTTTATTTTATAATATTAGAAGAAGATAGCGTAACGTATGTAGTTCGTATTCGTAATCTAGGCAGCGTAAAGGTCTATTAGCTAAGTTCGTCTTTCCTGCTTAATGCTCTATAATAAAGTTAAAAGAGGCTAGGAAAGTAGCCTATCTAGCTTGCCTTCTATTTAGTTACTTAACGCCTATAAACCCCTAAAGGTTATTATAGTTAGTTAGCACCTAAATCGTATGCGTCGCGCCTTTATAGTAGTGTTAGTACTACTTAAACCCCTCTACTATCGCAAGTAGTTCGCTGTTATACGTCTTATAGTTATACTCTGCAGGATTTAACTTTTAAGACTAGAACGCGATTAGGAACTACTATATATGCGTGTCGCCTTTAGTAAGTAGTTACGATATAATCGCTAATATCGCGAACTACGAGGCGTCTATCTCTAGTTAAATCTTCGCTTCTAGCTAAAAGTGCCTTAAAATTAAGGCCTTTATAAAGGCGTCTTTAATCGAGTAGAACGCCTGCTCCTCGCTAGCGCCCTATATTAATAGTCTTAACTTCTTTCTATTCTTCGCCCCCCTAGTTAGGCTCGTTAATAGAGTAACGACCTTAGAGTAGCGCTTAATAAAGCGCCTATAGAAGTTAGTAAAGCCTAGGAAAACTTAGACTTCTTAGAAGTTCTTTAGCGTAGGCTACTCCTCGATTATAGCTACCCTGCGGGTATCTATTAAGACGCCTATAGTAGACATAATGTAGCCTAGGAACTCGATTTCCTTAGTAAAGAATTCGTACTTCTTCTAGTTAGCGTAGAGTACGAACTTCTAAAGTCTCTTAAGTACCTCGTATAGGTAACGCACGTAGTCCTTACGCGTGTCGCTATATACTAGAATATTATTGTAAAGGGCGAGCCTTATGCTAAAGTATGGGCTATACCTATGCGAGCTCTTGGCGTCTTAGCGCCCGACTGCTCTTTGTCGGGACGCGACAGATAGTAGTCTCTCTCCTATATCTAACTTCTTAAATCCTAAACTATACTAAACCTTAGTATATACGTCGTTTACCTATAACATT